>OW240919.1:87223800-87435299 GCA_933207985.1 Pelobates cultripes
AGGGAGAAGGAGACTGCGGGAGAGATGGGGGAGGGAGAAGGAGACTGCGGGAGAGATGGGGGAGGGAGAAGGAGACTGAGGGAGAGATGGGGGGAGGGAGAAGGAGACTGAGGGAGAGATGGGGGAGGGGAAGGAGACTGAGGGAGAGATGGGGGGAGAAAATTGAGTGTGGGATGGGAGAAAAAAAATAAGGGAGGGATGGAAAACAGAAGGGGGACGACATACACACAGCACCCCTGCCCTACACATATCACCCCACAAAAAGACACACACACATCACCCCACACACACACCACCCCCCCACACACAAACACACCACCCCACACACATCACCCCACCCACACACATCACCCCCCCCACACACACATCACTCCACACACAAACACATACACTGTACCCCTCAATGCAGTGTGTGTACACTCAGCAGTCTGTCTGTGTGTGTACACTCGGCAGTCTGTCTGTGTGTGTACACTCGGCAGTCTGTCTGTGTGTGTACACTCGGCAGTCTGTCTGTGTGTGTGTGTACACTCGGCAGTCTGTCTGTGTGTGTGTGTACACTCGGCAGTCTATGTGTGTGTGTGTGTTTAGCAGTCTGTGTGTGTATTCAGCAGACTGTGTACTCAGCAGTCTGCTAAATACAGACAGACTGCTAAGTACACAGACAGACTGCTAAATACACATACAGACAGACTGCCGAGCACACACACAAACTGCTTAATACACACACAGAGATGTTAATTAGTTCGGACAACTGTATGAGTTGTTTTTTCTAAACTTAAACCTCAGTATTCAGGTTTAAATGCCGTTTTGGCACTTTGAGGGGAAAAAATTGGCATGTATTACGGTTTGGGCACTCGGGCTCAAAAAGGTTCGCCATCACTGGGCTAGATCCTTCCCCGGCCTCCATGTTATTGGTTGATGTGCGTAGCAGTTTGAAAAGTTCTGCCTTCCTTGCTGTAGTGGGGTAGGGGATTTGTCGTCTCCTTAATTCCGTGGTTATGCGCGGGATTGTCCAGGATCTAATTGATGCTGGACTAGCTAGCTCTCCTCCTTGTGTGGGAGTGACAGCTCTAGCCGGGGTGCTAGGCAGGGAGAAATCCTCTACCCCTTCCTGAGACATACTATAAATAAAACAATAATTAGTATATAGAACCACCAAATTGTACTGGCAGGCTAGCTAGGCCGGATGGCGAAAGTATTATACTTGTTTGGTGACAGGTGAGGCCCTGCTAATTGACAAGCGGCTTGAGAGGCTCTATCTATGCGTTGTCGCGAAGGGTTATTGAGGCCACTTGACGTAGTGGCAGGAGTTTTAGGCCTCTCGGTGACTGTACGACAGAAAACAGGGGAAGGAAGTGACAGGTGAGGCCCTCTCTTTGCAACATGCGAGGCGGCTAGCTAACGTGTGGCCCGATGGGTGTTTGCCTCTGGAACGTTTGAGGCGGGGTGTTGGCCTCGCGGGACCACTAACTGATGGCGACAGCCAAGACGGGGTAAATACCTATTGGGAATCCTGTGACCCTATTGCCAGTACTCTAAACTAGGGGGATGAAATGAAATGTATGGTAGAATACCATATGAGCAGGTGTACGTACCTGGTAGTATGACAAATCACAGGAATAAACCGTGTGGAGCAATTATATAAGCTTGACAGCCTAAAAATGGGTAAAAGAGAGTAGTATGATGAGTGTGGAGTGTGAAAAGAAACAGACTTATAGTCCGTAGCAGCAATGTATTAAAATTATGTTGATACCATGGGAATAGCTACGAGTGGCTCAGAAATGTTTGCATGCTTGAATAAGATATCTGAGGGAGGCCGTGGCCTATGTACAAACAATCTATGTGTTACGTGATAATGGTGTGTAAAGGAAAACATGAAACGTAGGTTATATACATATGTATATGACTGTGCAGGGAACGTATGATTGGTTGGATCAGTACGTGTGATTCAACCCGAGTATGCATAAAAAGGATTTAAGCCTTATGTGTCATCGTCATGACAGAGAAATGAGGCCTGTAATATAGGCTGAGTGAATTGAAATGAAATGGATAGTTATAAAACTCCTGGCGTGGGAGTTCAATGATCTGTACAGAAATGTAACTGGTTTTATAGAAAGGGACATGGATGAGGTCATGGCCTAATTAACACAGCGTTATGTATGATATGTAGCAGAATAACCAAAGGCAGGGATACCCCAAAATGATTTAAAATGATGTAAAGTGATGTATATCTATATGATATATTTGTATAGAAAAGACGTATCAACCCGAGAATTATTGCTTAAATGAACCTATATCCTTTGTATGTGTTGTAGTAATAACCCAGAAGTGAGGCCTGTAACATAGGCTGAGTCCATTTGTATAAATGGATAAGTAATGCAGACCCCTGAAAGCGTGGGAGTCAAATGGTATTTACAGAGAAGTGGACTTGATTTGTGGATGTAATACAATACTGACAATATTTAAAAGTAATCAAAATAATCTATTTAAACAAGCAATTCTTAACCGAACGTTATGTACACATGAAATGGTGAATATATTTCATGAAAGGATTATACGTGAACACACAGAAAAGCCGAAAGCAAATGTGAGGGAAACACAGAAGTTAGAATAGTTTAACCGTATGACTTATGCGAACCGAAAGCGTGTTTGAGCGTAAGTGAAAATTTGCCGAACGGCAAAACAACCGAATGATAATTCGTTTCAATATTACATGAAATAGGATATGCAAAATGACTATTGAACGATTAACTATGTTCAGCCGAATGACCATACGAATGAAAAAGCCCGCGAATGGCTTGAAACATTCGTGTCATAACCAGGGAAAAAGCCGTAAAGCGAGGACCCGTGCTGTACCGTACGCCGTGGGAACCGGTCCTGGCGTGACAGGAAGGTCTGACTTACGGTTTAGGAGTCCCTGGGACGCAATCTACGACGGAGACAGGAGTCAGAAGAAGCTGGACGGGCGGAAAGGCCTGAACAGGATTCCTGGACACAGCTAACGTGGTGAAAACCTCGTGGATACTGAAACCAAGATGGAGTCTGAGAGAACCCGGAAGTGGATCCTCATTCAACGCTGACCTCGAACGGTAAGGAGCAAGGTTAAGTAGGCTAGGGGTAGCGAACGGTTAAGTAGGCTAGGGGTAGCAAACCAGCACCTCCCACAAATGCGGGCAAATTGCCTTAATACATATGTATATATATATATATGGAAGGCGTGGCCTGAAGTTGTGGGAGGGGCTTGGTTCCCCTTCTTAAGGAGCATCAACCCTTCCCTCATTACCTGTTGGGTCTGGCGAATTGTGGGTAGAGAGATCGTCACTTCCGGTTGTTTTGGCGCCATTCTACTTACCTGTTTCACCGTGGGTAGCTTCCTGGGTCCCAACAAGTGCTGTCCCATCCTGTTCCGCCCGTCTGGCTTCATTTCCTGGCCGGGCGTTTCGCTGCGCTTTCGTTACGGCAAAATCGTAAGTTTACGGCCGTCGCAATTTCGGCGCGGCCGTTTTACGTCATCCTAATTGTACAGTCGCACACGTGGAAACTCTTCGGTAAATATTTATACGAATACCGGCGTTCGGTTTTCTGCATGTATACGCATAGCATGTTACATTTTTAATTCGTATAGGGCAATTCGCTACATTCATATTATGCCCGTTCGTTTGCCGAAAGCTGCTTCACTTTATTGTTACAACTTGTTGTATGCCCTAGGGCGACCTCTGGTGGCTGGTTCATTGTCACTGATTTCTCTCTCAAAATACATTCCACGACCCCTGGTGGTTATTAAAGTTATGGCAGCTGGTACAAGTAAATGATATTTTCAGTTATGATTATAAGATATCTTATGCTGGTTAAAGTTTGTTGGGAAATTCGTTAAATATGTTTTATTAATTAAATTGAACAATGCATTTACACTCAGTCACCTTATGACTATTTCGTATGCCGAATCTCTAGTCTTGTATGTGGTATAATTATGATATGCACTAAGAAGACCACTGGTGGTCGGTTTTCAGTACTTTTAGTTGCTTGCACAACCCTGCTGATCAGAAAGGTTATATTCACGACCTCAATCATTTGTAAGATTACAGTTTCAGTAGTCCAGTGTTGTATGCATTGTATGAGTATCAATATAAGGACATTTTGTCATAACATACTTAACGGTCTATTAATTAGAGACCTCTTGTTTTCAGTGTTCTACATTAATTCCTCTGGGTTCCGCTACCCCACCACTGTTTCACTCTACATAGGTCTGTTCCTATATTTAAATATACCTTCATGGGTCACGCCAGACCAGATTCCTCAAAATTTTTTCTATATTACTAGGTATAAGCATCCTAGCACTGCGTAGTATTCAGGTCCCAGTCACCTAAACTGTTGGAATATTATTTATAGGTATCTGATCAGCAGGGGGTCAAGGGCTACATATTTCAACCCTTACGAACTCATGTTAATCTCGTAGGTTACTACAGCTCACCTGGGTCACGTGTCCTACTTTCTGCAAAATTCACTACTAGTGAAGTACTACTGGTAGGTATCAGATTAGCTGGGGATTTAGGTGCACAATTTCGTTTTATTTTACCCATACAAACGTCAATTACTCTTGTAGATTACGACAGATCTCCTGTACACTTCTTCTCATACTATCTGGCAACTTACTCAACAGGTACGTCACGTTTCGACTACTTCTCCCTCCCTACCTACCTTTTAGGGTTTATACAGATACTGGCAAGAAATAGGACCCACTAGGTATGTTTTTCTGGCCTTCTACGCCTTACGTTAGTGGTCCCGCGAGGCCTACACCCATCCTCAATTCGGAGGTACGGCATCCCCTCGGGCCCATTCATAGCTAGCCGCCTCACTTAGTTGCATAGAGAGGGCCTCACTTGTCACTCCCATTCTGTCTTATGCCTTTACAAGTCACAGAGAGGCCACCACCCTGCCATAATGCCAATGGCCACGTATCCCACACGCGCCAAATCATAGATAGTGCCTCTCAAGGCCGCTTGGCCACTAGTAGGGCCTCATCTGTCACGTTGCTTGATAATTCTTCGCCGCTTGGCATTTAGTGATCAATAGCCAGTTGGGTAGCCCCAGATAACATACTATTTTATGTTGTAGCATGTCACAAGTTCCTGAAGAAAGGGAAGATGTGTCCATCGCCAGTACACCGGCTAGATCGGTCACTCCATCGCGGGGTGACGACAACGCAAGCCCTGCATCACTCAGGGCATGGACTGTTCCAAGAATTACGGCTGAATTAAGGAAGAGAAATATTCCGTTCCCTGCTACAGCTAGGAAAGCTGAGTTGTACAGACTATTAAATACCCAGACTGATAACTCTGGGGCAGGGGAAGGATCCAGCGGGAACCATTCCTCAGATCTGCAGTCAGTTTTGTCGTCAGTCCTGACCCCTTTGGGTCGTATTACGGACAAACTGGACAAAATGGACGCAGATAGCCAGCAAAGGTCGCCTGCTACTGCAGGGAGCCCAGTTGCTGCAGTATGCTTGGACCCTCTACCGGGTAATTTACCAACTAGCTCTAAAGACCCACATATAATTAACCCAGCACACATGGTACCTGCTAAAACCAGAAAGGACATCTTGGAAGGAAAGGATATCAATCTGGTATCACTTTTGATTGCCTCACAAGAGAGAATAAGACATATGCATATGGGGATGTGTCAGTAGTTCTCAAGTCCAGAGATCCCAGGCTGAATCAAAAGCTTTCCATTCCAGAATTTGTACTGGCCTTCGGTATATACAGGGACGTCCTATGCTCTGTATATCCAGATAGGAGGGAAGAATTGGACCTTTACCTCCACAAGCTGGTGGATTTGGGGCACAAGTACGGTGGTACGTCATTTTACGACTACCACCGTGCTTTTTCCGCAAAGGCGTCGGCCACCCTAGCACAGTTCAATATTCAGGCTGATTGGGGTGTGCTTGATACTGAGTTGTTTTGTCGGCACTTTGCGGGCCTGAAAACTCCAGCTTGTGCCATTTGCTCATCCAATTCCCACACGGCTAATTTATGCCCTAATTCTCCTGAGGTGAATGCTGCTTTTTCACCTGCTAATGTGGTACCCACAGGGAGGTCTGGCAGGGTGTTTAAAGACAAACTAGGCCGTAATATAGTGTTCTTGGGCAAGTCACAGGTCTGTAACAATTTCAACACCGGCTCTTGCGGTTACAGTGCCTGCAGACTTCTGCATGTCTGTTCAATCTGTTTCAGGGCTCACGCCAAGGCAATGTGCCCTAATAAACTATTCCCTAAGCAGTATCAAACGTCTCTTCATGTCTCCCTACTGAAAGAACTTTTACGTAATCACCCATCACAACATCTCGTTGACTTTTTGGTGACAGGGTTTACGATGGGCTTTCACACGGGTATTGTGCACATGCCTACAGGGATCCTGGAATGTAAAAACTTACAAACAGCTCTAGCAGCACCCGACACTATCAACTTACTCATTCAGAAGGAAATGGACCAAGGTTTCTTGTTAGGCCCTTTTGACTCCCCGCCGTTCACGGTTTGGAGAACTAATCCCATAGGACTGGTCACTAACAAATCCTCACAAAAACAAAGGCTAATTCTCGACCTGTCAGCCCCCCATGCATCTCCTACTCCAAGCCTAAATTCATTAATACCGTCTGAAGAATTCTCCCTCCAATATGCTAACATAGATAACGCAGTCACAGCCATCCTCGCAGCCGGAGTAGGGGCATGGCTATGTAAAACGGATATTGTGAACGCTTTCAAATTACTCCCGATTCATCCATCCCTATGGCATTTACATGGGGTTAAGTGGCAAGGCTCCTATTACTTTTTCACTCGTCTCACGTTTGGTTCAAAAAGCAGCCCCAGGATCTTTGATATATTTGCGGAGACGCTGTGTTGGATGCTGCTTAACCTCTGTAAATGCCCCACAGTTATCCATTACCTGGATGATTTCCTGACCGTAGAAAGTAACTCAGCACCTCCTACTAGCCTCCAGTCAATCACACGACTGTTCACACGATTAGGAGTTCCGGTATCACCGGCAAAGACTGAAGGTCCCGATACTATAATCAATTTCTTAGGGGTTGTACTTGACTCCGTGAACATGCAGGCTAGCCTCCCCAGGGAAAAGATCGAACGCATCCTGGCAGCCATCGACCTTTACTTGGGAAAAGGCTCATGTAATAGGAAGGAATTGCAATCCCTGCTGGGTTCATTGAATTTCGCAATGAAAATTATTCCACAGGGGAGAGCATTCATTTCCAGGTTGCTTAGCCTGTTTCCAATGTTTCCAACTGACGCATCCCGCATTTCACTAGACATACATGCAAAAGCTGACCTTCGTATGTGGAAGGAGTTTTTGCTAAACTGGAACGGGAAAAGCATTTTTATCCCGGTTTGGTCAGAAAATTCGGTATCACTCTGGACAGATGCCGCAGCCACTTCTGGATTTGCCGCTATTTGGGGCAACAAATGGATGTATGGTAAATGGCCAGGAGAGATTACTGAGATCCCCAGGTTTAAGGAAACTTCAGCACTATTTGAGCTGTATCCTATCGTAGCGGCAGCAGTTAAGTGGGGAGCAGGCTGGTCTGGGAATACGGTTCGTTGCTTCTCAGACAACATGGCTACATGCCATGTTGTAAATAAGGGACGTTCCTCTTCCTTGGCCATCATGAGGTTCATGAGGACTCTCACATGGCTGGCCGCTAAACACAGTTTCCTTTTGTCTTGCTTTCATGTGCCTGGTTTTCTCAATATTGCAGCTGATCACTTATCACGGTCTCGGTTTCAGGAGTTCCGGGAAGCCCTTCCAACAGCTGCCCTAATACCAACTCCGGTACCACAGTGGCAGGAAATGGTCTGGGACTAAAAGAGCTGCTATGTCATGGGCGGCAACTCTCACAGCTCGGTCTTTCTGCTAATACTAGGAAGGCATATGGTAGAGCTTTTGATGTATTTAATAAATTTTTGTTGGACTTTAATATTGTTGACCAGTTTTCCATGGAGACCATTATTGCTTTCATCTCCTTTTGCCACCTTCATCTAACATTGTCATACAACACCATTAAATTGTATATCACAGGTATTCAGCACCACATACTCACTTCTTGGCCTAACAAACAACGCTTTCTATCCTCCTACCAAGTAAAAGCTATACTTAAAGGTATCAAAAACTCCACTCCTACACCCTCACCTGCTAGACTACCCATCCACGATCTATTATTCCAGGCACTATCAAATCTACTAGACACCTCACCATTCGAAGGTCATACCAATCGTGTTATTAAAACAGCCATCTATCTCGCATTTTACGGTTTCTGCGACCCAGAGAATTCACCACCACTAGCGTTAACTCACTCACCTTCATCACTAGATCCGATCTCATAAAGGTGCACGATCACTATCAACTATCCCTACACCACACCAAAACTAGCGCCAAAGGTCAGACAGTCATTATACCCTATTACCCCACTAGTAATATCTGGTGTCCGGTGGAAGTTTTTGACACGCTTCTGGCTTTCTGTAATATGGCTCCCACACAGCCACTCCTATCCTTGCACGGTAATGTACTCACTACGAGCAAATTCATGATGTATGTTAGGATGTTGTTGATCCGGCTAGGTTTGAACCCAGCCAGCTATTCCGGACACTCCTTCCGCATAGGAGCCGCAACGACAGCTTCAAAAAAGAATATACCAGCTCACGTTATCAAAATATTAGGCCGATGGAAATCCACAGCATATACCCGCTACATTCCCCAGCCTGTACAAGAAGTACGCCTGGCTTTCAAAACCATGAATATGTAATGTGTAGTGTCGAGTTATGATACAATAAATGGTTATATCTTTTTGCCCTCTTTTTTCAGGCCTACTTCCTCGTCAGTTCCGGCACACCACAACTGACCTTTCCATTCTATGTTTGTCTTATGTCAATAATACGACGGCTTATGCCATGACCACAAATGGAAGGCGTGGCCTGAAGTTGTGGGAGGGGCTTGGTTCCCCTTCTTAAGGAGCATCAACCCTTCCCTCATTACCTGTTGGGTCTGGCGAATTGTCCCACCCACCACACCACTTTTATAAGCATTCTATAAGGTAGGCCCTCTTTTTTCAGGCCTACTTCCTCGTCAGTTCCGGCACACCACAACTGACCTTTCCATTCTATGTTTGTCTTATGTCAATAATACGACGGCTTATGCCATGACCACAAATATATATATATATATATACACACAAATATTATTACAGTATATGAGAGCCCAGGTATAAAATCTGCTTACAATAAGAGAGATGTAACACACTGACATAGTGGAAAAGCAAGACTTAGATGAAAATGGAACTGATAGGCATACAGGTTGCTGTTCAGACCATAAGTGGTAGTTCATCCCATTGTGTGTGTCTTCTCTATTTCCCCACACACCTCACACCTGGAGTCTTGCAGCAGTGCCAAACATGACTGTGACAGAAGCGATGCACACCTCACTGCTTGGTCTCCTCAGGTAAAGAGCTTTCAGTGCGAGGTGTGCTGTGAGTGTACAGAGAATGGGAATATGACATTAAATTGTTTCCTACCCTACCACCATCTTCACAACATAGATGCCAAGTGCTGGGGCATAACCGAGAGGTAGACCTTTGCCGTTACCCAACTTGCCCAAAACAGAGTAGTCCATTGTGGCTCCAATATTCAGAACGCGACATCCATGGGATAACAAACACGTTAATTTCCATAAACAGGTACAGATACAGCTTTTCCAGGAGACCAATGCTAGAGACACACTACAGGCTTTTCTACTGTGGCTTGTGATCCACAGACTTTGAAAACATAAACATACAATGAAAAACTGGAATATAGAAACAAATTAAAATTAACAAAAGCTGAGATCAAAATTCAGGAAATGTAACCAAGAGTCATACACAGTAATGTCTAGTCAGGATAGGAGGAAATGGCTGTATGCGCACAATAATGATCTGCATACAGGGCCTTAACAAGACTGGATGAGAACAAAGCCAAGGCGAGAATCAGAATAATTATACGTTTCATTATTGTAACGGACCACCGGTAACCCAACTGGTTACCTCCACTAATCTCTCCTCTCAGTCTCACATCATGCCTTGTTCGTCGGATCAGTCTAGTGATGGCTTCTGTTATCCAGTACTCTTTTTACAATTCTTGTTTAGTTTTTCTTGTTTTTTTGGTTTTCTATTCCATGTCTGGTTTTCCTTATGCTGGGTTTTCTGGGTTCATTCCATTATTCTGTCCCTGGAATTCCCAGTCTCCTGGATTCATTTATATGTTTGTTTTATGTTGCCACACCTGTTTGTTTTCCATTTTCTTTTTGTTTCGGGGACCTGCAGCAGTGTTTCAAGTCTCTGCCCTTTCTTGCAGGTAAGTGTAGTTTAGTATGGTTCTTTTAGCGAACATTAGGCAGTGTAGGACCTGCCGAATATGGGGTACATTGGCGTTGTGGCAGGCGTATGCAATGTATGATCATATAATGTAACTAAATCCCCATACTTTTCATATATAGTGCTTAGTTATGTCTCCTCTTGTTTTGCCTATTATATCTTGTCTTGTTTTATTTTGAAATCCCAGTTCATGTACAGTGCTGTCCTGTCCTGTCCTGTCCTTGTTTTCCTCATGTCTTGTGTACATGTTCTGGGTTCTGCTTTCTGTCCTGTGTTCTATTAGTTCTGTCTTGTTTTCATGTTTGGTGACTATCCTAGTCTTGCCTTATTTCTGTACTGGATACATGCTTGCTTCAGAGGCTCCCTATCCAGTTCCTGGGAGGTCTGCATATCATCTAGCTCCTAGCTCTTGGGATCCGCAGTAGCTGTATTAGGGAACTGTTATGTGGCCGCAAAAACGCTGGTGCTCAACACCAGAGGGCGTGTGGTTACCCTGCACCAGGCCCTAGGTGTCCACTACCACGCTGAAGACTCCGCTCATCTTCTCATCAGGCACTCAGGGGTCCCGGTTTCCGTACCGCCACCTGTGACACTCAGCCAGACATGGACACTTCAGTGCATATAGCTCTGTTCCCCAGTAACTAGACAACACCTAGTTCTGGGAGTATATATGATTTTATTTTTCTGAATGCACCCTTTTATGTTTAGAACTCTAGCACGGGGTCTCTATTCAGAACATCCAGGTCATTCTCAGGCGCTGCTGTGTCTGGGAGATAACTGAATCACCTCTTGCTAAATCAATTATCTCCTGGTTACAGAGATCCAAATACAGTAAACCCCCAAATTTACATACAAAACAGTCAGGAACCCCCACAAGTCCCTGGATAGCCCTACATGGAGTGCCCAATCTGGCCAAAAAGCCTGATGCGTGGAGGTTTGCGGAAACGCCACCCAGTTAAAGTTTTGACTGACCACTACCATGCTCTTAGCCGAAATCAGCTCCAGGTGGTTACGGCCATTTGCCGGTACTTTAACGGGGACTCTGGCCGGTTGAGGAAGGGAGGTTCCCCCTGGCTTATAGATAATGATTGTCCTTCCTGAGGTATTGTAACTCCCCTCCAAAGCGTGCTCCCATTAAGCATTGGGAAAGGGTTGAAAACCAGGGTGCATGTTGACCAGGTCAAGGGGTTCTTGTGGTTAAGCCGGAGTTCCAGGGCAACCACAGATAAGTCCCGCTGACACGTTCAGTATACTCTTGCTCGGGAGATGATTTGGGTACGGGCAGAGAGATGCTCTTGCTGTTTCCCCTGTGGAGGAGAGGAGGGACCAGGGTAGTGTTATAGTCTTTAGTGTGATTTTGGTGGTATCCGTTGTTGTCTGTTTACAAGTGAAATGGTTGAAAGGACATTCCTGGTTGAAAATGACACATTTTAATGCATTAATATGTAAATACAAACTATAAACTAAAAAAACAAAAAACAAACAGATAATCACATTTTAAGTTCCTCCATATGTTGCAAAATTCCTGGACTGGACAGCTTCTACAATATCTCACAATCTCATAAAACCGTGAAGATACTCAAATCATGTGCCATGTATGCAAATATTCATAATTTTGAATGCATTTTAATAAAAGATAAGTATATTAAATTATATTAATCTTTAGAGTTCTTCTTGGAACTGTTTTCTTGTGGATTAGCATAATAATATACATTAACTTTTATCATTGCTGCAGAAAATACTCCAGAGAGTAGAAATACAGAATTCTCAGACATTAATATGAAGACGTTCTTTAAGGATCCTTAAATGTAGAATAAAGCTTTAAAGGGGAAATATTTTTTACCAGGATTTTTTAATATTATATTTACTTATTCCTAAATTCAACAAATATGTATTTGTAAGGTGTGAAAATTCAAAACTAAATGCAGAATCCACACCTCTTTATCCTGCAATTAAGCACCTCCACCTTTTCTACCGTCAATCATTGTCATAAGCTTTGTCCTTTGCAACTGACAGTCAGCATATAGACAAAGCATACAGAGAAAAGGAGAACTTAAACAATGTTTCTATTTCTACACTTCAGAATGTTTGTCCTGGATTCCACTTGTCTGAACTGGATTATGGTGTAATTTGCTAAATCTTTACTATAGATTTGAAATAAAACTGTACATATCATGGAAAAAAACAAGCAAACACTAGTTATTGTGATTTGCAATGTTTATATAATGTTATAAATTTCATAGAAGTAACAGCTCCCCTTAAAAAATTATATATTTATTTTCACAAGTTCATATCCACATTTTTTTGGAGAAAGGTAAAGTGCTTTGAATCTGTCTCTCTGAGGGAAAGAGCAATGAATGATATTCACCAGGAGTATATGTGGTTCTCTCCACAGCTCCACCCTATGTTTTATTGCTAATCTCTTCACAGACCAATTACTTTCAGACCCTGTGATGGTTAAAAGAACACTATAGTCATCAGAACAACTATAGCTTAATGTAGTTGTTCTGGTGAGTATAATAGTTCCCTTCAGGCTTTTTTCATGTAAACACTGCCTTTTGAGAGAAAAGGCAGTATTTACATTGCCTCTAGGGACACCTCCAAGTGGCCTCTCTTTAGATGGCAACTGGAGGTGCTTCCAGGGTCAGTGCTGCCGAAAAAGCTCAGCATGGTGACACTGAATTTTCCTCATAGAGAGGCATAAAATAAATGGTAAGCTCCTCTTCTGCTGGGGCGGGTTTAATTTTTTCTGTGTAATGAGAAAAGCAATTTGTGGGTATTGCTGGGAGCTTACGTACGCACATTTTGTATAAAAGGAACACAAAAGTGTATTTCTGACGCTAAAGATTCCCTCAGCCATAAGGCTATTGTCTGCCCCCACCATCCCCCAAGGGAAAGGGTTAAAAAAAACTATTATACTTACTTGTCAGTCACCTCTGACATAGGCAATGGGGAAGAAGCTAATGCACATGTGCAGCAAGTGCCCCGCACGCATTAGGCCTTCTCATAGGAAAGCATTAAATCAATCCTTTTTTATGGAGATTTTTGAAGACACTGAACATTCTCATGCAAAGCATGAGGACGTCCAGCATCACTTTACGGACTTAAACTCTGTGCAAATGTAGAGAGTCTTAACCCTGCAATATAAACATTACAGTACTTTACACTGCATTACTAAAGGGTCAGAGACACTGCACCCACACTACTTCAATACTGTGGGTACAGGGCTATTATACTAGGTGCAGCATTTTTAAGTAAATGTTTACATAAGATTCTGAATTTATTCTAATAATTGAGTTCCATAATGTAGAACAAACAAGGGTTTCGGTTTGGATATAGTGCCTGAATTTAAGAGGGGTTTAAGTCAATGTATGAGATAGCAGCCATAATAATTGTCATGGGCTGGAGCCCTGGTATTTTTGCAACCTGCCAATGCCCCTGTCATTAAAAATCACTATAGTGTTAAGAATACAAAGCTGTATTCCTAACACTATAGTGTCCCTCCCACCCATCCACCCCCCAGTAGATAAAATGTTAAAAAAAACACCTTTTTTTTTTCCCCTTACCTGTTTCCAGAGCTGAGGTACCTTGAGGCGCTGCATTACTCCTTGTCTCCTCCAGTGTCATGGCAATGGGCAGGGCCGTTGCAAGGATTTCTGCCGCCCTAGGCAAAGATCCATTTTGCCACCCCCTCATGTCACTCACACACACTCACTGACAGGCACACACAAACTCACTGACAGGCACACACAAACTCACTGACAGGCACACACAAACTCTCACTGACTGACGGACAGACATACACACACTCACTGACTTTTTTTTTTTGTGAATATATTTTTATTGTCATTGTACTTTCACAATGAGACTCGCAGGTCTCTTCAAGCATATTATAACTAAAGCACAACATGTGCCAGAACACATATGAAAACAAATAAGTATTCGGGGTCGCAGGCCCACTTCAATGATGGACTTGCAGGTCCCTGTTCAGCAATACTGTAGTTAGGTATCTATTGTTATTTTCGCATGTTCCCCCTGGTTTGTTTGTTTGCTGCCTCCCACTTAGTATCCGGTAGGACACCTAGGTCCTTTCTGTGTGCAGTCTCATCTCATTTAGTGAGGGAGGTGATGGGTTAGTACTGTGTCGGCGATTCGTATGTCACCGCAGGCTTTGTATGGTATATGTATGGTATACTGAAGCCCCACCTGACAGAACTGACGCACACGGCTGACCCTGCTGTCCCTGCACCACCCGCAGCCTCCCACCCCTCCCCCCTCTATCCTCTCCCCTGTATACCCTCCTCCTCCTTCCCACAAATCTCACTTGGGCCGCAGACCCACACCCCAAAGACACTATAACATTCTTAACCACCTGGCAGTGGACTCATGAGTCCAACAGACATATACCATACGAAGCCTGCGGTGACATACGGATCGCCGACACAGTACTAACCCATCACCTCCCTCACTAAACGAGATGAGACTGCACACAGAAAGGACCTAGGTGTCCTACCGGATACCTAACCACCGTATTGCTGAACAGGGACCTGCGAGTCCATCATTGAAGTGGGCCTGCGATCCCGAATACTTCTTTTCATATGTGTTCTGGCACATGTTGTGCTTTAGTTATAATATGCTTGAAGAGACCTGCGAGTCTCATTGCGAAAGTACAATGACAATAAAAATATATTCACAAAAAAATATATAATAATAAACTATGATGTTAGTTTTCCCTTTAGTCTCCAACTAAATATTCTTCAATGTTTAACTTTAAAAGTATTATTCTGAAGATATATTGTGATTTTGTTGCTGATCCAGACTGCTTTGGAGTTGCAACACCATTCATCACATTTAATGAGTGTTTGTCATACTGCACAGTAGGTAGAACTGTAGACCACAGATCCTTTGCACCAAAACCACAATTAGCTGTACTGATTATAATGCTTAGAATGCTTCTTTAAAGGGAAACTATGAGGTAAAACAACCCTTTACTATCAAAGTAATTTTGGATAATGCATTAAAATGCAGATATAAATTTGCAAAAAATGTAAAAAATGTATTTTAAAAAGACTTTTCATTTTCTTTCACTGTACTTGTTAGATGGTCTGCCTGCAGTTGCATGTGTTCTAGGGATAAGTTGTTTATTCCCAAAAGACGTTCTACTCCTCATATAGGATCATACACCATTACTGCAGTGTTTACAGCAAATTGCCTGCAGGGACATGGTAAAGACACCAGCACAACTACATTAAACTTTATTGTTCTGTATTTGTTTTAATCCTGTTCAAATGATTTCAGCAAGCATAACAGATAACTTTCACTGACCTTCACAACAGGCCTTGAAAAGTCTTTACTTGGCTTCCTCCCTTGGGTGTACTACTGACTGAACCATCAGTTTGTTTAAAGGAACACTTCTGTAGCACCGAGCTCCAGGCCACCCTCACTCATCACGGATTTGCCCTGCTTGAGAAAGCTTCCCTAAAATTGGGCAAATCTCCTCCGTGAAGCTGACACGCTGTCGTCGGTAAGCCAGCATCTATACGGAGTGACGTCAATCGCTCTGCCACTTTAGTCCATAGCCAATGTTAGCAGCTCCGGCTAGAAAATTACCATAGCAAACACAGCGCGTTTGGGAGGTTCCTTCTGCTCTCCCTGTCAATTAATTAATCAGAATAGAGTTTATGCCAATAGAGCCTATAGATGTTTTTATACATTTGCTAGCAAAACTCCTAGCACAATGTAGAGAGAGAATTTCACGCTCTTTAAAAAGAACATGAGTAGTTTAAGGGGTGTCAGGATCCATTTAAATTCTGAAATGTAATGAATTGAAATCCAAATTGTAAAGTCAGGCAAAAATAAGTAAATGGTGAGGAGGGGGGACAGGGGCTGACTAAGGGGAGAGGGCTGAGGGGGGGGAATTAAAAAAAACTAAAGTGTATTTCCCCCCTCCCTGAGTCTTACCTTTGGCCAGGGAGGGGTGGGCAGCATACAGTAGCAGTCAGTGAAGGCGGCCTCTCCTGATGATGTCAGGAGGAGGGGGCGTGACTTACTCTGCTCTTCTCCCAGATTCCCCAGCGGTCCTGTAAAAAGGCAGTGGAAGTATGCCCCCTCCTCCTGACATCATCAGGAGAGGCCGGCCCACTGCACTAGCTGCAGGGAGAGTGAGGTAAGTTGAAAAATCTGAGTCCTCGGCCAGAGGCAGGGCCGGAGCCAGAAGCAGGGATTCGGATTTTTCCTTTTTTTGCTGGATCTGGGCGGCCCTGGGTTTAGGGCGGCCTGGGGGGCAATTGCCTCCCTGTCCCCCTTCCCAGCCCGCCCCTGGTATCTTACGTAAGAAAGCGACTGACTTGGGCAATGTTTTTAAGGTGGAATCGACAGGAATTGGTAACAGACTGGACGTGAACCTCAAAGGTGAGGCTAAGTATAAAATATAACACCAAGACAGCGAGCTTGCAAGGATGGGCTGATGTGTATACCACCAACTTGAAGGGAGAGAGAGAGAGGAGGATCAGTATTAGTAGGAGGAAAGACAAGGAGCTCAGTTTTAGAGAGATTGAGATTCAGAAAGCGGGAGGACATCCAGTCAGAGATGGAAGAAAAAAACAAAATAAGAATGTAGCGATTATGCAAAGTACGAAATACGTATTAATCACCTTTTTAGCTGTTTGGAGAATATTCACTCTAACAAGCCGAACATATAGATGCCTATAAAAAACAATCAGACATAGTGTAGATCATACATGATAAAATAATATATTCATTCCAGTATATATACAGTCACACACGAAGAGCTATAGACCCAGCTCTGGTTTGAATCGTTTCTCGGTCCGTACAGGCGACCCCCTTCCCCCCCCATTTCCAATATGGATCTTGTTCTATAGGGAAAAATAGAGGCACAACCAATTGCGCAGTATTGCTGGAAAATATTCTAAGATTGAAATAAAAAATCCCAAATGGGTACTCACAAGTATGGAGTCATATAGTAATGACTCAATTTTTAAGCGTTGAGGACTGCAGATTGAGGACTGCACTCCCTGCTGTATATGTATTAGTACTAGGAACCAGGATCGATGGATTAAAATAAAAAATGTATTCACACAATATAATTTACAAATAAAAGAAGCATCAATATGCTAAAATCCAGGACGCGTTTCGCCACTGTCAGCGTGGCTTCTTCAACCGGGTAAAACAATTCAATATCTTGTACCAGTGGGGTACCTCAGGGATCTGTACTTGGACCCATTCTCTTTAATATTTTTATTAGCGATATTGCAGAAGGTCTTGATGGTAAGGTATGTCTTTTTGCTGATGATACTAAGATATGTAACAGGGTTGATGTTCCAGGAGGGATAAGCAAAATGACAAATGATTTAGGTAAACTAGAAAAATGATCAGAATTGTGGCAACTGACATTTAACGTGGATAAGTGCAAGATAATGCATCTTGGATGTAAAACCCAAGGGCAGAGTACAGAATATTTGATAGAGTCCTAACCTCAACATATGAGGAAAGGGATTTAGGGGTGATTATTTCTGATGACTTAAAGGTAGGCAGACAATGTAATAGAGCAGCAGGACATGCTAGCAGAATGCTTGGTTGTATAGGGAGAGGTATTAGCAGTAGAAAGAGGGAAGTGCTCATGCCATTGTACAGAACACTGGTGAGACCTCACTTGGAGTATTGTACACAGTACTGGAGACCGTATCTTCAGAAGGATATTGATACCTTAGAGAGGGTTCAGAGAAGGGCTACTAAACTGGTTCATGGATTGCGGGATAAAACTTACCAGGAAAGGTTAAAGGATCTTAACATGTATAGCTTGGAGGAAAGACGAGACAGGGGGGATATGATAGAAACATTTAAATATATAAAGGGAATCAACACAGTAAAGGAGGAGACTATATTTAAAAGAAGAAAAACTACCACAACAAGAGGACATAGTCTTAAATTAGAGGGACAAAGGTTTAAAAATAATATCAGGAAGTATTACTTTACTGAGAGGGTAGTGGATGCATGGAATAGCCTTCCAGCTGAAGTGGTAGAGGTTAACACAGTAAAGGAGTTTAAGCATGCATGGCATAGGCATAAGGCTATCCTAACTATAAGATAAGCCTAGGCACTAATGAAAATATTTAGAAAATTGGGCAGACTAGATGGGCCGAATGGTTCTTATCTGCCGTCACATTCTATGTTTCTATGTTTCAGTTACTGAACTTGTTAAATGGCACTTAAACTAGTAGTGGCATCTACTAGAATAAATATTTGTCTGCATTTGGTAACTGTTAATAGTATTGCTGTAGCATGTGTGAATATAGAAGTGTAAAGCACACCTTTACCCGTCCATGTCAACACACTACCCCTTTTTCATGTGTCCCTTGCTGTACCTATACATGGCCCCATCCCATTTATCTCTACTCCCCATACTCTTTTTTTTTTTTCTTTCTCATCTATGCCTCCTTTCCTCTGCCAAACCATGCCTTCTCTCCACATTTATCTCTGATAATATTTTGTTGAGGCCCCTTCTGCTTGCTTTCTATGAGGAGAGACCTTCAATCCTGGGGACAAATGGCACAAGGGAACTGTGGGGGAGTGGCACTCGGGGTAGTTGTAAACACAGTTGCCTCACAGTAGTTACATCAATACAGTTTGTCAAAACAAATTCATATGATGGCACCGAACTATGTGCAGTTAGCAATGGTTCTGGCCTATTCTGGCTTCCCTACACTGATAGTTGGAAACAGTAAGCAGCTGTTATTTCCTCCACATACGGCTCACCTTGGCTCAACGTCCATTCTTCTATTGTAAACGAACTTGCGGAAATTTTGAACCTTTACGTGTTTGACAGGAAAAGAGAGATTACCTTTGCTACAGACGTTTGATTAATGGTTTAATTACATGGTTAAAGGGAAACTATGGTTCCCAAAACAACTTTAGCTAAATGAAGCAGTTTTAGTGTATAGATCATGCCTCTGCAGTCTCATTGCCCAATTATCTGCTATTTAGGAGGTAAATCACTTTGTTTATACAGCCTTAGTCACATCTCCCAGCCTTCCTAAGCAGTTCCCGTAGAGTTATCTAATGTTTACACTTCCTCTTTTGCAAATTCTGTTTAATTTAGAATTTTTTATTTACTGCTATGTTAAGGGCTTGCTTGACCCTGCAGGAGCCTCCTGTATGTAATTAAAGTTCATTTTACAGAACAGGAGATAAACACTTTTAAAGTACATTATGTCTGATTGAAAATAAAACCATTTTGTTTTTCATGCAGGTTGTGAGAGTCAAGGGAGGTATGGCTAGGGCTGCATACAGAAACAAAAGGGATTGCCACCTTGTTTGTTTATTGTCCACCTTATGCCCTTCCTATTGTATCCTTATACTCCACTCCTCTAGACTGTAAGCTCATTTACCTAATGGTCCTTTATTATTTTATAATTGTCCCTTTTATTGTTAAATTTCCCCTTCCATAATATTGTAAAGCGCTGCAGAATAAGTTGGAGTTATATAAATACCAATAATCATTTAACTCCTAAATGGCAGAGTATTGAGAAGTAAGACTTGAGAGACATTATCTGTACACCAAAACTGCTACATTAAGCTAAAGTTGTTTTGGTGACTATCGTATCCCTTTTAAGTATGGATAGTCAACAGACAGAATGTATATGAACAATACAGCAGGGAAACTCTTTTTAAGACGCTAAATATTAAAGGCTTACTCCAAACACCATAACCACTTCAGTGATTGAAGCGATCATGGCGTTAGTATGTGCAGTGTTTCGGCTTGCAACACTGCACATACGGAGATATTTGTAATCGTGTGCTGGGAGCTAGTTACACCCCCAGGACATTGACAGCCTTGAACTCCGTTCTGGGCTACCGATATCAATTAAACCATAGTTTGAGTAAATCATCAGTGTGCTGATGACAGATGTGATCATCTTTTCCCTTGCAGACAGAGTGCCTGCAAGGGAAAGTTGCTTCCTCCTGTTATGTGCTCTTTTCTGCCTCCCTCCATTGCTGTGTGTGTGTTTTTAGTGGGCTCCCCCTCCCAAAAGGGTTAGAGTAACCCTTTAAGTAACAACAGGAAAAAGAAGAAAAGAATGTTAGGTTGTAACTTTGATAATGTTATAACAACACAGAAATGAAATAATATACAATTTAAAACTTCTATTAAATGCAACCTTTTAAGTGAGCGTTCCATTGCAGTAATTGTAAATATTTTCAATTACAAAAAACATTAAACACAAGGCAGCTTAGCAGAAGGGACAGTCAAATGAGAAAACTACATTTAACATAGGTCAGAAAAGCCAGCATTATATTTTGTAAAATACCAAAATGCAATTGTGTAGCTTGCAAATGGGTGATTGAAAGGGTTAAAGTAGAATATAAAAAATGACTAGCAAAGGAGACGAACCGCAAAAGATTTTTAAGTACATTGACGTTAATTTAAAAACCAAAAGAGTTTGCACATAAATTTGATTTTGGCAACTAGTTAAAGGGACAGTATAAGCACTAAAATCACTTTATAGAAATGACTTGGAACCATACATGCTGCCCCTGTAGTCTTGAGATTGACTACTGTGTTGTTTCTGAGAAATGGCAATGTTTATATTTTGCAGTGCCCACACCTACTAGTGGCTGCCAGACATACAGGGGCTTGAGACACAAATAGATTGTTATTGAATCGTTGACCTCTAGAATCTGAATGCTAAGTATGCTAACACCTACGGTTCATGCCTAATTCTCAGTGAGAATGACTGAATTTAGAACTTCTCATAGAGAAGCATTTGATTGAGAACCGCAGCAATAACTCTGCATGTGTCGTTTCTTCATTGCTTTTGTATGAGAAGCATCTGCTTGTACAAAAGTCATCAAGAATGGGAGGATAGGAATGAAGTGAAGAGTCTCTGCCTTGGCTATGGAATAAAGGTGAGTTTAATTGTGTATTTAATGATTTAAAAAAAAAAAATTAAGGAAGTAATAATTTTTTTTATTTTTTTTAATCCATGAATTTATTATTTCATGTGTGAGTTTACAGAAAGAAAGGTTTGGTCAGTTGATGATGTTCATTGAGACACGCAGGTCTCCGCATGAATGCATAACAGGAGGTCATGCAGGACCTATTTCCAATACTGAGTTCTCAGCTATGTTGTAACCATTTGCATATATGGTGTGGGAAAGCGCTAGCTCCCGTCCAGTAATCAAAACTTAAAAAAAACAAATCTATTCTAAAAAAATAAATAAAAAAATATTCCTTTAAAAAGAGTTGAATTGTTTTAAACATTACATTATTAATAATTACCATTAGATGGTGCCATAACCTAAGGAACCAATTTCTAACAGGACTATACAATCCTGTGAAAATGTGACCAAATTCCAACTGCCTTGGCAATTTACAAATTTACTAAAGCCAAATGCAGTCAGGTAACAGTGAAACTACTGCCGGTGCAGCTGCACTTATGGCTACCCAAAATGTCTTCAGGCGCCCGGTCAACACTGTGGGCCTTTAGTAGCGCGGCTGGGGCCCTTTTTTTTTAATCATATTTGTGTTTATTGTTTTTTGTAAGAAAAGGGAAACAAAAAGAAAAAAGGGAGAAGGAAAAGGGGGTTCCACATTATGATATACATACAGTAGCAATATACATTACATGGTAGTTTGTGTTAACAACATCTATCACTTGGGACAGCGCACGTTGCAGGTCTTGCTTTTACGCATACAAAATTTAGTGCATATGTTCATGTCATTACACATCTTCAGATTTCGCTATATTACAATATATTGTATGTGCAGGCTCGCCTCCTGGGGTTAATTCTACTCAATAACTATGTCCTGGTGCCCGCGTATGTTTGACTCATGGCATATCTATCGCTTGTCCCTCATTGGTCAGCGTGTGTGGAATATGGGGAAACCTGGGGAAGGAAGTGAACTCATCTTAACATAAACTTGTGCTTGAACTTGATCTGGGACCAGTAATGAATGCAAAGGGAACTTCATTGGGTACACTCAGCTCGGTTGGGACTCATGTTTTGTGGTTGTGTTTTTATTATTATCGGACCTGGCCTGCTATGTAGTGCCTGCCCCTCGATGTGTGAGCCAGTCCTGCCATACCACCTCATGTTGTTATGCTTTCCCCTTCATACTCATAGCCATGTTTTCATATAGACAGACATTATCTAGTTTCTTTGAGATCTCTTCTATTGAGGGGATCGCTTTGTACTTCCAGTGAGAAGGTTTACTATCAGTGGGGTATGGTGCTTCTGGTGCAGCGTTGGCAACATATGTAGTAAGTATCCTTCAGGTGACAGCGGCAGGGTAATGTGGGTTAATTTGTTTACCAGTGTTTGTACGCTTAACCATAGTGGCTGAATGTCTTGGCATTCCCAGAAGACATGTAACAGTGTACCTTGGGATTTCTCGCACCTCCAGCATAGAGGGGAGACTGTACTATACATTTTGGCCAGTCTATGAGGCACCATGTACCATCTCATTGTGATTTTGCTATATGCCTCCCACATAGAGATGCTGCTAGATGCCTTCTTGGTGATGGATATGGCCTTGTGCCATTGTTGTGCCGTGATTTCCCTGCCGATATCCCTCTCCCATTGTGTCATGTAATGGAGTTTGTGTGGGGTAGCAGCTTCCCACAGGGCATTGTTGCACAGTGCCAGGGGCTTGATGTGGCGGGTGTTCAACAGGTGTTGTGGGCTGTGAGCTATAAGCCTCTGAGTGGTCTCATTGGCTTGTGTATTGGCCTGTAAGATGCTCTTGACCCTTAGGTATAGGAATAGGCCTCGGGAGGGGAGGGAGAATTCTGCCTGTAAAGCTGGGAATGGTTTTACTACACTCTTGTCAAAAAGATTTTCTACCCTCAGGATACATTTTGCCAGTCACTTATGGACTTCTAGATTCGGGGAGTGGGTCTGTAGTGCTGTGATTGGAGACAGCCTTAACAGTTCCTTTGGGTCTAATATATTCGAGGCCCAGTTTGCGGCTGGGGCCCTTTAATGATTGCAGTGCTGGGAGGAAGTGACAGCTGGCTACTGTGCCCACACCTACGCGGGCCGGGGACACCCCCTCGGCGCATCCTCCCGACGGACGAGGGGCTGAGCGGACGGGCCAGCGGGGTGGGCCTGGCACGGGGCCCCCAAGGACATGACGACAGAACAGGACTGGGACCACTCACCACACAAACACACTGGGCCGACAGGACGGACGGCAGACTAACGACAGACCGGACACCCCCGGCCCCACGCAGGCTAGGAGGAGTGGGGGACCGGGACAATACCACATTCAAGTGCAACAGACGCTCGACAAGCCCCTGACGGACCCTACCGCTACACAAGCAGACACAGCAGACTCTCCTTACGACCCAAAGGTAGGAACCCAGGACAACTGGCCAATAGCCTCCCCGCTGCCTACCAGGCTGCCACACCACAGAGACCAGGGGTACGAGCACAGGGCACCTCAGGTAGCCCAGGGGACTTATAACCCTGACTACTGGACGACACCCCCAATGGCAGGACATAGCCCTAGACCCTCCAGTGAGTGGACCGGCAAGACATCCCCCCACAGGACACTCGAACAGGCCACACACTAAACAACCCCCAGCACCGACAAGACCACAGCGGCCACGCTGGGGGTGACGGACCTACCATACTCCCGGTCGATGACTGGCTGCCGCTATACAGATGCTTCGCACCAGTCGCCACACTAAGATACTCTTTAAACCAGCCAACAGATGCCTAACTGACGCCGGCTGGCAGCCCACCTCACGCACGAAACCTCTACTGGGCCGGATAAGGGCAATAACGCAATAGCCCCAGGGGCTCCCCACTGACCTAACCCATCCACGGCGTAGCCGCCGCACTGAGACTGCGAGTGTGAGCACACAACATTGGGGACACTTCGTAACATACAATAGCGGGGACACCAACACCTCGCCAGCTAAGCAGAATTCCAATAAACGCATACACACCAACAGACCCTGCGCTGAGGGGCCCGACACCACCCCTTCCATCAGACACTGACGAAACTGACTACTCTAACCGGCAACACCTGGGGTTGACTGGTCCAGGGATAAGTGGCACGCCACAAGTGTGACAGGAGGCACCTGCTAAAGACACTGCTCCCTCTCCTCCTTTGCTAATATGTTTGGTTTTTCTTGTGCATAAGAAAATGTTATACTGTTATAATGTTAAGTTGGATATGCGGGAACGTTTCTTTTTATACATGCTATGGGTAGACATGCTGTGCTGGAGTCTGGGGAAGCGTGGGGGCACTTACATTACACCAGACTACTTGAAGAACAGCGACACAACACACTACCACACTATATCCCTTCCGGAGGACGACAGGCCGAGGGCGGCGAGACTATCTCTGCCCTAAGCTGGCCGCTCCTGCTCCACATACCGCTTCCTACAACCGGAACAACATATCGGGTTGAAGGGACAATCAGCACACGCCAGATACAGGGTACACGGGCTCATCCCGTATACGCCTGCACACAAGATGCTGTCCTCTAGCTCAACCGGCAGGAGACACCGCTTGGCGCCCTCGCCACGAGAACACTAGGCAGAGACACAGTAGAACTCACAATCGCTGCACACGCACACACCCCATACACGGGAACACGGAAGCACAATGCACGCACGCCCACCGAGGCACCACACCACAATCACAGCACGTTGCCCCCGCGCACCAACGATGCTGCGGCACAGCAACCTCCCGATCTCGATCACGCCCAACCGCAAACGGATAGCTCATGCATATCCGGGTCCTTCAATGCTGACCCGGCGTCCCCCTCCTCCCCCACCCCCCTCCCCCCCTTGGCCCTACACATGGCTCAGCCAAATCAGCACACCCACAGGCAGGCCGCGGACGGACCCTGTCATCACCTGCAGACACCTCTCCCACCGATTTCAGCCATCCTGATGTTCGCTACACGAGCTCCAGGTCAGTATACCGAGACCCCCGCCTAATCCACGACTGGCCAGTTTGATAAGCCCAGTCTTGAACCAACCGACCCCCCACGGGACGTTTCGATGAACCGACGAACCCATGCCGGCAGGGCACTGCTGTTCCCTGTCTTCTTCCCCCCCACCCCCCTTACCGCTTGCACACCCCTTCTCAACCTAGCCACCCGCCAGAGACCCATATACCTGGTAGGGGCACTAAGCCCCACTACACCCCCCCCCACCCTTCAGCCTCTACGGGGCCTACCCAGTGACAAGGAATGGCGCCATGGAATCTCCAAATTAGCCTCACTTCCCTCAACGTCAAGGGACTGCACTCGCTAGGAAAACGGCACAGGATATTACGCTGGGCTAATCGCACGGGGCAGATATTAACCCACTTTACCGACCAAAAACAGTTCCCATTGGTCAACAGACACTTTAAACAATGCTACCTGGCCAACTCGCCGGAACCCAAAACGAAAGGAGTGGCTATATTACTGAGAAACTCGTGCCCATTGAACGATATACAAACCCATAAAGATCCCTCAGGGAGATTCCTCTTCCTTACCGGGCATATGGGTACCACCTCACTAATGGCATGCTCCATATACGCCCCAACCATCCCAGATGCCACATTCTGGCACACCTTCAAAACCCATCTCACCAGCCTCTCAGCCAAACATCTAATTATAGGCGGTGACTTCAACGCGACCCAAACGCCCGTTCTGGATCGCCGAACATGCACCAGAAACGCACCAGCCCCGACCAGGAACGTCAAATTTTATGCAGATTTTTTAACCGCAACACCTCTATTGGACGCCTGGAGGAGCCAGCACCCGTCGTCTCTCGACTTTACCTACCACTCCCACACACACAGATTCTATTCGTGCATTGACAGCTTTCTGGTCTCCCCAACGGTCCAACTCTGGACCACCCACACACATATAGGCAACATATCATGGTCCGACCACGCAGAAGTCGTGCTAACAGTACGCATCCCGCTCCTAGCACGACCATGGCGATGGAGGCTAAACCCGTGGATCCTGAAAGACAAGGCTACAGTCCACACCGTTACAGAGAACCAGTACTTTGATGCCCCTTGCAACCAGGCCAAATCTCCGCTATATATAATACCCTGACAACCCACATCTCCTTAGTCAATCTAACCTATATCGCCGCATGGGAATGAGACCTGGGAGCACCGGAGGACCCGAATGACTGGGCTGATATATGGGAAGCGACGAACTCCCTGACCGTGTGCGTCATGCACAAAGAGCAGGCATATAAGATAATGCTCCGTTGGTACTTGACACCACACAGACTCTACAAAATGGGCCTCAAGCCGGACGACGGGTGCGGGAACCTATGTGGCGACACCGACTCCTACCTACACTGCTGGTGGACGTGCCCCAAAATTAAACAGCTATGGGACGAAGTCAGCGGCCTCATCGAAACGATCCTAGGCAAGCCGGTCGCCACGCAACCATGGACCATGCTACTCAGCAAACCGTTGGACTCCTTGACGAGGAGTGAAAACAAATTAACCGCCCGGATCAACCTAGCGACGCGAAGAGCAATAGCAGAACTATGGGCTGACCAGAGAACCCCCCACATCTCAACCGTAATCAGCAAAATTAAAGAAACCCACGACCTGGATGAGCTGACAGCACAGATAAACGACACATACAAAACATTCCACCGAATATGGGACCCCTGAGACGCAAACCACGCGAAACTGACCGAAACAAGAACGGACAAATAAACCCCCAGCCAAAGCCATTAAACACTCGATGCTACTTCACATAGGACGGACGCTGCCCATGGAAGCCGACGCCGACACCCTGGACGCAGACTAACCAGAGAAGATCAGACGGAAGAGCACAACCCCTCCTCCCTCCCTCTTTTTTTTTTTTCTTTCCTCCTTCTCCACCCCACTCTCCCTCTTTCCCTCTCCCACCCTACCAGGGCCCTGCAGGTGTGGGCAGGGAGCACAACCACACCCAAAACTGCCCCCCCTCTCTCTCCCCGAAAACCGGGGCATGCCCCCCCATCATACCGCCCCATACGACAACCCAAACAGATGAACACATACACACCCCTTCCACCAATCCTGCCCACAGGCACCTGGGGAACACCACCCCTACAATCCACTCCCCCCACCGCATGCATACAACACAATACACACCCAGGCACCCCCACGGGCCATAGGGTCATCACGGCTCTACTGGGGCCTATACCTCTCGTAGGGCAACAACCCGACACGGCTGCAGTAATGGGCACCCCTGAGGGCCCCAAACACTGCTTCGACCCAAAAAACAATACACACAACAAGGTCAAGAAAGGTTGTTGAACGATAAAAATGCTCTGTTGTGTACATGGGTATGTGTATATGTACATGCTAACCGTCCCTTTCCCTCCTTCTCAAATTCTATACTCCTCCTGCCTGTTTATGAACTGAAAATGACAAATAATTTTTCCTTTTTTTTTTTTTTAAATAACTAAAAAAAAAAAAGCAAACACAGAACCACAAAAGAGATCAGAACTGGAGGAAAGACCCTAACTAACGTGAAGGCACAGAAGCGCACACTTACCACAGATTCACAAACCTTCTGTAATATAACATGCAATTGTACTGATTGTAAGCCTATACGATAACTGCTGTATATGACGGTACCACCTAATGCTTTCTCTTTGTTCTGTAATCCCACCCGTGCCACCAAAAATACACAAAAAAGGTAGGTGGGAGCATGTCTCCCAAATGTTTAAAACTAGCAACCGGTGGCGTGGCTTCGGACCGCATGGAAGTGGACGCATAAGCGGTGAGCTCCGTCGTACCGTGGGTTTTACAGCGTGGTATCCCAGCAAGTCTGCCACCGAAAATGGCCCTACCAGGCACCAATTATACCCTGAACAGGATGGCAACAAAAGCAACCAAAAAAATTAAGCAAAAAACAATTGAATCGCACCTGAATTTGCAGCAAACAACCCTCATGCAAATCCAAGATGGCGCCGGTGACACCGGATCCCCCATACTGGAACCTGAGGTAGGAGACAGCCAAAGCAGCTTTCACAGCACTGACATAACCCCTGCCACAGACGAATCAATAAGCACAATGCTGGACAAGCTTAAAACAGCCCTGTGCTCTGATTTACAAAAAATGGCATCTGATATCAGAGCTGACATCCAGGCATTGGGGGACAGGGCAGCACACTTGGAAGAAAAAACAGAGGGATTACTACAAGCGCACAATGACCTAGCAGAGGCGCATGTAGCGCTGGAAAACAAGGTCAGATACTTGGAGGGAAGATTGCAGATAATGAGGACCGAGATAGAAGAAACAACATCAGGATCTGTGGAATACCTTAAAATGTGGGACCACAAGACCTCCTGTGATGGGATTCCAGCATGGTCAAAATTTAGTAGGCCAAAATCTCCATGTGGCATATGTGTATGTTGTGTCAGTTAGTTAGCTACACGTAGCTAGGATACTGTCATCAGTGTACTGAGCATGTGCAGGAATGTAGGAACTGAAATTGCACTTATTTCCTTTGTCTTGGATGAGCCATGTGGTTTGACTAGATGTACAAGTCTATATTCTGCTCACTGATTGGTCTGAGGAATATAGGAGGGGTTATACTGTATGGGAGGAGATATGCAGTTAACAAAAGTCCCAAGCCACAGGTATTTGTCCCTCAGATCATTTGGAACAGGAGTTCATCTGAGACCTGATCGGTAATGTGAATAAAGGCCTCTTACTTCCTGAAGACTTGTGTCCATATCTCTGTGTTTGGCTTCTGCATGCTTACACGGTAACACTCCCACAATTTGTACAGAAGCTGTTTAAATCTATAATTCCAACATTAACAGAGGCCGATCTCCGACTTGACAGAACACACAGATTGCCCAAGCCGAGATATCTGGCCGTAACAACCCCCCGAGTTGTCATCACTAGAATCCACTACTTCACGGTCAAAGACCAAATCATGCAGGCTTCTAGACTCAATACACCCCTTCCTGAAGGATATACAGACATTAAATTATTCGTAGACTTATCAGCGGCCACCATGTTTAACCCCTTAAGGACTGGACTGTTTTTGTGGTGTTTGTGTTTGGCTGTAATTTTCCGCTCTCTCATTTACTGTTCCCATACAAATTATATATTGTTTTTTTTCAGGACAAAAGGGGCTTTCTTTACATACCATTATTTATATAATCTCATGTATTTTAATTTAAAAAAAAAAAAAAAAGATGAAAAATTGAAAAAATACATGTTTTTTGACTTTTACTTGAAAAATCTTTTTCTCATCTGCAAAAGCGAATGAAAAAAACTGCTAAATAGATTCAAAATTTTGTCCTGATTTTAAAAATACCCAGTGTTTTATGTGCTTTTTTGCTTTTTTTGCATGTTATAGAGCTATAGGTACAAGTAGGATATTGCGGTTTCAAAACATACATTTTTAAAATTTATCAATAGTGACATTGTAACACTATTATCTGTCATAAATCTCTGAATAACACCCCACATATTTTTTTTTTTTAAGTAGACAACCCTAGGGTATTCAATATGGGGTATGTCCAGTCTTTTTTAGTAGCCACTTAGTCGAAAACACTGGCCAAAGTAAGCATTCATATTTGTTTGTGTGTGAAAAAAGTAAAAAAACTAAATTGAACGCTAATTTTGGCCAGTGTTTGTGACCAAGTGGTTACTAAAAAAGACTGGACATTCCCCATTTGCAATACCTTGGGTTGTCTTCTTTTGCAAATGGTATGCCATCATGGGGGTAATTCTCATTCCTGGGCTACCATACGCTCTCAAAGGCAACGTAACCAACCTGGCCATTTTCAATGTAAAAATATTTGACCTATATATTTGACCTTGTAACTTTCAAAAATGCTATAAAACCTGTACATGGGGGGTACTGTTTTACTCGGGAGACATCGCTGAACACCAATATTAGTGTTTAAAAACTGGAAAACGTATCACAACAATTATATCATCAGTAAAAGTGCTGTTTGTGTGTGAAAAATGCAAAAAAAGTCACTTTCACTGACAATATCATCGCTGTGATATGTTTTACTGTTTTGAATCCCTAATATTTGTGTTCAACGAAGTCTCCCGAGTAAAACAGTACCCCCCATGTACAGGTTTTAGGGTGTCGTAGAACGTTACAGGGTAAAATACAGTGCTAGCAAATTAAATTCTCTGGACTTTCGGCCTGGGTTGGCAGGCAGGTCACTCAAATTGCAATCAATAAAATTACTGAATTATGTAAAAATATGACATAAATACGCACGTAGAATTTAAAAATATATGCATATTTATATATTTGAAGTCTACGTGTATATTTATATAATTATTTATGTAATTTTGTATATGGACATATGTATATTTCATATTTTATTTATATATACAAATTCATTCTAAGAGTATTTTGATATAAATATATATTAATTTTAAAATAGTTAGAATAAAATTTCATATAGATATAATTTTTTTTAAAATTTTTATTATTATTTTAAAAAAAATTATTTAATTTAAATTACTTATTATTTATATTTTATTATATATATATATATATATACACACGTGTGTAATTTAATTATAAGTATTTTTATTTTAATATAAGTACATATTAATATAAAAATACACTTAGTATGACACTATATATATATATATATATATATATATATATATATACACACACACATAAAAAAAAATTATATTTTACACTAGTAGGGAGACTGCCTGTCAGCACAGACAGTCCCCCTGCAAGCAGACACATGGACACCTATTGTGACCATGTGATCGCTGTGTTAAGCGATCACGTGGCCCCAGGGGTCCTAATTCAGTGTGGGGAGACTGTCTGAGCTGCAGGCAGTCTCCCCACACCGGGAGCCACGCTGATCGCCGCCGGGGGAACAACGGCGATCAGGTAAGTAACTAGGACCGTTAGGACGGTTCAGGACTGTCATCGGTCGGCAATGGGAAAATGCCGATGACGGTCCTGAACCGTCCTCTGTCCTTAAGGGGTTAAAAGAAGATCATTCGCACCTATAACAACGGCTCTCCGAAATGCAAATATATTGTATAAGTGGGGATTCCCTACCAAACTAATCATCAAGAGAAATGGAATTGACCGAGCAATCCTAGCACCGGAAGAAAAATTCTAGAAGACTGGAATGTCCCTATCCCAACAACTGACCCACAAAGTTCGGACATGCCACCACCCCGTAAAGTGGCGAGAGACTGGCAACAAGTCCCATGGAATACGGCAACCCCTCAAAGTCGAAGAAATCCTCATCCCTAAGCCCTCTCCAATTGCGCACAAGGACACGTAACATTACTAACTAATCTGGTTTCATGTTTAACAGGTTAAATGTGCATAAGAATGTGTTGATTTAATGTATATCTCTGACGCAACAATGGCCCCCAAAAAATAAAAAAATAAAAAATAATAAGCCCACGGTCGGCGCTAGGCCACTGCTAACTGTATAACTGCTGTTTTTAACTTTTTACTTGCTTTCTTTTCCACCTAATATACAAGATGGACATTGGTTATCACACCTCGCATACAAAAACCACCAACCCCCACGCAAGGCTTACTAGGTAGGCCACCACATACCCGTCTGCAAAACCTTGCATTAGGCCCAAGAGGCTAACGGGCAATTGTATATAGTTTATTCCCCCCCAATAACCTACGATTGACCAAACAGGTCACCTTCCCACAGTTTAGGTAACAACCCAATAAACCTGTGCTCTTCCCACCCCACCAACAGATATAGCCAGTTGTACAAACCATAACAAGTAAGAAAAATAGCATCATGCCGCTAAAATTCCTCTCGCTGAACACCAAAGGTTTAAATTCACATAATAAGCGTAGATTAGCTTTCCAAGAGGCCAAGAAACAAAGAGCACATGTGGCATTTTTCCAGGAAACTCACTTCCAATGGGGATCCAAACCCAGGTTTAACTCTGCTTGGTTCCCAGTGGACTACCACACGTGCTACCACAAAAAAAAAGGTGTATCGATATTAATACATAAGAATGTCGTTTTTGAACTCATACGCAAAATAAGTGACAAAAAAGGCAGATACCTTATATTACAATATCGCATAAATAATCAACCGTATACATTGATAAATGTCTATAGCCCTAATGAAAACCAACAAGTATTTATAACTAATGTATTCTCTCTCCTGTCAATGTACAGCTTTGGGCAGGTAATTCTTGGAGGCGACACTAATTTTCTCCTAGGCATCAATATGGACTCCTCCGCCGTGAGAACGGTAACCACAGCTACCTCAAAACAGAGACACACACAAACATCTAACATCCGCAGAACACTAACGACACATAACTATGTAGACCCATGGAGAATATCCCACCCAGCTGAAATAGATTACACCTGCTACACACAATAGCTACTCCAGGATTGACATTTCTAATAAAGAGCACATCACTAGAGAGAATGATAAGTGTAGAAATTGGTATCATGTCATGGTCAGACCACGCCCCTATCACACTGACGATATCTGAACAATACCCCTCCACTGGCCAAACCACCTGGAGACTAAAACAAATCTCTACTCCATGACCCAGTCATAGTATCCCAAATTACGACAGACCTCCAAAATAATTTCACAGAAAATGTTCGTCCCGACACAATGCCGGATTATATTTGGTTAGCACACAAAGTGGTGGTCAGGGGCAGTTTTATAAAACACGCAAATCGAGCCAAAAAAGTATGCCAGGCCCAATACCTAGAAATCATCCAAGAAATAACTGCACTAACACATAGAAACAAATGCTCACCATCAGCCACGACTAGGACAGCTCTCCTGCAAGCTCACACTAAATTACAAAACTTTGAATTGGCCAAAACCACGTATCTACTACAAAAATACAAACACAGATACTTCACCTATGGCAACAGAGCGCAAGCAAAACTAGCTTCACAGCTCAAACAAAGATCAGCCGCCTCCAGGATTGCCTTCGTAAACATGAATAATGGCCAGAATATTACTGACCTGAACAAAATCGTAAATTAATTCTCAAAATATTATCACAAACTGTATAACCTGAGTGAGGATGAAGGGGTGAAAGTCACCACGCTTACAGATATTGACATTTTTTTAGCAACCATCCACCTACCATCCCTAACATCAGATAGAGTACAACAACTCAAACAACCGATATCCCATTAAGAAATATCTAAAGCCATAGCTGACTTACCATCAAACAAATCCTCAGGACCGGATGGCCTCCCAAATAGATATTATAAAGAATTCTCCAAACTACTACTTCCCAACTTCCTAAACCTATACCAACACAGTCTCGACAAAGGAGCCCTGCCAGCAGAACTACTGTTAGCTCACATCTCGACATGCTGTATATGACGGTACCACCTAACGCTTTCTCTTTGTTCTGTAATCCCACCTGTGCCACCAAAAATACACAAATAAAGAATTTATAAAAAAAAAAGGCAGGTGGGAGCATGTCTCCCAAATGTTTAAAACTAGCAACTGTTTAAAACAGGCAAGCCACCCACCACCTGCAAAAACTTTAGACCAATCTCTCTTCTGAATAGTGCCGCCAAACTATATGTGAAAATATTGAGTAACAGACTCACGTCCATAATAAGTGAACTAATACACAATGATCAATCGGGGTTTGTCAGAGGACGGCAGGGCTCCGATAACACACACAAAATTCTTAACATACTAGCTACAATGGAGAAGGGGTCGGTCGGAGGCCTCCTTCTAGCACTTGATGCGGAGAAGGCCTTCGACCGACTCAATTGGACTTAGATGCAAAAAGTATTACAAAAATTCGACTTCCCCGCCGAATTTATCAAAGGGATTATGGCACTATATATGACACCAGCGGCCAAAGTGGCCCATGGTGGCTTCCTCTTGACCGCCTTCCATATATCCAACGGAACACGACAGGGGTGTCCCCTGTCTCCCCTACTCTACATATTGTCCCTCGAACTGCTAGCACAAAAAATAAGAAATGATCACTGCATACAAGGCGTCAAAATCTTAGGTAACGAATACAAACTAGCACTATTCGCAGATGATATCTTAATAACACTAGAAAACCCTCAAACATCAGTACCCCCCCGATGGAGACCTTGGCGAGTTTCGGGGACATTTCACACTACCGCCTAAACCAAGACAAAACACAAGCACTACCCATTAAACTCCCCTCCTCCACCACAGCCACACTGAAAGAGAAATACCTCTTCGATTGGAGGACATCCTCACTTACTTACCTTGGCGTAAAAATTGCACCTTCTGTAGCGGAAGTATTAAAAGTAAACTATCTCCCACTCCCACAACAATGCAAAAATGAAATACACAAATGGTCACAATCACACATCTCCTGGTTAGGCAGAATAAATGCGTATAAGATGGTGATCTTACCAAAAATACTATATATATTCAGAATGCTCCCCCTACAGTCCCCAAAAACACTCATAAAAACACTACAAACCATATGTAACGCGTTCATATGGGAACACAAAAAAACCACGCATTGCAAGTATGATACTATATAAACACTCAAAACATGACGGAGTGGGGCTACCCAACATAGATCTGTATTATAAAGCATCAGCCTTAGCAACGGGGATACTGTTACACACCACTGAAGGGATCATACAATGGGTGGACATGGAGAGAGCTCAGTTCAGCAACAACTCGGCACTAGCACACTTGTGGACACCGAGAAAATGAAGGTCATTAAAATCTGACCTCTTACCCAGCACAAAGCATACTATCCAATTCTGGACGACATTTTTGGAAAATGATAAGAATAAATTCCATGCAGAGGCACCATTGACAGCCTTAAGGGCTATTTCACCAGACATACGCTTTCAGAAGTGGTCGCTGGCAGGAATAACACACATACACCAACTGCTCCAACCTCAAGGAATGATGCCATTCCCCAACATACAACACAAATGGGAGCTTCCCAATGACGCTATTTTCACATACTTACAACTTAAGGGAATCATCACCAAACATGTAAGTAACCAACAAACAAAACCTACCCAAGCATCCCCACCAACAAAGGCAATAATAGAAAAGTGTTGGAAACACCCCACAAAACCAAAAAACATTTCCCTATGCTATAAAGCCTGGGAAAACACTACACCTAACACATCACCGCACTGCAAAACATTGTGGGAAATAGACTGTGCCATTCAACTCACAGACGAAGAATGGATACATGTACTAAATGACCTATCTAAATGGACAAAATGCTATACACATATAGAAGCACATAGAAAGCTACTATACAGATGGTACCTAACCCCACACAAGCTTCACAAAATATACCCAAACTCAACCCCATTGTGTTGGAGATGTTCCGCATAAGAGGGTACATTTATACATGTCTGGTGGAGGTGCCCCAACATCCAGCCTTTATGGACAGAGGTACACAATACGTTCCGTGCACTCCAAATCCCAGATACCCAAAATACACCTGAAACATACTTACTCATGAGGTTCCCTCTGACATTCAGAAACTCACACAAACAGCTGTGTGCCATTATCACCCTAGCGGCCCGTAGCCTACTGGTTCTCCGCTGGAAATCCACAACTTGTCCAAACAAAACCCAATTATGGGACAAAATACACCAATTCTACATCTATTAAAGAATGACCGTACCTGATACCAAAATGGGACAGAGGTTTCACACAACATAGTCCCCATGGGTAGAACTGTACAACCGGCAAATGACAAGATAGAGCCATAACGGCAGGGATATCCATTAGCCCCTTATAATTATTATCAGTAACTATATGTGTGAACTACAATAGAGCATAAAGACACATACAAATGTCCACCACCTGGAAAGCACAGGCAGGTCAGATGTTGGGCTGGCTATATGAGCAATGACTGTATAAGCGACTATGTATACCGATCCATGTTACCTAACTGTACATGTTCCCAACCGCACCCCAATGTTAATGTTGTACTTTAATGTTGTACCTGTTTTTGTACTACTTTAAATTGTATCACTGGTTCAAACTGCATCACTGATGACGAAAATTCAATAAACAATATATTGAAAAAAAACCAAAAAAACTATCATCTGGTCAGCCATTGCTGCCCTGTCACTAGAGAAGGAAATAACAGAGGGTCATCGGTGCCGACCTAGCGTCATCCACTCATGAGTGACAGGTGGCTGCAGTAATAATGAAGTAGGGGGCCTGGTGTCACTGTTCCACCCCCCATTACCATTGTCTTGCATCTCTGGATGCTGGAGTTGGGAGGTATGTATTTATACAGCCAGCCTGCATACCTTTACACAGTGTAGCACAAATTGCTTACACACACAAACACACATAGAACATTACAAAGCAGCCCAGCACCCATACACAACACAAGCAGTATACAGTGAAATACACACAAGTTAATTTAAATAAATAAGAGGCAGCCCAGGGGGCTTCAAAATCTTGTTTTGGCAAAGACCTGCTAAAAGGTTGCCCACCCATGCCTTATGGGTTAACCCAGTTTGTGTCAAACTTTTTATCTTTATGGTTTCCTCACATACTTACTGACTGAGAATTGGTGATAACTTCAGACTGAGCAAGTGTAAACCTGAGACTTGCCCTATTCAAGATGAGTTCTTAAAGGGAAACTATAGTGCCAGGAAAACAAACCCGTTTTCCTGACACTATAGCTTCCCCCTCTGTCAAGGCCCCCTCCTGCGGCACTTAAGGGATTAATAACCCCGTCAGTCACTTACCTGGGTCCATCGCCGATGTCCCTCGGTGCTGGCTCAGCTCCACCCATGCTTATTCACCGCCAACGAGAGAGACCTAATGCGCATGCACGGCAACGGCCGCGCTCGCATTAGGATCTCCCCATAGGAAAGCATTATTCAGTGCTTTCCTACGGTGAAAATCTGGAACTGGAGGTCCTCATGCAGTTGGTGAGAACATCCAGCGTCAGACAAAAGACCAAAAGTCGCCTTCCATTGCAGACGCAGCCATGGCTCGTGGACCCAAGAAGCATTTGAAGCGTGTTGCAGCTCCCAAGCATTGGATGCTGGATAAGCTGACCGGTGTCTTTGTGCCTCGTCTATCCACTGGTCCTCACAAGCTCCGCGAGTGTCTGCCCCTCATCATCTTCCTAAGGAATCGATTGAAGTATGCTTTGACTGGTGACAAGGTCAAAAAGATTTGCATGCAACGTTTCATTAAGATTGATGGCAAGGACTGAACAGATATTACATATCCAGCGGGATTTATGGATGTCATCAGCATTGAGAAGACTGGTGAACACTTCCATCTGGTATATGACAGGGTCACACAGGACCCGTCCACAGGATCACAGCCGAAGAGGCCATGTACAAGCTCTGCAAAGTGAGGAAGACATGGGTAGGAACTAAAGGAATCCCTAACTTGGTAACACACGATGCCATCTGATTAAGTAACACACGATCCTCTGATTAAGGTCAATGATACTATCCAGATTGACCTCGAAACTAGAAAGATCACAGACTTCATCAAGTTTGATACAGGAAACCTATGTATGGTGATTGGAGGAGCCAACTTGGGTCATGTTGGTGTCATCACCAACAGAGAGAGGCACCCTGGCTCATTTGATGTTGTCTATGTGAAGGATGCCAACGGTAACGGTTTCGCCACCAGGCTGTCGAACATTTTTGTCATTGGAAAAGGTAACAAGCCATGTATCTCCATGCCTTGTGGAAAGGGTATCAGCCTGACCATTGCAGAGGAAAGAGTCTTGCAGCCAAGCAGACCAGTGGAAAGTCCATCTCTTTACCAAGAAGAAAAAAAAAGACCAAAAGCCTGTTTCAATTCTGGAAGTCCATCTAGTGACTATCTGGTAAACAGCCAATAGAGGAGGAGTTAACCCTCAGAGGTAATTATTGGCGTTTCTGAAAACGGCAATAATTACCACTGCAGAGTTAAGGGTGATGGGAGTTTGCACCCAGACCACTTCAAGTAGCTGAAGTGGCCTGGATGCCTACAGTGTCCCTTTAAAACTGTTAAAACCCAATTCATCTGGAGCCATTAGATAGTGCATACTCCGGGGGAAGGTATATACTCATAGATGTGTTTCCTCATTCTCTTTATAGAATTCACCCGAAGACCTATCACATGCAGCTTCACATAGCCATACTACACGAACGGTCTGTGAAGCTGCCTGTGATTGGATAATAGCTTTCACATGCAATTGTATCAAGTGAAAGATTCGAAGGTTAGTTAAAGGAACTGCTCATCTGCTGACAAGAACCGGGAAGAGACTCAGATCCTTCCAAGGGTGAGTAAGGGGACTTCGACATCAGCAGAATCATATTAAAATGTCAGGGTCAGTCACTATACAGGACAAGGGTATTCAAGGTGGGTTTGAAATTACAGGTCGAAATAGCTGAAAAGCAAACATAACTGGTTTAGAGAATGTTTCCTAATCGGCTCGTTTGGTCTAGAATTTGAAATTCATGTTGAACCGGCCTTTCACACATTAGTAAATGATTCTGTAAATAGTGTAAGTGGATATAGCAGTTTAAGTGAGTATAGTGACCCCTGCAAGCCTTGCTGAGGGCATTATTTACTTTTGCACTCAATTAATGTAATCAAGGAAACCCTTCTGCTTAAAGTTCTTTGAGAATAATTGGTAAAGCACACTTATCTCCAGGGTTAAAGTCTACTGTGTGTTAGTTTAAAATCAGGGAAAGTGGTTCAACATATGTTGTGTTTTCATTTGAAAGGTGCAAATGCATTCTGGTAATCTGCTGCTACTGTATATATTCTAGTGAAATTAGTCGCAGTGCCCAAACATCTCACATTTTATGCGATCTAATCTATCGCCCTTTCCTCCATGCCCCAATTTATGTAAGCTAAAAAATGTTTAAATAATCTTGAACCCAGTCCCAGGCAGTGTCCACGCTTGTTTACATGCCCTGTCTAACATCATGTCACATCATCCAAGGTCCAGTAAAATGCTTCTGTTTCCCCTGACTCAGAGTGCGTGTGTGCTCTAAAGTGGAGAAGGGAGGGCTAGCTTTTAAAATGTGTGTGTGTGTGTGTGTGTGTGTGTATATATATATATATATATATATATATATATATATTTTGATCTATCTAAATTGAGTGCAAGAAGGATATAGGAGACGTTAAAGATTCCCCTTACAGACCCGCTCAAGCACTGCCCCCAAGGGTAGAAGCTAATTACGATTGTCACCAGTGCGCGCTGACAACAGGTGTAATTTTTGAACAGAACTCACCTTGGGCAGTCTGGAACAGAGTTCTGGGCTGCCTAAGTCATGTGTGCCGATGGTGCTATTTGCCCCTGATAAAAAACTGCAATTGTTCTGTATATGCTGGATTTCAAGGAGGAACACAGCCCATACAGATTCCTACCACCATGACCACTTCTAAAAGTAATTGTGGACATGGTGGGTGTGGAAAATGGGTGTATTTTGTCAGCCTGGTATGTAGGGAACACTAGGTTGAATGACAATCTCTTTAGAAAGCTCCACTCATGGCAGAGCATGGGCACAGGGCTCCTGGAGCACTCCACCTTGGACTCTGTGCCCAGAGGTCTCTACAAGCAGTCTGAGCATGTCAAGAGATGTACTTTCTCGCTGAGCTTTCTGGGGACATTTCCCTGTTGTGCCCAGAAACGGGACACAAAGAGCAAGCTGCGGACAGTCAAACAGAACTGGGACTGTCTTGCTGAATCTGTGACTGTTGGGAGTAATGTAAAATTACCTTTAGTGACTCATTCTTCAGTTGAAACATATACGAACTAAAAATCTGAAAAAAACACTTTTTTTTAATTACATTATTATTAGTCTAAATTGCAATGCCATGTGATCCATTTAATATATACACACATGCACACGGACTCAATCTTTCCGCTAGCCAATAAAAAAAAAAAATTCAGTCCTGGTCAGAGTGCCATGGATCTGCAGGCTTCCAGTGGTGAATATCTTTTAGGCCTTGCTGGTAGGGTAGGACTTACAATTTTTCACCGTGTATATGTATGTAAATGTATGCATTCTATACCTTTTAAAACCAATAATTGTTCGTTTGCTTACTTTTGTTTAGTGTTTGCAAATGTTTTGAGGCATTCCGTATCTTTATGAAATTTCACTGAAATTCCAACCCAGTCAAGAGAAATAGAGAGACAAAGCAGGGACTACTTTGTCTCTGTATTTCTCCTCTGCCTGACAGTCAAGACCCGAGCCTATATGTCAAACCTGCAACCGTCATTAGTGACGGCTGTAGGGTAATGGCTGGAACTATGGAGGATCCCCTGGTCTCGCGGGATTTTCCATAGGCCTCAATGCTGCTCTCGTGCATGCGAAGAGGAGCAGGGCAACCTGTATGATGTCTCCCGCGATGGGCAGGTAAGTTATCTCACCCTTATCTGTTACACCCCCCCCCGGCTGTCAATCCAAAAAAAGGTCCTGTGACTTCCTAATGGGATAAAGGCCTTTTTTTCTCAACTTTGTTTATTTTAATACCTTTTTGCTGTGAAAACGGTGCATGTTTTCTCTGCAGATACAAGTTAACTTGGATTAATGGAATATAATTTAACAAAAATGTAAATATTGTATGAATATGTAACCTCATAATACATAAAAATAAATAAAAAAAAATAAAAAAAAATCATGCTGAATAAACTTTGGGATATAATGTATCCTAAACAGAAAACTATATTTAGATATGCCCTCCAGAGTGATTTTAACTAAGTGAAAGCCTAGTATAAAGGTCAAGTATCAAGGTAGTGAAGGGGTTAACCCTAAATGTAAATATAGTTGAGAAAAAGGAGAGAGAGCACTACCTAAAAAAAATATAATCTAAAATTTAACTTTTAATGGTGAACACAATACAGAGTGATCATTTCACACATAGAATCTTAGTAAGTCTAGATATATGCATACCAAGACACAGAAAGATAATATGAAAAAATGTAAGATTTAAAAACCAAAAGACAGTATCTAAATATCAAAGATGTAGTTAACAATGTTAAATAGACTTAGATATCCAACTTTGAATAGAAACTGTCTGCTATGATGATACTGTTGCAATATGTCTAGAGTATACTGTTACAGTTAATCAGGTTTTGCAAATAAAAAGAAAAATGTCTGCTGCTGTAATTTGTGAAGAATACTTTGTTATAAATAGGTCATAAACGAAAAATAAACGCTCTAGTGGTATGACAACATAAGAATACTGTCTAATTTGACTGTTAGGCTGCAGTTAAGTGTTCACAAGTGTGATGTAGAAAAGGTGCGAGATAGCACCTTCTGGGAGTAATCCGTTCTATAAAACCCCAAAGTAGATGTAGTTAGAAGGTAAAGGTATATCTGTGCCTTCGAGGGCACCTGTCAGGCAGAGAAGCTAACTGCAAGTAATAGAGAAAAGAAGAGGAGAAGAGAATTATATCTGTATCTTCAGTAAATAACTGTGCCTTCAAGGGCACCTCTCTAGTAAGTATAGCAAATAGTAAAGCTAACTAGCTAGCATCTAAATGCCAGAAGCCTTAAGCAGTATCCTGTAATATGTTGTTAAGTGTCAGTACACTGCGAGCGTTATAGCCACAAATAATACGAGCGGGTAAATCCTTGATTAACCTCCCGACATGCCCAATGTCTAAATGATTCTTAACCGAGAAATAGGTTTTTTGAAGAATAATCCCTGCAAGTGCAGAGTGTTTTTGGTGTTAGGAGGGATCGAAGAAAAACCCCGACGCGCGTTTCGCCGGTAAGGCGGCTTTTCAAGGGGAACTTGGTCATAGCCGGTTAGACTTTTTTTTTTAAATTCTTTATTTTATTTGTGCATTGCGTGAACAATCATGTTTGCACTGTCACGATCGCTGGTGCAAGCAAGTACGGAAACATACAATAACATAGGTATGGCATTGAAATACCTAGCACAGTTTTTTTTTTTTTTGCATATTCAAGATAGGAAACATGTTAGAAGTTAAAATTGACAGATGCCACAACAGATTAACGTTAAACAGTGGCGTGAGAGATTGCACATTTTGTAGCATTATAACAAGCTTGATTAGATAGTGAGATCGATGGATGAACAGAAAGCAAAATAAAGTAAAATAAAAGAAAATAAAAAAATAGTTAACGCTTATCAAAGCTCGAGTAGCTATGCCTACATAGATGTAGTGCGGCATTGCGATACGCAGTGTGTCTGTAGTTGGCTTGTGTTTGCAGGTTGTGCTGCTCTAGTGTAGGATGTTATGCTGTAACAAGCTATCAAGTAAAGGTTAAGTCAGCTTGGAAGTTAGTGTTATAGTAATGTGCCCGTTGTAAAGGCTGCGCTTTGTGGAATGTTTCAAAAGTATTTGGCCGCCGCTAGTTACGGATCTAGTTCATTGACTTAACATGAGTAGATTAAATAAGGTAGCTAAAACCAGGTGGAGCTGCTTGACTATTAATTATATGCTGGGGTGCATGCTAGAGAAGATTCACTTGCAATCGGTTGTATGATTACTGCTCGACTGCCTGTTAGGCATATCGCAGTGGGCTTATTTTAATTACCAGCTGTGTGGTTGCATGTTAGATAAACCAGCTTGTAGTGTCAGCCACTGGGGTCGAGCCAGCTGTTTTGCCGACACACAACTGATTCAAATGCACAGTTAAGTCTAATAGAAGGCATTCAAAACAAAATGAGTGGGCAACAGGCCTAAAAGGAAGTGTAGCTGGTGGCTTATCTGGCATTGTGTGGAAATCGCCATCTAGGCTGGCGGCGGAAGGGTCCTGTTTTTGGTTTCCGTGGAGCTGTCTGTCTCCCAGACAAGATTTTCATCCAATTCTTCGGCTGAATAATATTCATGGATTGTGGTTCAGTCCTTCAAAGGTGATCCGGCAACGTTATACAGTTCTCTATGCAAGTCCTGCAAGGTATATCCTTTTTCAAGTGGTGGCCTTGGCGTATGGGTCCGTGGTCGTTCTCCGGGGTACAAACTCTGGGGCATCGGCTGAGTATTCTCTTTGTGGGCGCGTTGTGCCTGCTGGTCGTGTCGTCAGTGCCAGTGATTCCGTGGGGAGGCCAAGTAGACTCAGCGCCCCAGTTGCCTCTTGCATGTCGTGGAGAGTATGTTTGTTACCTCCTGCTTCAATAGTGAGGGTGCGACCTGGTCCCCAGCGGTACCGAATTTGATGGAGGCGCAGGAGAGCTGTGAATGGGCTCATGTGTTTCCTCCACGCCAGTGTCCCTCTCGACAGGTCCGCGTAAAATGAGAGGGTCATTCCCTCAAAGGGATACGTGGGCCGACCTCTGACGGTTTCTAGGACGTTTTTTGTTTGTCCTTGAGTGACTGGAATTGGAGAATTAGGTCCCCTGTTGCATCTGGTGGGGCCTTGGCTGGGCGCGGAATGCGGAATACGCCGTCTAAGACAGTTGCTTTCGCTGCTTTTGGGGTTAGTAGCTCTGTGAGTAACCTCCTAACGAAATGTGGGAGTTCGGTCTCTGGGACGATGTCAGCTACCCCCCTTAGCTTTATGTTGTTCCGACGATGTTTATCTTCGTGAGCGGCGAGTTGCTGTTCGTGGTGTCGAGCTTTTTGTTGTAGGTCTCGGATCGCTTCTTGGAGGACTGCAATCTGGTTGGTGTGGCCGGTGGAGGAGGCTTCTACTGCTCCCAGTCTATTGGTGATGCCTCTGATGTCCTCTCTGAGCAAGGCCACATCCTCAGCAATTTTCTTGTGGTGGTCGGCCATAAGTGCTCCGATCGCCTCCATTGTGACAGGGGTGTGAGGCTTAGTGGATGGCTGCGCTTGGGTTGGTGGTTGGGTCGGCATGAACCCCAGGGGGTCTCCCCCGTCATCCTCCGATGATCCGTCAGTGAAGTCTGAGCAGCCTCCGTGCAGGGACGCCATCTTGGCTCCTGCAGCATCGTGCGCCTGCCTCCATAGCTCTCCGATATCCATGCCCTGGCGGGGCTTGTCTGCTCTCGCTTTTTTGGTTTTCCTGCCCATCGTGCCTGTGGGGTCTCGGGGCCGTCCCGGGAGAGGTTTGGCGCCTTTTGGAGTGTCGGTAAGGGTGTTTATTTGGTTTGTCGATCCGGAGCTCCTCGGCCATGCGACCGTTCGCTCCAGTTGCTAGGCTCCGCCCTCCCAGCCGGTTAGACTTTTAAATAGGCGCCCAAAGGTTTGATTTGAGTCCCGAAGCTGTTAACGTCATCAGTTCTAGCTGACGTAAGACGGTGGTCGGAGAAGACCATTTGACTTTGTTCGAAGTTGAATTGTATGTTTGTGTATTTTCTATATTAAAACAGGAGATATAGAAGGTAAGGGATGGATGATAAGGATTTATTGCAATCATGAATGATGTATAGATATATCGCAATTGTCATGCTTGTCCCTTATTTTTCTAATAGGTATTTTATTTATTATTATTTATTATTTGTGTTAGGCAGATGCCATATAAGGAGCTAATCACTCTGCCCCTCCCTATGTTTAGCGGCAGTGCACATAGATGTGTTAGATTAGGTAGAACAACTGTGTTACACTTCATATGTGGCTCATATATAGTTTTAAAAGGGAATACATATCTTTAAAGTACAAAGTTGCACATTAGTGGATACATGTAGGTATGATGCCTCCAGATCTCCTATTTAATTTTGTAAACGGAACAGGAAAGTATTCTGAAGGTATGATGTACGGGACAGGTGCTGCTTAAAGATACAGCAGGGGGCGCTATTGGTGATTATCTCTATAATATCTTGTAGTTCGAAGTGATGAATTGTTGGTAATTTGGAGAAAGTCAAAAAAATCAGTATGGGTTGTTAGTCTGAAAGTATCATTATATACATGTAATGAGAAAAGTGCCAAAAAGGGAAAGGAAGGGGGCAGTTGTTATCATGTCTTGGAAACTGGATTAAAAGGTGTAGGTTTAGTGTGTAAATGGTGTGTAGTTGAATTCCTCATTAAGTCCCTGTGGTGTGAGGGTCCTAAATGAGTATATACATTTGGATTCTTTTTGCAATAGTTGTTGATTGAAGTTACCTTTTCTAGGGTTAAATGTCAGTTTCTCAATAGCCTGAAACCTTAAGTTATCAACACTACCATGATGCAAATTCATGATATGTCTTGCTACAGGTGTAGGGGTTATGGTGTTTTTTATCGAATTAATGTGTTGAAGGATCCTTCGACGAAAGGGTTGGATTGTCTTTCCGATATATTGGATGCCACATTTACATGTGATCAGATATACTAACCGAGTGGTGCTGCAGTTGAGCAAAGCGTTAGTTTTAATGGCAATTTTGGATTGTGTAGACGTTGTTGATTGGGAGGGAGTTATGAACTGGCAAGCTTTGCAATGGCCACATCTATAAGTTCCCTTGGTGTTTGTAAGCCAATTAGGTTCTGCTGGAGTGGGGGCCAAAAAACTATGAACAAGAAGATCTTTAAGATTCTTAGATCTTCGAGCGGTAATGGATGGATAGCTAGGCAGTGATTTCTTCAATGTGCCTATCCTTCTACACAATTCCACATTGAAGAAATCACTGCCTAGCTATCCATCCATTACCGCTCGAAGATCTAAGAATCTTAAAGATCTTCTTGTTCATAGTTTTTTGGCCCCCACTCCAGCAGAACCTAATTGGCTTACAAACACCAAGGGAACTTATAGATGTGGCCATTGCAAAGCTTGCCAGTTCATAACTCCCTCCCAATCAACAACGTCTACACAATCCAAAATTACCATTAAAACTAACGCTTTGCTCAACTGCAGCACCACTCGGTTAGTATATCTGATCACATGTAAATGTGGCATCCAATATATCGGAAAGACAATCCAACCCTTTCGTCGAAGGATCCTTCAACACATTAATTCGATAAAAAACACCATAATCCCTACACCTGTAGCAAGACATATCATGAATTTCCATCATGGTAGTGTTGATAACTTAAGGTTTCAGGCTATTGAGAAACTGACATTTAACCCTAGAAAAGGTAACTTTAACCAACAACTATTGCAAAAAAGAATCCAAATGTATATACTCATTTAGGACCCTCACACCACAGGGACTTAATGAGGAATTCAACTACACACCATTTATACACTAAACCTACACCTTTTAATCCAGTTTCCAAGACATGATAACAACTGCCCCCTTCCTTTCCCTTTTTGGCACTTTTCTCATTACATCTAATTACATGTATATAATGATACTTTCAGACTAACAACCCATACTGATTTTTTTGACTTTCTCCAAATTACCAACAATTTATCACTTCGAACTACAAGATATTATAGAGATAATCACCTATAGCGCCCCCTGCTGTATCTTTAAGCAGCACCTGTCCCGTACATCATACCTTCAGGATACTTTCCTGTTCCGTTTACAAAATTAAATAGGAGATCTGGAGGCATCATACCTACATGTATCCACTAATGTGCAACTTTGTACTTTAAAGATATGTATTCCCTTTTAAAACTATATATGAGCCACATATGAAGTGTAACACAGTTGTTCTACCTAATCTAACACATCTATGTGCACTGCCGCTAAACATAGGGAGGGGCAGAGTGATTAGCTCCTTATATGGCATCTGCCTAACACAAATAATAAATAATAGAAAATAATAATAAATAAAATACCTATTAGACAAATAAGGGACAAGCATGACAATTGCGATATATCTATACATCATTCATGATTGCAATAAATCCTTATCATCTATCCCATACCTTCTGTATCTCCTGTTTTAATATAGAAAATACACAAACATACAATTCAACTTCGAACAAAGTCAAATGGTCTTCTCCGACCACCGTCTTACGTCAGCTAGAACTGATGACGTTAACAGCTTCGGGACTCCAATCAAACCTTTGGGCGCCCTATTTAAAAGTCTCTAACCGGCTATGACCAAGTTCCCCTTGAAAAGCCGCCTTACCGGCGAAACGCGCGTCGGGGTTTTTCTTCGATCCCTCCTAACACCAAAAACACTCTGCACTTGCAGGGATTATTCTTCAAAAAACCTATATCTCGGTTAAGAATCATTTAGACATTGGGCATGTCAGGAGGTTAATCAAGGAGTTAGCCACTCGTATTATTTGTGGCTATAACGCTCGCAGTGTACTGACACTTAACAACATATTACAGGATACTGCTTAAGGCTTCTGGCATTTAGATGCTAGCTAGTTAGCTTTACTATTTGCTATACTTACTAGAGAGGTGCCCTTGAAGGCACAGTTATTTACTGAAGATACAGATATAATTCTCTTCTCCTCTTCTTTTCTCTATTACTTGCAGTTAGCTTCTCTGCCTGACAGGTGCCCTCGAAGGCACAGATATACCTTTACCTTCTAACTACATCTACGTTGGGGTTTTATAGAACGGTTTACTCCCAGAAGGTGCTATCTCGCATATTTTCTACATCACACTTGTGAACACTTAACTGCAGCCTAACAGTCAAATTAGACAGTATTCTTATGTTGTCATACCACTAGAGCATTTATTTTTCGTTTATGACCTATTTATAACAAAGTATTCTTCACAAATTACAGCAGCAGACATTTTTCTTTTTATTTGCAAAACCTGATTAACTGTAACAGTATACTCTAGACATATTGCAACAGTATCATCATAGCAGACAGTTTCTATTCAAAGTTGGATATCTAAGTCTATTTAACATTGTTAACTACATCTTTGATATTTAGATACTGTCTTTTGGTTTTTAAATCTTACATTTTTTCATATTATCTTTCTGTGTCTTGGTATGCATATATCTAGACTTACTAAGATTCTATGTGTGAAATGATCACTCTGTATTGTGTTCACCATTAAAAGTTACATTTTAGATTATATTTTTTTAGGTAGTGCTCTCTCTCCTTCTGCCCTCCAGAGTGGTTTTACTATGCCCCTGTACTTACACTTATCTGAGATTCTTCAAAGAGCCTCAGACAGTGGTGCTTTGATTTGGTGACCTACACCAATGACTGCTGACCTAAGCTGATGCGTATGTTTCTTAAGTCATTTTATGAATGGGACTACTGATTGGCTTAAAGGGACACTGTGGGTACTCAGACCACTTCAGCTCATGGAAGTGGTCTGGGTGCAATGTCCCATGTCCTTAACCCTGCAATAGTAAATATTGCAGTTATTGAGAAACTGCAATAATTACTATCCAGAGTTAACGCCACCTCTAGTGACGGTCTTCCAGACAGCCACTAGGGGGCTTCCTGAATCGAAACCGACCTTTGGTCCGTTATCTGATGCTGGAAGTCCTCACGCACTGCATGAAGACACTCTGTGTCAGATTTTTCATAATCTACATGAGGACACCCAATGTCAGAAATCCTGCTCTGCATAAGGACACCCAGCGTCAGAAATCCTAATGCGAGCGCGGTCATGGGCGCACATGCGCATTAGGCCTCCCCCGTCTGCTGACATTGGCGGGGGAGGAGAGCCTGACCCAGCACTGAGGTACATCAGCGCTGGATTTAGGTAAGTGACTGAGTTTTTTAACCTCTTCAGCTGCGAGGGAGATGGCACTGCAGGATTCTGTAGTGCCAGGAAAACGGCTTTGCTTTACTTTACTGCTTGCTCTGGAAGACCACCACTAGAGGTATGTTTAACATTACAATGAAAATGTGGTTTGAATAGATGTGGTCTGGATGCCTTTAGTGGTTTAACCTGAATGCATTTAAAGCAGCACTGTCACTGTCTGGGACCCCAGATGGTGACATCGTTGCTGGTGGTCTGGGGCAGGTAAAGGTGAGTTCTGCTTACCTGAACCTGTCCCTCGAGGATGCCAGGGCCGGACTGGGAATTAAAAGCAGCCCTGGAAAAAAAATATTTACCAGCCCCATAATGCGTCGCGCCAGCATAGTGTGCAGATACAGAGTTAGAACAGATAACTTAAAATTAAAAAGTACTTAAACGTAAAAAGCGCACTCATAGGCTTCAGAATAAACAAAAGTGCAGATTTATTTTAAGCAGACGTGCCTTTGCATGTAATCAATGTTTCAGTCCAACTACCTTGACATATTAAGGAAAGCTTGTTAATGGGACTGAAATGGTGAATGTATGTAGGGCACAACTGAAAAAATGTTTATTTTGAAGTCCTGTGGGTGTGCTCTTCACTTTAAATATGTTATTGTGCTGGAGTATGCACCTAGCAACAAGACTGGGCCAATATCTGCTCATTACATATGGTACATATTAATGAAATTTCTCTGTGTATTATGCATTTATAAATGTACATTAATATGTGTAAATATAATAGGGGTGTGTGTGTGTGTGTGTGTGTGTATATATGTATGTGTGTGTGTGTGTGTGTATATATATATATATATATATAATATGATAAACCTTGGCACTCACCCTATATTGAAGATGAAATGAATAAATCCTGGGTGCAGACCTTGGCGTTAAATATATACAAAATATGAACAGAGGTGCACTCACAGGTCTTCAAATCGACGTTTCGACCCCTAAAGGGTCTTGAAAAAGATCCCTTAGGGGTCGAAACGTCGATTTGTTGGATTTTTATACACATGTATATTTGCATGTAAAATAAATAGAAGCACATTTGAAGACCTGTGAGTGCACCTCTGTTCATATTTTGTATATGTATATATATGTATGTCATATACTAGTGACGGATCCAGAGCCTGAGCCTGAGAGGGGCACTTGTAGATTATTTAAAGAAATATTCCATGCACAATAACCACTACTCCTCTGTGTAGTGGTTATTGTGCCAGGAACGTCGGCACCCCCTCCCAGAGTAAGTCGTCAAACCGTTTAAGAACAGTTTGACAACTTACCTGGAGTCTGCTGGGATATGGGGCTGTAGTAGGGTATAGGAGCAGTGGTGCAATGTGTGTGAAAGGTTCAGTGTGTGGGTGGGCAATGTGTATGGTGTGTGTGTGTGTGTGGGGGGGTAGTGTGTGAATGTGTATGGTGTGTGGGGCAGTGTGTGTATGGGGCTAGAGTTCACTCCTACTACTGGGACCACCAGGAAGTGGTGAGAGTGAACTCTAGCCCGTAGCTCCAGGGCTAGAGTTCACCCTCGTGAGAGCCGGAGCGTTGCCCCAGGTCCTCTCTTCCTCCCCTGCCGACTGGCTGCACGGTGCCTGTGGAACGGGGAGGGAGATCGGCCGGCAGGGGAAAGCCTTGGGGGCTTTGTGATATATACTGCCCCTATGTGTGTCTCTTTATCTCCAGCCCCTCTGTGTGCCTTTTTGTCTCCCCTAGTCACTCTGTATGTTTCTTTCTCCCCCTCACTGCTCTTCTGTGTCAATGTCTCCCCTCTCCTTCCCAGTCTCTCTCTTCCCCCTCTGCCTCTTTCTTCCCCTCCCCTTGTGTGTCTCTCTCTCATTTCTCCCTCTTTGTCTCTCTCTTCCCTCTCTGCCTCTTTCACCCCCTTTCCCTGTGTCTCTTCCTCCCCCCTTTCCCTGTGTCTCTCCCTCCTCCCCATCTCTCTCCCTCCCCCTTTCCCTGTGTCTCTCCCCATCTCTCTCCCTCCCCCTTTCCCTGTGTCTCCCCTCCTCCCATCCTCCTCTCCCTCCCCTTTCCTTGTCTCTCCCCCCTGTGATCTCCCCTCCCTCCCCATCTCTCTCCCCCCCCTTCCCCTCTCCCATCTCTCTCCCTCCCCTTTCACTTTGTGCCTGCAATATACCCTCCATATTCTCTGATCTCTTTCTCCCCTCCCTCTATTTCCCCCCCCGCCTGCATTCCTGGCTGGAGCCGCCGGGCCGGGTGGCAGCTTCCCCGGTCCGGCGGCCCTGCTCCTCTCACTGCTGTGGCTGATGGAGGAGGAGCCTGTCTCTGTACCATGCTCCCTCGCGGTTCCCACAATTCCCGGCACAGGAACCGCGAGGGAGCATGGTACAGAGACATGCTCCTCCTCCATCAGCCACAGCAGTGAGAGGAGCAGGGCCGCCGGGCCGGGGAAGCTGCCACCCGGCCCGGCGGCTCCAGCCAGGAATGCGGCCGGCCCCCAGGTGCCGCGGCCCACCGGGAAATTTCCCGGTATCCCGGTGGGCCAGTCCGGCCCTGGAGGACGCCATGATCTTCTCCCGATGGATCCTCTTCAGCTTCTAGGGCTTTAGATGGCATAACTGCTGAACTCTTAACCCCTTAAAGACACATGACGGAAATATTCCATCATGATTCCCTTTTATTCCAGAAGTTGTGTCCTGAAAGGACCACTATAGGCACCCAGACCACTTCAGCTTAATGAAGTGGTCTGGGTGCCTGGTCCAGTTAGGGTTAACCCTTTAACCCTTTTAAACTGCTATGTTTACACTGAGGGTTAATCCAGCCTCTAGAGCCTCTAGTGGCTGTCTCATTGACAGCCACTAGAGGCGCTTGCGTGCTTCTCACTGTGAAAATCACAGTGAGAAGACGCGTCCATAGGAAAGCATTGTAAATGCTTTCCTATGAACTGGCTGAATGCGCGAGCGGCCCCTGCCGCGCATGCGCATTCAGCCGATGACGTCGCTAGGAAGGAGGAAAGCTCCCCACCAGGCGCTGGAGAAAGGTAAGTGTTTAATAACCCCTTCCTCTCCCCAGAGCCCGGCGGGAGGGGGTCCCTGAGGGTGGGGCTCCAGGAAAACGAGTATGTTTTCCTGGCACTATAGTGGTCCTTTAAGGGGTTAAGCATGGGATCCTCCATGGGAATTGGCTTTATCTTTGGAGGGCTGAGGGATCCTCCATAGATAAAGGCAATTCCCTGCAGCTGTCACTAGGGGGGATTGACACTTCTAGGCTGCCAGTGTCTAGAAGTGTCAGGTGTAGGAAATACAGGTGATACTCGAAAAATTAGAATATTGTGCAAAAGTTCATTTATTTCAGTAGTGCAGCTTAAAAGGGGAAACTAATATATGAGATAGACGCATTACATGCAAAGCAAGATAGTTTAAGCCGTGATTTGTCATAAGTGCGATGATTATGGCTTACAGCTCATGAAAACCCCAAATCCACAATCTCAGTAAATTAGAATATTACATGCAATCAATAAAACAAGGAGTGTACATAGAACAATATCGGACCTCTGAAAAGTATAAGCATGCTTATGGACTCAGTACTTGGTTTGGGCCCTTTTTGCAGCAATTACTGCCTCAATGCGGCGTGGCATGGAAGCTATCAGCCTATGGCACTGCTGAGGTGTTATGGAAGACCAGGATGCTTCAATAGCGGCCTTCAGCTCTTCTGCATTGTTCGGTCTCGTGTCTCTCATCTTTCTCTTGGCAATGCCCCATAGATTCTCTATGGGGTTCAGGTCAGGTGAGTTTGCTGGCCAATCAAGCACAGTAATCCCATGGTCATTGAACCAGGGTTTGGTGTTTTTGGCAGTGTGGGCAGGTGCCAAGTCCTGCTGGAAAATGAAGTCAGCATCCCTATAAAGCTCATCTGCGGAAAGCAGCATGAAGTGCTCCAAAATCTCCTGGTAGACGGCTGTGTTGACCCTGGACTTAATGAAGCACAGTGGACCAACACCAGCAGATGACATGGCTCCCCAAATCAGCACAGACTGTGGAAACTTCACACCGGACTTCAAGCATCTTGCAGTGTGTGCCTCTCCATTCTTCCTCCAGACTCTTCGGTTTCCAAATGAGATGCAAAAGTTGCTCTCATCAGAAAAGAGGACTTTGCACCACTGAGCAACAGACCAGGTCTGTTTTTCTTTAGCCCAGGTAAGACACTTCTGACGTTGTTTGTTGTTCAGGAGCGGCTTGACAAGAGGAATACGACATCTGAAGCCTATGTTCAGTATCTGTTTGTGTGTGGTGGCTCAGTCCACTCCTTGTGAAAGTCCCCAACACTTTGAATGGCCTTTTCCTGATAATCCTCTCCAGGCTGCGGTCATCCCTGCTGCTTGTGGACCTTTTTTCTTCCACACGTTTCCCTTCCACGTAACTTTTCTATTAATGTGCTTTGATACAGCACTTTGAGAACATCCATCTTCCTTCGCAATTACCTTTTTGAGGCTTTCCCTCCTTATGGAGGGTGTCAGTGATGGTTTTCTGCACAACTGTCAGGTCAGCAGTCTTCCCCATGATTGTGATTCCTAGTGAACCAGACTGAGAGACAATTTAAAGGCTCAGAAACCCTTTGCAGATGTTATGGCTTACTTAGCTGATTAGAGTGGGACACTGTGAGCCTAGAATATTGCACCTTTTCACAATATTCTAATTTACTGAGATTGTGGATTTGGGGTTTTCATGAGCTCTAAGCCATAATCATCGCACTTATAAAAAAATCACGGCTTGAACTATCTTGCTTTGCATGTAATGCGTCTATCTCGTATATTAGTTTCCCCTTTTACGTTGCGTTACTGAAATAAATGAACTTTTGCACAATATTCTTATTTTTCGAGTATCACCTGTATACAGAGACAAAGTAGTTTCTACTTTGTGTCAGTATATCTCTTGACTGAGTTGGATTTCAGTGAAATTCCAAAACAGTCAGTATGAGTATTTAATAAATATCTATGTTTATGAAATACTAATTATTTCTTTTTGGAGGGGTGTGGGATGGATTCTTGGAACATGGATTAAATATGGACTTTGACTTATGCTAGTTTAGTTACTTAGTAATAAAGGCTGAAAAAAGTCTCAAGTCCATCTAGTTCAACCTTTCACATATCTATGTTACTGCTATTGATCCAAAAGAAGGCATCCTCCCTCCCATTTGAGGGGATTTAAAATTTTGGCATAGATTGGGAGACTATTTTTCTTGACTCCAAAGTGGCAGTCAGATTTCTCCATGGATCAATAAACTGTTGCCCCACCAATTGACTATAACATAATTAAATATTCTGTTATTAAAAAGGTATCATAATCTGACAAAGGCATTGTAAAAAGACAGTAGCACTTCAAATGCCAAGATCAGATTATTTTTCTGCAATAATACCAGTTCTTCTATTCAATAAACCGTTACAGCAGTGGTTTTGAATATAATCTATGTATTAAACATTAAAACACATGTACATGAGTGGTAAGAGAAGCCATTTCAATCTATCTACGCTATTCTAATGACTGTATATGTAAATGGTAAATATGTAAGGGACCTTTCTACCTTTTTGTATTGTCTTTTCTTAAACTGTTTCCTAAACAATACATCTATAACCACTTTGCACCTTAATGACGATAGTCCCAGCCAATCAAATATTGATATTTCACCTATTCAACCATAAGCAAGCAAAACCCAGCAAATGCACCAACTACTTGTAGGTGTCACTGTTGTCCATGGAATGACTTGTCCTAGCTTCATCTGACCTCTGTGACCACTACAGGGAAGACGTGTGAGTCCAGAGCTGCCAAATATAATATGCCTGAAACTGGGTGGCCATGGCTTGTCAACTAGTGAGCATGGGTGTGAATCAACGTCATGGACAATGTCCCACCCACAGAGGGCACATCATGCAAGGATGATAGACTCCCTGGCTGGGCAGCAAACATGCCTGTTTTGTGCATTTTTTTATCAGTTACTGCCATAACTGTAGAAGGAACTCTACTGTCCTAATGGATGTCTTAAGTCATCCCTTGCCACTTCCAAGAGGGAGTCTAATCTGGGTTGCTCTATCGTTGTGGCTTGCCACAATATTACTTGCATGCCTGTAAAAAATAAAATAAAAACATTTCCGCTGACATTTAATCTCCTGAAACTCTCAAAAATATAACATATTATACTGTTGTGAAATGGTATGTATAGTACTTTGCTAGTTACTGTTAGGAGTTTAATTTGTGGGATAGTTATATAAAGCTGGTATGGCTGTAGTAAAGTCGTTAGCTCCGAAGACAACACACCTGATCAAGAGGGACAGGGTCTGGTAAGTAAATATAACCTTTACCCGTCCCTCCCATATCCCCATCGGAGGGTCCTCTTTTTGACCTCTCTGCTGCCATTGACATCATATTGATATTGATCATATTCGTCTTCTGCAAACTCTTCAATCCCTCGGCCTCTGTGACACTGTCCCGTGGTTGTTCTCCTATCTCTCCCACAGATCATTCAATATCTCCTTTTCTAATGATACCTCCTCCCTTCATCCTGTCTCGGTTGGAGTCCCCAAGGCTCTGTTCTAGGTCCCATACATCTACAAGCGCTCCAGAGCAGGGAATCCTGTAATTCCTCACGTAGTAGTAGTTGTAGTAGTAGTAGTAGTAGTAAAGGGACCCGGTCGGTAAGTGAGGAGTTACAAGACTTCTCACGGGCGGCTCCCTTCCAATGGAATAGCCAGCCTACCTCCATCAGACTCTCCCCTAGTCTTCAACTGCTTAAGAAGTGCCTCAAAATCCATCTCTTCAGGAAAGCTTATGGCCTACCAGAGTAATCTCTATCTCGCATACCTTTCCCTTGCTCTATCCTTTAGCTCTGCTTCACTCTTACCTTGTTTGATTGCTATCTCCTGTCCTATTGTCTTTTATACCCCACATCCTCTAGACTGTAAGCTCGTTTGAGCAGGATCCTCATAAACTTACCGTTCCTGTAATATTTTGTATTTGTCTAATTTATTGTTAAATTTCCCCCTTCCATAATTTTGTAAAGCGCTGCGAAATAAGTTAGACGCTATATAAATGGCAAAAATAATAATAAAATTGCATTTTAATGAGAGATTGGAAGATCTGGGCAAACTCCACAATAAATTGTATGGCTCACATATGAAGGGTTGTCAAATGTATAATGTTTGCCTCAGATTGTGATGTTGTTTGTATTTTATTGTTTTAGGCTGTCGGTATTTTTAATGTTGAATCTTCTATGTTCTATATTTTCACTTTCAATACATTTTTGGCACTTTGGAAGTTCATGTTTACTATAACATAGAAAAACATAGTTATTTCTCATAAATGGCAAGCCATGAATACGAGGATAACTCTAAGAACATATATCTCTGTTACATTACATAAAGAGGAAGGCAGTACTAAGGGACCACAATGATAAAAGTAATACTTAACGTGTTATATCTATTTTTAGGTTCTAAAAAGAAGGAACTAGGACGGCAAACCATGACCGCTCTGCTGAAAGGTATATCTCTGTTCCTTTTTATGTATATTGCCTAAATTAGTCACTGTCTTTTCCGATTGATCTCTGGAGAATTCCAGAAAAATGTGACTATTCTGTGAACATATCTGAGATTTATTTCACCATTAAATACTTCACATACTCTGAAGATATTCTCCAGACAGCTATACATCAGGGGGATATTAAACTACAGGATTTTAATCAATAGACAGATACTGATAGACTTATCTTTAAAATTAGTATTTTTTGACCCACCCTCCGGAAAAAATAACAGCAAGGGACTACTCACTAAAGGCTGAATTTGCACCCCCACCCACCATTTAAATTTTTTTCAAAAATAATAATGAAATAGGGAAATATGAGTAAATAGTGGTTGTCCTCCAGAGTATATAGCTGGAAACCTGATGGTCTGGAACAGGAGCAGGATACCCTCCACTATACACTCGTCATCTCCACAGGGGCATCCAATCCACCTCTGGAGCCCTCGCCAGGCGCTCCTCTACACTGGCCTTTCAGCAATTCCAGACAGGTGCCAAATGACCAACCCCTGGCCCATCAGGCACCCTTAACCACCCAGGAGTGGGACTTCGAAAGAGCGCTTATTCAGGCTTCCTCCAAGCCAGGGCAAGGATGATCTGGGGCACATAGCTTCAAAGCACAAGTTCATGTTGAAGAAACTGTGCACTATTGGTGCTGATTCCAGTCTCATCTAAAATATGGTGAAGAATCATATTTATTTATAATTTATATATCTTACCAGGTTGGATACATTGAGATTTCTCTAGCTTTAAAGTATGTCCTGGGTCCACAAAAACCTTGCATTGTTTCAATAGGATACAAAATTAAAAATCACACACACACACACGCGCGCTCTCTCTCTCCTTTCTGTGCTAAGGTATATTACTATAGATCTCTTAAAAGATTTTAGATTGAATGAAGATCTGGTATGGTGGGTGTATAGACAACAGGGTCCTCAATCCACTGAGGAAGAAACACATATCCAAGAGCAAAAACAAGCACAGTAGGCAAGTTCACCTGTTGCTTCCACCACTTTTTTAGTTAAGGATGGTGTCTTCACTCACTTTAGTCATTAACCCTGGTATTTTCTTCATCACATGTTCTGGCTTTATTTTGCATTTTTTAAGTCTCCTTTTTCAGCATCACCTCTTAGCGAACCATAGCACATTTTCACACATTGTCCTCTGTCAATTACCTGCATGTTGTCGGTCAGATAAGTGATGCTTTCGAGCAAATAGGATAAAATTGTTCAGATGTCTGGTAAGCAAGAAGATGCTCTAAAAATAGTGTTAACCTATGTGCATGCATTAAAAAAAATTGCCAGAGGTTTTAAAGTAATCATCCAGCTATTTTCTGTAAATATATGTGTGTAATTAGTTCTATTTTTTTAATATTTATTTTTTTCATTTTCACTGGAAGCTAAGAAAATAAAATATTGAATGCTTCTTTACATGGTTACTAAATCATAACCAATAAACAACACATATATATTTCTTGGTTTCTATCATTCATAATATATAAATGCATTTTGTCCCATTAACACATTATTTAAATTTGAGTTGTTTAAGTGAAACATATGTTTAAATGAAATGAAATAATAAGTGTATATATGGTGAAAAAAACAATATAAGACAAAGTGCTACAATCACCAGCAATGTGGGTCACTCCACCTCACATAAATAAATGGTTAAAACAGTAAAGAATGGTGAGAGCACAGAGAAACAATAATTACCCTTATATCCAATATAAAACCTGTAAAAACACAATGGGAAAAACAGGCATAGGGTAATAACGTACAAATAATATATGAATGAGTGAATACTTGAATAAACTCACATATTCATGAGCCACTTAATATGGAAGCTGGCTCAGACTAGGAACATTGAATGGATTAGTGAGGTGGTCGTCGTAATCCAACTGCTTAATTAATTGCTTGCTCCTTCTTGCTTTACAAAATCCAGGATGCAGGATCTTTAATGAAAACCTTTATTCGGTATAGCAGCAAAAAAAGACAGCAGCAGTAAAAATTTAAAATTCAGCAATTCCACCTCTGCACAGTAACGCGTTTCAGCCAAAGCCTTTATCAAATTGTCGAGCAAATAGGATAAAATTGTTCAGATGACTGATAAGCAAGAAGATGCTCTAAAAATAGTGTTAACCTATGTGCATGCATTAAAAAAAAAATTGCCAGTAGAGGTTTTAAAGTAATCATCCAGCTATTTTCTGTAAATATATGTGTGTAATTAGTTCTATTTTTTTTTTAATATTTTTTTTTTTCAATTTCACTGGAAGCTAAGAAAATAAAATATTGAATGCTTCTTTACATGGCTACTAAATCATAACCAATAAACAACACATATATATTTCTTGGTTTCTATCATTCATAATATATAAATGCATTTTGTGCCATTAACACATTATTTAAATTTGAGTTGTTTAAGTGAAACATATGTTTAAATGAGACTTGTTCACGTTAATATTAAAATTGGTTAAATGCCTTTAGCCTCTTATGTGCCATTAGCAAATGCCGTCAGCTGATTTGACTAATACTAGTAAAATTGAGAAATCTGTTTTTCCACCAGTTTAGCTCCAATTTTCTGGTGAGTATAATATTGAGTTTTGATGAGTTTATGTAGTTGCCAAAACCATTTTTAGCTTCAATAACATGAACTTTCTTCTACGTGCATTTTCTGTATGTGTTCCTTTTCATGGCAGAACTGCGATTTTCAGTACCCTGGGGTCATTTGGCTGCGAAAGCCTGGGGTTCAACTGATGGACGTCCTTTTCTGTGTCTGCACGGTTGGTTAGACAATGCAAACACTTTTGATAGACTCATCCCTTTACTTCCACAAGGTGAGGTACCTATGCCATCTTAATACTTTGCAATGTTACTGAAACTTGCGGTGCAAGTTGTGTGTTTATTTAATCATGAATTTAAGCATTTTATTTTATGTCTAAATCCATTTTCCATGTACTGTAGTGAAAATACTATTCCCCTGCTAATCCCATTTTGATTTGTTTGTGCCAAAAAACGGTTAAAGCCTTTTTACGCTGGTTGTTTTGGGGTATGGGAGGGTTTATACTATAATTCCTTGGATGAACTCATCTGCCATTGTTCACTGATAGTTCTTTTTATTTTCCTCTACTATAGATAATTACTATGTGGCTCTGGATTTCTCTGGGCATGGGTTCTCCTCCCACCTACCCCAGGGAATGCTCTACCAACATCTGGATTATGTGCGAGATGTATACAGAGTGGTGACCGGTAAGCTAAAAATGTCTTTGACTCAAGGGGGAAAAAACATACTTAAAGCAATCAACAAGTGAAAGGGTGGCGACATGCAAGGCAAAATATAAAATGTAATTCAAATAATGATACATAGAGCTGTGTGAAAATCTAGTGATCCATTTCTTTATCAGTTTGCTCATCCAACAGACTATCAGCCTATCATTGTTATCTAGGTGGGACAGATCCACACTCTGGAATGCAGAAATGTGAGTTTTGTATTATCAGTTTGGCTGAAGACAGGGCTGGCTACAGATGTCAGATGGTGTCCGTTTAAAAGGACAGTGTGAGTTCCATAACCACTATATACTAATGTAGTGGTTATACTGATAATGGGCTGCAGTTGCATTCCTTAGTTTAGGGTCAGATCATTTGCAGCTGACATGCTCAGTGTATCAATGCCATCAATGTATGACATTAGCAAAAGGTGAACGAGGGGCTGAGCCTCAGATGCCTTGAGTACCCCCAGATGCCTTGCAGGGGTTATGGTGCTTAGACTGACATTATGGTGCTTAGACTGGCACAATTAAATTGTTAAATAATTGGTTTTTATGAAAGCCCTTCTGTCACCTTCTGGGGTCTCTACAAATTTGGCAAAGACCCTCAATATTAACTGCTCTGCTTACAGTGTGTTGGCCCCAGAGGGGCATAGGATGGACCTGTTACTTGCTCTCCTCTGCTGTTCCTATGATGGCTGGGGTCTTGACAGCGGTAGTTCTGCCATGTTGTCAAGCTTTGGAAAAGTAAATAAGACAAAGTAGTCCCTACTTTGTTTTCTGCTATCATTTGACTGTTTGAATTTTAGTGGAATTCCAACGCAGTCTTTATGAGCACACAGTTTGTGACAGATTCTATTTTAAGTTTTGTATTGCAGGGCACTGACTACACAGAAGATATGCACTATGTGTCCTTTTCTTTTCCAGCTTTAGGATGGAAAAAATTCTCAATTTTGTCACACAGCATGGGTAAGTGATTATTGTGAGGGGGCAGGGGGAGAATCCAGATGTACTTTTCCAGCCGTTGTTTTGTACTTTTCATACATCTGACTAAAAATACTAGTTTTTTTTTTTTTTTACTACAGTAGCAAACATCAGACTTCGATACATTTCTTAAAGATGCAATTTGTGTGTGAGAAGCAGAAATCCATTATATTACTGCCACATGCAAATACGATGTTTAGATCGATGCAATTGACTGCATAAGCATTCCTTGATTATTTTTTATTTAAATGATTCACAATTGGTTATTCACAAAAAACAGGATTTTGTTGGGATGGACAAAATCTGGTAAATATGGCCAAATTCTGACCAGAATGACGCTCTCATATTTACTAAAGCTAAATACTGTCTGAATTCAGTTCGTCCAAACAGATTTGCCGCATACTGCCGGATGCATTTGGTGTCTGGATTCAAATCAGAGCTTTCAATGTGGTGGTTGGCAAACACTGGCCAGCCACTACATGGTTAAGCCTCACAGCTCCAAGGGATTTTAACATTTAGTTCAGATTTTCCTTTTTTTTTTTTTTAAATCCAGGGCTGGATTGCAGAATTCAAGTCCAGATTTCAGAAGCCCAACAGCAAAAGCTGGACATTGTTAAAAGGATCCTATAGTGCCAGGAAAACAAACCTGTTTTCCTGACACTATAAGCTCCTGGAGTCCCCCCTCCCTCTGAGCCCCATTCCCGCGGGGCTTAAGAGGTTAAAACCCCTTCGGCCACTAACTGATGTCCCTCGGTGCTAGGTCAGGTTCTGCTCACGCTCCTCCCCTGCTGACGTCAGCCGGCATGGGAGACCGCATGCATGCATTAGACCTCCCCATAGGAAAGCATGGGGAAAATGTGACGCTGGAGGTCCGTGAGGACATCCAGCGTCAGATAACGGACCAAAAGTCAGTTTGGATTCCGGCAGCCCTCTAGTGGCTGTCTGTTAGACAGCCACAGAGGACAGATTTAGAGCTGCAATGTAAACATTGCACTTCTCTGGAACTGGGTCACATCACCCAGACTACTTCAATGAGCTGAAGTGGTCTGGGTGCCTACAGTGTCCCTTTAAATAGCGTTAACAATGTTCATGTTTCAGTTAATATCCTTGACTGTTCAGACACAAATATACATGTAAAAGCATAGTTAAGTCAGCCATTGTTGGAAACCTCATATTTCACATAGAATTTGGTGTGTTTTGAGTCTCACATCAATTGTTGCTTTTAAACGGTAACTAACTGCAAACCCATTGTCCATAGTTTTTAGGGTGAGGAGCTTCCTTGCCCTGTCTTTGTCTTGTCTACTCTATACAACTGTTTAGGCTTATGACACCTTGCCGAGTAAATTCATGGCAAATGTTGGGCTACCTATCACATATACCACTGTGGCTGTAGGGTCTGTTCACTATGCACACTATTGAGAACGTTTGGAAACCATGTATAACTGGGTCTTAGAATGGCCAGACTTAACGTTAGGCAGAGAAAAAGCATAGTCCGTACTGAGCCGAGGATAGGGTAACAGACAGCGACCGCGAAAACGAGAACAAGCCAGAGTAAACTACACGATAATCTGTCAGAAAGGCAAACACAGGAAAGGGTTAACGATAAATGCAGAGTGAGTAACAAAACCAAGGTCAATACCAGAATTAATAAATAAATATACAAGAGAACAAGAAACGCACTAAAGGGTACTTTTACAGAAACCACAGTAGGGCACAGTGTACATGGCTAGGGAGGTTTAAATACCTTTTTAGGACACATTTAATTGGTCCACGTTATCCCTGTGCCCCCAAAATGTGCGTGCATGGGGGTGTCGGACGTGGACATGGCCCAAGGGAGACGAAACTTTCTTGAGATTCCCATTGCCCCTTTAAGAGCATGCCTGTGATGTGAGCAGCACTCTTAGTGTACAATACTTCCCCTAACTTCACTCCCTCTGCTGTTCTATGTTCATTCACACCCGCTACATTGGAAGAGGTTTCTGCTCTGCTCCAGTCCTCCCGCCCCACCACCTGCTCCCTATATCCAATTCCCTCGCATCTCATCCGTACTCTGTCTTCTTCTCTTTCTCCACCTCTCACTAAAATTCTCAATCTCTCTCTCTCCTCTGGTATATTTCCATTGCTCTTCAAACATGCAACTGTAACCCCAATTCTAAAGAAACCCAATCTTGACCCTAACTCCCCATCCAACTATCGTCCTATCTCGCTACTGCCTTTTGCATCCAAGATCCTTGAAAAAATTGTGTATGCGAGATTGACAGACTTCCTCGAGTCCAACTCTCTGCTAGACCCGCTTCAGTCTGGTTTCCGTGCTAAGCACTCTGGAAACGGCACTGACCAAAGTATCCAATGATCTACTCGCTGCAAAATCTCGTGGTCACTACTCTATCCTAATTCTCCTTGACCTGTCTGCGGCTTTTGACACTGCTGATCATCCACAGCTTCTTCTCATTCTCCGCAATATCGGTCTTCAAGATATTGCTCTCTCCTGGTGCTCCTCCTACCTCTCCCAGCGCTCTTTCAGTGTTTCTTTCTCTGGCTCTGCTTCTTCTCCCCAACTCCTCTCTGTTGGTGTCCCCCGAAGGTTCAGTCCTTGGTCCCCTACTGTTCTCCATCTATACTGCCTCCCTTGGTAAACTCATTAGCTCCTTTGGCTTCCAATATCATTTCTATGCAGATGACACGCAAATCTACCTGTCCTCTCCTGATCTCTCCCCGTCCCTCTTGACTAGTGTCTCTGACTGCCTCTCTGCTGTTTCTAACTGGATGGCTGCCCACTTCCTTAAACTAAACTTGACCAAAACTGAAATTCTGGTCTTTCCTCCCTCAAGTGTTGTTACTCCTGTGTCTGTCTCCCTCCAAGTCAACGGTGCTACCATCAGCTCCACCACGCAGGCTCACTGCCTAGGTGTTCTCTTTGACTCCAACCTCTCCTTCAAGCCTCATGTTCAATCTATCGCCAAATCCTGTCATTTCCATCTCAAAAACATTGCGCGTTAACGCCAGATGCGACTAAGGGGTTGGTCCATTCCACTGTCCTTTCTCGCCTTGACTACTGTAATCCGATTTTCTGTGGTCTTACGTGCTCCCATCTAGCGCCGTTACAATCCATAATGAATGCGGCGGCGAGGCTCATCTTCCTGTTCGCCCGCACCTCCCATGCCTCACCCTTCTGTCAGTCCCTACATTGGCTTCCTATAAAATATAGAGCTCAATTTAAAATTCTGGTTCTTGCTTTCAAATCTCTACATAATGCTGCTCCCACCTATCTATCCTCCCTTATACACAAGTATGTCCCGTCTAGGCCCTTACGATCTGCTGAAGACTTACGTCTATCTTCTGTCCGTACTCCCACCTCTGATGCTCGCCTTCAAGATTTCTCGAGGGCTGCACCGTTCCTGCGGAACTCGCTTCCCTCCTCCGTTAGATGCTCACCCAGTCTCCACTCCTTCAAAAAAATCGTAAAAAACCCACTTCTTCATAAAAGCGTATCAATTAAACTGTTACTAGCTCCTGACTGATTCCTCTTCTGCAACTGTCATTAGTCTAATACTATTCTTACCTTTTTTGTGTCATTTTACCCAACTCCCTCTAGCATGTAAGCTCATTGAGCAGGGCCCTCAACCCCTCTGTTCCTGTGTGTCCAACTTGTCTGGTTACAACTACATGTCTGTTCGTCCATCCATTGTAAAGCGCTGCGGAATTTGACGGTGCTCTATAAATATTAATAATAATAATACGACGCGGGCTGTGGAACCAATCATTGTGGTCGGGGCACGCAGCCCAGTCGGGAGAAGTGAGCGAGCGGAGGACCCTGGCCAGCACATGGATCGGGTACGTAATGCTACAGGGTGGCTACTTTGTGTATATTCAGAAACTTCATGAACCTCTGGGTGATTTTTATTTTTTTGACACTCTTTATTTTTTATTTTTATCTTTTTTAGCAGTAGAGCAGAAATACAGAGTACATGAAAGCCATTTGTATGTTGATATATGTTGTTGTCGTAGTATCCGTTTCCATCATGGTTAATAAGACTTTCTTTCTTTTTTTCTTTATTATATTTTTTTTAATCCTAATTTACTCACTAATATCTCTGTCTTTCATTAAAAATGTGTTTGGTTTTTTTAATACCTTTCTTTATTCCTCCGCTTTCAGGTGGTGTTGTTAGTGGTCTGGTAAGTAATATTTTACTTGGTTACATATGATTCAGATGCCTGAGAAAATGGCAGGATGGTTTTATGCAGTTAACTCTATCAATTGTCTTTGCTAACTGCTTATATTGACCAGTGTGGCATAACTATAAAAGGTGCATTATGGGAAAACAATGTTTGAGCTTCTTGTCCAGGACACTGAGATGGCATTATTTTCCCATAATACACTCTTCCGTGTTATGTATTTATCTCTGTCTCTCAATGGCATGTATGTACTCTACACATTATTTGTTATGCTCAATTGATTAGACTTATCTGTGTTGATACAATAACCATTGTAATTGCCATTAACCAAAGTAACCAGACATTGCAAAAAAGGATTCAAAGAGAATCTAATTTGGGTGTGTTTTCTTAATTTCTTACAGTTACATAGTTGTTCACTCTAGGTGAAGGTAATATGACACAGTTACTTAAATCCCATCTCTAATGTTAAGATGATGAAAATTCATATACTTTGTCTATATGCATAAGTGTTGGAGATATGTTGGTAATACTCTCTAGACTGTAAACTTGTCCTCAACTACCTATTGTTCCTGTTACATTTTGTTACTGTCTCATTTGGTAAATTCCCCTTTTAATGTAAAGCGCTGCGGAATAAGCTGGCGCTATATAACTACTACTACTACTAATAATACAGAGTGAGAGAGCATATGTAAAATACAAGGGTTTTTTCATGGTGGATTTAAAATATATATAAATTTAAATGTGTTTCACATTTCTCTTGTCTCTTGAGCTCCCTAAACTGCAATTCTTTTCTGTATACGGTTTCACCACATTTACTGATATGCACACTGTGGCGGAACCAACCTTGCCACTGGACATTGGAGAAGCCTGTTTACTCGCCTCCTGCCGCTAGGTTATGGCCCCATGTTAAAACTGGTATTTTCCCCTGCAGAAACACTTGTTCGTGCTTTTCTGCCAGGGTGTTCGATAGATTGAATCTACTGAACAAACAAGGAATGACTGACCACCTGGGAATGAAGTGTGCCGTCAGTTGACCACCCAGAAGCTGCGGTTAACTGCAGCTTAATTGATGAATGCTGGGTGGCCTTTGTTCGTTGGCCGAAAACGTGGCAGCGGCCATTTTAAACTCCCGAATGTCCAGTGGTGTTCACCTCCAAATCTATGGAACTCAAAACGGACACTTATTTGCACGAACACCACTGAGCCGCCGACCTCCCTTCTCTTGCAAAGAAACCAACACCAGTTCATTCGGAACTTTCATTAGGTGAACAATGTTAACCCAGGTTGCTATGCCATGGAGCCCATTCGTATACCGAAAGACTTTGGCTCCATGGTGATTGGACTGTATGTATGTGATCTGAGCACCATTTGGTAATAATGTATAATGTAATCTATCTGGGGATGTGTTGAATGTACCAGTTTTATGCAATAGCTGCACAGTTATATATTTTTGTGTGATTTTATGTCTTTTGCTAACATGTGGCTAATGGAGTTTTGCCTCTGTCCTTGGAGATAATTGGATTACTTCCCAACTAGAAAAGCTACAATTTCTGGGGAAATTGTGTGAAGTGTTCTTGCCTCCACCAGTAGTCTACAACTGGAGTGGGCGGAGTAACTGTTACACTTTATTTAGCACATTTAATTGCAACGTTGTTGCACAGTTTATATTGTGAGAATCACAAGACCCAGACCTACATTTTGATGCATAGTATGTCTCTGACGTATTAGAAATGAAGGCACAGTCGCAGTTTAGAAATTGACCTTCAAGTTTGAGCTGGCTTGAGTGAAGTTTCAATGAATGTCAATGGAAGGCGTGAGTTGCAAACAAATGGTCATATTGTGAAATCTATCAGGACTATGGCTTAGCCGTGGACATTTCTAGTGGCAGCAGGGATAGCTGAACGTTTTGATATAAGATTTGTGTAGGTGGGCCTGAAAATGAGGGAGTGGTGGCAGTTTAGAAATCATGTCCTGATTTTTCAGCTTTTGCCAACTCCCACTCTAGCTTTGCCATTCATTCCTATGGGACAAATTTCCCACAAGAACGACGATATTCCGTGAACCATTCGGCGAAACGTTCCACAAAGTAATAGCAATCCGATCGGGAACAATCTGCACGTTTTGGTAAATTTTTGTCTATGTAGTGTAAAAACTGTGGGAGGAGTTAGGGTGGCAAATTTGGCTATAATAATAATAATAATAATATATATGTGAGATAACATTAAGTGGTCTTGCTATGCAAGAACACTCAATAATATATATGTGAGATAACATTAAGTGGTCTTGCTATGCAAGAACACTTAATATATATGTGAGATAACATTAAGTGGTCTTGCTATGCAAGAACACTTAATAATAATATATATGTGAGATAACATTAAGTGGTCTTGCTATGCAAGAACACTTAATTATATCCAGGACAGAGAGGAGGGATTGTAATGTACTGTGGGAGTGTTTTAGCCCTGTATGTCTGTGATTGGTCAGTTTACGATTTGTGTCCCAGTCTTCCATCTGGTCCCCTAGGGGAGTGTCCACCAGGTGGGAGACCTGCATAAAAGCCGGGCAGGTAGCCCCAGTAAACCAGATTCTGCTTGACTTATCACGAAGTGTCGTCTCGTTCTTCGGGGGAATTTGATTGTATGCTGTTACAGGAGTGTAAGCTGTTCGTATGGTTTTTCCTGTTTGACTGTTTACAGCATTCGTATGTTTCCTGTTTGGGAATTGGAGTATTCATGTGTTTGCAGTTCGGGAGATTGGTGATTGCAGTAGCTGCTCGTCTATCTGGAAGGGGAATATCGCCTAAATGGATTTTACCCCTTGTGTGCCTGGGGGATCCGTTACATTGGTGGCAAGCGGCGGGACCTTTCCCACAGCCCAGAGGGACAGCTACAGAGCAAGCATGGCATCCTGGTGTGAGAGGAACAGCACCCTGGAGACACCGGAATTATTCTGAAGCGGTATAGAGCCAGCGAAACCCTGCACAACGCTCGAGGTGGAAAATTAGTTTAACTGGAGGTTACAAAGCCTCTTGGCCCCACTGGTTAAGCCAATATCAGAGGCAACCAGGTTGGACTGCAGAGAGGGCATCCGAAAAGAGACGTGGGATGAAACCCTGGAGGGTGTCCAACGTTGGCGAGGTGAGCGTCTCCCCCGCGAGGAGCAGCGGCTACAAGCGAGAGTGGCCCTACGGATGCCTATGCTGGGAGAACAACCCCGGGAGGAACTGGTGATACAGCTTAATTCACTGGCATGGAGGGAACTGGGTATTGACGATGCATACCAGGCTCTACGTTGGTACACTGTTCAGCGTGTTCCTGGAATGGCCAAGTTCGACAGACCGGAGGGCAAGGATTACAATGGCTCTGGCTTATTATGGGTGGCCTTTGTCGAACCGGAATTCTGGAGTGCGGCAGAGTCACGGCTTTGGGACATATACGATTACAGAGAGGCCATGCTGGATCTCCCTATGGCTGAAGACCTAAAGCCAGACCTGATTGAATTGGCCGTCCAGGAATGGGAACTGGGGCAGGATTACCAGCACCTGATCAGCTCCAGTCAGTCACACTATGCCCTGCAGGTACCGCCAGAGCAGTGGGAGCTCGAACAGGATTATGCTTACCTATTTAATCAAGTAACACCACCTGTCTCTGACATGATGGGGCTTACGGACTGTACACCATTGAGAGCGTTGAGTTTCGTCCCTCGTCCCCAGCAACTAAGCCCAGCATCAGGAGACCTGGGGTCTATACCACCTACTTCACAACCAGCCCCAGAGATGAGACCTTATCGACTGGTCTCTGCCCACCCAGCAACCCACCAATTCGGAGTACCCGTACTCAGCCCAGCCTGGGTGGACTCCCTGAACAGAGACAGGTTACAGAGTCCCCAAGATGCAGTTACCAATTCTTGTGGGTGGGCTATTCTGTAGATTGTGTTGTGGGTGGTTTGCTGGACTAACCAAGACATTGACCGAAAGGAGGTTAGATGCCTTGTTAGTCTTTTTGGTAAAGGGGAGAAATGTGGCGGAACCAACCTCGCTACTTTGCATTGGAGAAGCCTGTTTACTCACCTCCTGCTGCTAGACTATGGCCCAATGTTAAAACTGGTATTTTCCCATGCAGAAAGACTTGTTCGTGCCTTTCTGCCTGGGCTTTCGGTATATTGAATCTACCGAACAAACAAGGAATGACCGATCACCCGGGAATGGAGTGTGCCGTCAATTGACCACCCAGAAGCTGCGGATAACCGCAGCTTAATTGACGAATGCTGGGTGGCCTTTGTTCATTTGCCGAACACGTGGCAGCGGCCATTTTAAACTCGTGAATGGCCAGCGGTGTTCAGCTCCAAATCTATAGAACTCAAAACGGACACTTATTTGCACTAACACCGCTGAGCCGCCGACCTCCCTTCTCTTGCAAAGAAACGAACACCAGTTCATTCGGGACTTTCATTAGGTGAACAATGTTAACCCAGATAGCTATGCCACGGAGCCAATTCATATACCGAAAGACTTTGGCTCCATGGCGATTGGACTGTATGTATGTGATCTGAGCGCAGTAAGGTAATAATGTGCACTCAGATCTAAGCTATCTGGGGATGTGTTGAATGAACCAGTTTTATGCAATAGCTGCACATTTATATATTTTTGTGTAAATTTTGCTAACATGTGGCTAATGGAGTTTTGCCTCTGTCCTTGGAGATAATTGGATTACTTCCCAATTATATCCAGGACAGAGAGGAGGGATTGTAATGTACTGTGGGAGTGTTTTAGCCCTGTATGTCTGTGATTGGTCAGTTTACCATTTGTGTCCCAGTCTTCCATCTGGTCCCCTAGGGGAGTGTCCACCAGGTGGGAGGCCTGCATAACAGCCGGGCAGGTAGCCCCAGTAAACCAGATTCTGCTTGATCCTCATCACGAAGTGTCGTCTCGTTCTTCGGGGGAATTTGATTGTATGCTGTTACAGTTCGACTGCCAGGAGTGTAAGCTGTTCGTATGTTTTTAACTGTTTACAGCATTCGTGTGTTTCTTGTTCGGGAGATTGGTGATTGCAGTAGCTGCTCGTCTATCTGGAAGGGGAATATCGCCTAAACTGATTTTATCCCTTGTGTGTCTGGGTGATCCGTTACACTCACACAAAGTAACATTTATACCTTCCTATATGTTGTTGCTTATGCTATAGGCAGCAATATGCCTAATGCAGCCGCAGCTGTGACTAGGCCCGTAATTTTAGGGAGCCTGTCTGCCTTTTCGACCCCTGCGACCGTTATAACTTAAGGGCTGGTGCACAGACACATGGAGAATGAGACACATGGGGGACTGGGGGTGGAGGATGAGACACCGTGGAACATGGGGGGGATGAGACACATGGAAGGGATGGGGCAGGATGAGATGGATGGGCGTGAGACACATGGAGGGAATGATGGGCGTGAGACACATGAAGGGAATGATGGGCGTGAGACACATGGGATTGCGGGGGGATGAGACCCATGGAGGGGATGGGAGGAATGAGCACATGGAGGGGATGAGACACATGGAGTAGATGGGGGTGAGACACTTGGAGTGGATGGGGGTGAGACACATGGAGGGCATGATGGGCGTGAGGCACATGGGATTGCAGGGGGATGAGACACATGGGGGCATGAGACACATGGAGGGGATGGGGGGTGAGACACGTGGATTGGGGGGTTAGACACATGGAGGGGATGATGGGCGTGAGACACATGGGGGGGTGAGACACGTGCTTTGCACAGCAGTCAGGGCTGCAAGAGACAAACAGGGACTTGCACGGTGATTGCGGTTGGTGAGTGACAATTCTCCAGTTACGCATTGCAACACTTAGAGGAAGTGATATCAGATCACTTTCTCTCAGCATTTGTGAACCGGAATCTGCACTGGAGTCCAGCAGCCTGTGACAGCTATTGCAACTGCTGCACCTGGCCAGTCTGGTCCCCATTGGACCCCACATAATACAAACTGTACATTAAAACCATCTATTATTGAGGGGAGGGGCCTGAACGCAGCGCTGAGCAGATGCACACAAGCACAGCTCCTGCTCTGCACAATCTTTCACTTGACTAAACGACAACGGTTTGCCAGGATCCACATCTAAAGCCTAGCATGAACAGCAGCCTGATTGCCGGGAGAGGCGGCCGATCTCCCGACGCTGGGTCGGTACCGCATTGTAGCTCTTCTGTTCCCCTGCTTCCCCCCACCGCCCTATGCACTGGCAGGGGATATCCCGGTCCCCGCTGGAGACTCAGATTTACCTACCACAGGGGGAACTGCAGTCCGGCAGCAAATAGCATGAGGCATCTAAGCTGGCCGCCAAGCCATGTCCTGAACACGCTACAGAAGACCCAGGGCTCAGCAATGGAGGCAACGCTTCGAAGCCCGGTTTGACCAACTCTGCAGGGCCTTCTGGACGCGACTACAGCGCAAATCTTCCTCCCAAACCCCGCATGAAAAGCAGGGGCACGCATCAGCGGCTGCACGTCAGATCCACTCCGAGCACGAGATCCATATAGAGGTACGCCCGCTCTGCCGCCCAAACACCCGGAGGGCTCCCCCCGCAAGCCCCAGGGTTCCAAAACCCAGGTACTCGCTGGGCAAGGCACGGCCACATGGCCACCCACAAAGCGATGTTACTCAAAGCTGAAAACAATGGAGAAGCGGCGGAGGGCAGCTGGACACAGCCAATACAAGAGCTCCTATTACAGACCTGCCTACGGCCCTCCGGAACAAGCAAAGGTCGCAAGGAGCGACCCAAACGACCACTCCAACAAACGTGACACGCACCAAAACCCACCAGAGAAGAAATAGGTACCGTTTACCCCACCCGGAGTCCTGGAAGCTTCCCGAACCAGGGGATTGGCTGAGCCGGAGACACCCTGAAAACGGAGGGCTGAGCATCTAACCTCTGAGTCCCTAATGTTCACAATGGACACCACCATCTTGTTACAATGACATACCATACCATCATAACTGCCCTGTGTCCCAGCTGCTAATTGGCTACCTAATTAGCGAGCACTATACACACATGAGTATAATTTTTCCCCCTTTTTTTTGTTTTGTTTGTTATTTAATACATAGCTCGCAGATTATCACCTTATCACTGGGACATCTCATCTCACCTTTTATATATAGGTGGCTTGTTTAGCGTCATTCAAACATAAGAGTTGTCAGCTACACTTTTAGCACACGTATAGTGTTAACTCTTAAGAATGTTATTATCTCTATAGTTGCATAATATCACATACGGTGCCTTCACTTAAGTTAAGAGACGACAACAAAGTCGATAGCAAGGCTGTGTTATTTAATGATGTCTGCCATGCATGAATAATCACTAACTGATCCAAGCAATAACCATGCAGATTACAATGTCAAGCTATATATGTGTGACGGACCGCTGGCACTCCGACTGAGTACCTCCGCCAATCGATGCTCCTAGTGCTCGCTGAGGACTCCAAGCACTCCAACCGACACCATCAGCACTGCAGACCCCACTTCCAGCGATGCAGCTGCGCCGGGGTCTCGGTGTCTCCACCCACCCTGGACCCAAGGCCAGGATCCAGCTTCCAGTGGGTGAATCTATCTTTCCCCAGATAGCAGGAACAGGAACAAGCTCTTAGCAGAGCTTAGTGATCATACCCTGGGGAGTATAGTGATTATAGCAATCCCCAGAGTGTAGTTCTCCAATTCCCCAAACATGAGCCAAGGCTTCAAGAAAGGTACAAGATGATCTGATTTTAATGACCACACACTGGCTTTTAGGCAAGTCCCCATGCAAGGGGACATCTCACAGGGTGGGACACAGTACAACCAATCGTTTACAGGAAAACCGTAAAACACACCCAGCACCAACATACAATCCCTCCTCTCTGCCTGTGATCTAATTACTGAACAAAATGGGTTATTGTAATTTATCACAGGCAGGAAAAATACACTTTTTACACAAAAATCATGTAAATCCTTCCATTAGTTCAAAAGTTAGTCGGAGGTCCTTTGTGGCCAAATGAAGCATGGCTTTTCTGCCCAAAACCAGTTCCACAGAGTCTTCTATCCTGGTGATAATTGGGAAGTAATCCAATTATCTCAAAGGACAGAGGCAAAACTACATTGAACACATGGCAGCAAAAGACAATAAAATACACAAAAATATATATAACTGTGCAGCCATTGCATAAAACAGGTACATTCAACATATCCCCAGATAGCTCAGATCTGAGCGCACATTATTACTGAATGGCATTCAGATCACACACATACAGTTCAATTTCCATGGAGCCAAAGTCTTTCATTATACGAATGGGCTCCACGGCATAGTTATCTGGGGTATCACCGCTCAAACAGGGCAAGCACCGAATGACCCAGCTTTCGTGTCTCTGCAGGGGAAAATCAAGCGTTTCAACATGGGGCCATAGTCTAAAGGCAAGAGACTGGCAAGTAGTCCTCTCCAGGCACAAGTGGCGAGGTTAATTTCGACACAATAAGTTTATTTTGTTCACTTAACCCAAAAAATTTGCAATGCTTTCAATGCCATAGTGTTGTTTCTTTCTGTGTATCATCTGGTTTGCTTCAGCTATTGTGGCAGAGCAAACTTGCCTGTTAATTATTTGCACGAATAAAATAAAGAATAATAAAAAAAAAAAATCATCTTATTTATAAATAAATATTCTCGCTTTTTTGTTGATTACTTTCCTAGTTTGCTTCAAGTTTTCCGGAGTCTGTCAGTCACCTTTTCCTGCTGGATTCATATGGATTCTTTCCAATACACCCGGTAAGGCCTCTCTTTAAAATTAGAATCCCAATTTCAGTGGCCTGTCCCTCCCATATCTAGTGACATCAGGGAACTATTCTCAGACGGCACAGCATGTCATTAGACTCTCAAACTGTGAAATGGGCCCTCTCTGCAAAGTCCTTTTGGGTTGGGGGTCAGTCAGTCAAAGCCCATTCAGTGGATGGACCTGCCCTTTTTCAGGGCAAGCCCACCCATTGTGGTTCTTGACAGACAAGCTATTTGCGTTACTGACTGTGCTCCGCACAGCCCTGTAAACATACCGATCTCATAGCACCAATGTTGGGAGTTATGTCATAGGGCCAGAAGGAACACTCCTCTGCGCAGGAGTCCTGCCCGAATTCCTTTTTTTTTTTTTTTACCCACGAAAAACTCTTCAGCTAGTAAATGTATGGTGCTATTTCTGTGGTTTCCTATAGATTGGCTTTGCTCTTGTTAGGAACCTTTATTTCTGCCGACACAGCTCAGATACTCCAGTCTGTAAATGTAAGTTAGACAAACTTTGCAGCAATAATCTCTAGTAAAGTGTCCCTAATAAGTGGAGAAAAAGTAATTAATTATGGCCATCTACATTCCAAATTATAAGCTTTTTGGTTGTGTGTTTTTTTTTTTGTGTGTGTGTTTACGTTGTTCGACGATACCCGTCTTGGAGAGAATATAATGTACACGTTTCATGGAAAAGAAGGAGGTCCTTGACTATAAAGTAATAATAATAATTCCAATAATATTCAAAATCTATTGAAAATGTTCATGGTTCCCAGGGAGGGGAAAAAATAATTTAGCAAACATCATCAAGAGGCGGTTTAGTATTATCTACTAAAAGCTTATGTTAGCAGAAGATTAGATAGGGTTGACTTAGCCTTGTGGATTCTCTAACACATAGAGACAATTAATGTGAATTAACCAAAAACAGGCTGGAAAGCACTGTTTAAAGCAGATCTTGTTTTCATTGAGAACTTCGCAAAATGGCATTGACTAAATGCATGTTGATATTACCAGATTTGATTGATCCTGAAAGATCAACATGTTTTTTGTGTTAGTATGTAAATGTACCTCATTTTCTGTGAGAGATGAGTTTTTTTATCTTTAAAGTTCAATAGTTGGAGGATTACAGGTCAAAGATGAGCGTGGGTGAAGAGAAGGCACCAGACACCTTTATTTATTGTACCTGTCATGTGTTCGAATGCCACCTGCAATCTGCTGTTAATGGTATTGGTAATGGTATTAGAAGCAGTCTATAGTCTGTACTTCCATTACCTGTCTCTACTCGTGCTTTTGTATGGTATTAGCCATTTGATCGGGGTTCTTCTCTCTAGCCAGGCTTAGCTCAGACATAGCACTACTGGCTCTCTGACTAATGTAGTGGAGATGGGCTTTCCTGGCACCATTAACACTAAAGTGTGCTGTGGTGGTTGTGGTGCTCAGATTGTTGTTTTGAAAGGTAAGAAGGTGCTGGTAGCAGATCAAAGAGGTAATCACTTACATGCATTCATTACAAAATAATAAACAATAGGGTTTTATTACATGAGATCTTTAATTTACTTTTAATCTCAGTAGTCCGTTTGCAAGTTACATTTTCTAGTGCAATTTCTATTACAAATTCCTTCTAAAATTTATGTAATAACTTTCTAATTCTACAAGTGAATTGAGCCAATATAGCCAGATTTACCATAAGGTGACACAGTGCGGTTGCCTAGGGCCCAGAGGTTACACAGTGGCCCCTGGATAACGAAGATATTTGGCTAAGCACGTGCCCAAACTGGTATCCTGCCTAAGGCCCTGTGTATGACTCCCGACATTCATGACTTCAGCAGGACTGTCCCGATTTTTCAGGGTTCTGTCTGGCTTTCCCGAACTATGATCAAGGCACTAGGACCCTGAAACAGTGCTTCCTGCATTGTCCACCCTTGGCTGGCCTGCTTGATTGGCAGGAAGCCTCGCATACATTCAGAGCAGGCTGACCGGCCAGGTCTCTTTGTGGACCCGCCATTTTCTGCAAATTGGGTCACTGGCGTGTTGCTTTTTACCCAGCTCACTAGAGTACCATTTCATGGGATGCCAATGCTGGGGGCTATGCCTGTGGGATCTTAATTGAGACATGGATTCCTTGGAGTCTGTGTTTGCTGTATACAACAGCTTTGAAACATAACTTAGGAAAAGATGCAAAGCCAGTGAACCACTCATGGACAGCTGTTTCATTGTTAATGCAAATCATCAGCATGAGGTTGGTTACTGGCGTGCTCCAAGGAATCCATGTTTAAAATGGAATGAGACAAAAATGTGATTCCTTGTTGAACTAATTTGCATATGCTCACCCAGAATCCTTTGCGGTAGAAACATCACTGCAGATTTGTGATTTCTGTGGGAAAAGCAAGTCTTATGGCTTGACTGGTGTGCAGATCTTTGTTTAACATTGTATTGACTATCCATTGATGTCAGGTGGAAGGGGTTCTCAATCACAAATTTTCCCCACCTTAACTTTTTATTGCTTAGTACTTTCAGGTTCTCACATTTTTTCTTTCCTCTTCCACAGGACTTAATTCAGAGTAAATTAAAAAAAAACATCAAGAATTTTATTAATATAGAGGGTACATCGAAACCAAAGGTTTATACCTACGAGGGTGCTCTGCACAGGTGAGAGCAAATGTGTGTGTGTGTGTGTGTATATATGTATGTGTGTGTATATATATATATGTGTGTGCATGATTCAAAATCCTTTAAATCTGATTTTAAGGGCTATTAACTTTATTTATTTATTTTAATCTAGGTTATTAGAAGCCAATTTCTCACTGACACCTGCTAGTGCCAAATTGCTCTTGCAAAGGGGAACCACATCCGTGCCAGGAGGTATATATGCACAAATTTGTGTGGGATTACATGCTCACCTCACCTGCTACGGCATATCAGGAAAAGTTATCGGCAATCACTCACTCACTAGTAGCCATTATTTATTATCATCTTCAGAAGTGTCAGATATGACCAATATTGTATACTTCATACTAATAAACAACATAGGTCTTTGAAAAGAGCACAAGTCATCAGCACTTGATAAAAGCAAGTAAGTTGCCTTGTTAGTGCAGTAGGTAGCGTGTCAGTCACATAATCTGAAGGTTGTGAGTTCGATCCTCACACAGGGCATGTATATTTTTTTTACTGAGAGGGTAGTGGATGCATGGAATAGCCTTCCAGCTGAAGTGGTAGAGGTTAACCCCTTAAGGACACTTTATTGATTCCCTTTTATTCCAGAAGTTTGGTCCTTAAGGGGTTAAAGGACCACTATAGGCACCCAGACCACTTCAGCTCAATGAAGTGGTCTGGGTGCCAGGTCCATCTAGGGTTAACCCTGCAGCTGTAAACATAGCAGTTTCAGAGAAACTGCTATGTTTACATTTGGGTTAATCCAGCCTCTAGTGGCTGTCTCACTGACAGCCGCTAGAGGCGCTTCACTGTGATTTTCACAGTAAGAAGACGCTGCCGTCCATAGCATGCGCATTCAGCAGAAGAGGGAGGAGAGTCCACAGCGCCGTGGGAGCCCGGCAATGGAGAAAGGTAAGTGATTAACCCCTTGAGCCCGGCGGGAGGGAGGCCATGAGGGTGGGGGGAGGACCTATTAACACTATAATGCCATTAAAACTAGTTTGTTTTCTTGGCACCATAGTGGTCATTTAACATAGTGAGGGAATTTAGGCATGCATGGGGTAGGCATAAGGATATCCTAGACTTAAGATAAGGCCAGGAACTAATTAAAAGTATTTCGAAATATTGGGCAGACTAGATGGGCCGAATGGTTCTTATCTGCCGTCACATTCTATGTTTCTATGTAAGTATGGCTTATGATAATGATGTGGATGTGTGAAACTTTTCAATTTTAAATTGAAGCACACATTGTTTTATTTAATTGTAGGTTTTACCTTATTGTTTGTGGTTTTTCAAGGCCAAGATTTTGGTTTATACAGATTAAGATTATCTCTTTTGCCCACTGAAACCATTGTGTACATCTAGTGAACTAAGAAAAAAAAAAAAAAGGAAAAGTTCATCTAAAACTAAAGACAGAAATTGATGTTCCATTTTGAATGTAGAATATGAGCCAAAAGGGTAATCCAGGCCTGTTGCCCATGGATGTAATGCAGAATATAATATCAATTCAATTTCTTATAGATGACAGTCTTAGGCTAAGAGTGCTGGGCTAGCCCACTCGCAGTATTCATGGCCAATTAGCACTATCCAAACTGGGCAGATTTGGTTGGCTATGAGGAAGAGTAAATTCCTCATTGTAATGCAACTGGAGAGGAGACAGGCTATGAGTGCTGAAAATAGTCAGTTTTATAAAAAGAAATATAGGACATCAATCATAGCCTCTTGCCACCATAGAAACATAGAATGTGATGGCAGATAAGAACCATCTAGTCTGCCCAATTTTCTAAATACTTTCATTAGTCCCTGGCCTTATCGTATAGTTAGGATAGCCTTGTGCCTATCCCACAGATGCTTAAACTCCTTTACTGTGTTAACCTCTACCACTTCAACTGGAAGGCTATTCCATGCATCTACTACCCTCTCAGTAAAGTAATACTTCCTGATATTATTTTTAAACCTCTGTCCCTCTAATTTAAGACTCTGTCCTCTTGTTGTGGTAGTTTTTCTTCTTTTAAATATAGTCTCCTCCTTTACTGTGTTGATTCCCTTTATGTATTTAAATGTTCATATAATATCCCCCCTGTCTCGTCTTTCCTCCAAGCTATACATGTTAAGATCCTTTAACCTTTCCATAACCAGTACACACAATAGGTAGTGGTTATGGTGCTTACTGTCAGTTTTCGTGATTTTTGTCCAGTCCAATGCCTCTCATAAGGACGTGTTGGGGATATACTGTGCATGTCTGGCATTTCATGCTCCACCAATGGATCAGTTTCTTCTGTATGAGAAGAATCCATGGCATTGAATATCATCATGCAATGTGTAATGATGCTGAGTGTGGAAACCTGTGAAAATCCAAGGTCTTATACTGAAAGTGATTCCAGTGGTTGTTTCTCTGAAAGCCATAATAGGATTGTTTTAGGCAAAATGTAAGCATTGGTTTCTCAGAGAAGGCAATATTTGACATTGTCACACAAAAGGGACCAGAACCAGTACATTAAGATGTAGTAGTATTGGTACTTTGACTTTGTTCCCATTTTGAGATCAACACCACCACAGCAGATTTCAAAGCAATTGAGCTGTCTAGATCTAATCTTTAGAAAGCATGTATAGTAATTAGATGGATATTTTTTTGTTAATTGGATTTAAATAAACATTTACTTGACCATATGTGTCTTCTCTTGTCTGTTGCAGGAGTGATCTTCAATCGCGACATCAGAGTTAATGCGGTATATAACACTAAGCACAGTCTACACAATGTATACACTTAATGTGTAATTGTAACGTAATATATATTTACATTTGTAATACATTACACATTCCGGTTTGTCAATTTCAAAACCCAGGAGGGTTTTCATTCTCACTTACTTTGAGTGCTCACTCAAAGCAAATGTGATGGATTCTCACATGAAATGGCATCTGTGTTTTTCTGTGTGAGATGCATTCTGTTGGCAGAGTCCAGAGATTGACACCCATGTGCTGTATGATCTTAATGCTTCTCTATTAAGCATTGAATTGGGCTAGGAGATCATAACTAGGGATTATTCCCCACAGACAAAGTGGGTTAAAAAGGGAAGTTTTTAGCATATATGTAATGACTGGCTAACACAAGCAGGGTTATTTACTAACAGAGAATTCAAAGTGAATTTAAAACGTAACGTCGAAATATTCAAATTGAAAAATGTCTTGAAGCCAGCAATGCTGTCCGTTCAGCTACTCTGGCCGTAAATATGAAAATGACTTTGAATTCTAACTTTAGTAAAAAAAAACTCTGAAGATCTCATGTAAAGAACACGTTGAGTGTTTAAAACAGGCTTGACATGAAATGGAATTGTTGCTAAAGAACAAAGCAAACCTTCATCCTTTTCTCCTCAAACTGGGTTGGGAAGGGGCTCGGCCGCTGCATGAACGTGTCTCTAATTAAAGGGACACTATAGACACCCATACCACTTCATCTTATTGTAGTTGTGTAGGTGCAGTGTCCTAGTCCCTCTTAGTCCTGCAGTGTTTGAAAAACTGCAATAATTACATTACAGGACTGCCTCTATTGGCTGGTTGCTAACAGACTTTTGGTTCCCTAACTGACACTGGAAGTCCTCACGCTCTGCATGAGGACATCCAGTGTCTGTTAAATCCCCATAGGAAAGCGTATGAATACATTTACTTTTCAACAAAGCTTTTATTGAGCATAGTAGACAGTAATACGTAACTTATAATGTCCTATTTTTTAAAATAGGATGCGCAGGTCCCGTGTAACTGGTTACATCAAAAAATCAAACATGCGTTTTAAATTGCGATTTTTCTAGGGTGGAAAAGAAGCGTTATCAGTCTTTTACTTGGTGGTGTGTTCGTCTAGTTAGCGGTCGTCTTGTGCCCGTTCCAGTATCGGGCGGATAAAGTAGGCATTAGTTGATGTATTGTGGGAGTCGTAGCTAATGTGGTAGTCTATAGGTGTTTTGGATGAGGCCAATATGGCTGGTGGGTTGGTTGGTAAGGGTGTTGGGAGGGAGAGGGGAAGGGGGAGTAGAAATTGGCTTTGGACCACCCTCTGGGTGATTGCTCGTTTAATCCCTTCTAGCGGGGGCGTATGAATCCATTTAAACAATTCTTTATTCAACAAACCTTAAAAAGAAGTAATGCAGACAACACCTAGACATCAATATCCACATATGGGAAAAATACAAAATGCATTGACATATATGCTTACATTGTATAGCAGAGTTCTGCTTTTTCTTCCTTTTTCATGCCTAATAATCATGCCATGATAAAGTGGACTCTTAGCGCACAGAACAAACTGCCTCACATTGCATGGTGTAAGCGAGGAACACTATTGTGTCAGGAATACAAACATGTTTTCCTGACATTATAGTTGTAAAAGTACTGTTTGTTTGAGCTCCGCTGGCCTGCCTTTAAAAGGGTCTATTGACCTTATAAAATCTATTGACCTTATTGGCAGTGCCATGCCTGTCTTGTCAGAGCTGGCAGCGGCCTCCTACGCTTCTTTAGCTGAGATCATCAAATTTAACAATCTCAGCCAATCTAATGCTTTCCCATAGAACGCTGCGGTGCTTGAATCAGCTTCTCCATATAGAGTTGCGTTCAATTAATGCATCTCTATGGGTAGTGTTCAGCGTCATCATGGACACCGAACATTAGTGCTGCATACTTTGCAGCCCTGAAATAGGAAGCAGTGTTCTTAAGCCGTAATGTAAACACTGCCTGTTCTCTGAAAAGACGGTGTTTACGGCAAAAAGCCTGCATGAACTGACTATACTTACCAGACCAAATACAGGAAAGGAACACTCCAGGCACCATTCGAGAACGGTAAGACTCTGTCCAGGGGCCTCCTGGCACCATAACAATTTCACTTAGATAAAGTTGTTTTGGTGCCTAAAGTGCCCTTTTAAGCTTTAGTTACTCTGGTGGTATAGTGTCCATTTAAGACCTACAAATATTGGCAAGTTTAAACTTTCTCATTTTATAGTATGTAATGCTTAAGTGATGACTTAGGGTGCTAGTGAAAACATTTTTATTGACAAGATCACAAAATGCATTGACAAAAACTGGAAGGACAGAACTCATGGCCTCTATGCACCATAACTACTACAATCAACTATAGTGGTTTTGGTATGTGGTGGGTTAATTTAAAAGAGTAATTAGGTATTCCTTTATTGATATTTGTTTTTGAGAAAGCGTGTTTATATTAATCTTAATTTGTATATGAAGAGCTGTTTTATATCTCAACAGAATAACGCTTTCCCTCTATCGATATCAAATTGCTTGATGATCATGAAGAGCATTCAGGCTAATGTCCATGTTATCTTGTGAGTGTTGGAAGTAACCCAACCTACCTGTCTGTCTGTCTATCTATCTTCCTATCTACCTATATATCTATCTATCATGAAAGTATTTATTGCAGAGGTTTTTGTTTTTTTTTAATAATTTGTTTTAAACTTTTTAAATAGGAGTCAAAGTGAAATGTTGAGGATTAACATGGCATATTCTGTTAAACATAGAATGACACTGGGAGCGGTCATGTTTACACTGTCTGTAGTGATTGTTTTCCTAGAGACTAGATTAAAAAATCTTAGAAAAAAATCTGTCAATCCGTTTCATGCGTCTTTCTGCTGTTGATCCAATAGATGGTGAAAATTCCAATATGAAATTTTGTGCCTAGGGCTGCATAAACAAACCCATGTAAATCCTAAATGGCAGAGAATTAAGCCGTGAGACTGCAGGGGCATGATCTATACACCGTAGCTGCTTCATTAAGCTAAAGATGTTTTGGTGACCATAGTGCCCCTTTAATATTGCTGTTGTGGTTCAAGCCAAGGTTAGATTCCTAGTGATATTAATGGTTAAATACGTTCATACTATGTGTATTATAGTTGCTATGTTCTGTGGTATAGAATAGTACACAATTTGATACATCAAAAATATGAATTGCTGATTTGAACCTGAGATGTTATAGCTGTTTACCTTAACCATTGAGCTATCTCTTCGCCTTTTTTTTTTTTGTGCCAAATTTGTAAATGTAGCAGTCTGAAAGTACACTGATCAGCCACGACATTTAAACCACTGACAGGTGAAGTGAATAATAGTGATAAGCATTGGTTAGTAATTACTAAAATTGGTGTAAGGAAGGTGAAGCAGCATCACAGTCATGTGGGTTTAAGGCTCATTGATGCACATGGGGAGCAAAGGTTAGCTTGTCTGGTCTGAAAAGCTACTGTAGGTCAAATTGATCTAAAACTTAACGCTGGCCATGATAGAAAGGTGCATCACAGTTTGCTGCATATGGGGCTGCATAGCTACACAGACCGGTCCATGTCCACTATGACCCCTGTCCACCGCCTTCATTGGGAACATTTGCGCCAGATCTGGACCAGGGACAACAGAAGAAGGATGCCAGGTTTGATGAATCACATTTTCGTTTAGATCAGGTAAATGACCTGATGCATGTGTGTAATCTACCTAGGGAAGATGTCAGCAGGATGCAATGCTATGGGAAGGCAGGCCGGTGGAGGCAATATTCTGCTGGGAAACCTTGTGTCCTGGCATTGATGTGGATGTTACTTTGACACATACCACCTACCTAGAGACTGTACACCCCTAAATGGAAAAGCTGTTCCTGGATTGCAGTTGTCTCTTAACAGGATAATGCACGCTGCCTCACTGCAAAAATTGTTTAGGAATGGTTTGAAGAACCTGATAAAGAGTACAATGTGTTGCTTTGGCCTCCAAGTTCTCTAGATCTGAATCCAACTGAGCATCTATGAGATGTGCTGGAAGAATAAATCCAATATATGGTTGGCCCACCTTACTACTTGAAGGATCTGCTGCTAATGTCTTGGTGCTAAATACCACAGGACACGTTCAGAGGTCTTGCTGTGTCCATTCCTCAACGCATCAGAGCTGTTTTGGCAGCATGAGGGGGACCCACACAATATTAGACAAGCGATTTTATTGTTGTGGCTGATCAGTCTATGTATTGCATTCAATAGGGAGGTTCATATAACCCCATAGAGATTCCCTGAGATGCTGATTGGCCGTGCAGCTTTTTGCCACACATGCACCATAGCCTTCTAATGCTTTCCTATGGGAAAGCATTGGATTGGCTGAGATCATCAAGTTTGATGATCTCAGCCAAGGTGAAGAACACCCTCATAGGACTTCAAAATCAACAAGATAACATCATTTGTTTTTTTACAGCCGTGCAACTGCATACATTCACCATTTCAGTCCCATTAACAAACTTTTCTATATGTCAAGGTAGTTGGACTGAAACATTGGTTATACGCAAATGCACGTCTCCTTAAAATAAATGTGCTCTTTTGTTCATGTTGAAGCCGTACAAGCGTGAGGATGTCCAGTGTCAGTTCGGCACTTTTTTATACTGTACTTTTCAAAATAAACCTATGTTTCTATCAAAACTGTAGTTTTTTTTTTTTGTTTTGTTTTTTGCAGCCCACATAAACTTAAACCTTGTTTATTTGGCCTGTGTTAGCCTTTTGAGTTTGACATGCTTGGTGTAAGGCTTGTTGTAGTGCTATTAAATTCGAAATGTTACCAATACGTGCCAAGTAAAATCACTTATAATACTTATACTTGAGATAAATTCTGTATAAGTTTTACAGTGTGACTTCACTTAAACATAATAGTTGATACTGTAATTTAATTTGTGGGGTTTAATAGTGTCTTTACCCAAGGAGAGATCTGACTGCCTGGGGTTAAGAAGAAATTATTTCCTAATTTGTTGCAAAACTGGATTTGTTTCTTTGCCGCCTTTTGGATCAACAGCAAAAATAGATGTGAGACAGGCTGAACTTGTAACTCAGCACATTTTGGGACAGTTTCGTATTAGCAATTGACTATTTACGTTGTATGTGTTTTTGCAGAGACTTCACACAGTTAGCATTCACTAATAATGTTAATATACTTAACACCAGATACACATTTGCATGTTTGTTTTTTCTCATAGTTGGCTTTAGTATTTTTTTATTTATTTTTTTGAATCAACACTTCATGCTCTCTGGTAGGCTAGGCAATACTTCCAACCAAATATGACTAACCCATTATAGTAAGGCGAGATTCACTGGAAAAAAAAAAAACTTGTATGAATGTATGAATAATACGTGTACTATTTCATTTTAAATAATATACAATTAGTTTACTAAAATGGAGAAGTCTTTGATTGAAAACCAAAGAGAGATCATGGGTGACAATCTTATATCGGAATAGAAAATTAAATGCATACATATTGTGAGCATGGGGTTAGGAGTATTTCATTGGAGAGGCACACATTCAGAATTTAATTATCTAAAATGTTATTTTACAGGGCGAAGAACGGACTGGATGAAGAACTTTCACGAGGAGTTTACTCCGAATATGGGCGGACTCTAATGAATGGATACCAAGAATGTCTAAAAGAGGTAGAATTCACACTGCCATTGATCACAGATATTAGTGATTTTGATTAACTAGTCTAAGTTTAGTTATGTGGTTTAATCTTGACTGTGAGAAACATTTTCGTTTTGTAAAAGCACACTCCAGGTTAAGCAAAACCTGTCCCTTTCCCCTCATTTAATTTAGATTTTAATGTAGATTAAATTGTGCAAAAAAAGAAATGTTCAAAGATACATCTTTAGGTGAAATTTGTAAACATTTGTTGAAAACAAGTAACTAATTGCTCCCTTACTGCTAGCCCTGATCACTGCTGTTGATGCAGAATGACAGTGTTTTCAGTTGCAGACTTTAAAAAAAACAGGGTCACAGCCCCCAGACCACTTCACTGAGCTGAAATGGATTGGGTGCCTATAAAAGGTCCATCAATCCAGAGGCATCCCACTTTCAGTGGCCAATGCTTCACATGAGATCAACTGGACAGATGAACCTTACCAAATGCTTTGCTATAGAGACTCATTACAATGCTTCTAAGGGGAGACTTTTTTTTTTTTTTTTTTAACATTCTTCTCAAGGAAATCCCTTTAGTGCCTAACCCACAAAGCCACCAGAGGCACAAAAATATGTAAACATCGCAGTTTCTCACAAATGGCAATGAATACACTGGGCACACTGCAGACCGCATCTATGCACAAAAACCACTATTATTTGTATGTAAAAGGCATAGGTTGATTTTTATAGGCTCTGGAAAAATTGATCTATTTTGTTTTACATTTCTACCTAGCGCTTTCAACTATCTGTCGTGGATGGAAGCCACCATGTGCATTTGAATGAACCAGAGAAAGTGGCTGAAATTATAAATCTCCAGTTACTGAAAACATCACATCTCTACTCCAGCCTTTAACCTGAATCAAATTATCAGACATATTTAAACATGTTTTTATCTTTAATTGCATTGTACCAAACTTTCCTAGGTTTCTTTTTTTTAAACTTGTAAAATAAATTAAATATGGCAATCTTACTACACCATTCTTGTTCGGTATGGGTAAAGAACACACAATCAAAGAAATTGCACATAAAACATTAAAGGGACACTTTAGTGCCAGGAATATAAAGCTGTATTCCTGGCACTATTGCTCCCCCCAGTAAATAAGGGGTTAAAAATCCTTTACTTACCTTATCCTAGAGCTGATGTACCTCGGCGCTGGGACAACGCTCCGCCACCTGCGATGAGCGGGCACTAAAGTGCATGCGCGCATTAGACCTCCCCAGAGAAAAGCATTGAATCAGTGCTTTCCTATGGGGGAAAAAAAATAAATAAAATAGGACGCTGGGTGTCTCTCATAAGAATAATAATCAAATATGCAGAGCTTGAAGTTGTCCAGCGTCCGATACCGGACCGTCAGATAAGGTCTGTTTCCATCCAGGAAGTTCTCTAATGGCTGTCTGGTAGACAGGCACTAGAGGCTGACTTAGTGCTGCAATGTAAACATAGGTGCAAAAGGGACACTGCACACAGACCACTTCAATGAGCTGAAGTGGTCTGGGTGCCTACAGTGTCCCTTTAAATTGGGCAAAGCTAAGATTAGACCATTTAGCATTGAAATTCCAAATAATAATGAAACTGTACATGGGGATAAACTGCATTAACTTTTTAAATTGACTTCCATTGTTATAAAGTCTACTATTTACTTCATATTTCTCTCTTTCACACTTTACTGCCTGCCTGATGATTCCTGTTGGGTTATTTGACCTACAATTTGATATCCACTTTGAATTCCAAATGTATACATAAACCTGTAAGAAACTAGTTGGAACAGAGATTTATGAAACCAACCAAGATTTTTCTCCTCATTAACCACTTTCTTACAAATAGTGGTTCACAAACAAGTCAAACTGCAGTGGTCCAGGATTGGCAGATTACTCGCTTGTATTCCAGTTGGGATGTCAATAAATCATGGACCATTGGTGGTCTGTGACCTGGTTTGAAATGAAGTGCATCTTCAGCAGTTAAATGTTTAACAGGCTAAACTTAGAGCCTATGTCTACCTTGGTGTAAAAAGCAACCAATATTTAGGCATTACTGATCATTTAAAAACTTGCTGGACTAAAACACACTGTAAAAAAAAAATAATAATAATGCATTTATTACCAATTATTTTAAAGATGCCAGTGGTAAACCGTCTTCACCATTTCAGTTGGGTATAAACGCATACAAGTAACCAGATAGAGATAATGGCTATATTTTATGTACAGGTGAAGTAGGACTGCAACATGCTACTTTAACGTAAACTGTAGGAATGTCATCAATTGGTTGTAAGGTCAGTAAGGTCGAAATTTTCTCTGTGCACGCATCAGTGCAATCTACTGTTTATCCTCCTCAAATTTCTTACGGAGCTCAGCAAGGTCTAAAAGCAAAACGTGAGATTATAAAATCTGATTATTTAGTTAATTCTAAAGCAGTATACATTACTAGTTTGAGATATCGGAGCGCTAACAGGCAGCTAGGTTTTAAATGGGAAAAAGAGCCTAGTGTCTCTCATAAGAATAATAATCAAAATTGAAAAGCTATGATGATTCAGCTACACACTTCGATAGACACCCTTCACCACATCTCAGAACACATCAAATTTCAACAAGTGGAGCGATGTTTAGGTGAAAAACCCCATACCACATGCAGAGAAAAAAATTCAAAAAGCAATTATAATCCCAATGGATAAGTGCAGCATATATTTCATATAGATTTGTACTATTGCCATTTCCCAATTTTATTTTACATGTACTATACGACCCTGATTTTGTGATTGCCATCCATTGGGAGTAGAAGTGTAATTGCCATTTGAATTTTTTTCTGTGCATGTGGTATGGGGTTTTTCATCAGTATACATTACTGTTCAAAGTTATTTTAAAAGAATCAAACCATAGTTATTCCTTTATTCATACACTTTGTTTAGTTACTCATAACTGTTCTCAGTGCAACTCTTTACCTATTACTTAATCGTCTTTGTGCTACATTTCACTAGGGGAAACTAATTAGATTACAATTAAGCACTACATAACAGATCTATTGATTTCTTAAAATGAGTTTTTAAATTGGGCATTGCAGCATGCAAGCAACCTATAGCTTTGTATCCTAAAGAAACAATCCACTGCCCAAATACAAAATTATTGTTAGTACATATACCTCAAATGAATTTTTTTTTTTATTTTTTTTTTTACATTGGTGTTCTGTAGTTTTTGCAAGCTGTTTTTATATAGATCATTTGCTACCTTTGCAAACCATCCCCTTCCAACCCCGCCCAGACTTTGACTGTACAGTCACAGACTTCCCAATGCAGCTCAATGAGAAGTCTTTGCATGGCAGGTGCTCGGGGCAATTGCTGCCTCGAGTTTAGTGCAAATAAGCAATTCAAACCAGGAAGTAACAGGACACGTCTGTTTGAAAAGCCAGGGGGGTGTAACCAGTATAATTTATAAAAGTGTTAATTTCTATTGATATCGGCACTATTTCCAAAATGGAAAAAAAGGACACTCTTCGAACATAAAGCTTCTCAGCTTTAAAGAGACACTCCAGGCACCCAGACCACTTTTGCCCATTGGAGTGATCTGGGTGCCAACTCCCATCACCCTTAACTCTGCAAGTGTAATTATTGTTTTTTTATAAACTGCAATAATTACCTTGCCGGGTTAAGTCTTCCGGGTTCTTAGAACACGAAAAGTGTTTTGAACGACGCTGGACGTCCTCACATTATGCATGAGGACATCCAGCATCGCCGGAATCCCCATAGGAAAGCACTGATAATGCGCATTATGTCTCCCCCACCGGGAGGAGAGTAGGCGGAGCCTGACCCAGCACCGAGGGATATCGGCGCTGGACTCCGGTTAGTCACTGAAGGGGTTTTCACCACTTCAGCAACATGGGATGGGGGCACTGCAGGGTCCTGCACTGCCAGGAAAACTAATATGTTTTCCTGGCACCGGGGAGAGTCCCTTTAAGCTAAGGTGCTTTAGGGAGTCTAGAGTGTCCCTTTAATCTTTCACACATACATGTCTAGCAAAAGTATACTTGTAATTATTCTATGCAATGGTCTCAACATGGTATTGACAATGATGCTTTGTGTTTATCACAAGATAGCATTAGTAATCATGTATGTCTGTTTTTGATACCTCTATATACACAATAAAAACAAAAAAATAACAATAGGTAACAACCTGGTAAGAGGGCAAAATGTTGCTAAATGGTTTTCCCCATTACAGAGGAACTGCCCAGGGTGCTCCGAGCACCAAACAGTATAAGCCACAACAGGTTCTGATGTGTGGAGTAATCGTTTAAATTACACCAACAGTCCAGATTTTGGAAGTATCCCCAAGAAACAGAATTGGGAAATATGTAAAATCCTGGACTGTATTCCTTGAGGACTGGGCAGGGAGCAGTCCTTGCCACCACTCTAAAACATTATTTGAATCCACTTTCGGCATATTTATTCATCTCCTCCAAACATTTGCCCTCTCCACACCTTAGCTCCTTATTTGATTTTATACCCTCTACCCAATCTATGGATTCATATAGTCTGCAAACTCCCTGCTAAGTATACAAAGGATGCAAGACCACTCTCCTAGTTTGCTGGCAAATATCACAGAAAAGCTTTTGCCCAAAGTAACCACCTTTTAGCACTGCACTGGTAAAACCACTCCACAGCAGCACAGGACACACATAAAAAAGTAGAAAAAAAGAACAGTTGAGCAAAAACACTAGCATATCTAGAAAGGAAAGGGTGATGTTCCATGGCCAGTCACTACAGGAAAAAATTGGCACGGGTAAAAATTATCATAGTAATGTAGAGACAGGCCTCAATGGGATCCTTGGATGTGATTACCCAAGATAATAAAGGAATGACAAAAGGTACAAGTAAAAATGTCCTGCCAAAAAATGAAACATACATTTATCCCTAACGAACATGAAAATCTGTGTAAGAGTGATTAAGTGGATCTTTGCAAAGCATTGCAGGATGAATAGAATCCGCTGGTGTGGATGGTCCACCAGTACGTGTGAGAACAGCAGAAGAATCCTGATCAACGTTCAAGTCAAATAAATAGACACACAAAAATCAATTTTACAAATGGACTCAGTAGCTTCAATACAGTACAAGAGAGTCCTAGCCACACCAAGAAAATATTTTTACACTAAAATTATATATTCACATGGAGATTTAATAAAAATGTAACTAAACCCATGGAAATTCTACAAATTTATTTTTTTTTACATTTTTTCCCCCCCTTTCTGAATAATACTTTATCATTTCAGAAGTATGTTTTTAGAGGGCACCTCACATTTAAACTATCAAGATATTACTTTACAGAATGGTTCTAAATTACGTTATATTCAGTAATTGAAACTCACGCTCTCTTTTGCCGTCACGGTGTTGCCAAGCATAGAAGTTCAACAGCTCTTTCTTTTTCTCCGTCTCCATTACCCGAAGATTTACTGCCTCTGTCCGTGCCAACCTAGGGCAACGGCCTTTTCTTGTCACTTTCACCCATCCATCCTCATCTGGAACACCCTCTTCTTCCTCTGCTTTTTTTTCTTCCTGTGCAAAAAATACAATTCAAACCTGTGCTATTTCTCTAGCCGCATATTCCGGTATGTCAATTAAATAAAGTGTTAGTATAAGTACCAAAACAACTTCAGCCTGATGCAGTAATATTTATTTGCTGAATGAAAAGAATGAATAAGGTAGATTTTTCAATTCACCAACCAGTCGGAATACACTGGAAAAACTGTTTTTGGGTTGTCCACGCTGACTTGCAACAAAAATCAGAGGATAAAAAAATTCTGAGAACGGGCAAAAAGTTAGAAAAATGCAGTAGCTTGTCCTTCGGTTAATCCCCGCTCAGGTTTTAAAAAAGTATTTTGCTCACTTGTGCCATGACAGAGAGAACCTATACCATTTGCATCTCAGACTGGTCCCACCCATAAGGGTAGTCCACATCTGAAATCCTGGCAAGTTCTCTCTGCACAAGAGAGCAGCTGCCCTGGACAATTGCTTTGCCTTCTCTGGGCCTCTTCAGCAAGGTGTAGCCGATACCCTCAAGGCACAGTGAGCAAAGGGTCCATGTCTGGATTACCCTTTTGACATAGGGAGAGCCTAAGAAAATGCATTGCAATAAAAACAGAGAGTATGAGACTTACCTCTTCCATCCTCTTATCATATTCCTTCATAAAGTCATCTATTTCAGTTTGCAGATCAGTAATATCAGTAAGTGATGATTCATAATCCTCTATCCACTCTGGGGGAAAAAAAAAATTTAAAGTAAAAACATTGTAATGCAACGTGGATAAGATGAGTTCATTAAAGTTATTGAAAATGTTTTCAATGACAACCTGGTGCAATATTAACTGAACAAAAAGTACAATTGCAGATTAAAGGAAATCTATTTACGCTCACCCTACAAAAACAAAAAAATAAATAAAAATCAAAAAACTATTTGTGAATATTAGGAGACAGTAAAACCTCAGTATAAGTACTCCAAAAAGAAGTATATCAAACTATTAAACATTTCAAAGTTATTAAGATACAATACAGATGTCAAATTTGAATGAACAAGAGAAAATAAATCATTTGGAGGAAAGTGTCAGCAAAATGCTTAAAGCATACATGTTATTGTGAATAAAAAAAAGTTTTTTAAAAATGAAAAATGTGTAAAAAGATGATGTTTACTTGCGCCAGTTGTAAAGGGGTTTTACTTGTGGTTCTCTCGTTCTCCATCACATATATTCCTCTAGCAAGTGTATCTTGTACTTTATGGGGGACATACGGGAAGAGAGTGACAGATGTCACCTTGTTCTGATTGTGATGTTTGGGAGGGAGAATGTTACCGTTTCATACAGTGACACAGGTTTTTATTTTTTTTCGGCTCAGAGTAATACAAATACATACTTTAAAGTCTCATTACTCCTAATTATCATTTAGAATCCCTTCACTTGAGAAAATTCCAAAGAAAAGACGACCACAACAAGGAAATCCTCCTGGGCACAAAGTCAGAGTAAACATTAAAAGGTTTCTGTGACCCCCCCTTTTTTTTTTCTTAATAAGGCCATTTTGGAACCTATTATGTATATTCACCCCTAACAAACCCTATAAATGAGCAATACACTTGCTTGGAATCTAGTGGCAGACAAAGCTGCCTTAGCTGGATTCTACGCTTCTGTCCAAAGTCACCGGTGCCCTCTCGTGTTCCAATCAAAGGCTTCTAATAAAGAAGTATTCGACTGAACCATTCATGGGCTCAGAGTTAGCCAAGACAATTGAGGGAGGGTAAATTTAGCAGACTATAAGCACCAAAATCACTTCACCTCAATGACCTCTGACAACCACTAGACGTACTTGTGTATTTTAATCAGATATGTATTCCTAATGCCATAGTGTTTATTTAAATAAAAGAAGGGAGGGGAGATATGCACTACCTCTTGCTTATTACATCTGTTGCCTGCACGCTGTGTGCACAAACGACAGACATCCTTTTTTTGCACAGAATTGATATTAGGCACCCAGGCTACGAGGGATGCAACTGGACCACGGCACAGACGTTCAAGCATCTCTGTATATCTTCTGCTTGAAACACTTTACACACAAACGCCAACCACTTATAAAAGCATAGGTGGTCATGGTAGGTTGGAGTAAACCCTTTAATATACTTAAGCATTGTTGTTAATGATCTACTCAGTAATACAAATCCCTATCACTGTGGCATTTAGTTAAATAAAAGGTCCCATGGTGAAATTTGTTTTTCAAAAATGAGACTAAAAAAACAAAAAAAACATAAGGAAAAGAGTTTTTGGTGTTTAACTCTATATTGAAAAAATAATAATTGAAGACAGCCCGCAAATCACAAGTCACCACTAAGTGAATAATCCATATTATCTATCTTAAAAGATTACTTTGAAATAATTTTTTAAAAGGTCATTCCTCTTCCAGTGATTGCATTCAGCCGTTATACAGGCTGTTGCTACTCCCACTATTTTCAGAAGCACTGGGCAATAATCCACAAGTACAAGAGTATTCTGCTTCCTATTGCTTATCTTGTTTTACCCAAGTCATTCTTTGGAGAAAAGCACGATTATACTCACTATGGATTCCAGTTTTAACAGTACGAAGGTTTCCTGACAGTACGTACGACTTTTTAAAGTTTAGCAATTTCAACTCTCGAAGTCCAATCTGATTTTTATACACAACATAAGCAACTTTGAAGCCCTAAATTTAAAAAAAGAAAAGATTTTAATACAAGAAATACACACACACAGCGAATTATGTATTATGCAAAAATAATGCCATAGAGGGGTTATAAATAATATACCACAATACACAAGGTTAAGTGGCATATAAATGTCTACAGAATACACTTAACTATTTTTTCATATTATATTATTATTGGGGAAAGGAGAGTGCTAAGGTTCAGGAGCAGCTTGGGAAACACTATGCAAGTGAAAGAAGTAAAAAGTAATAAGACGTGTGATAAATAAGTAAGTAGTGAGTGACAAAAACAAAAGTTTAGTAATCCTGACAAGGAAGGATTTGCACGCCAAGGTTGAAATTATATCTTAAGAAAATGCAAAGCTTGTAGAGTATTTGGAGAATATGGATCATCACATAAGGAACTGATATTATGCAACTGAGGCAGCTGGGTGAGAGGAACACAAATAAGACATTTTAGTAGCTGAGACAGGAGAAAATATGGACATGTGTTTGAGGTGTAGTTGGGTAGGAAAAGAAGAGGGAAATCATTTTATTTTAGGCAAAAGAACAGGATTAGGTGAAAGATCAATTAAAAAGCACAAAAAAAAAAAAAAAAAAGGAGGGATAAAGGAAACCAGCTTTCATTCTTACCTTTGGAATTTTACGATCAAAATATCTAGATTGCGTATGTTTCTTCTCGGAAGGCCCTGGGTTTTCCTGAAGTTCTACAGAATTCACAGTACCACAGGAACTGAAGATCTGGGATGAACATTTCTAAAAGGATGCAGATTGTAATGATATTGGATGAGTAATGTCACACTGCAGATGTTTAACCTATAATGCCACCCCCCAAAAAGCAGAAACACATATCTTATAATAGTCAATCTGCATATGGTATAGGGCTATTCCAAGCTAGGAAAATAAGAAATATATGGCATAGTGCAATACTGTATATACTGTAATTGGATATATGGGTAAGTGACAAATGCTCACTCACACTTTAACATCCCAAGAAGTGCCTTCAAAAATATACTGTGTCTTCTTTGCTTCAGATACTTTGTTTTTTATGTGAGATTCACATTTACCAAGTATCTGAAGCAAAGAAGACACAGTATATTTCTGAAGGCACTTCTTGGGATGTTAAAGTGTGAGTGAGCATTTGTCACTTACCCATATATCCAATTACAGTATATACAGTATTGCACTATGCCATATATTTCTTATTTCCCTAGCTTGGAATAGCCCTATACCATATACATGTTGAATTGAAGATAGGAGGAAATCTTTGGGCATATCCTATATTGCTAAGGGAAGTTATTCCACTTTCTATCACAATCACTTTTTGAATTGAAATTTATACAGCACTGTATGTGGACACTATTCATGAGTGTGTGAGAAATTCTATACATCTTTAACAGTCAATGTGCATCAGTTGCTTGAAAGAGTTGCAAGTACTTTTAAAATTACTGGAAAACTGTCAAGCTTTAAACAACTAATGCTCACTAGCTTAAACATAAGATTTTATCTATACATTGTGCTAGCAAATATATAAATTAGGAGAAAACCCTATTTAAAAATAGATCTTTCTCCCAGCTGCTTGGCGTGCCAAGGCATTGATTGGCAAGGAAGAACAGAAAAATCTCCCACAGAGGTTGCATGTGCTGTGGATGTGATGGAATCTCCTTAGCGGATTCTAGTGCTGGCTATGGAATATAGGAATGGAGTGACATGATGTTCTTTAGTTCCAATGCTGCAATGCTGGCAAAAAAGCATGCTTATTGGCGTCACAGACAAGATTCGCCCTGCTTGGGGCTGCGCCCAAAGCAGGGCAAATCAAAGAAGTCAACGAGCGGAGGGAAATGCAAAGCTGAGGATGGCCAGGTGGTGGGTGTTACATGGAGAGTAACAACCATGAAGCTACACTGGAACGGAAGAAAGTGAGCTCATTTTTATGTTACACTGAATATAACATGCATATTTGTGATATATGGTGTATTCATTGTATATAGGATCAATTGCAAGTAAAGATTTACTTTAAAGGAATACTCCCAACACCATAACCACTAAAAAGGTTATGATGCCAGAAATTCCTAAAGTAACTAAACAAAACAAATGAAACATTATAAAATTCCACATACAGATGGCATCAATGCTTGCTTCTATTTCGTCTCTTATGCCAACAACCAAAAGCCTCCGAATTATCACAGAACTGGCACTATTCAACCTCACACATAACTATTTCAGTTTTAACAATGAGGTTTACCTACAAACCATGGGCACTGCTATGGGCACTAAGATGGCACCCCAATATGCTAATCTGTTTATGGCAGATCATGAACAGCGATTCCTAGAAATACAGCACACCAAACCATACAAATATTATCGCTATATCGATGATATCTTCATAATTTGGACTGAAAGCGAAGAAAAACTGATACAGTTCTATGACTCTTTTAACACATTCCATCCATCAAACTAAAAATGGAATATTCCACTAGATCTGTGAATTTTCTGGACACCACTGTGACATGTAACAATAGCACAATCGACACCTCGGTTTACAGAAAACCCACAGACAGGTGCAGTTACCTACACAGCTCCTGCTTCCATCCCTCCCATACTAAACAGGGCACCATCTACAGCCAAGCCACTAGGTACCATCGCATATGCTCTGATCCTAATGACCATAATTCCCATCTAAATGTACTCTCCCAGTCTATGAGACAGAAAGGCTACAAACCAAAGACTTTTACCAAACAAATCAACTCTTCTGTAAAAACTCCACATACAGAGAGAAAAAAAAAATATCTACACTTGTGGTCACCTACAACCCAGCTCTTGAGGAAATACTGAAAATCATCAAAGACCTACAACCAATATTAACAGAAGATGAGACTCTGAAAAACATTTTCTCTGAAACACCCATTTTGGCCTTCAGACAACCACCAAAACTCCAACAAAAATTAATCAATAGGAAGCTGCCCACTGATGGGAAGAATAAAGAAAACGGAACCAGTCAATGCAAAAAAACCTCGCTGCAAACTGTGTCAGCACATATGCACAGACAACACAGCCACACACAACAATAAAACCTACAGCATTAAAGGTTCATACTCCTGCACATCCAGCAATGTGGTATACATGATTCAATGGACCAAATGCCACCCAGGATGCTACATTGGGGAAACCACCCAGCAATTAAATGGCAGAATGAATATGCACAGACACTGCATTAAACACCACAAAGAGGAATTCTACTGCACTCCTGTGGGACACCACTTTACCCACCCAGGCTACTCACCGAAGGACCTAAAAATCAAAGTACTGAAGGGGGGGGGGGAGTTTAAAAATACCCAGGAAAGAAAAACTTTTGAAACCAGAATGATCAAATTGTTTAACAGCAAGAAAAGAGGACTAAATATTGATTTGGGTTTCCTTTCCCACTACCAACACTTTACATGAACACTCCCCCACATTATCTTACTGTTATGTCATATGTATCAACACTTCAAAACACATTCCTATATGTTTATTCTATCAATATAGAAGTACAATGCATACAATGTGTAGACCTATGCTTTGCCATACTCGTATGTATGTATACTTATATATGTGACTGTGCATTTATATTTGAGTATATGAGTTAAATGTGCATGTATGAATAGGTGTTTACGTGTATGTATATGTTCATGTGTTTATGCATTTGCATATACATATATATATATATTTGTGTGTGCGTTTATGTATAAAGTGCAGGGCCGGCCTTAGGGGTGTGCGAGCTGTGCGACCGCACAGGGCGCCATGGAACAGGGGGCGCCCTGTGGCCGACACAGCTCACTCATGGCCGGAGTGCAGGGGAGCTAAAAGAGGTACCTGGCTGGAGGATTAATTATTCTCCACCCAGGTCTATTTAAAAAAAAAAAAAAAAATCGCGGCAGAGGGGGCGGGGTTTACCGAGCGGCGGAGGCGGGGCTTATCGAGAGGCGGAGACGGGGCTAATACCTCCCGAAGCCCCTGCTGTACAGGAAGAGGGAAAGATGCTTCCCCATCAGCCAACTGCATCCACTGGAAAGAGGTAAGTGTGTGTGTGTGACTGTTTGCCTGTTTGTGTGACTGTGTCTGTGTGTGTGTGTGTGTGACTGTCTGTGTGTGTGTGTGTGACTGTCTGTGTGACTGCCTGTCCTTGTGTGTGTGTGTGTGACTGTCTGTCTCTGTGTGTGTGTGTGACTGTCTCTGTGTGTGACTGCCTCTGTGTGTGACTGTCTGTGTGTGTGACTGTCTGTCTGTGTGACTGCCCATGTATGTGACTGCCTGTGTGTGTGACTGTCTGTCTGTGTGACTGTCTGTGTGTGACTGTCTGTCTGTGTGACTGCCCGTGTGTGAGACTGCCTGTGTGTGTGAGACTGTCTGTCTGTGTGACTGTCTGTGTGTGTGACTGTCTGTCTGTGTGTGTGACTGCCTGTGTGTGTGACTGCCTGTATGTGACTGCCTGCCAGCCTGTGTGTGTCTGTCTGTAACTATCTGTCTGTATGTAACTGCCTGCCTGTGTGTGTGACTTTCTATCTGTGTGACTGCCTGCCTGTGTGTGTATAACTGTCTATGTGTGTGTTACTGTGTGTCTGTCTGTGTGTGTGACTGCCTATGTGACTGTCTGTCTGTGTGTGTCGCTGTGCCATTGTTTGTGCCTGTGCCTGTATGTGTGACTGCCTTTAACTGAGTGTGTGTGTACATGCCTGTAACCGAGTTTAAATTTCCCCCACCCCTTCCTGTCAAGGCCGCACTTTGACTGACAGACGCTCACTCACTGACAGATGCACACTCACTGACAGACACACACTCTCATATACACTGACAAACAATGACATACACACATACACTATTACTTGGACACACACTGACAGATGCACACTCTCACTGACAGATGCACACTCTCACTGACAGACGCAAGCACTCACTGAAAGATGCACGACTCCACTGACCGACACATACACACTGACTGACACACACTCACTGACCGACACACACTCACTGACCGACACATACACACTCACTGACCTACACACTCACTGACCTACACACTCACTGACCGACACACACTCACTGACGACACATACACACTCACTGACGACACATACACACTCACTGACGACACATACACACTCACTGACGACACATACACACTCACTGACGACACATACACACTCACTGACTGACACATACACACTCACTGACTGACACATATACACTCACTGACCAACACACACATTCACTCACAGACACACACACATTCACTTACAGACACACACAATTACACACTTACAGACACACACACACACACACACACACACATTCACTTCAAAATAAACACTCACAGACACACACACAGACATTTCCACTAACACTCACAAACTAATATTTTTTACATTTATTTTAAATCCACCCAGCCTCCCTGGGAAAGCTGGAGTGGATTTCTTACCAGCAGTCCAGTGTGGCTGCTGGGCAGGCAGGCAGGGGGCGCACAGGCTGAGTAAGCAGCGCTTAGTGATGCCGGGAGCCGGACTGACGTCATATTCTGGCTCCCGGCTTCATTAAGCGGCGCAGAGGAAGCTGAGCAGGAAGAGCTCAGGTGAGTATGCTCCTTCGCTGCCCGCTGCCAGCCTTGGGGGGGCTCAAAAGTGGCCAGCCGGTCAGCTCTTGAGCCCCCCAGGATGCGAGGCAAGCAAGGGATCTGCCTGGGGGTTTGGAGGGATGCTTTTTTTTGCCGCCCCCTGCAAAGTGGCGCCCAAGGCAGATGCCTTGTTTGCCTCGTGATACACACGTCCCCGGTGCCTGTGTGTGTTACTGTATTCAGGCAACTTGGTGGGAGGTGGGGGGGGCGCCGTGAAGACTTTTTGCACAGGGCGCCTAATTGCCTAAGGCCGTCCCTGATAAAGTGCACCATCTTCTGCACTGTTTGTTTGTTTTTTCTCCCTCTCCCCTCACTCTGATCTTCAGAAAGATATTTATGACCTTCAGCAAGAATGTTGTCTTTTTTTTAATCAAATCTGTTTCTTATCTGCACTCATGTTGCTTTAACCCCTGTATCACAACTTAGCTTTGAATTATATGTGTCTTCTTGCTCAGAAATGCTTCAGACTTGAGAAAGGGAGGTTCTCCCGAAAGCTTGTCATTAAAAAGTTCTGTTAGTCCAATAAAAAAGGGTATAACAAGATACTAAACAGCGTGCAAGGGCTGAGCAGGAAGATAATCAGCGCAGCCCCACTAGACCCCCAGTATCCACTCCAGCTTTCCCAAAAGTTAGGGAGGCTAGGTGGACACATTTAAATAAAACAAATACTTTGTGAGTGTATGTGAAAATGTGTGTGTGAGTGTGTTGCAGTATCAGTGAGTGTGTGTCTGTTTAGGTGACCTGTCCCCCTCCAATCACATGGGAAAGGTGTTTTCACTCAATTTTTTCCCCCACGCCGCGCTGGTCTCGCTGTAGCTTGCACCATCTCCACGGCTGTTGATGATCTCAGCCACTCCAATGCTTCCACCTTATAGGAAAGCACTGGGAGACTATTGTGCATGCATTGCAAAATGCCACGCTGCGCCAATAAACATCTCCTCATAGTGATGCATTGAATCAATTGCATCCCTAAAGGATGCATTAAGCGCCTCCATGCAGAGTGTAAACGTATGTTCTGCACATTATGCAGCACTGACCCAGGAAGCATCTCTAGAGGCTGTGTGAGTGACTGCCACGAGAGGTGCTATTAGGAAGCAATGTAAGCATTGCCTTTTGTCTGAAAAGACAGTGTTTACATTGAAAAGCCTGCACAGACAGGCTATAGACCTCAGAACAACCAAATTAAGCTGCAGTGGTTCTCGTGATTATAGTGTCCCTTTAAGAATTATATTTTTGACATTGAAAAACATAGCTCCTAACTTTTTTAGCTCCCAGATACCAAGAAAATTTGTTAAGTCCTGCTTTAAGAGCATTAAAAAGATGCATGTAGTACAACAGCTTCTGATCAAGCAAAGAAAATATAGCCTTTAGCTCTTACCTCTGTGCAATATGGTGGGACATTAATAACAAACAGAGTCCGGTTCAAAGGGTGGGTTTTGTCCAATTGGTCTCTCACTTTATGCTCCTTGGCATACAAGCAATGATATGCACGTGTCTCCTCTGAAAATTTTACTGGAATGTCTAGCAAAAAAACAAAAAATGTATTTAATTTTTTAAGATATTACTTTACTACTAAAGAAATAGGAAAATTACTTATGGATAATAAAACGGTAAGTGGTGCAGTCTCTGTGACGCCTTCGGTTGTACTTATTTCACCCAAAGCACAAGACATATGTGAGACAAATAACTATCTGCTGTATGTACTCTGGTCTTATAGGCTCTTTGATAGACCCAGATTTATATATGCATGAAAGTAAATTTGTGACAACAGCTCCAGGCAGGTGAAGCCACCAGGAGTTGAAAAAGCATGGTGGTTTAAAAATTAATAGCACCAATGAGAGAGAACTTAAAGAGTTACTGCAATCACCTAATCAACTAAGATTAGGCTAAGGGGAGAACTTGGCTTTGGCAGTGGAAAAAAGTACGTTTGGGCTTTTTAAAAAATAATTTTAGAATGAAGGGAGGAAAGGTCTTAATTAGGGATTGACCGATTATCGGTTTTACCGATATTATCGGCCGATATTCTGTATTTTCGGCAATATTGGTATCGATATTGCCCATAATACATACCATGACCGCCGGGCTTATTACAAGCAAGCTGTTACTTACCTTTCCAACAGCTCCTGCAGCTCCCTGTGTAAACCATGGCAGACTGCAAGATGTACACTGGGGAGCTGCTGGAAAGGTAAGTAACAGCTTGCTGCCAGTCCCCCACTGCACAGCCCTTACCACTGGACCACCAGGGAATGTCATAGCCCCCCTCCCTGGCCAGGTAACAAGCAGGGAGGGAGGACTAAAAATGTAAATTAAAAACCTATAAATATTAAAAATTAAAATAAAAAATGCCTTTCTCCCTCCCCTCCCCCTCATTTTACACAAACCACATACCTTCAGGAACACACACACTACACACTCTGCTTATAATGCAGAGTGTGTAGTGTGTGTGTATATGTAACGTAGTGTGTGTATATAATGCAGAGTGTGTAGTGTGTGTGTATATAATGTAGTGTGTATATATAATGTAGAGTGTGTATATAATGCAGAGTGTGTAGTGTGTGTGTATATATAATGTAGTGTGTGTATATAATGCAGTGTGTAGTGTGTGCATTATATACATACACTACACACTCTGCATTATATAAACACACTACACACTGTATTCATTATATACACACACTATACAAATACTGCATTCACAATATACACACACTGCACTCACTTTACGCACACTACACACACTGCATTCACTTTACACACCACATACACTCTGCATTCATTATATACACGCTACACAAATATTTGTTTTTTGATCTACATTTTGTAAGTTGGTTTTAAATTCACTGTTTAGTAAATAATGCCCTTACATTTTTATGTAACATCAGAGATATACACCAATGACTGGGTTCTCGAAAAACAAACAAAAACATAAATAAATAATTATAGAATCCACTTAATCAAATACCTGTTGCGGTGTGGGGTTTGTTGTAGTAAATACAAAAACAGACGATTATTTTCATTAGTCTTGTTGGCATGTACACTAATAAAATATAATTACTTCTTATTTCATCGTTAACACTATATGATTATCACCGTTGTGTTTACAGATTAATGCCATCGATAAAAAATAAACACTTATTTAGAAATAACAGGGATTTTACAGTATAAACTGCATCACTGCTTCTGAATGCATACGAAATTCTTTTCCCCGTGATATAATCGTTAAATTCCCTAGCAGTGTAAATTATACTATTATTATTATGAAATCTTATTACAGCCTCAGAATAATGAGATTATTACCTATGTAGCCAGCTGGAGCAGCAAACGTGGTCTCCTTTATGGACGCCGCCATCTTGCTCATGACGTTTTCAGATTGGAGGAAAGAAGTAACCAGCAGGAGGTACACAGGAAGTCACACGCTAGACATCCCACTACTGAACACGTGTAAACATCAACGTGGGGTGGAAGTGCACCGTTGTGTTATCGTTTACCAATTATATAAAATACTGTAAGATATTATACACAGGAATTTATAGAGACAGATAAACGGCACCACTCACTTCCCAACCCTTTTAAATGACAATTAAAAAAACAAAACTAAACTAAAAACATGTAGTGTCTGATGCTTTATTTTTCATTGACAGTGGTTTATTGAACTGCTTAGAGGGACAATCCATGTAAAAAAAATAAAAAAAAATAACCATTTAACCCCTCCCCCTAAATATATATTGCTAGCTTACAATAGGTGCAGAAACCTGTTGTGTTGTATACATTGTACAGAGTCAGTATGCCCCAAAGGTGAAATAGTCAAAGTTGTTTTTTGAAATCGTGGGCACCATTGGCTGAACTAATGCCTTTTAGCAGATAGCTTTGCATGCTACTTGAGATTAAACAATAAAGGAAAGAATTCTCCCTCCTTTGCTTGTCTCTCTCTCAACCGCACCTGGACAGTAGGTGTCTTGTCTTTACCCGCTTATTTAATTCTCTCTCTCTCTTCGACCCTCTTCAATCTGGCTTCCGCCCCCTCCACTCTAATAAGACCGCTTTGACTAAAGTTGTTACCGGAGGAATAACAGGAACAAAGCGCAGAAGCCACACATAGAGATATGGACACAAGTCTTCAGGAAGTAACAGGTCTTTTATTTACACACCGATCGTGTCTCACACTGAACTTGTGTTCAAAAGGTATGAGCCCAGAGCATAGTTTGCACAGGCTATTTATTAACAATAACTCCTCCCATTCATAGCTCCACTCACACATACCCTTAGACCAATCAGTGAACAGGATATTCAGGATCACCTAATATGGGCAGACCCTATGACTCTTTTTAAGGACAAAGGAATATGACTACAGTTGATGCACATGCTCAGTACATTGATGACAGTATCTTAGCTACATGTAGCTAACTAACAGATACAACAAACACCTGTACTTGTATATGCCACATGGAGATTTCAGGCCTACTAAATTTTGAACCATGTTGAAATCCCATCACATTCCCCCTTTTGATGCTTCTGATACAAAGTTATTCCAGATGCATCACTAATCATAATTTGCCAACACCACTCAAGTAGCAATGGACCAGAGCAGACCTTGTAAGCATCTTAGCATCATTACAAACTTCTTCAGCATTCCTCATCCTGAATATGTTCTTTCTCTGGGCTAGAGGTTCATACTTCCAGACAGCCATTACATGAGCAGCTGTCTTTCTTTCTATAGTACTCTCTATGATACTACGTATAGATCTGACCACTAAAGGAATTAAGCAGGACAGAAAGAGACATAAGAATATAATGAAAATTACTCCTCCTACTAACGCCTTAATCCCTCCAAGCTGCTCATACCAACTTCCAAACCAACTACTAGGATTATCCCTATTCCAGACCTGAGTCGGTACATGCGTCAGTTTAACCATGTGGCTTGTAAGTTCAGCCACTGCCCGCCCTTCATCATCTATGTGCAAACAACAGTTGCTAAGATTAAACTTTCCGCATACACCTCCCTCTACTGCTAATAAGTAGTCCAGAGCTAATCTATTTTGATAGATGGCTGATCTCATCCAAGTATTTTGCTTAGCTAGAAAATTAAGTGCTTGCGCTGTTTCATTGGTGATAATCTCAATCACCGCCTGTAGTCTTCTAATACGGTTGAGCATATATATTGGTGTTCTATATCCATAAGTACCATCTTCTGCCCAAGTAGCAGGTCCATAGTAATTTATGATACGTTGGGGAGGCCACTCATCTTCCCAACTACCTATATTCAAGGATGCTCGCTTCTTTTTATGATTCACATCATAAACCTTAACTCCCAAGGTCTCTCCTGTCTCAATTGGCAACAAGAAGAAGTATGGTTTGAGCTTACCTAGTACACATGCTCCCTCCCAATCTTGTGGTAACTCTGAATATGCTTTCTTACCACAGATCCAGTACAAATTCGCTGGGGTTTTCCAATTGGATGTAGCAGATAAGTCAAACCATACCTCTTTTAAATTGGTGTAATTGGCAAAAGGATTAGTAGGCTCTGAGACATTTGAAGCTGACCACCAAGTAGTATCTATTGTATCAGCATTATAAGCCTTCTCTCCTAAGCAGGTTAACTCTCCAAAAGATGTATTATACAGTGGCCCTCTTCTAGCTAAACATACATGGCCTATGATAGATGTTTTTAAACGCCATTCTGATTTACTGCTAGTACTTACTTGATGATCAGACTGAGAAAGCATCTGTTGTTCATCTGTCTCAGAACCAAGGTACCAAACCTCTCTTGTCTCCCATGGCCATTGGTCTCCCATATTAGTACCTCCACATACAAAGCAGTTAGTTATATTAAGACTACCTGCAATACTCTCCGCCAAATCAATACATAAGTTCTTAACATTATGGGGAATTTTATCCTCAACACTCATCTCCTCATAGAAGGAATGAAAAACCTGATGAGTTTGAGAAGCTGTCGTCTCAGTTTCAAGTCCTACATATATTATGGTCCCTGGATCTACTCCTGTACCATGTATTTTGAAACCCAAAGAGATTCCCAAACTTGTCAATGAAGTGCTGTGGATTGGAAATGGTCATATGCACAGGATTACACTCCATAGTTTTACAATACAGTGCAGTGGGCAACCTTTGGATAATCATATCTTGATCTACTGTCTTTCCCCAGGTCGCCCAACCTACACATGACCAATAGGGGCAGAAGTTAAAGTCTCTATTTGGGCAGTCAGGATCAGTAGATCTTTTACTGGGACATAAATATTATCATTAAACCCATAAGTTCATTCCCATTTAAGATTACCACATACATTCCAAGGTTTTCCAGTACCCGAGATCGCCTTACATGCATCAAATAGTAGAATGCCCATAGTATGTATGGTGCTTATCACAGTCTTATTTATTAAGGTCCCCTGGGAGTTACTGTTCCGAATTACCAACCAAATTGTACGGGGTTGGAATTGGGGATCGAAACACTTGGGCTCACCTGATATGGGTTTGCACACACTGTAATCTATATCTAAATATCTACACTTAGATACAGATCCCCTACACTCATACTGTGAGTGCCAAATGAGAGTTTGGGATATTTGGTTACCTGTTTTCATAGTCTTAATACAACTAACACAGCTTGGAATATCCTTACCTTTACCCTCCTGAAAAATCATAAAAATACTAAAGCACATAGTTAAACACATTATTCTTGTGATCCTCATCATAATTCTTCGACCGTGCGACGGCACCTCAGCTTTCCGCTTGTGAGGGCTGCAAGGATTGTAGTACTTCTGATCCTCACTTACCTTCACAGAGGTCCCTTCGAGATACTCTGACTATGAAACGTAGGCAGGTGGTCAGGCTTTATTATGGCCGTCAAAACAACTACTTGTTGATCACTGCAACTTTCAACCCCAATTCTTCAAAAATCACCTCATACTTCTCAAGTCACGCTCAATTTGACTGGGTCATGCGCTTCAACCGGATCTTGCAAGGATTCTCACAATCTGGAGTAGCTTGCCAGGAATCTGCCGCTGGTTTAACCCTAGAGTGATGAATCCACAGAGTCACTTCTGCCACCTTTACAGCTGTTGGGGTAGATAAAAGAGCAACATACGAAGGCTAACAGGATACACCCCAAGCTTTAACTCAATATGTATCGGTGGGATATTACGAGCAAGTCCTGGAGGATTATTCTCTGCCCATACTCCTGAAATGTCAAATAAGGATCCATCACTCTTAGGGTTTGCATTTGTTATTACAGAGTAGAAGCTCCATTCTTCTTCTTTTGGTACCAATACTGCTATCAATAATAGATCTCGTCCTAGAAGTTGAATTGGACACTCTGGCACCGGTCTAGCAGCGCTTCTCCCAGTAGCTCCTATTACAGTTACAGTCTTTCCAGAAGGAGGAGCTACCAACTTAGTCACCACATAATGTTCAGCACCTGTATCAATCATGAAAAGACTTCTCCTTCCCCCTATTGTTACATCGACCATAGGCTCCGCTCGGCCAAGGGGGAATGGAGCCCGGTCGGTATCAATAGTCTTCAATGACAGTGTCAACCAGACCAACAAAAATCTCTATCTTCCCTATCCCTAGGTCTCTGGGTAGGGGGATAATATCTACCTCCCTGAACACTCCCTCTGCTATTTCCATTATTCCCTCCAAAACTTCCTCTACCTCGTCCTCTGTAGCTACTACCATAACCACCTCACCCTCTTCTCTCTTCTTGTCTAAAACCTACAATATATCCCCTCTGTGGACAGTCACTCTTCCAATGCCCTTCCTCTCTTCAATATGCACTTTGATTCCTACTTAAAGGTCCCTTACTCAGCCTATTCTCGACTCCTTTATTCACTTCCCTTCCCTGTCTTTCTACACTTGTGATAGCTACCGCTAGCATATCTGCCTTCTTCCTCATTTTACGTTCCTCCTCACGCTTTGTCTCAGTTTCCCTATTCATATACACCTTATTTGCAACCTCCATTAGCTGTGATATGGATATCACTGCAAATCCCTCTAATTTTTGTAGCTTTCTCTTAATGTCGCTCTGGGCCTGGCTGACAAATGCTGAGTTAATTATTTGGAAGTTTTCAGGGGCTTCAGAATTGCAAGGAGTGTACAATCTTTTTGACTCAAGCAGTCTCTCATAAAAAGCACTGGGTGATTCATTAGCTTTTTGTCACACTTCAGCCGTCCTGGACATGTTAATTGCCCTTTTCCCTCCTGCCTTCATGCCAGCAATAATGGCTTGTTGATAGGCCTTTAGATGGATCATGTCAGCGCCATTTACGTTCCAAAGGTCAGTAATAATTGCTGACAATCAGCCCAGGTGGGATTGTGTGTTTGTATAATAGAGGTAACCAAATTTGTCATGACTTGAGGTTTGTCGGTATACGAAGAGTTATGAGTCTTCCAATTGAATAGATCAGTTGCGGTGAAGGGGACATAGACAAACATTGGATCTGCCTGTTGTATTTGGCCATTTTCATCAACGTGAGTTGGGCCCGGTGTAAGTCGGAGAGGCATCTGGCAATGTCGGGGTGGAAGGGTGCCAGTCAATTGTCGGGTTAGTATGGGGCTTCAGCAAGGCTGGTCAGTAATAGGTTCCGGTCTGAGAGTAGTAAGATAGGTGGAAGGGGGTAGAGCTAATTTTACTAGTCAGTATTTGGCGGATGAAAAAAAAAAAGTGTTAAACCAAAAACCTACAAGTAGGTGTCACCAGAGGGTAAGTAATTGTATCAAAATAATCTTTATGGGTCTAATAATAAAACTTAACTTTTAATATATTTATACATAAAATAAAACCTTATAGCAATAAATATATTAAAATAGGGTAAGCAATCCTACTTCTGTCTGTTGTATGCCAGTATAGAGCTAAAGATGATTAAACAATGTAATATCAATGTAACTCCCGAAGATGGCCAGTAGGAGGCCCTAGAGTGCTTCCTAAAGTCTAATGAAGCAGATAGACTTTAATTATGTGCTTATTTTATTATTACTTATTTTAATCACTGTTCACCCTGATATCTAGGCTTGAGTAAAGCTTTAGTTCCAAATTAAACATCTCAGTTTGTATTTTAGTAAAGGGGATATTTTGAACAAAGCTGGGAGGGGCCCATCCAGTAACTAAAAATGATAAAAGTGTACTCTAGCATCTTATACCATTGATCATTTCTTCCAGTTGTATTTTAGACTGTCACTGAATGCACACAGTGTTCAGTAGTTTTAGTGCTATTTCAATGATTATGGTACAATGTCATTGCTGAAAATTATCTGATCCAATAGACTCAGTTACTGTTATTAAGAATTCTCCTCACAATTTAACTGTTAATAAAATTCAATGCTAAAATACACTCCTACCAAAAAGGAAGTCAGTTCAAATTACAAAGAACCAGTGGGGGGTTGGTACAGAAATACAAGAGTTTGAAACAAAAGAATAGATAGGTATGTGGGTAGGCGGGGACAATAGAGCAGGGGGAGTGAAAATACTAGCTATACCAGTTTAAGCTTGGGAGGAAGAGTGGGGGAATGACTACTCTGGCTCTGGAGGATGAATAAGGGGGTTGGTAATCAGATGCAAGGGGGGGAGGTGTCCAAACTAGGTGGAATTAAGGCCTTAGTGGACAAACAGGTTCTGGCTACCATGGACTCCATTGTTCCTCTTAGCACAGCTTGTTCCATTTAGCAGTGTTTCAACAATCTTAGACTAAATCTTCTTTTTTCCAGTCTAAACACATGTCCTATGTATAGTCCTGTTTGTGAATAGATTTCCACACAATGGTTTGTATTGGCCCCGGATATATATGTATAATGTTAATAATATAATATAATAATTATAATAATATATTATAATGTATAATATGTATAATAATAATCACATACCCTCTGAGGCGACGTTAACCTTTTTTCATAGCTAAAATGTTCCATTCCTTTTTTATTAATTTTGTAACCCTCCTCTGCACTTTTTCTAGTGCCATAATATCCTTCTTTAGAACAGGTGCCCAAAATTGCACAGCATATTAAAGATGTGGTCTTACCAGTAATTTATAAAGAGGAAAAACAATATTGACATTGCACATTGTTGCATAGTTTGTTGTCTACAACAGTGTTCTGCAACCTTTTAACACCATCGGCCCGGCGAAAAGAGGAGAAATATTTTGCGAATCGGCGTCAGCCAGAAATAAAAATAAATGGTATGTGTGAGGGATGCAGTGTGTGCACTGTAGCGATATAGTCTGGTGAAAGCTTTCGCGGACCAGCAATAAATTCTTGTTGAAGACCACTGGTCTACAACAATTCCCAAGTCCTTCTCGGTTATTCTTATTCCTAATTCGCTTCCATTAAGGGTAAAAGTTGCTTGTGCATTTTTTACGCCGAAGTGCATAACTTTGCATTTTTCTACATTAAATTTAATTTGTCATTTGAATGCCCAGTCCCCCAGTCTAAATACATCTGTAACAAAGTAATATCTTGCTCATATTGTATTACTTTACAGAGTTTTGTGTCATCTGCAAACACTGAAATATGACTTTCAATGCTTTTTTCAAGTTTATTTATAAAAATGTTAAATTGAAGGGGTCCCCGAATAGAACCCTGAGGAACACCACTTGCCACCTCTGTCCAGCTTGAAAATTGACTATTAATGACAACTCTCTGTACTCTATTTTTAAGCCAATGTTCTACCCAAGTACAAGGATTTTCATCTAGAGCGATTTCTTTGAGTTTGAACACTAATCTATTGTGTGGAACTGTATCAAACGCACATACAAACATACACATAGATACATAAATCTAAACATAGATATGTTGGCACACACAAATTGCAATTTACATATTTTTAACCATCCTCCTGCTTCCATACTTGTTGGTTGCAGTGAGTTGACGTTCTGGGGCTGACATCCACTGATGGGAGTCTAAAGCTGACTGCCTGCAGAACTCCCTCGTCCCTTCTCAGTGCCTCCTTGTCACGTATTCATCCGCTTATAGAAATGTGGTTAATGACATTTACTGTCCACACAGGAAAAGTTGTGCCGAGCAGCAACCTAATCCACAGAAGGGTTAATGCTGAGCAGCAATTATGCAAATGAAACCTGGTGTCACATATTCATCCGCTTATAGAAATGTGGTTAATGACATTTACTGTCCACATAGGAAAAGTTGTGCCGAGCAGCAACCTAATCCACAGAAGGGTTAATGCTGAGCAGCAATTATGCAAATGAAACCTGGTAACTGACTTTGGGGTCAAAGGCCGGTTACAGCCTATCAAAACTAAAGGAGGGGTATTTAGGCCCAGTTCTCATCCTGCTCAGTGCCCTGTCATGGATTCCCTTGTGGTTGTCTGAGAGCGTGTTCCTGTTATTAGTTTTCTACCTGTTTTTTTACTTTGGCTTTGTTTATTGACTTCTCTATATTCTGGTATCCTGACGCCTGGCTTTCCTCATCGCTGTGTCCCTTTCTGTGTTCCCTTACCTCGGCTAGTATTTTTGACTATTCTATGTACGTTGAATCCAGCCATTCTAAGGACCGGTAATACGTTACTTATTTGTCATCTGTGCTATACAATTCTACGTGCTGGATCAAACAGTAATCCTGACACTCCTATGTCCTCCCAGTCCATGTGGTGTCTAAGCTGTGAGGAAGTGACACATAGTCACTTCCTCCTAGCACTGTCTGCAAACATTAAATGGGCCAAACGGCCGCAGCATTCGACCTGGCGCAAACGAGACTTGCCTGGGAGGAGAGAACGTGCCTAGATTCCTCCCGGTATCACCAATACTGGAGGGGCTTGGTCCTGCTCTTAAGGGGCCACGGCACCTGACTGGGCCCTTGTTTAACAATAATACCCATGGGGTGGCCCTTGGTGCATGGGCCATGCGATAAGCCCTTAAGGTGTTCAGGCCTTGGTGCAGCTGCACCAGCTGTAGTTCCGCCACTGGGGGACACATTGTATTATCTGATGTGTATGATTTAGTAGATCGTACCCACGAGATAGATGACACGTGCTCATAGGTTAACTAATTTGTTGGGCACGGTCTACTAATCTGTGTGCCCAAGATCACTATATCCTGTCTGCAGGGCCAACACTTCCTATTACCTCCCTGCTGCCTAGGCTGGCTCTGGTGTCCTATCCAATTAGTGCTGGATTAAGGGTCTCATGGGCTTGGAGTTGAAAGTTTTAATGGGTCTTATTACATGAATATATTAAAGGGATACTATAGGCACCAAAACAACTTTAGCTTAATGAAGCAGTTTTGGTGTATAGATTATGCCCCTGGAGTCTCAAGTCACATCTCAGTGCAAGTAAGTTGCACCACTTGTCTAAATAATTCCTGTAAAGAGAGATGTAATGTTTACATTTCATTTATTGCACATTCTGTTTAATTTAGAATTTCTTATCTCCTGCTTTGTTAATACCTTTTTATACACTGGAGGAGACCCCTGTGTGTTATTAATGTTTAATGTACAGAGCAGGAGATAAAAACTTCTAAAACAAGTTGACATCTAATTTAAAAGGAAACCCTTTTTCTCATAAAGGCTGTGTGAGTCACAACCAGGAGAGGTGTGGCTAAAAGAGAAAAGGTGATTTAACTCCTAAATGGCAGAGAATCGAGCAATGAGACTGCTTCATTAAGGAATACTATAGCGTTAGGAATACAAATATGTATTCCTAAAGCTATGGTGCCCATATCACCATTTACCTTTCAGCCCTCACCGCGCTTGTCTCCACTGGGAAGCTCCACTTATTTGGCTGAGATCAGTGTTGATAAGCTCAGTCAATCACATTCATTCCCATAGGAAAATATTGGAAGGCTAGAGCGCATGCACAGCACAATACCACATTGCTCCAACCAGATGGTCTATCTGAGACCATCTGATTAAAATTGCAGAGTTTTACCCTGTCTTATTGACAGGGACCAGAAGCAGATCAATCCTGAAAATAAAACAGTGCTGTTTCTGTAGAATAGCAAAGTTTTCAGCTGCACGGTTAAAACAGAAGTCACATGGCACCAGTGGTGTATCCTGGTTTTGTGCTGCCCTAGGCAGGACAAAACTCAGGCACCCCCCCGCGCCACCCCCACCCGCGCAACCGCCACCCAACCTTCCCCCCTGCTCCGCCTTCTAAATACACACACACACATTCACTGACAGATACGCATTCACTAGCTAACAGAAACACACAGTCACTAACAGACACACACTCACACACTCACTAACAGACACACACACTCACAGGCAAACACACACACACACTAACAGGCAAACACACACACACACTAACAGGCAAACACACACACTAACAGACATCCACACTAACAGACAACACTAACATAACATACACTAACATACACTAACATAACACTAACAGACACTACACACACTAACACTAACATACACACTAACAGACACACACACACTAACATACACACACTAACAGACACACTAACATACACACACTAACAGACATCACACACACACACACACACTACACTATACATACACACACTAACATACACACTAACAGACTTCCACACACACACTAGTGTTTTTTTTGTTTTTTTATTTAACCCCCCCCCAGCCTCCTTACCTTTGGTAATGCTGGGGGGGGTTCTTCCTCTCCCTGGGGTCCAGTGGCTGCAGCGCTGGGCGGGCGGCCGCCGAGGGAGCTCTTCCCCTGAGCGCTCTGCTCTGCTCAGCTCCCTCGCGCGCCGCCAGCAGAGTGAGGCTGGGAGCCGGAATATGACGTCATCAACCCGGCTCCCAGCCTCACTCTGCTGGCGGCGCGCGAGGGAGCTGAGCAGAGCGCTCAGGGGAAGAGCTCCCTCGCCGGCCGCCCGCCCGCCCAGCGCTGCAGCCACTGCCGCCCAGCGCCCAGAATGTCTGTTAGCCGCGAGGCTAACAAGACATTTGCCCTGGGCATTTGGGGGGCGGCGTTTTTTGCCGCCCCCTGAAAAATGCTGCCCAAGGCAAATGCCTTGTTTGCCTGGTGGCTAATACGCCCCATGCATGGCACCCAGACCACGTCAATGAGATGCAGTGATCTTGGTGTCTATGTTCCTTTAAGCTAAAGTTGTTTTGATGTCTATAGTATCCCTTTAATTTACTGTACTGAAAAAACAGCACTTAATTAGGCCAGCAAAACACTATACCCTTAAACTGCTAACTGGGTCCATTGACCCACTGGGACTCCTGGGGATGCCCTAGTTACAGTTTCTTAAATGGATACTATATCCATTGTGCTCCCATGGCAGGGTGAATAAAGGGTTAAAACCTCTTTACTCACTTTTTCCCGAGAGCCTGTGATGAACGTTTGCTAATGTGCATGCGCTGCAAATGCTGTGCATGCATTAGACCTCCCCATTGGAAACATTGAATCAATGCTTTCCTATGGGGTAAAATCTGACACTGGATGTTCTCATGCAGAGAAAAGGCAGTGTTTACATTAAAGCCTAGGGACACTTCCAGTCGCCACTTGTCAGACGGCCACTGGAGATGCTTCGTGAGACAGTGCAGCACAGTGTGCAACACTGCCATTCATTGTCTCCATCTTCTGCATGAAGACACTGAACTTTCATCATAGAGATTGCATCCTTGGCGATCTCTGCCAATACATTTCTGATTATGTCAGCCAAGAAAATGGACTGGGGGCAGGGCCAGCACCGGCAGGCCATCACAGCACTGGAAAAAAAAACAAGTTTTAACTCTTTCTAAGGGGGTACGGGAGGGCAAGCCACCTAAATGGTGGTTTTAACACTATATGGTCAGGAACACATTTTATCTTAGCATTAGAATATTTACAAAGTTTTACTTCTTTGTAGTTTTGTTGGTAAAATTGATTGTTGACTAAATGCAGAAGCCCCGGTGAAAATATTATGTATCTAGAGTTCTAGGAGGAGCTCCTGTGTATAGTATAATGGTGCATCTGTCTAAAAAAGTCCATCCTAATTCAATTTACTGAGAATTAGCACTGCATCATTGTATGATGCCAGGCAAATATGTGGAAACTATGGAAACTAAATAAAAACAAACAAATCTATAATACCGGACAGAGGAATAGTGATGTCAGTAAAAGCAAATAAAAAAAGAATGTGTAGAAATGTCATCCAGAGAGGGTTTGTTATTACAGAAAAGAGTACATGTGAATTCAGTAAAGACAGAGAGTAATTATATCCAGGAATGATGGGGCAAGGTACACTGTAACAATATATAGTTAGTAATATATATATATACATATATATAAATATTATTACAGTATATGAGAGCCCAGGTATAAAATCTGCTTACAATAAGAGAGATGTAACACACTGGCATAGTGGAAAAGCAAGACTTAGATGAAAATGGAACTGATAGGCATACAGGTAGCTGTTCAGACCATAAGTGGTAGTTCATCCCATTGTGTGTGTCTTCTCTATTTCCCCACACACTTCACACCTGGAGTCTTGCAGCAGTGCCAAACATGGCTGTGACAGAAGCGATGCACACCTCACTGCCTGGTCTCCTCAGGTAAAGAGCTTTCAGTGCGAGGTGTGCTGTGAATGTACAGATAATGGGAATATGACATTAAATTGTTTCCTACCCTCCCACCATCTTCACAACATAGATGTCACGTGCTGGGGCATAACCGAGAGGTAGACCTTTGCCGTTACCCAACTTGCCCAAAACAGAGTAGTCCATTGTGGCTCCAATATTCAGAACGCCACATCCATGGGATAACAAACACGTTAATTTCCATAAACAGGTATAGATACAGCTTTTCCAGGAGACCAATGCTAGAGACACACTACAGGCTTTTCTACTGTGGCTTGTGACTTTGAAAACATAAACAGACAATGAAAAACTGGAATATAGAAACAAATTCAAATTAACAAAAGCTGAGATCAAAATTCAGGAACTGTAACCAAGAGTCATACACAGTAATGTCTAGTCAGGATAGGAGGAAATGGCTGTATGCGCACAATAATGATCTGCATACAGGGCCTTAACAAGATTGGATGAGAACAAAGCCAAGGCGAGAATCAGAATAATTATACGTTTCATTATTGTAGCAGACCACCGGTAACCCAACTGGTTACCTCCACTAATCTCTCCTCTCAGTGACACATCATGCCTTGTTCTGTGGATCAGTCTAGTGATGGCTTCTGTTATCCAGTACTCTTTTTACAATTCTTGTTTAGTTTTTCTTGTTTTTTTGGTTTTCTATTCCATGTCTGGTTTTCTTTATGCTGGGTTTTCTGGGTTCATTCCATTAGTCTGTCCCTGGAATTCCCAGTCTCCTGGATTCATTTATAATTTTGTTTTATGTTGCCACACCTGTTTGTTTTCCATTTTCCTTTTGTTTCAGGGACCTGCAGCAGTGTTTCAAGTCTCTGCCCTTTCTTGCAGGTAAGTGCTATTGTCATTTAGTATGGTTCTTTTAGCGAACATTAGGCAATGTAGGACCTGCCGAATATGGGGTACATTGGCGTTGTGGCAGGCTTATGCAATGTATGATCATATAATGTAACTAAATCCCCATACTTTTCATATATAGTGCTTAGTTATGTCTCTCTTGTTTTGCCTATTATATCTTGTCTTTTTTATTTTGAAATCCCAGTTCATGTACAGTCCTGTCTTGCCCTGTTCTTGTTTTCCTCATGTCTTGTGTACATGTTCTGGTTTCTGCTTTCTGTCCTGTGTTCTATTAGTTCTGTCTTGTTTTCATGTTTGGTGACTATCCTAGTCTTGCCTTGCTTCTGTACTGGATACATGCTTGCTTCAGAGGCTCCCTATCCAGTTCCTGGGAGGTCTGCATATCATCTAGCTCCTAGCTCTTGGGATCCGCAGTAGCTGTATCAGGAAACTGTTATGTGGCCGCACAAATGCTGGTGCTCAACACCAGAGGGCGTGTGGTTACCCTGCACCAGGCCCTATGTGTCCACTACCACGCTGAAGACTCCGCTCATCTTCTCATCAGGCACTCAGGGGTCCCGGTTTCTGTACCGCCACCTGTGATACTCAGCCAGAAATGGACACTTCAGTGCAGATAGCTCTGTTCCTCAGTAACTAGACGACACCTAGTATATCTGATTTTATTGTTCTGAATGCACCCTTTTATGTTTAGAACTCTAGCACGGGGTCTCTATTCAGAACATCCAGATCATTCCCAGGCGCCGCTGTGTCTGGGAGATAATTGAATCACCTTTTGCTAAATCAATTATCTCCTGGTTACAGAGAATCAAATACAGTAAACCCCCAAATTTACATACAAAACAGTCAGGAACCCCCACAAGTCTTATATACCTGGATAGCCCTTCATGGAGCGCCCAATCTGGCAGTTAAAGTTTTGACTGACCACTATCCTGCTCTTAGCCGAAATCAACTCCAAGTGGTTACGGTCATTTGCCAGTACTTTAACGGGGCATCTGGCCGGTTGAGGAAGTGAGGTTCCCCCTGGCTTATAGATAATGATTGTCCTTCCTGAGGTATTGTAACTCCCCTCCATAAGCGTGCTCCCATTAGGCATTGGGAAAGGGTTGAAAACCAGGGTGCATGTTGACCAGGTCAAGGGGATACTTGTGGTTGAGCCAGAGTTCCAGGGCAACCACAGATAAGTCCCACTGACACGTTCAGTATACTCTTGCTCGGGAGATGATTTGGGTAAGGGCATAGAGAGGCTCTTGCTATTTCCCCAGTGGAGGAGAGGAGGGACCAGGGTAGTGTTACCGTTAGTGTGGTTTTTGTGGTATCCGTTGTTGTCCGTTTACAAGTGAAATGGTTGAAAGGACATTCCTGGTTGAAAATGACACATTTTAATGCATTAATATGTAAATACAAACTATAAATTAAAAAACAAAAAACAAACAGATAATCAAATTTTAAAGGACCACTATAATGCCAGGAAAACATACTCGTTTTCCTGGCACTATAGTGCCCTGAGGGTGCTCCCACCCTTAGGGACCCCCTCCCGCCTGGCTCTGGAAGGGGGAAAGGGGTAAAAACTTACCTTTTTCCAGCGCTTTTTCTCCTCCTCTCCGCCCCGTCGGCTGAATGCGTACGCGCGGCAAGAGCTGCGCGCGCATTCAGCCGGTCGCATAGGAAAGCATTCACAATGCTTTCCTATGGACGCTGGCGTGCTCACTGTGAAAATCACAGTGAGAAGCACGCAAGCGCCTCTAGTGGCTGTCAATGAGACAGCCGCTAGAGGCTTTGGGGGAAGGCTTAACCCATTTATAAACATAGCAGTTTCTCTGAAACTGCTATGTTTATAAAACAATGGGTTAACCCTAGCTGGACCTGGCACCCAGACCCAGGGCCGCCATCAGGGGGTATCGAATATCGCTATCTATGTGTGCAGCCGCGGAGCCCGGCTCCCTGTTACCAAAGAGGGGGCCCAGGCAGCACACAGCTTCTCCTCCTCTCTTCTCTCTTCTAATAACTCTTGCAAGACCCGCTGAGCGTTGCCATGGTAACCGGGTCTCGCAAGAGTTATTAGAAGAGAGAAGAGAGGAGAAGCTGTGTGCTGCCTGGACCCCCTCAGCGGTAACGGGGAACCGGGGGGCGCCCCACCGGACCACCGCGGATGGAATCTCCCCCCTCCCTGGACACAGGTAAGCAGGGAGGGGGGAATATCATTTAATTAATAGAAAATTTATGTTAAAATGCCCCTTCATCCCCCTACCCCCCCAGATCACACATTTACACAACACACACTGCATACACTAACACACACACACTGCATACACTAACAAAACACACACACACTGCATACACTAACACACACAAACACACACACACTGCATACACTGACACAACACACATTGCATACACTAACACACACACTGCATACACTAACAAAACACACACTGCATACACTAACACAACACACACACTGCATACACTAACACACAACACACACTGCATACACTAACACACAACACACACACACTGCATACACTAACACAACACACACTGCATACACTAACAAAACACACTGCATACACTAACACAACACACACACACTGCATACACTAACACAACACACACACACACTGCATACACTAACACACAACACACACTGTATACACTAACACACAACACACACTCTGCATCCGCTACACAATGACACACTCTGCATTCACTACACATTAACACTGCATTCACTACACTAGCACACACTCTGCATCCGCTACACACTAACACACTCTTTGCATCCGCTACACATTAACACACACTCTGCATTCACTACAAATTTAGACACACTCTGCATTCACTGCACTAACACACATACTACATTCATTACACTGACACACTCTGCATTCACTACACACTAACACACACTCTGCATTCATTACACACTAACACACACTCTGCATTCACTAAACAATGCACACACTCTGGATTCACTATACTGACACACACTCTGCATTCACTACACTAACATACACTCTGCATTAACTGTACACACAGCATCCACTACACAAACATCCTGTATTTACAGTACACACACTACATCCACCACAAATTGAAACACTCTGCATTCACTATACACAGACACTGCGTCTAATACACACACTACAGACACTGCATCCACTAAACACATTTCATCTAGTACATACAAACAATACATCCACTACACAAACACACACTACATCACTGTACACACACTACATCCACTACTCAAATACGCTCTGCGTTCACTATACACACTGCATCCGCTACACAAACACACACTCTGCATTCACTGCACAAACAGTATCTAATACACACAAACACTACATCCATTACACACATCCCGGCGGGCCCGGGAGGAGGAGGGGGGCCCAGACCTTGTGCTTTGTCATGGGCCCCAAATTTTCTGATGGCGGCCCTGCCCAGACCACTTCATTAAGCTGAAGTGGTCTGGGTGCCTAGAGTGGTCCTTTAAGTTCCTCCATATGCTGCAAAATTCCTGGACTGGACAGCTTCTACAATATCTCACAATCTCATAAAACCGTGAAGATACTCAAATCATGTGCCATGTATGCAAATATTCATAATTTTGAATGCATTTTAATAAAAGATAAGTATATTAAATTATATTAATCTTTAGAGTTCTTCTTGGAACAGTTTTCTTGTGGATTAGCATAAAAATATACATTAACTTTTATCATTGCTGCAGAAAATACTCCAGAGAGTAGGAATACAAAATTCTCAGACAGTAATATGAAGACGTTCTTTAAGGATCCTTAAATGTAGAATAAAGATTTATAGGGGAAATATTTCTTACCAGGATTTTTTTATATTATATTTACTTATTCCTAAATTCAACAAATATGTATTTGTAAGGTGTGAAAATTCAAAACTAAATGCAGAATCCACACCTCTTTATCCTGCAATTAAGCACCTCCACCTTTTCTGCCGTCAATCATTGTCATAAGCTTTGTCCTTTGCAACTGACAGTCAGCATATAGACAAAGCGTACAGAGAAAAGGAGAACTTAAACAATGTTTCTATTTCTACACTTCAGAATGTTTGTCCTGGATTCCACTTGTCTGAACTGGATTATGGTGTAATTTGCTAAATCTTTACTATAGATTTGAAATAAAACTGTACATATCATGGAAAAAAACAGGCAAACACTAGTTATTTTTATTAGTTATATAATGTTATAAATTTCATAGAAGTAACAGCTCCCCTTAAAAAATTATATATTTATTTTCACAAATTCATATCCACATTTTTTTTGGAGAAAGGTAAAGTGCTTTGAATCTGTCACTCTGAGAGAAAGAGCAATGAATGATATTCACCAGGAGTATATGTGGTTCTCTCCACAGCTCCACCCTATGTTTTATTGCTAATCTCTTCACAGACCAATTACTTTCAGACCCTGTGATGGTTAAAGGAACACTATAGTCATCAGAACAACTATAGCTTAATGTAGTTGTTCTGGTGAGTATAATAGTTCCCTTCAGGCTTTTTTCATGTAAACACTGCCTTTTGAGAGAAAAGGCAGTATTTACATTGCCTCTAGGGACACCTCCAAGTGGCCTCTCTTTAGATGGCCACTGGAGGTGCTTCCTGGGTCAGTGCTGCCGAAAAAGCTCTGCATGGTGACACTGAATTTTCCTCATAGAGAGGCATAAAATAAATGGTAAGCTCCTCTTCTGCTGGGGCGGTTTAGTTTTTTTTCTGTGTAATGAGAAAAGCAATTTGTGGGTATTACTGGGAGCTTACGTACGCACATTTTGTATTAAAGGAACACAAAAGTGTATTTCTGACGCTAAAGAGTCCCTCAGCCATAAGGCTATTGTCTGCCCCCACCATCCCCCAAGGGAAAGGGTTAAAAAAAAACTATTATACTTACTTGTCAGTCACCTCTGACATAGGCAATGGGGAAGAAGCTAATGCACACGTGCAGCAAGTGCCCCGCACGCATTAGGCCTTCTCATAGGAAAGCATTAAATCAATCCTTTCTATGGAGATTTTGAAGACACTGAACATTCTCATGCAAAGCATGAGGACGTCCAGCGTCACTTTACGGACTTAAACTCTGTGCAAATGTAGAGAGTCTTAACCCTGCAATATAAACATTACAGTACTTTACACTGCATTACTAAAGGGTCAGAGACACTGCACCCACACTACTTCAATACTGTGGGTACAGGGCTATTATAGTAGGTGCAACATTTTTAAGTAAATGTTTACATAAGATTCTGAATTTATTCTAATAATTGAGTTCCATAATGTAGAACAAACAAGGGTTTCGGTTTGGATATAGTGCCTGAATTTAAGAGGGGGTTTAAGTCAATGTATGAGATAGCAGCCATAATAATTGTCATGGGCTGGAGCCCTGGTATTTTTGCAACCTGCCAATGCCCCTGTCATTAAAAAACACTATAGTGTTAAGAATACAAAGCTGTATTCCAAACACTATAGTGTCCCTCCCATCCATCCACCCCCCAGTAGATAAAAGGTTAAAAGAAAACACCTTTTTTTCACTTACCTGTTTCCAGAGCTGAGGTACCTTGAGGCGCTGCATTACTCCTTGCCTCCTCCAGTGTCATGGCGATGGGCAGGGCTGGTGCAAGGATTTCTGTCGCCCTAGGCAAAGAACTATTTTGCCGCCCCCTCATGTCACTCACACAAACTCACTGACAGGCACACTCACTCACTGACAGGCACACTCACTCACTCACAGACACACAAACTCACTCACAGACACACACACTTACTGACAGATACACAAACACACACTGACTGACAGACATACACTCACTCACTGACAGACAGACATACACTCACTCACTGACAGACATACACACACTCACTTACAGACAAACACACACGCACTGACAGACACACACTCACTGACATGCATACACTCTCTCACTCACTGACAGACAAACACTCACTGACTTACATACATACACACACACTCACTCACTGACAATCAAACACTCACCTCCCCGGGGTCCAGTGTGAGGCAGCTCCTCCCTCCTCCAGCCCGCTGTTTAGTATGACGGCGCCGGAATGACATCATATTCTGACTTCCAGCATCACAGAGGGCGAGGGAGGAGTGAGAGGCTGCTAGAAGTGCCTCCCTCGCAGCCTGCCAGCTCCATCCGCTCTCCTCCCCTCACCAGCATTTAGTGGCAGAGCAGGCACCTGCCATCAAGGTAAGCGGGTGCCTGCTCTGCCTTACCTAGCTCTGCACCAAATGGCGCCCTGAGGTGGCCTTATGGGCTCTTTGAGGGGCGGCCCACTGCTGAGGGCGGCTCAATAGCCGCTCTCTCTGCACTGCGGCTCCAGACAGTGGGAGCCCACCAGGAAACATCCTGGTGGGTGCCCCCAGCAGGTCGGCGCCCTAGGCGAATGCCTAGTTCGCCTAACGGTGGTGTTGGGGGTACCTAATGTGCACATGTGGCGAACATTAGGCCTCCCATAGGAAAGCATTGACTCATTGCTCTCCTATGAGGATTTACAATGCTGGATGTCCTTATTCAAATTGTGAGGACATCCACTGTTGTTTCACAGAGTTAAACTCCCTGAGAATCAATGAAGCACCTCTAGTGGTGGTCTGTGCATTAGTTATAACTGGCATGACAGGTAGCCTTTAATTAATAATAAACTATGTTAGTTTTCCCTTTAGTCTCCAACTAAATTTCTTCAATGTTTAACTTTAAAAGTATTATTCTGAAGATATATTGTGATTTTGTTGCTGATCCAGACTGCTTTGGAGTTGCAACACCATTCATCACATTTAATGAGTGTTTGTCATACTGCACAGTAGGTAGAACTGTAGACCACAGATCCTTTGCACCAAAACCACAATTAGCTGTACTGATTATAATGCTTAGAATGCTTCTTTAAAGGGAAACTATGAGGTAAAACAACCCTTTACTATCAAAGTAATTTTGGATAATGCATTAAAATGCAGATATAAATTTGCAAAAATGTAAAAAATTTATTTTAAAAAGACTTTTAATTTTCTTTCACTGTACTTGTTAGATGGTCTGCCTGCAGTTGAATGTGTTCTAGGGATAAGTTGTTTATTCCCAAAAGACATTCTACTCCTCATACAGGATCATACACCATTACTGCAGTGTTTACAGCAAATTGCCTGCATGGACATGGTAAAGACACCAGCACAAGTACATTAAGCTGTAGTTGTGCTGGTAACTTTAGTGTCCCTTTAAGCCAAAGTTGTTTTGGCGACGTAGTGTCCCTTTATTGTTCTGTATTTGTTTTAATCCTGTTCAAATTATTTCAGCAAGCATAACAGATAATTTTCACTGACCTTCACAACAGGCCTTGAAAAGTCTTTACTTGGCTTCCTCCCTTGGCTGTACTACTGACTGAACCATCAGTTTGTTTAAAGGAACACTTCTGTAGCACCGAGCTCCAGGCCACCCTCACTCATCACGGATTTGCCCTGCTTGAGAAAGCTTCTCCAAATTGGGCAAATCTCCTCCGTGAAGCTGACACGCTGTCGTCAGTAAGTCAGCATCTATACGGAGTGACGTCAATCGCTCTGCCACTTTAGTCCATAGCCAATGTTAGTAGCTCCGGCTAGAAAATTACCATAGCAAACACAGCGCGTTTGGGAGGTTCCTTCTGCTCTTCCTGTCAATTAATTAATCAGAATAGAGTTTATGCCAATAGAGCCTATAGATGTTTTCCCAATTTATACATTTGCTAGCAAAACTCCTAGCACAATGTAGAGATAGAATTTCACGCTCTTTAAAAAGAACATGAGTGGTTCAAGGGGTGTCAGGATCCATTTAAATTCTGAAATGTAATGAATTGAAATCCAAATTGTAAAGTCAGGCAAAAATAAGTATATGGTGATCATTTGGTATAATTTTCCAACTTAGTTTAGCTATTTTAGCCTTAAAGGGTTACTCCAAATCAAAAAACTGTGTTTTTGTTCAGAGTGACCCTTACTATCCTGCCATACTATTATCCCCCAATAAAAGAAAACATTTTCCAGCATTCCAGCATCGAAAGTCAAGTTCTCTCTGTAGTTTTCGATCCTCCTCTGCTGACTTCACTCCCCCTCACCGAAGGAGAAGGATGTTCGGGGCAGTATGGCTTCTAGGAAGACCAATTACGAGAGAGTTACAATAATCAATGCGAGAGATTACTAGAGCATGGACAAGCTCCTTAGCAGTATCTTGCAGGGGAGGGCTGGCAGCCTTAGCCCTGGGGGGCAAATCCAGTCAAGTGGCCCATTGCACCAAGAGAAGAGTAAAAACACATTTTCCATGTGATTTAGAGGGGGGTGGGGGGACGGAGCAGTCACCTAAGCAGACACTCAATGACAGGCACACACACACTTGCTGATTTGGCACACACTAAAAAACACACACTCACTGACAGGCACACACACACACTCACTGACAGGCACACAGACCACACACAGAATGACACACTGTTACAGGCATACTGACTCAGACAGACAGACATACTGACACACACACACACACAGAAAGGCATACTGGCTGACACACACAGACAAACTGCCACACACATAGACAGACCTACTGGCACGCACACAAACAGACTTACTGGTGCACGCACACAAACAGACTTACTGGTGCACGCACACACAGACTTACTGGTGCACGCACACAAAGACTTACTGGCGCACACACACACAGACATACTGACACAATTGGGGGAGAAGAGCTGTAGTGAGGATGTTATGAGGCTGTGGTGGGGGCATGGGGCTGAGGAAGGGGGCAGGAGCATAGAGGGGGAAAGGAGCAGGGAAAGAGTGGGGTAGAGGCTAAGAGGGAAGGCAGGGGCTGCGGAAGCGGGATAGGGGCTGAGGAAAGGGATAGGGTCTGAAGAAGGGGATAGGGGCTGAGAAGAGGGGCAGAGGCTGGGCAAAAGAGGGCTGGGCAAAAAAGGACAGGGGCTGGGCAAAAGAGGACAGGGGCTGAGGAAGGGGGGCAGGGGCTGACTAGGGGGGGCATGGGCTGAGGAGGGGGACATGGGCTGACCAGGGGGGCAGGGGGCTGACTAGGGGCTGAGGAGAGTGACAGGGCTGAGGAGGGGTGACAGGAGCTGAGGTGAGGGAGGAGGGCTGTGGGGGACCTGGGGCTGATTAAGGGACAGGGGCTGAGGAAGGGTGACAGGGGCTGAGGAGGGAGACAGGGGCTGACTAAGGGGACCTGGGCTAAGGAGACAGGGACTGAGGAGGGGAGAAAGGGGCTGAGGAGGGGGGCAGGGGCTGACTAAGGGAGAGGGCTGAGGAGGGGGGCAGGGGCTGACTAAGGGGAGAGGGCTAAGAGGGGCAGGGGCTGACTAAGGGGAGAGGGCTGAGGGGGGGACAGGGGCTGGCTGAGGGGGGGAATGAAAAAAAAAACTAAAGTGTATTTCCCCCCTCCCTGAGTCTTACCTTTGGCCAGGGAGGGGTGGGCAGAATACAGCAGAGAAGTCGGCCTCTCCTGATGATGTCAGGAGGAGGGGGCGTGACTTCCTCTGCTCTTCTCCCAGTCTCCCCAGCGGTCCTGTAAAAAGGGCAGTGGAAGTCATGCCCCCTCCTCCTGACATCATCAGGAGAGGCCGGCCCACTGCACTAGCTGCAGGGAGAGTGAGGTAAGTTGAAAAATCTGAGTCCTCAGCCAGAGGCAGGGCCGGAGCCAATAGCAGGGGATTCGGATTTTTCCTTTTTTTGCTGGATCTGGGCGGCCCTGGGTTTAGGGCGGCCTGGGGGGCAATTGCCTCCCTGTCCCCCTTCCCAGCCCGCCCCTGGTATCTTACGTAAGAAAGCGACTGACTTGGGCAATGTTTTTAAGGTGGAATCGACAGGAATTGGTAACAGACTGGACGTGAACCTCAAAGGTGAGGCTAAGTATAAAATATAACACCAAGACAGCGAGCTTGCAAGGATGGGCTGATGTGTATATCACCAACTTGAAGGGAGAGAGAGAGAGGAGGATCAGTATTAGTAGGAGGAAAGACAAGGAGCTCAGTTTTAGAGAGTCATTACTATATGACTCCATACTTGTGAGTACCCATTTGGGATTTTTTATTTCAATCTTAGAATATTTTCCAGCAATACTGCGCAATTGGTTGTGCCTCTATTTTTCCCTATAGAACAAGATCCATATTGGAAATAGGGGGGGGGGGGGTCGCCTGTACGGACCCAGAAACGATTCAAACCACAGCTGGGTCTATAGCTCTTCGTTTGTGAGTGTGTATATATACTGGAATTAATATATATTTATTTTATCATGTATGATCTACACTGTCTGATTGTTTTTTACAGGCATCTATATGTTTGGCTTGTTAGAGTGAATCTTCTCCAAACAGCTAAAAAGGTGATTAATACATCTCGTTATTCAACAGCCTTATTCCCCAACTTTACAAGCCCATTCCTTCAGTGAGCAAGCCCACTCCTTTAAGAATTGCTATCATCTACCGCCCCCCCCGGTTATTCTAGACTATTCATTGAGCACTTTTCTTCCTGGCTTCCCCACTTCCTCTCATCTAGCACTCCTTCCCTTATACTTGGGGATTTCAATATCCCAATCAATAACCCCAATTGCACTGATGCCTCTCGTCTGCTCTCTGTAACCTCCTCCTTTGGCCTTATGCAATGGTCCAATTTAGCAACCCATACAGCAGGAAACACTCTCGATCTTGCCTTCACCAACCTCTGTACTGCCTCTAATCTCTCCAATATTCCTTTTCCTCTATCTGACCAGCATCTGCTGACTTTTGACATTGGCATACCTAAAACCCAATTGACACCACCGTCTGAACATCACTCTCACAGAAACCTCCAATGTGTTGACCTAGAGCATTTCTCCACTAATCTCCAAACTCTCCTTTTACCTATCTCAAACCTCACCTGTCCTAGTTCTGCAACCTCCTTCTACAATTCCACCCTCTCCACTCAACTAGACATCATGGCACCTTGTGCATTTAAACGCCGCAGGCCCCCCAACAACAACCCTGGCACACCAAACTCACTCGATACCTCCAAAAATGCTCCAGAACTGCTGAACGCTGTTGGAGAAAGTCTCACTGTGCATCTGACTTTCTCCACTATAAATTTATGCTGAGCTCATACAGCTTGGCTCTTTCCTCTGCAAAAGTTAATTACTTCAATACCCTCATAACCACACTCTCCTGCGAACCCAAACAACTATTTCACACATTTAACTCTTTCACCCTGCTGTTCCTCCTCCACCTACTAACTTGACCGCCTCAGACTTTGCAACTCACTTCACTGACAAGATCTCTACAATCAGAGAAGAGATCTCTCATCTTTCTACTTCCCCTAACTTCACTCCCTCCGCTGTTCTATGTTCATTTGCACCCGCTACATTGGAAGAGGTTTCTGCTCTGCTCCAGTCCTCCCGCCCCACCACCTGCTCCCTAGATCCAATTCCCTCGCATCTCATCCGTACTCTGTCTTCTTCTCTTACTCCACCTCTCACTAAAATTCTCAATCTCTCTCTCTCCTCTGGTATATTTCCATTGTCCTTCAAACATGCAACTGTAACCCCAATTCTAAAGAAGCCCAATCTGGACCCTAACTCCCCATCCAACTATCGTCCTATCTCGCTACTGCCTTTTGCATCCAAGTTCCTTCAAAAAATTGTGTATGCGAGATTGACAGACTTCCTCGAGTCCAACTCTCTGCTAGACCCACTTCAGTCTAGTTTCCGCGCTAACTCTGTGGAAACGGCACTGAAAAAGTATACAATGATCTACTTGATGCAAAATCTCGTGGTCACTACTCTATCCTAATTCTCCTTGATCTGTCTGCGGCTTTTGACACTGTTGATCATCAACAGCTTCTTTTCATCCTCCGCAATATCGGTCTACAAGATATTGCTCTCTCCTGGTGCTCCTCCTACCTCTCCCAGCACTCTTTCAGTGTTTCCTTTTCTGGCTCTGCTTCTTCTCCCCAACTCCTCTCTGTTGGTGTCCCCCAAGGTTCAGTCCTTGGTCCCCTACTGTTCTCCATCTATGCTGCCTCCCTTGGTAAACTTATTAGCTCCTTTGGCTTCCAATATCATTTCTATGCAGATGACACGCAAATCTACTTGTCCTCTCCTGATCTCTCCCCGTTCCTCTTAAATAGTGTCTCTGACTGCCTCTCTGCTGTCTCTAACTGGATGGCTGCCCACTTCCTTAAACTAAACTTGACCAAAACTGAAATTCTGGTCTTTCCTCCCTCAAGTGTTGTTACTCCTGTGTCTGTCTCTCTCCAAGTCAACGGTGCTACCATCAGCTCCACCACGCAGGCTCGCTGCCTAGGTGTTCTCTTTGACTCCGACCTCTCCTTTAAGCCTCATGTTCAATCTATCGCCAAATCCTGTCATTTACATCTCAAAAACATTGCGCGCATCCGCCCCAACTTAACGCCAGATGTGACTAAGGTGTTGGTCCATTCCACTGTCCTTTCTCGCCTTGACTACTGTAATCTGCTTCTCAGTGGTCTTACGTGCTCCTAACTTGCGCCGTTACAGTCCATAATGAATGCGGCGGCGAGGCTCATCTTCCTGTCCGCCCGCACCTCCCATGCCTCACACTTCTGTCAGTCCCTACATTGGCTTCCTTTAAAATATAGAGCTCAATTTAAAATTCTGGTTCTTGCTTTCAAATCTCTACATAATGCTGCTCCCATCTATCTATCCTCTCTTATACACAAGTATGTCCCGTCTAGGCCCTTACGATCTGCTGAAGACTTACGTCTATCTTCTGTCCGTACTCCCACCTCTGATGCTCGCCTTCAAGATTTCTCGAGGGCTGCACCGTTCCTGTGGAACTCGCTTCCCTCCTCCGTTAGATGCTCACCCAGTCTCCACTCCTTCAAAAAATCGTTAAAAACCCACTTCTTCATAAAAGCGTATCAATTAAACTGTTAATAGCTCCTGACTGATTCCTCTTCTGCAACTGTCATTAGTCTAATACTATCCTTACCTTTTTGTGTCATTTTACTCCACTCCCTCTAGCATGTAAGCTCATTGAGCAGGGCCCTCAACCTCTCTGTTCCTGTGTGTCCAACTTTTCTGGTTACAACTACATGTCTGTTCGTCCACCCATTGTAAAGCGCTGCGGAATTTGACGGCGCTCTATAAATATCATCGTAATAATAATAATACGTATTTCGTACTTTGCATAAGCGCTACATTCTTATTTTATTTTTTTCTTGTATTTGTGATCTTGTAAGGAATCACTTGAACGTTCAGCAGCTAACTAGACCTATCCACAAAGTGGTATATTACTATTTAAACACATAAGCGCTGGTTCCGTTTTATACAGAGATGGAAGAAAGGCAAGCAGTGACACATTGCAGGATGGCAGGGGAGAGGTCCATGGAGAAGAGATAAATCTGGGTGTCATCTGCGTACAGGTGGTAGTAAAATCCAAATGAGGTAATAAGATTGGCAGGAGTAAACAGAAGGGGACCAAGGACAGAACCTTGGGAGATGCTGCCTAGTCAGTACCCATCTGGCAGCAGAGTGGTTAAAATCAGAATATGCAACCTTTTATAGAGAAACACTGCACATGCAGAATCCAGGCACCATGACCAGTTCAAATCACTGAAGTAGTCGTGGTGCTTCGAGTAACCCTGAAATGTTGCCAAATTGCCATACAGATTTCAGTTTCATATAATTCATAGTTTAGTGAATTAATCTCAAGGTAATACTTGCAAACCAGGGCAGAAAACTGTGAAAAACATATATGCACCAGGACAGGCAAATATATACATCAGTGCTTACCATCCTTGGAAATCAACAATTCCTGAGATACATTTCTCCACATGAACAGATATCGAAAATGGCTAGCTGAATATCTAGAATTGTATTTCAAAAACAGCCATCACTGCCTGTTTAAACACCTTTGTTGAAGTACTTGTTCAAACCACTAATTACCAATTCATCAACCCAAAGTCCATTTCATGCCAAGTATATATAATTTAATTCATCCATGCATAATGTAGTTTATAAAATGTAGGCTTGCTCATTATAGGGGGGGGAGGGGAGTTGCTGCAGATCTGTAACTTACCCTGTAGCTTTGAATAATAAATTATAAAATGCACACAACCCCCTTCCCTTTGCCCACTAACAGAACCCAGGCATGGGACAGCTCAATAGCCCAGACACCCTACAGCTAATGCCATTCAATAGACTTTCCTGCCTGCATTCCCTGCAGCTCCCCTGTGACCACGTGACCGGCCCGCAGTCACGTGACCTGCTGATGTACTCACAAATCCTTTCACTGGATGGGGACTTGCTGCTACCCCCTGCTGCAAGGGGACAAGCGCCGGAACACCGACACATCGCGAGTACAGCTCCAAGAGCAGGACTGCCTGAACAAAAACCGTGCACTTGGCAAGTATCCAACACCCTCCACAAAGATTCTTACTTTGTAAAGAAGGTGAAGGGTGGTTTTACATGATTCTAAATGGAATGCGAGGAAGAATAAGCTAGTTTTAATGTCTCTATACGTTGTACCTTCTATGCCCAGGCTGAGCTACTTATGATGTATACGTTTCTATACATGTACAGTATATGTTTGCGGATTTTAAATTTTTTTTTTTGCATGTATGTGGCTTGTTTTCATGCTGGGATAATGGGTTCTTTTTCTAGGTCTGGACACTTCATAGAGCAAGTATGCTGCCCCCCTTCTAGGAAGGGGAGGAGAGCCTGGTTCAAATTAATCTATAGGAATGTGGAGTAACGTAGGATCTTTTAAGGTCTCCAGAACTTTTTTTTTTGTGTGCTTTATATGCATAGCTGAGGGTTTATTCACTGAATTGCAGGTTGTTTTTTAAATGCTGATTTGGAAAGCACCACAGGGGATATTCACTAAAGTGTGAATTGTCTTGAATTCAACTTTTAGACCAAAACAGCTACACTGGAAAATAGTTCTTAACTATATTTCAGTTTAGTTATTTCGGCCTAAAATTTTGAATAACGAATTTGATTGTAGGCAGTTGGCATGTCAGAGGTTTATGTGGTAAACCTCTTAGTGTAGAGAACTGGAATGAAAATGGCAATATTTACTTAAAATAGCTAAGCAGTGACTATTCCAGACCAGTCTTTTTTTTTTTTTTTTCTTCCAAAAGAGCTGTTGTTGTCTAAAAGTTAGTAATTGTAATTTTCATTTGCTAGAATATAGAGTTTAGTGAATAATCCCACAGCTCAGGTTTTATTTATTTTAACTAAATTTCCCAGTGTTTAGTGAATAAACTACTCATGAAACTTGTTCCATACTTATTGGTACACATTCAACTTACATATTTGTGTATGCGTACAGTACTCATCTAACATGGACAAACCATACACAGGGTAGGCCAAAATTCAGAGTTTGAGGAGTCAATAACTTTTTTATTAACAAACCAATTTCAATGATATTACATACAACGAATACTTAATGTATGGAGATTTGTTTGACGAGGTGACATCTTGTAAATGAGTTCCATATGCCGCCTTACAAAGTCGGTCTCTTTCAATTGCATTTTTCGTAACAATAGTAAATGTTTGAGGTTCTAGCACTCGAATTTGTACATGGATATTCTCCTGGAGCTTCTCAAGTGTACGCGGTTTGTTTACATATACCCGCTCCTTCAGATATCCCCACAGGATGTAATTGGGAGCTGAAAGGTCAGGCAAATCTGTGAATTTCCTTGAAAATATCTGCTCACTGAACAGTTGTCATTTTAAAAATAAAATTCCACTATTTTTACTCGTTGTTCCATTGTGAAATTACCCATGATGAATCTCTCAAGGCTTACTTATAATATGTACCTGCAACAAAAAAATTTAAATATTGACAAATAAGTTATTTACCTGTCTAATCCAACTCAGAATTTTGGCCCACCCTGTATATTATACCAGTTATGACCATGTAATATGTTCATATTTGATGGTTGGTTTCTTCACTGAATGTTTTTTATTTTCTTTAGTTTTAATTTGGTGTGCATTGTAATACAAATTTAAAGTGGTATATACTATCCAGCTATATGTATTAGATTTCGCTGTAGATATTAGGCCCACTCTAGCATAAACATTTAAACTATATTCATTTATGATTTGTGAGCTTTGGTTTTTTTTTTGCTTGTGTGGTGATGGTTTAGATACAGTATATGATCATACATTGCATAAGCCTGCCACAATGTTTAGCTGGTCCTATCATAACAACCTAATGCCTGTTCATATGAGATTAACCCACTTACCGGTACTTGGGAAATCCTTCCTCCTGTGGCTCTCTGCTGTGCAAGGTTAAATAGGGCTGTTTAGTTGAATTCCTTGGTTCCACCATGCATGCAGATATCTGTGTCTCTAAATCCACAACACTGCAATGCTTGACTTCATCTCCTGGCAGATGAAGTTCAAGGGAGCCATGTCACTAATATATTGAACAGGTATTAAAGGAAGGTTCTTGGGATCCTATATACACTGTATCGCCAGAAGTATGTGGACATCCTTACTAATTATTAATATCTCTCTAATGTCCCTCTCCTAGGAGCACCATATTTTTGGTTTGTGAGAGTATATAAAAGAGGTCCACAGTAATATGTCTGTAAAGGGATACTATAGGCACCAAAACAACTTTAGCTTAATGAAGCGGTTTCGGTGTATTTATCATGCCTATGTATTCTTACAGCTCTCTGAAAATGCAGTATTTACATTGAAAAACGGGCGTGAATAAGCAATAAGCTGTAGTGGTTCTGGTGACTATAGTGTCCTTTTAAAAGGCCACTTTTTGCACCATAACTAATATAGCCATTTGATGGTTATTGTTAGGACAGTACAGTGGCCCAATACGCAGAATTAAGTAAAACACAGTAAAATAATAAACTAAGGAAAAATGTATTTCCGGGCTATGAATAGCCGGAATTAATGTAAAAAGAATAACCAGAGACTAGCTGAGGTCAGGGGTACAGACAGGAGCAAAGAGCAAAACGGAAAGTCAAAAGCCAAAGGGTCAGGAAGCCAGAAGTAAGAATAGTCAGGACAAGCCAATATCAAAAACCAGAATACCAAATACAGGAACGTGTTATCGGATAACCACGACGTGGCTGCACATGCACGTCCGCGTGACCCCGGGGCCACATATTATATGCCTATTATCGCAGCGGCCAGCGTACATAGAACGCTGCACGCGCTGGGGAAGGACTCAACGACGGATCTGGCGGTGATCCTCCAAGACTTAGGTAATTGCCTATCAGCTCCTGTGTGACCACACCAATCGGGTGCGGCTGCGACCTGTTACAGTTATGGTACTATCCCCTGTTTCTGTATCAAACTATTTTTAAGTGGTTTGTCACAAACTGACGTTTCCTGAGGCACCTGTGATATTAGTCTTTTGTATCCCTTAAAATATAAAATTGTACATTTACCTGTAATCTAGTGCCCTGATAAGCTCTTCACTGCATTCTGCTCCACCTACCATGACCTTTTATAGAGAAGCATTGTGGCGATTTTGTCAGATTTTTATCAGTCACTCAAGCATTGTATGTACCCAGTTTCTTGTGTCCTCATAGTTTGCATGCTGATGTTGGATGACAATTGCTTCAATAATCTAAAGCATCTTGTGTCTGGCAGTCACTAGTATGTGCGGACATTGCTAAATGTAAACAGTGCCATTTCCCAGAAACAGCAAAATAAGAGAACGCAGTCATCAAACCAATAATAGAATGCAGGTGCCGTATGGCTCAGAGTTGGCACACTTCCAGCAGCACTTGTACTGCTGAAGGGACTGAGCACACACAGTAAAATAAACTGGGTATTTTTTGAATGCACAGGGTAATTCACAAAATGAATTTCAAATTCAAGGTAAAATTATCTGAACTGGAAACATTCTCCAAGTCACCTATGCTTCCTACTTTGGCCTTAACAGTTAAATTCCCCTTCAATTCTTCCTTTATTGAATAGCCCCGACAGTGTTTTGACTCTCTCTTTTTTTAAGGCTTGACAAAGTCTTGTGAGAGCTAAAACATTATGTTTGCATTGCCATCTACTGTACAAGAATTTCTCAAAAATGATACTGTTTTCACTTGCAAGGCTACATGAGCAACATTTACGTCTCAAAATTACTTCATTAAGACTCTCCCTAGAAGGATAAGCCTATATGGTATTTTGCCATATTTAGGTCCCTCAAATGGCGTTTGCTAATTTTTCAGAGTGTACAGTGAGCCAGTTGAGAAGTTATTTTATTAAAGCGAACACTAAAGTGTTAGGAATACATGTTTTTATTGTCCCTCTCCCAAGTTATAGAAGTTCCCACCCCCTGTGTTTGCAATAAAACTAATAAAAAATAAAAAAAACCCAGTTTTTTTACTCACCTTTTTCCAGTGGCAAGAGTGCTGCATGAAAATTTCACTATATGAAAGAATTGAATTAATGCTTTCCTATGGGGCTGCAATGTCACGTGACTGCGTTTTCATTGTCCAAGAAGCGCGTCCATTGGCTCTGGAGGTGTGTTTATACCCTTCAAAATAAATATTTCTGTTTCTGCAAAGTGGCAATGTTTACCTTGAAAGGTTAAAATGACAGGACCACAACACCCAGGCCCCTTCATTGAGGTGAAGTGGCTTTTGTGACTTTAGTGGTGCTTTAACTTCTTACCTAACCATTTCTTGCCGTCTACTGTAGAGAAAGGCTTGCTTCATTTTCAACAGAAAACTAAATTAAAGGAAAAAAGTACAAGACATTCACTTACTTTTATTATTGCCCCTGTACACCTTTTGCCACTCACTGTCCAATATTCTTTTGACAATCTTTATTGAAATTGTTTATTTACAGTTTCATGAGCAGAAAGATAGATACATAGCATAAAAATATAGAAGTACTTCATCACAATGTCAGAATGATTTTAAACTTAGTTGCAGATCACACAATAACAATATAATATTTACTATTTAATGTGAGGAATAAGGAAAAAGAAAAGAGTTGGCAAAACTTGCCGGCGCCTCCGCTCACACACACTTTCCTACAAGTGCCCCCACACAATGAGACCAGCATGTCCCTGATAAGCAGTTTCCACTTGGTGGGGTATAAATTGAGAGTGAGAAAGCTAATATTTTGCTGGCCCAGCAGGAGTGACCCTGGTTGGTAGGGCCATCAGTAGACAGCATCAGGCCTAGTCCCCCCCCGGATACTAAATTGCCCATCCCACCCAAATAAGATACGGAATAAAGTGATGTTTACAGGGCCAAATGGCTAAGCATCACTCCTGGACATAAATGTATTCCGAGGGGTGTCACTGTTCGGAAAATACTGTTTGTAAAATACCACTATTTAATAGGGATGCTATCCAAAAACTTTTAAGGCTTATTTTTTCCACCCTTAAAGCGGCACTATCACCCCGAACTTATCTTTTCCTAATCGCTTCCTCTTCTCTACCTCTCTCAGAATCTGTTCTTCTTTTCTGTATTTCTATCTAGCTCTCTTTAAAACATAATATAAAGTAGGGACTACTTTGTTTTGTGTATTTTTCCTACGCCTGACATTCTTTGACCCAAGGAGGACCTGGGGTCAAAGAAAGTCAAGCATAGGAAAAAGTAGTCCCTACTTTGTCTTATGTTTTAAAGAAAACTAGATCAGATAGGAAGAAAATTACATTCTGATAGAGTAAGAAAAGAGTAAACATTAGGAGAAAAGTTCAGTGTGACAGTGCCGTTTAACATCCACAGCTGCTTAGTGGGATCTTCAAGGCATTTCCAGAGTGTAGGCACCAATGACTTTGCTTTAAACAATAGGAAGTGAACAGCGCAAAAACAAGGAACATATGAATATATATACACACTCCAGAATGTGTCACACTGTGTAATATACACCACTTGTGTGTGTGCACCAAGTGATAAGAGGTTTAAAATATGTTTAAAAGGAGCCACTGGAAATGAAAAGGATACAAACTCTCATAGGGCAAACTAATAGTATAAAATTATGTGGAAAATAGAATATAAAATGAATAGTTAGTATCACACTCACATTTCTTAGAGCCTGATGACTTTGCTGCTTTAAATAAATGATGCAAAACTGATTTCTTGTGCTTGGGCATGGAAGTAACATTTAGCAGGACGTTTTCAAACGCACATAGAGATAGAGATTCAAACATTTCAGGGATTGGATCCCTGCTCATCTGTTCGAATGGTCTAAGGAGTGGGCAGTACCACCAGATATGACATAGGGATTAGCACCCCAACTGACTTAAAGTCATTGTAGTTTAGAATCTGTCGAACGGGGATACAGTTGTCAGGTCCTACAAAGGCCAAACTTATTGATAATAACCCCCTAGACAGAAGACTAATGTTCATCAAAGGCAACAAAAGGCCCAGAGATGAAGTGTGTAGTTCTGCTAAGCTGCCACCACATTTTTAGTGTTTGCTCCACTTGGAAAGTGTGAGGACTATCCCTAGGGACAGCGGAGGAAACATTCCAAAACAAGGAGGGGAGTGGATTTCAAGAACATGCTTGATCTAATTTAGGCTAAAGCTTTATTAAGATCAAAGCATGCCATTCCAAAATCCTCTGCAGAATAGCAACTTAAAAATATTTACAAAAATCAATCATGCAGGGCTTAGTTGTCCTTAGCTTTTGGCAGACAAAGAATGTCATGCTTCAGGCAAGGTTCCTCTTCCCTCCATATGTAGGAAATCACTGGGATGTCAAATATTTAAAGAAGGTAAGTTAATTGGGATTGTCTGGAATAGGTACAGAGCTCTAGGTAAAATGTTCATCTTAAGGACTGAGATACTCCTGAGCCAGGGTAGTTCCAATGTTTGAGGTCCAATTCAATGGAATTAAGTAAAATGTGATTTCTTCAGCTTAAGATTATAGAGTTTGTAATTTCCATGGAATTCAGACAAGAGAAGTGAAATTTGCAGAATGTCTTCCTCATATGCAGCTACTTTGTGTTCCAAAATACCCTGTCTGATCCAAGACACATTCACGATTGCTTTTAAATAAGTCTCCAAAGTCAGAGCAAATAGTAGGAGGGACAGCGGACATCCCTGTCTAGTGCCATTGCACATTGCTAATAAGTGCTACATTTCTAAGCAAAAATATGCACATGCTTTTCTTACCTTGTCCCCATTATTATTTATATAGCGCCAGGAAATTCCGTAGCGCTGTACAATGGGTGGACTAACAGACACGTAATTGTAACCAGACAAATGGTGTAGGAGCGCAGCATTAATTTATAGTGGAGGAAGTTAGGTGCAGAGTGAGACTTTCTCCAACAGCGTCCATACACCTGTAACATGGTCATATTGTTTCATTTATACACATACATTCAGTTATACATGACGATATCATCAGTGAGAGTGAAATTTTTTGCATTTTTCACACACAAATGGCACTTACACTGACGCTATAATTGTTGTGATACGTTTTACTGTTTTGAAACACTAATATATGTGTTCAGCGAAGTCTCCCGAGTATAACAGTACCCCTCATGTACAGGTTTTATGGGGTTTTCAAAAGTTACAGAGTCAAATATAAGGCTTGCGTTTCAGTTTTTTCAAATTAATTCGCCAGGTTGGTTATGTTGCCTTTGAGACTGTACGGTAGCCCAGGAATGAAAAATTACCCAGGGTATTGCAAATGGGGTATGTTCAGTCTTTTTTAGTAGCCACTTAGTCACAAACACTGGCCAAAATTGGCGTTCCAATTTTTTTTTGCGTTTTTCCACACACAAACAAATATTAACATTAACTTTGGCCAGTGTTTGTGACCAAGTGGCTACTAAAAAAAGACTGCACATACCCCATTTGCAATACCTTGGGTTGTCTACTTTTGCAAATGGTATGCCATTATGGGGGTAATTCTTATTCCTGGGCTACCATATGGTCTCAAAGGCAACGTAACCAATCTGGCGAATTTCAATGTGAAAAAACTGAAAAATGTGACACCCTATATTTGACCCTGTAACTTCCCAAAACACCATAAAATCTGTACGTAGGGGATATGGTTTTACACGTGAGACATCGCTGAATACAAATATGTGTATTTTATTGCAGTAAAAGAAAACAGTATTATGACATTCACAGTTAGAATGTCACGTAGAACTAAGAAAATTTAAAAACCATCTTATTTTCTCCCATTTTTAAAAATATATTTTATTCATATTAAATTATGTTCCATACCTAAATATTTGATGTTAAATGAAAGCCCCGTTTCCCCTGAATAAAATGATATATAATAAGTGTGGGTGCATTTAATATGAAAGAGGTGAATTACGGTTGGACAGACATATAGCACAAATGCCAGGTTTTGATTACGTTTTATTTTGATCACAACTTGTACATTTGGCTGCGGTCTTAAGGTTAACACTGCACACACCAAATATGCATGGTGTTCTATGCTGCACTACAGGTATTATAGCCCACTTTATGTAGGATGGCATAGAACGCCCTAAAATTGTTAAAGAGTTATCTGTCAAGTAACTTTATTTTGTGTGTCATACTGCTTGAAAATGTCGTGACGCTGGCCAAGTGGATGGTGGCCAAAGGCCCTTTTAATTAATACCACAATGTAGTAATGTTATGTGCACTGTGCTGGTTATGGTGCCTAGTCACTTTAAATTATAGTAAATGTGTTTAGAAAGTTTGTAAATAAAATAAATTGATCTTTCTTTTAATTGGACACTTACTGTTTTTTGGTACCAGAAGTACTAGAGCTCATTTTAGTGGTTATGTGGTAAAGAATCTTTGGGTACATTCCCCCTATATTTTGTAAAGCCTTTTGAATGTGTTTTTTTTTTATTTATTTTTTTTTTACTAAAGCTGGGTCCCTCTTACGCCACATACGTAATGCAGAAGTTTCAATTTGGATTATCCGTCCTATTTGTATGGCAATACATAGCTAATGAGTGCCGAGCAAGCTCCCACAGGATTAATTGCCAAGATAAACTGAGAAACTGACATTTAGTATATATCCAACATTTTGAAGTAGAATGTAAAGATAGATTTTCTCCACTGCGCAATTTATTAAAGTACCTGCAAATTTTTAACCCATTTGAATCAGTCCAGTTTGTCCTAAATGTGTCTGAAATTAATTCCTGTACATTTCTTGAGCTATTTCCATGTATTTATTAGTACTTGCTGGAAGAAGCCTGTGGGCAAATAGTCATTTTTTTAATTATTTTTTTTTTTTAAATTAAAATAAACAAGGGCTAGTGGACCTCTTAACCACCAAGAAAGAGTGTGTAATTCGGGTCTATCCTATTCCCTCACATCAGAGATGAAGGTGTGAGGGTAAATAACAGTCACATTATTGGTGCTGTGAGACTGTTCCTGAACTCAGCCGTTAGGTGTAAGGTTGTTTTGTCATATTACCACAGGATGTCAGCTTTCTCTTAACTTTCTCGAAACTTAAAAGCTCTTTCATAATATTGGCCTTTATTATCGCCACAAGTGCGTAGGATGAAAAGGAAGGGGAAAAACCAAATGAATAATAGTAAAGCATCATTCCAGTTAACATGTTGAATTTGGCAGTGCAGAAAACGACCAGAAATATGCCTGATAGCTCTTCCAACAGGTCGCCCACTGACATTGTGCTACAACTGTTATTTCAATCTTCATAATGACATGCCTCATTGTTCTGGGAAAATGTATTTTTGATGCCTTAATACAATATACTGTGCCATAAAGAGTTTTCTACTTCTTTATACAGAGCTCCATTGTAGTCCATTCGAGAATCGGGACACCCACTTTATGATGGAGTATTTGGACTGGAAAGTGTCTTTTGGGAGCCGTGACTTGAGGTTTCATTGCAATGAACTTGCACATCAGTAAATGCAGTTTATTTGCAAACACAGCTCGACTATTCAGCAGGTTAAAACTATGGACAAAGAACAATGGTCAATTGCATCGCACATCCCCCTAACAGGAAACAACTCTACCGTGGAGGTATGTGAAACAAAATTAAGTATTTTCTCTCATCAGTTAAAAATTGGTATATATTTGGATGTCATAATTAATACATACTGTAAGCTTATGGAAACTATTATAATATTTATACTCGAGTAGAAACTAGAAAACAACTAACAGGGTTATTTACTAAAGTGAGAATAGGTTGGAATACAAAGTGAATTTCAAATTTTAAGGTTAAAGTAGCTGAACTGGAAACAAAGCTAACAAGGAGAATTTTGCCTACTTTGGCCTTAAATATGAAACCCACGTGAGTTAATAACCTTGTTGGATCGCCCACCATAAATTTAAACTTGCACCAATTGTTAGCTTCCTATATAATGTATGGCTTAATTTAGTTCATACTTCCAGCTGTCCCAGATTTGGTGGTAACATCCCAAATTTGGGCATCTCCTGTTACTATCGTGTGTAGACTCACCCTTTATAAGGGCATTCTAAGCAACATAATCCCTCCAGTGACGCACTTGCACTACACTGCAGAGAGCATGGAAATAGAGCGCCTGCAGGGTTCAGTGGGGTAACCTTGTATTCATGCCAGACTGACTTGCCAGTAAAGTAGGTTAACCCATCCTCTTTCTGGACAAGTCTGCCCTTTTGGCTGAGCCACTGACAAGGTCTCACATTGGTCTGCCCCCTCTACCTACCCTCCCACCAGCATCCCGATTCTAATAATGCAAGTCGCAAAAGTCATGGTTGCCATATTCGTAGAGATTAGTGAACATGGCTGAAATTTGATTTATCAGCCCTAACAAAAAATCCATAGTGATACTATAGGCACCAATACAACTTGAACTTAATGAAGCTTTATTAAATAATTATTCATTTTGCTGTATTGATCATGCCCCTGCAGTATCACTGCTCACTTCTCTGCCATTTAGGAGTTAAATCACCTTGTTTATACAGACATAGTAACATCTCCCTGTATGTGACGTGCAGCCTTCCTAAACAATTCCTGTAATGAGTCATCTAATGTTTAAAGTTCCTTTATGACACAGTCTGTTTAATTTAGAATTTCTTATCTTCTGCTCTGTTACTAACCTTCTCTAGACCCTGCAGGAGGCTCCTGTGTGTGATTAACCCCTTAAGGACGCTGGATGGAAATTTTCCGTCATTGCAGTACTCCCCTTAAGGACGCAGGATGGAAAATTTTCTTCCAATACTAAAATTAAACCCAGATTGCCACAATCACGCTTGATAGTAAAAAACTTGTAAAAAGTAAAAAAAAACTTCTGAAAAAAGTTTAAATAAAGTTTTAAAAAGTAAAAAAGTTGTTAAAAGCTAAAAAGAACGTTTTTAAAAGTTAAAAAAGGGAAATAATGCGTATTACCGCTACACTTGGTACAGTCTAGCGAAAAAATGATACCACGCTAAGGTTTAAAATATGCCTTTTGAAACACCCTGGAGTGTCTTCTTTAGGAAATGGTATGCCTTTGTGAAGTAATTGGAAAACACAACCTATTAAAAAATACCAAAGTGGGGCATGGACCCAGCGTAAAAATTCTAAGTTAAATGGCTGTGTCTCAAATGTGCCCCTTCAACGTTGTCATAGACCTGGTAAAGGTACATATGGGGGTATTGCTGTACTCAGATGACATAGCTGATCAACATATGATGTAGTATTCTGCTGTCGCACACATAAGGTTTGCAAAATATATATTACACACTCATTGTGTGTCAAATAGGCATAAAGAATGCTTATTAACACTACACTTGATACAAGCTAGCGGAAACATGATCCCACACTAAGGTTCAAAATTTGCCTTTTGAAATACCTTCGGGTGTCTTCTTTTAGAAATCGCTTGCATTTTTGGGGTAGTTCGAAAAAGCAACCTACTAACATATTTCAAAATAGAATACGGACCTATTGAAACCCTCCATGTAAATTCACACTTAAAAACCTGAACTTGTCACGTCTTTTACACCACTGTAACTTCACAAAATAGTGTCTATTGGGCTTATTGTTTTACTCAGAAGAGGTAACTGAGCATGCTTAGGGGGAATTTATGACAGTGGCATAAATGTATGTGGCAGTGACGGTGGCAAATGTACGAAATACCCAGCCAAAATTCAACATGTATGTAAAAAAAAAAAAATTTAATTTTGTTTTCTCACCACAAAATTTGAAATAAATTGGTGAAGAAATGGTGGCAAGTTAAGGTATAATATATGCCTAATAAGATACCCTCAAATGGAAGGTCTTTGTGGGGTTATTTGAATAACCAATGGCTATAATGCCACAAAATCAGACATATGACCATCTATGAAAATTCCAGCTATAGAAACTGAAATAGCATGGTCTCCTATATGGCATTCTAGCTTCACAGAATAGGGGCAAAGGTATACAATGGGGGTATCGTTGTACTCAGCAGATGTAGCTAAACACAATATGGATTTCTGTACAGGGCTTTATGAAATACACATTAGAAAATCCTTGTTATACAGTTGCAAGAAAAAGTATGTGAACCCTTTGGAATGATATGGATTTCTGCACAAATTGGTCATAAAATGTGATCTGATCATCTTCTAAGTCACAATAGACAATCACAGTCTGCTTAAACTAATAACACACAAATAATGAAATGTTGCCATGTTTTTATTGAAAACAATATGTAAACATTCACAGTGCAGGTGGAAAAAGTATGTAAACCCTTGGATTTAATAACTGGTTGAACCTCCTTTGGCAGCAATAACTTCAACCAAACGTTTCCTGTAGTTGCAGATCAGACGTGCACAACGGTCAGGAGTAATTCTTGACCATTCCTCTTTACAGAACTGTTTCAGTTCAGCAATATTCTTGGGATGTCTGGTGTGAATCGCTTTCTTGAGGTCATGCCACAGTATCTCAATCGGGTTGAGGTCAGGACTCTGACTGGGCCACTTCAGAAGTCGTATTTTCTTCTGTTTAAGCCATTCTGTTGTTGATTTATTTCTATGCTTTGGGTCATTGTCCTGTTGCAACACCCATCTTCTGTTGAGCTTCAGCTGGTAGACAGATGGCCTTAAGTTATCCTGCAAAATGTCTTGATAAACTTGGGAATTCATTTTTCCTTCGATGATAGCAATCCATCCAGGCCCTGACGCAGCAAAGCAGCCCAAAACCATGACGCCCCCACCACCATACTGCACAGTTGGGATGAGGTTTTGATGTTGGTGTGCTGTGCTTTTTTTTTGCCCACATAGTGTTGTGTGTTTCTTCCAAACAACTCAACTTTGGTTTCATCTGTCCACAGAATATTTTGCCAGTACTGCTGTGGAACATCCAGGTGCTCTTGTGCAAACTGTAAACGTGCAGCAATGTTTTGTTTGGACAGCAGTGGCTTTCTCTGTGGTATCCTCCCATGAAATCCATTCTTGTTTAGTGTTTTACGTATTGTAGATTCGCTAACAGGGATGTTAGCATTTGCCAGTGACTTTTGTAAGTCTTTAGCTGACACTCTAGGATTCTTCTTCACCTCATTGAGCAGTCTGCGCTGTGCTCTTGCAGTCATCTTTACAGGACGGCCACTTCTAGGGAGAGTAGCAGCAGTGCTGAACTTTCTCCATTTATAGACAATTTGTCTTACCATGGACTGATACGGCTTTTGGAGATACAGGGAGTGCAGAATTATTAGGCAAGTTGTATTTTTGAGGATTAATTTTATTATTGAACAACAACCATGTTCTCAATGAACCCAAAAAACTCATTAATATCAAAGCTGAATATTTTTGGAAGTAGTTTTTAGTTTGTTTTTAGTTTTAGCTATGTTAGGGGGATATCTGTGTGTGCAGGTGACTATTACTGTGCATAATTATTAGGCAACTTAACAAAAAACAAATATATACCCATTTCAATTATTTATTATTACCAGTGAAACCAATATAACATCTCAACATTCACAAATATACATTTCTGACATTCAAAAACAAAACAAAAACAAATCAGTGACCAATATAGCCACCTTTCTTTGCAAGGACACTCAAAAGCCTGCCATCCATGGATTCTGTCAGTGTTTTGATCTGTTCACCATCAACATTGCGTGCAGCAGCAACCACAGCCTCCCAGACACTGTTCAGAGAGGTGTACTGTTTTCCCTCCTTGTAAATCTCACATTTGATGATGGACCACAGGTTCTCAATGGGGTTCAGATCAGGTGAACAAGGAGGCCATGTCATTAGATTTTCTTCTTTTATACCCTTTCTTGCCAGCCACGCTGTGGAGTACTTGGACGCGTGTGATGGAGCATTGTCCTGCATGAAAATCATGTTTTTCTTGAAGGATGCAGACTTCTTCCTGTACCACTGCTTGAAGAAGGTGTCTTCCAGGAACTGGCAGTAGGACTGGGAGGTGAGCTTGACTCCATCCTCAACCCGAAAAGGCCCCACAAGCTCATCTTTGATGATACCAGCCCAAACCAGTACTCCACCTCCACCTTGCTGGCGTCTGAGTCGACTGGAGCTCTCTGCCCTTTACCAATCCAGCCACGGGCCCATCCATCTGGCCCATCAAGACTCACTCTCATTTCATCAGTCCATAAAACCTTAGAAAAATCAGTCTTGAGATATTTCTTGGCCCAGTCTTGACGTTTCAGCTTGTGTGTCTTGTTCAGTGGTGGTCGTCTTTCAGCCTTTCTTACCTTGGCCATGTCTCTGAGTATTGCACACCTTGTGCTTTTGGGCACTCCAGTGATGTTGCAGCTCTGAAATATGGCCAAACTGGTGGCAAGTGGCATCGTGGCAGCTGCACGCTTGACTTTTCTCAGTTCATGGGCAGTTATTTTGCGCCTTGGTTTTTCCACACGCTTCTTGCGACCCTGTTGACTATTTTGAATGAAACGCTTGATTGTTCGATGATCACGCTTCAGAAGCTTTGCAATTTTAAGAGTGCTGCATCCCTCTGCAAGATATCTCACTATTTTTGACTTTTCTGAGCCTGTCAAGTCCTTCTTTTGACCCATTTTGCCAAAGGAAAGGAAGTTGCCTAATAATTATGCACACCTGATATAGGGTGTTGATGTTATTAGACCACACCCCTTCTCATTACAGAGATGCACATCACCTAATATGCTTAATTGGTAGTAGGCTTTCGAGCCTATACAGCTTGGAGTAAGACAACATGCATAAAGAGGATGATGTGGTCAAAATACTCATTTGCCTAATAATTCTGCACTCCCTGTACTTTTATAACCCTTTCCAGCTTTATGCAAGTCAACAATTCTTAATCGTAGGTCTTCTGAGAGCTCTTTTGTGTGAGGCATCATTCACATCAGGCATTGCTTCTTGTGAAAAGCAAACCCAGAACTGGTGTGTGTGTTTTTTTTTGTTTTGTTTTTTTTTAATAGGGCAGGACAGCTGTAACCAACACCTTCAATCTCATCTCAGTGATTGGACTCCAGTTGGCTGACATCTCACTCCAATTAGCCCTTAGAGATGTCATTAGTCTAGGGGTTCACTTCCTTTTTCACCTGCACTGTGAATGTTTACATGGTGTGTTCAATAAAAACATGGCAACATTTCAGTATTTGTGTGTTATTAGTTTAAGCAGACTGTGATTGTTTATTGTTGTGACTTAGATGATGATCAGATCACATGTTATGACCAATTTGTGCAGAAATCCATATCATTCCAAAGGGTTCACATACTTTTTCTTGCAACTGTATGTGTATATGCCAAAATAGAGAAATAAAGCACAATTTGACTCCAATATTTAGCAGAGATTGGCAGTTAAATGGCTACTTAAAAAAATGTCAAAATAACCTTAGGTAAATAGCCTGTGATGTCTACTTTATATAAATATTTACTTTTGTGTGGCAATTTTGTTTTCTGTGATGGGTATTAAACTTCCAAGACAAACATACCTACTTCTAAAATTGTTTCACATTGAAATTTCATTTTAGGCCTTGTAGTTTGTGACGTGTAGCTTTCAAAATAAACTGAAATCCTATACATATTATATACTTTGTAAATCAAGACACATAAATGAATTGATTTTTAAATTACTTTTAAGCTGGACATATTATGCACACATTATTATTGGCAAAACCTGGCAAACAATATTTCCCCTCCCCCCATTATTATTTTGCATTTGTTTTGTAATAATGATTTTATTTATGTATATGTCACATCAAATTAAAGCCCTTTTTATAGTCTATAAACCAGTATATAATATGTGCAAAATAAGTATATAATAAGATGCAAATTGCAGTTGAACACAAACAGCAAAAAATGCAAAAACTGCTTGTGTCCTTAAGGGGTTAAAGTTCAATTAATAAAGCAGGAGATAAACATTTTAAAACCAAGTAAATATATGATTGAAATGAAACCATTTTGATTTCATGCAGGGGTGATGTGACTAGGGCTGCATAAACGTAAACAAAAGTAAATCACTTAAATGGTCATGGCATTTGGAGTTAAAGGAAAACTAGAGGGTCAGGAATAGAAATGTATATTCCTGACCCTATAAAAAAATTTTTTATGTGGCCGTCCACCCTTGCCTCCCTTACATAGGATACAAACTCACCTTTATTCCCACACCTGCGTTGGCTCTGCACCCTTCCTGCCTCCTTGGAGATCTTACCCAATCCAATGCTTTCCTATAGAAAATGTACATCCAAATGTACATTGAGATCTAATTTTTCTATGTGGATTATAGTATCTCTTGTAACATTCTTGAGCTTTAGTGATAAGTTCATTGAGAATAGTAATTTTTAAATTTGATTTCTTTGTAACTTTAGGTGGTTATCCAGATATGGAATGTGTGTTTAAGAGGTGATTAACTTTGGATGATATCCATAGTTGGAGTATGAACAAATGGCATTATTGTAACTGAATTCAGCTAATTAAAGCTTTTGGGACAAAGTTTTCCTGATAGTTGAAATGAAGTCTCAGATATTTTTCATGTGTGCTGTTTATTATTTCAATTTGTCTGTACAATTATGAATAATTAAGATAAGTGACATTTTATTATGGGCACTTTGCATATTTCTCTTCAAAAGATTTGTGGTTTTCCAAGTGGTTAATATTTTGTGGAAATGAATGGAATAATCAATCAACAATAACCATTACTGTAGTTTCACAAGCAGGCAATATCCCCACTAATTCATGTTAGACAACCAAAATAGTAATTTGCAAAATAAATAGTCCTTTTAACACCAGGATATTTAGGAGGGGTTGGGGTGGATAAATCTGATCAAATTGCCTACATTGAGATGAGTAATACGCAAATTGTCTTTAAAATACTGTCTGCTTTAGTAATTGCAGAAACAGACTCTACTTCAAGGTATTTGTGACTGTAAACAATGGTAAAACCTCAATTTTGGGGGGCGTGGCTAACTGCCTAGAGCAATGGATGCCTAATCCTTTAGCTCTGGCTCACAGTGTCACAATCTGATGCCATCCTGACAATCTGACCACATATAAAGACAACAAAGGCGACATGGCACAACAAAAGGGGGAAGAAGAACGCCACAAAGGCAGTAAAACTTAACTTTTTTGGGAATAAATCACAAAACGATCAGACGGAGATTCGGGCCTTCTCTCAAGATGGAGGCGCCAGCTCAGACGGCACAGAGTGCCCCACTCCGACGGAAATAGATTCAGACCCTGACAAGCTCACAAAAAGTCACCTACAGCTGGCACTGGATGCACTGTCACAGAAGTGGATTACAACTTGGCAGCATTTAATGGACTCATTAAGGAAAGATGTTCAAGAACTGGGTAAAAGGACATCACATGTTGAATCTAAAATGGAGGACTTTGCCTAGACATATAACGATCTGGCCACACACGTGGAACAGATCAAACGAAAGCTCACCACTACTGAACTGAAACTAACTGACCTGGAGGATAGGGCGCGCAGAAATAATTTGCGCCTCAGAGGGATACCAGAATCAATACTACCAGAAAACCTACAAACCCATGTTAGAGGTCTCCTTCATGCATATGTCCCAGAGATACCAGCAGATATGTTATTCATAGATAGAGTGCATCGGCTTCCAAGGCCTAGATTCTTGCCTGTAACAGCACCCCGAGATGTCTTGATGCGCATTCATTAATATCATAGAAAAGAGCACATATTGCGAGTGAGCAGCAACAAAGTGAAACTGCCGGCAGACTTCCCAGAGATTAAAATATTCGCGGATCTTTTGGCCTCCACAGGAGGAAAGACTTCTCACAAATAGCCAACACATTGCGGTCCAACGGCATCAGATTCCGCTGGGGTTTCCCAACAAAAATGCTGTTAACAAAAGACGGATCCACACAAGTTATCACATCACCGGAGGACGGGATAAGAAAATTGCGGCTCTGGTGACTCACAGAAAAAGAACCGGAACCGCAGGCTTCACCACCTTGTCATTTGCAGCTTGAAGGGAGCAGAGCTACCCTCACGAAAAAACCTCACTGAAAGACTGCAAGTATAAAACAAAAGCAAGCATGTTGTAACTGCACACAGCATGGACTGATCTCCATGTATAATACTTGCTAAACGTTATTAATATTAATCTGTTTTTTATCTTCTTATTATATTTTTTAAAGCAACCTGTATATTAATCACATATGGTTAAACTTTCCCATAGTAAGAGCCAATGTAAATTACCTGCTAAGGGTTATTATTGTTAATCTATTTTCTACTCTTCCACCTAATGATCTAAAGCGTGGGTCGTCAACCTGGTCCCTACCGCCCAATAGTGGGCATTTCAGGATTCCAGGTGGGCGGTAGGGATTTTCTAATTTTGAGAGATTAGGTGGGTGGGCGGGTGAGAGCCGCCTGGGCCGCACATGGAGGAGTCCATCGGGTGGCCCATGCTGTCAGGGCCATCTGATGGATGTGGATTGTGAGGGGGCCTCGGTCAGCGCTGGGCGCCTTAACAGTGCGACCGGGCCTCCTGTGATTACATCACAGAGCTGGGAGGAAGTGACTGCACGTCACTCCTCCCAGCTAACACACAGACCGCGCGGGAGGAAGGAGGAGGGAGTCAGAGTGGGAATTCTGACTCCCATCCACCTGAGCCACCACTGGACCCCGTGACCACATTTTGTGTGTTTGTTTATGTGTCTTTGTATGTATGTCTTGTGTGTGTCTGTCTGTATGTATGTATGTGTGAGTCTGTCTGTATATATGTGTATGTATCTTTGTATGTATGTCTTGTGTGTCTGTATATGTGTTGTGTGTGTCTTTGTATGTGTATCTTGTGTCTGTATGTGTGTGTCTTTGTATGTATGTCTTATGTGTGTGTCCTTGGTATGTGTGTGTCTGTATGTATGTGTGTCTGTCTGTTATAGTGGGCTATAGTAAGTAATAGTAAGTGGGATACCTAGCTCAGCCTTCCTACTGGGCATTGCTATAAAGAAGGTTAAAAAATAAAAATAAAAATGGAAAAAAAAGTGGGGAGGGGAATTGAGGAGGGAGAGGAGGGATGCTGACGCACAGCTGAGAAATCATATTATGCGCAAACAGAGAAGTCGTCTGAATATCACTGAAAGAGGATACCTTTGTTTGTTCCTTACAAAAATCGTATACTGTCACTTCTTGGTGTGGTATAGATTTTCTTTTTTTGTTAGACAATGTAAACTACCTGCTAAGGGTTATTACTGCTAATTAATTTCCACTCTCCCATCTTATGACCCAAAGCAACCTGCATCTTACGCAACATAAATATGCTAAGTGCAACTGTATGAACAGTCAAGTAACTAATACACCATACCTCCCCAGGAAATGGGATAGCCACCAAAGAGCTGATGTACTGACTCAATTAAAAAATAAATAAAAATAAATGTTGCATTATACAGTTGATAAATATGAGTTAATAGATGTTGTCTGTGTGACACGCCAGGGCAATTAGACCATTGGAGGGAGATTATTGGGATATTTGGACAGTCAGGCATACTATAGCACTAGCGCAGTGTCTAAGAAGCCCATGGCACTCACAAACGTACAATGCCTAGAGTGCTGCACAGCTGACACAAAGCATAAGTTTTAGATCTAAAGTTTCCTACACCACAAGTTATAAATATGTAATGTATAATATGCTATGTTAGAGATTGTCTTTAACACCTAGGATATACAAGGTATAAATACATAAGGTATAATAAGCTTTAGACTTAAGATTTTCTTTTTTATACCACAAGTTATGCATAGGTAATGTAGAATGTGATATGGTAAAAAAAAAAAAAATTCTTCAATATCTAAGATATACAAGTTACAAAAATGTAATGTATAATATTTTAAGTTAGAGAACATCTGCAACACCTATGATATGTACTCAATGTATGCCAATGTTCAACCCACAGCACTGACTCAGGATGAAACATCTATTATATAGAGTATCATTTAGACCCGAAGCCACCTTAACCCCTTAAGGACCAAACTTCTGGAATAAAAGGGAATCATGGCATGTCAGACATGTCATGTGTCCTTAAGGGGTTAAGGAAACACAGAAGTTTCCACCTCCACGGTACCTATAGGAGTACCATGCCTTACGACCAAAGGTTATGTAAATATCTAGTTCATGTTTACCCCCAGTTTAATTTCCCTTCTCCCATTCGCAGAAAACTCCACCAAAGTGTCACCGACCCAACCCAGGTTCACTGTACAAGGCGAGAGAAACAATGACAAGGTCACCCAATCAAACCAACCTACTCCACACCTCGAAAAAAAGGCACCATAAACTGCGAAACAAATACACAGATGTAACCACAACTGATGCTCCCCCAAAACTAACAACATATGAAAATACAATCACATAACGTTAGGGGATTAAATACCCCACACAATCGCAGGACTCTCCTAGCAGGTGCTAAACAGGACAGCGCAGACATTCTTTGTCTCCAAGAAACACACTTTGCACACTGCAGGGTCCCAGAGTTTGGGAAACCGGAATATACAACCCAATATCACACCACTTACTCCTCTAAACCAAGAGGTGTCTCTTTCCTGTTCCATAAATTACTAACCTTTTACAGATTAAAAAAAGACCCCCAGGGCCGCTACCTCATACTGCACTGCAATATCAACAACGCATTATATACCTTAGTGGGTATATACAGTCCAAACACCAACCAACGCAACTTTCTACACAAGGTACTGAACAAAATTCCCCACCATAACACGACTTCCTTAATAATATGTGGAGATCTGAATCATGTACTACACCCACATATGGACACGACAGCGACTACATCCACTCCAAGATCCAAAGCACTAAACTCACAATGCAAGGCCCTCACTAAACTTATTTCAGATTATGGCCTATACGACATCTGGCGTACCCTTCAACCAAACATGAGAGGGTATTCATTCTACTCAGCGATTCACAAAACGCATTCTAGAATAGATTGCATTCTGGTGTCACATGATATGATCTCACAGGTGACCAAATGTCAGTTGGGGGACATCGTGTGGTCAGATCATGCCCCAGTAACACTCACAACCCACGACGCCTACAACCACAGAGGGAAACCCCCCTGGCGATTGAACAACACATTACTGACTGATGCAGACTTTAACACTAAATTAGAAAAACAGACATAAATGACTATTTCCAGGCAAATCAAAATTAGGAGCTCCTGCCCACCACACTATGGCAAGCCCACAAGGCAGTAACTAGAAGAATACTTATAAGCAAAGCAGCGTATATAAAACGGAGCACACAAAAGAAATATCTACAATTATTGACAGAGCTTCGAGATCTCAGTAACTAACAATAAAATCCAAAGACGAAAGACTAATAGAAAAAGCACATACTACTAAACAAATCAATGACCTGCTGCTCCACAAAACTGCCCAGAACCTCCACAAACTCAAATTATGGCATTTCACACAGGGTACCAGAGCTAGCAAAGCGCTAGAGTCAATGCTGAGGCAGAAACAAGCAAAATCAAAAATCCCATACATACTCAATAACGCAAGAGGGAAAATATACGACCCCCGAAAAAATTAACACAATGATTGCTAACTACTACAAAAGTCTTTATAACCTGCGGGACGATAGACACACCAACCCAATCACACTGAAATACAAAACTTCCTCGCCAACATAAGACTACCAACTCACGCAATTGCATAAAAAAAGTCTACAAAAACCAATCACACTACAAGAACTGATGCAGACAATACGATCACTACCATCAGGGAAATCACCGGGCCCAGATGGTTTCACCAACGAATATTATAAAACATTGCACAACACTCTAGCCCCGCACCTAGTCACAGCACTAAATAACATAGTACAATCGGGAAACATGCCACCAGAGATGTTACTCGCGCACATAGCCACATTAGCAAAACCGGGGAAGACTCCCAATCAGCCAAAAAATCTACGCCCCATCTCCCTACTAAATACTGACACACAAAAAACCTCGCAAAAATATACACTACTAGGAGTAGCGACCATCATACCTTCCCTCATACACCCAGACCAAGTGGGATTTGTGAAGGGGAGACAGGGGGCAGAGGGCACAAGAAAACTTCACAGCCTGCTTTATGGTAAAAAGGCCCACGAAAAACCCAGAGTGTTTGTCATTAGATGCCTAAAAGGCTTTTGACAGGTTGCACTGGAATTTCCTCCGAGCAGTCCTGAAAAATTTGACTTCCCACCCGCATTTCAAGGCCTAATCTCAGCACTTTACTCTACACCTGCTGCCCAAATAATGAACGGAGGCTTTGTGTCCCAACCCTTTGAAATCACAAACGGCACCCGTCAAGGATGCCCACTATCCCCAATACTCTATATCCTCGCCCTTGAACCACTAGCACAATCCATCAGGGACAACATAATTATTAAAGGGGTACGTATAGCAGACAAAGAATACAAAATTACCATGTTTGCTGATGATGTCATGCTCTCGTTTACTGACCCAATAGTTTCTATCCCGGCTCTCCAAACCACTGTGAAACAATATAGTGATTGCTCATACTATAAATTGAACACCACAAAAACCATGTGTCTATACACACCATCACCACACACAACAGCAGTTCTGAAACAGACACACAAATATGAATGGAAGGACAGAGTTACATTCCTGGGAATCAATTTCACAAAACAAGAACACCGCCTGCTCAGAGACAACTACATCAAAACCCTCAACTCTATAAAACAACAGATGATGGGATGGAAAGGGAAATTTGTCTCATGGATGGGAAAAATTGCTGCAGTAAAAATGTTAATATTGCCAAAACTGCAATACTTATTCCGCACATTACAAATTAAACTACCCCAAACATTCCTCAAGATAGCTCAGAAAGTGATTAACACATTTATTTGGGCACCCAAAAAGCCAGGGACAACGGCAAACATTATGTACCTACCATAGAAATTGGGGGGCATGGGCCTACCACACCTCACCACGTATTATAGAGCGTCCATCATGAGCCAACTCATAACAACGTTACACCAATCCTCGACACCAAACTCATGGTTAGACATTGAGGTGGCAAATGCAGACGGACAACACATTACTTCTCTTGCCTGGCTAATGCCACAACACAGGAGAAAACACATACACATGGCTCCTACAACCGCGACAACACTGAGAGAATGGGACAGACATCACAAAATACATAAAACGAACACTGTCACCTGCAATGCCACTTTCTTCCTTCACAGAACTCATACCCTTTGTGAACATCGTCACTTGGAACACGACAGGTTTGAGACACCTATATGACCAACACAAACTTATACCATTTAACCAGCTGCAAAGGGAATACAAACTCCCTAACTCAGCAGAATTCACACATAGGCAGATTGGCTCTTGGCTGGGAAAACACAAACTTTTACTTCCCTCAAAAGACAGGTGGACGAACCTTACAGCCCTAGAACAGATGTGCCTACAGAACAAACAGCCTTCACATCCATTATAAGATATACAATCTAACAAACTCCCCACATGACCTTACATTTGCCCAAGCGTGGGAAACAGAATTGGGCAAGAGACTAATGGACAACCAAGGGGCATACATATTCTGCGCAAACACCCTAACACTGCACACGTCCCATTTGGAAATAAGTAGGAAAATACTATACCGCTGGTACTTGGTTCCTACACGAATGAAACATATCACACCGGCACATTCAGGGATTTGTTGGAGATGCAACAAACACCCAGGAACAATGCTGCACATGTGGTGGACATGCCCAGATCTGGGGAAACTGTGGACAGACATACACTCCCTAATACAAAAGGTGACCAAGACTAACCTACCACAAGCACCTGAACACTACATCCTCCAGTGCCTACCAACTAGCATTAAAACAGCTGACAGATACTTAATATACCATATTACTTCCGCCGCACTAACAAGTATAAGCAGAAAATGGTTACAAACAAAACCTCCGCACATAAATTAATGCATTCAACAAATTGAAGATACAAAAAAGTATGAAATGGCGGCTAGAGTGCATAGATCCCCACAGGCATACTGGAGGGTGGCGTGGGAAAGGTGGAACAGGCACCAACACACGCCACAAAACCACTAATACAAAGTAAAGGCCCCGATGATAACTAACGATAATGGACAATAACGAATGGATCCAGCGCACTCACCTATCCACTAAGCCTTCCACAACGTCAATGTACCCCATCTTTGGCAGGTCCTACACTAACAGCCTAATGTCTGCTCTTATGAGATTAACCTACTTACTTGAGGAAAAAATTCCATCTGGGGCTCTCTGCAGTACAAGGCTAAATATGGCCCTGGGATGAGGCACCTGTGACAGGGAGGGGTGCAAAACCAAGGAGTTGGCTAGACTCCCAAATATATATATATATATATATATATATATATATATATATATATATATATATATATATATATATATATAACAAGGGGGGTTAGCTGCACTCACCTGAACATGCATAAATGGGGGTGCTGCTGGGGGCCAAATAATACAATACACAAGATCCAGCGCACTCGCCTATCCACTAAACAGCAACTTCAATGTTGAAAGATTTTATTAGTTTTTTAAAAAACACCTAATCAAGGCAAAAATAATGGGGGTTTAGTTACATTATATGATCATGCATTGCATAAGCCTGCCACAACGTCAATGTACCCCATCTTTGGCAGGTCCTACACCAACAGCCTAATGTCTGCTCTTATGAGATTAACCTACTTACTTGAGGAAAAAATTCCATCTGGGGCTCTCTGCAGTACAAGGCTAAATAGGGCCCTGGGATGAGGCACCTGTGACAGGGAGTGTGTGGGGGTGCAGTGTTTGTATGGGGAGAAGTGTGTGTGGAGAAGTGTGTTTGGTAGGGCAGTGTGTATGGGGGGCCGTGTAAAACAATTTTTTTTTTTTTTTTAATTAATAAAATATTATTTCTAATCTCCCTCCCTTCCTACCTTTGCCTGGGAGGGGGGATATCGCTTGTAATCCCTGGTGGTCCGGTGGAATCCCTGGCGGTTCTAGTGGGGAGTGAACTCTAGCGTGCACCTCCTGAAGCTAGAGTTCACTCTCGCGAGAGAAGACCCGGCGGAGCTCCGGGCTAGAGTTTCTCCCGGGTCTCCTCTCTCCGTGCCGGCTGCCCAGTAAATTGCCCCATTGCGCCCCCACCCCTCTCCCCCAGATCTGCCACTGGCACGCACGTTAGACCTCCCTGGGGATTCCGGTGATGCTGGAGGTCCTTATGCATAACGTGAGGACGTCCAGTATAATTTAAAACACTTTTCGTCTGATAGACAGCCACTAGAGGAGATTTAACCCTGCAAGGTAATTATTGCAGTTTGTAAAAACTGCAATAATTACACTTGCAGGGTTAAGGGTGATGGGAATTGGCACCCAGACCGCTACAATGGGCAGAAGTGGTCTGGGTGCCCGGAGTTTCCATTTAATGTGAGGAGGGGGCTGTAGGGGATTCCTGGCAGCATGACTTCTACAGCTCATAGTAGTAGTTGTGGTATTTGGTGTGTTCCTTTTAATTCTTCTGTAACTTGTGCTACTGGTCAATAATATTTATATAACATTTTACAGTACAAATGTGTAAAGCCATGAATATTTGGAGATATTTTTTTTTTGTCTTTCAGTTAGTCCCACTGGAAAATAATTGGGAGCATTTTTGGTAAAGTGCCAATTTTCTCAGGATTAAGAATATATTTAAGAAACCCAAGACTTGAAAAATATTTTGGCATATAGTGAATTCTGTTGTAATCTGTTAAACACTGTTAAGACATGTTGATGTTGTTGTTGAATATTTTTAGAGAAAATTAATGTCGTCAAGACAAATGCTGACAGTTGTCTAGTATATCCGGAAGATATTATTTACAAAATGTTGAAACACTAAGGAGTTACTCCATAACACAAAAGGCATGGTGGTTTACGCAGACTGCCCATACCTTGCGTGGAACACAGGATAAGATTATAAGCTCTTGTTTTTGTGAAATTAGAAGATCAGTTTAGATTTTAAAATTTTCTGAAATAAGAGTTAAAGGGTAATTTTTTAAGGTGATGCTACTTAAAGGGAGACTCTATATATAGCCTGCTAATTATAATGCTAGCAATCCCGTAGCACCATTTAAGTGTTTGCAGTTTGACACTTACCTGGGTCAAGTTGTGCTTGTCTTGCAAGGTCTTAATTCACAGTATCACCATCTTTCTATCACCAGCGTTTCTCAGATTACAGCCACTGGTGCCTGCTGAGGACCTCCAGCTTCTTTGAAACTGTGTCAACTCTTGGGATCTTGCGAAAATCAACACAGTAAACTGATAACACAACAGGCTGCACAGGGGGGACTTGTAGAATATCGTAAATAAAAAGAAATACAATTTTAAAAGTGACTTAGCTGCTTAAATAGTGTGATATCGCCATGGGACTCTTGGCATCTCCTTCTGCAATGTGACTGCTGGAAGTCGACAGGACAGCAGCATACTCTCCCTTACCATCATTAAATGACCCCAGTGGCGGATCCGGGGGGGTGAGGGGGGGCGCAATGGAGCAATTGCCCCCCCCGAGAGCCGATGCTCTCTCCTGCATGGCCAGTGCTGTCCAAGCGCCGGCCCTGCTAAGTGCCTTCACAGACCGGAGGGGAGATCAGAGATAGGAGCACGGAGAGAGGAGACCCGGGAGGAACTCTAGCCTGCAGCTCCGCCGGGTCTCCTCTCGCGAGAACGGAGCATTGCCGCGGTTACCACGGCAATGCTCCGTTCTCGCGAGAGTGAACTCTAGCCTCAGGAGGTGCAGGCTAGAGTTCACTCCCCACTAGAACCGCCAGGGATTCCACCGGACCACCAGGGATTACAAGCGATATCCCCCCTCCCAGGCAAAGGTAGGAAGGGAGGGGGGAATTATAAATAATATTTTATTAATTAAAAAAAAAAAAAAAACACATTTGTTTTACACTGCCCCACCAAACACACTGCCCCCACAAACACACTGCCCCCACAAACACACTGCCCCCACAAACACACTGCCCCCACAGCCCCCCATACACACACACACACTTCTCCTCCACATACAAACACACTTCTCCATACACACAGTGCTCCCCATACAAACACTGCACCCACACACACACACACACTTCTCCCCCACAAAAACATTACACCCTCACACACACACACACACACTGCACCCACATACACACAGTGCTCCAACACACAAAACACTGCACCCCAATACACACAATTCCCCCAACTGCACTCCCATACACACACTGCCCGCACTACACCTTCATACACACACTGGCCCCATACACACAGTGCTTCCTTCACACACAGTAGTAGAGGCTCTATCTCCTCTGCTACAGCCCCTGTCCTGGCAGAACCTAGGTAAATTGTCAAACTGTTCTTAAACCGTTTGACTATTTACTCTGGGAGGGCGCCACGGCACTCCTGGCACCATATCCACTACATAGAGCTGTAGTGGTTATTGTGCCTGGATTGTTTCTTTAAATAATTTGAGTGCCCCTCCCGAGATAAGACTCTGGATCTGCCAGTGAATGACCCTCCTACTGTCACGAACGTGGGCTATTAGCCCAGCTGAGACAGTGGGGAGAGTGTGGAAGTGAAAGGGTTAACCCCTTAAGGACACATGACAGAACTATTCCGTCATGATTCCCTTTTATTCCAGAAGTTGTGTCATTAAGGGGTTAATGACACCAGACCCCTGTTTACCTGTTGCTAGTCCCAGCAACCACTAAATTAACCCCTGCAATCCCTTCTACACTAACACCCTACTACACACTTTACTGCCACCACCAAGAATTTATATCTGGGCTTCTTAGGTTACCCCAAGGATACAAAATCCTAAACGTACCAGGAGGCGTGGAGTGTGAAACAAATAACAAACAATATTTTAAAAAAATATATTAAATAAAATTGAAGTAAAAAAACAAAACAATAATATTAATAATAATATTGAGGGAATAGACAGGAAAAAAGCTGCCCCGAAATTATATGCCTGATATTCCGGCGTGTTTGTAAGTGTTTTTAACCGTGTGCTAAAAATTAATAAAGGGTATACGGAGAACACCATGTCTCTGTTCTTTTAGATTCCAAGACATCTTACAACACAAGAGACCGGTTTATGCACCTATAAGAAGATTTTGTACCTATTCTCACCACTTTGCTGATATAGGTCCTATAATATAATACCAGCATCAGATGATTTTAGCTCCTGCTATTTGGTAACAGGAGTCCTTCATCTTGGTAGCTGATACATACTTGCTGCATTCATTGCTACTTTGGCTTATATAGACTTTGATCCACAGACTGTGCTGTTATTTTCATTAGTTGCTACTTGTATCTGCTGATAAACATTTTTTTACTGTAATTTTTTAACTGGTATTTTTATATACATTTTTTAACTGGTATTTTTTATCTGCTCTTACACTTTCCTATTATTTTCTGTTTCTCTTTTCTGCCATTTTGAAAACATTCATATTCACCGCTTAGCAGACTGTAGCCCCCTTCATTTCGGGGCAGCTCTTTTCCTGTCTATTCCAGCAATATTATTTTTTTTATTTTTAACTTCACTTTTTTTATTTAATATTGTTTATTATGTTATTTGTTTCCCACTCCACGTCTATTGGTACGTTTAGGATTTTGCATCATTGAGGTTTACATTTTACCGCTCTATAACCTTAAAAGGACAATATAGTCACCCAGACAACTCTAGCTTAATGAAGCTCTAAAGTTTCACTGCTCAATTCTCTACCATTTAGGAGTTAGACTACTTTTGTTTCTTTTCGTGCAGCTACACCTCCCCTGCTGTGACTGACACAGTCTGCATGAAAGCAAAATGGTTTCATTTTCAATCACATCTAACTTACTTTAGAAGTTTGTATCTTCCTGCTCTGTAAATTTAACTTTAATCACATACAGGAGACTCCTGCAGGGTCTAGCAAGCTATTAACAGAGCAGGAGATAAGGCATTCTAAATTACACAGAATTTGCAATAAAGGAAATATAAAAATTATAATTTAAAAAAAGATTACTTACCTTGCCTCCAATACTAGGACTTCTCTGCTACAGCTGCCCATTCCATCTTTAAAGACATCAGCGTGCCTACTGATTTCTTCCAAATCTCCTCCCATCCATTTCTTCTAATAAAGAATTAGCAGCATTTTATTCCCAGGCTAAGTTTTTCAGTGTACAGAAGCACATCTAGTGGCTATCAGGAAGACAGCATCTAGAGGTGGATTTTACCCAATGTTTTATATAGCAGGCTTAAAATGACAGGATCACTGCACCCGTAACACTTCATTGAGAGGAAGTGTTTAGGAAGGCTGTGTAAGTCACATGCAGGGAGGTGTAACTAGGGTTGAATAAACAAAGTGATTTAACCCCTAAATGGCAGAAAATCGAGTAGTGAGACTGCAGGGGCATGATCTATACACCAAAACTGCTTCATATTGAAAAGATCAATCATTCATATGGACCTATAGGTTCCCTTATGTCCACCCTGCTTTGCTGCACAAAATTATAATTTAAAAAAGATTACTTACCTTGCCTCCAATACTAGGACTTCTCTGCTACAGCTGCCCATTCCATCTTTAAAGACATCAGCATGCCTACTGATTTCTTCCAAATCTCCTCCCATCCATTTCTTCTAATAAAGAATTAGCAGCATTTTATTCCCAGGCTAAGTTTTTCAGTGTACAGAAGCACATCTAGTGGCTATCAGGAAGACAGCATCTAGAGGTGGATTTTACCCAATGTTTTATATAGCAGGCTTAAAATGACAGGATCACTGCACCCGTAACACTTCATTGAGATGAAGTGGTCTGGGTGACTATAGTGTTCCTTTAATGTTAATCACAGTGCTCTTAAGGGGGTAATACATTATGTCTCTATGTTTAACACGTTTTATGTTTTATTTTATCCCTGCGCATCTTGGAAGCGATAAGAAGTTACTCTAGTTCTCTCTCCTCTTTTAAAGGAACATTTCAAACCCCACCCCCACCCTCATATTGTAAGTAATAAGAGTCTTTTTAAAACACCAGGGCTAGGAAAATGCTGGCACCATAACTACTAAAGCACACTGTCAAGGTTATGGTGCATCAAATGTTCCTTTACAATGTCAGCCTGTCTGGGAGGCCTAAGGGATGTTCATTGCAGACATTCAGATACTCCTTCCAAGTTGTGGTGGCTGTGTAGGGTAAGAGCTGGTGGCTGCCTGGCAATTTTCTAAACTCTCTGCATAGGTTTAAATTGCTGGTGCACACTCCATTGTAGTCATGGGGTAACATGAAGCCATTTGCACCCCCAGGAGCACACTGACTGCCTGTAGGGCAGTAGAAGAGGAGGAAACAGGAAATGCAAACCGTATTGAAGCAACTCACAAGTACCATGGCACACTTTTCAATGTTAAATTTCCACTCAATCAATGGCAAGTGGAAATTTTGAGCCCTTTAAGTAGTATGTGTTTTGTTTGTTAATATTAAAGTTAGGATTATCTTTTTACTAAAAGCTAGGATAATCTGCAATTACCTGGCAGGTTATAGTAGGACCCTGAAAAATGTTGGTGCTTGACTGAATTTATTCCAGCTATGGTACAGCATCATCCTGTTATTAATGACAGAATGAGTCAATGTTAGAGATCAAAGAGGTGAATCAATACTAATTGTTACAAAGTGAAATAGCTGTTTAAGGAGGATCCAAGTTCTCGGTTAACAATAAACCAAAGTCAAATTGGCACAATCACATTTCAGTTTTTAATGTGATGTACTTTCAAAATAAGTGCAAATACATTTACTTTGAAGTATCGCTCTTTACCCTTATAAAATAATATTTATTATACATAATACTGTGGACAAATGCCATGGATGGTGACGTCTTCTGTGCAGTTATTCCCGGTAATGAATTCCCATCTTAATGCAGTTCAGTAGCCCTAATCTTGACATTCATGTCCCCAACTGCCTGAGATTTGTTTGAGCTACACTCTTGATTAACAGCTGCTGCCAGTTTAGTTTATCATTCTCCCTTGCTGAATTAATGGGAGCAGATATAAAACCTGCCGCATGGGACTTTAACTCTTGTTAATTTTGGGAAGCACTGAAACATGTTTAGGACTGAGGGTTAATACTAATCCAAAGAATATCATTTATTTTAAAAGATAAATAACGGTGTCCTGTGTATTGTGGGAAAAATAATGTAACTAAGGAGTTCTGGAGACGACATAAAGGGTTCTGTCTGGATGGAGTAATCATAGGCGAAATGTCTGTTTCCATGTAGTTTGCCCATTAGAATGTTGCACCACTTTTCATAACTGGGCACTCTGATACATTTTTCCCTGTTGTATTTGCCTATTTGAGTCAGTGTTCCACTCAGGTGTTTAGCGCTAGCATAGAGCTACAGGTGAGAAAATCTGTCTGGGTTTTCTCTTTGTACTCAACATACCTGCTGCTGATTATTAGAGGCAAACACTTGTTAATTATGTAACTTATATAAAAGGGAGACAGTTGCAAAAAGAGCAGAATGGAAAGCTGACACCTTTGTAAGGCAACTGTGGTGTGTATGTTTATTTTGCTGGCAATGAGATTTCAGCCAAGCTTAAAAATGTTTAGTAAATACTCAATATAACAATCCTGTTACTCTTCCAGAGGGATATTTACATGGTTATTCTCATAAGTGAGAATTGTTGGGAATTCAAAGTGAATTTCAAATTTAAGGCCAAAATGCAGAAAACTTAGTCACCTGTGCTTTAAATTTGACCTTAAAGGGACACTGTAGGCACCCAGCCCACTTCAGCTCTTTGAAGTAGTCTGGGTGCTGTTCCTATTGTACTTAGTGCTGCGATGTAAAACACTGAAGTTCCAGAGAACTGCAATGTTTACATTGCAGCTCTAAGTCTGCCCTCTGTGGCTCTCAAACACCCATGAGAAGGATTCCAGAATCCAAATGGACTTTTGGTCCGTTATTGGATGCTGGATGTTCTCACTGACCTCCAGTGCCAGACTTTACTCACTACAGGATCCCTTTAAATATATTTTATGGAAAAAAATGTTCTGACAAACTAAAGTGTCCATAGGAATTATCCCAATACCACAAAAATTGGAGACAGAAAAAAAAATAGACGAAACTGAAAATATTTTGTGTCTTAGACCCTTCCTTAGCAGTTAACTTCTTAATTAAATGAAATGTGTGGTGGTTTTTATTTATTTTTTCTCTCTGTCCCCTCCTTGCCCCACTTTTTTATTTTTGTTCAATCTGGTCTTGTTTTATGGAGGTGGGGGGAGGGGTGTATTATTTTTATTTTTTTCCTTAAATCTGAAGGAGAGTGTGCATGACTGGGTAAATGTTTGCTGTTTTGCAGATTTATTCACTAGAGTGAGAATCCAAAGTGAGTTTAAAATCTGCCTCCCCAAAAATGGTTTAGTTGGATTAATTGCAGGTTTGATTTAACTTTTACACCACTTGCTTTGCTATGACTTATTTTCAGTAATGTGAAATCCATGCATTTATTTTAAACTTGTTCTTGTCTCTTTAGGTTGATTAAACAGAAGTTCTGGAGATTAAGGATGTTCCTTGACGTATGGAGTCTTTGAAATGGTTGGCGCGGGGGTTTGTCCCCAGCAAGAGTCAGCTCGGATTCTGTACCCAGCAAGTCTACCTCTTCTGCCTGAGTCCCGGTACAGACTTTTCAGGGGAAGTGAGCGCCAACTTGTGGAACGTTCCTTGGCTACACTTCAGACCAGTGGTTTTTACTGGGGACCCCTTCCCACGGCTGAAGCGCATGCCATGCTGGAGAGAGAGCCAACTGGCACCTTCCTAGTGCGGGACAGCTCCCAAGGGAGCCATCTGTTTAGTGTTAGCATTAAAATGGAATCTGGCCCTGTCAGTGTCAGAGTCTTGTTTTACAGAGGCTGCTTCTGGTTAAGGGAGATTTTCTCAGACTGCCTTGTTGGACTTCTAGAACTGGCAGTGGAACAAAGCCACTGCAACCCTTTGCGCTGCCAAAATGGCTCCTTTCTTGTGCTTTCACGGCCCCTGCGGAAGACCAGGACTCTGAGCTTACAGGAGCTCTGTCGCAGACGTATTGTAATCCAGTATGGAAGAGAAGGTCTTGCTGGGCTCCCTCTTCAACCAGCCCTTCGGAGGTATATTGAAGATTTCCCTTTTAAGATTTAATGTTTGTAGTCCGAGCAGAGAGAATATTTTGCCAATTCAAGGTGATGTGAGATCATGATCTGACATACAAGTGCCTTTAAATTGTTAATTCAGTGTTATATTTAAGCTAGAGTAATGAATAATGTGTATTAGTATGCATTCTGCATTAAATACTAAGCTACGACATTAGTAGGCAATATTAACATGGCAAGGGAAGGATTATTGTACACAAAGTGCCTATAAAAAATAAAAAATAAAAATTACAAAAAACTTCTTAAAGTCACAGTAAAGGAAAACCTGATCCTTGTTTAGGACCTACTGCTTTATCTTCATTTTAATTGGTTTTTAAAGCTGTCTCTTATGGTTTGTCATCTCCGGTTTAAATAATGTTATAATTCACTTTGTTTAACCCCTTAAGGACCAAACTTCTGGAATAAAAGAATCATGACATGTCATGTGTCCTTAAGAGGTTAAAGTTTGGCCTTCCAGCTGGGGATGGTCTGTTAAACTCTAGTTTGTTCTAAATCTGCTTGTGTGATGTGGCTTCCTGGTCACAAATTACAAACAATGCTGCATTTTAATGTGTGGGGTAATATGTTGCAGGAAATCTTACTAAAGTAGCTTATATTTTTTTTTTTTCCGGGAACTTGTTCCTTGGTTAACAATGCCCCACATTAACGTGGGCACTTTAGGCACCAATTGCCACTTTTACTTATTGAAGTAGTTATGGTGCTAGGATATCAAACCTGCTTTCTCTGTTTGATTTCTGAGAACAAGACTCAAATCGGAGCTTAGTCTTGCCTAAAAGTCATCTCCGTGCTGAGAATTGGACTCCTGGCGTCATTCCAATTAATGAATTGATGCACTAGCATACTAGACTGAGTGAGTGGGACTTTCATTCGTTGTTCCCTGGTAGAACACACTTCCAAGTCAGATCAGTGTGCTGAGCTGTGCATGGTTAATATTAAAAACCAGTACCTGGAACACCTTCTCACACAACAGGGTTCAAGAGCCAGGAAGAGTAATTCCTGACTGATGGGGCTCCTAGGTGGAGGTTTGAACTTCTGTTTTAAGAACCTAAAGCTTATTGAACTTTACATATTGCAGGACTGGACTTCTCATGTACTGCCTATGCACATAAAAAAGCAGTGCCTTAAATTTTAAGACTATCAGGGTTCTTCAGTGTAAGAAGTCTATGTTTCTGTTTTGCAATTTTTTAATTTTATAATTTTTTTTTTTGGGTGCTAATTTTTATAACTATTTTAGACTTTTTAGACAGTTGTGGGGGAGGGAGATTTTTCTCCCCCTGGGTTACTGCGTACTGATCCACTTCCCTTGCCTCTACAAAGAAATGTTAAAATAACAATTTATCGCTATAAGCTAAATTTTGTTGGATGACTTTATTTAATTTTTATTTTTTGTCCAGTGATCTTGCCAAGATAGTGTTAAACAAAGTGAAATTATGTATAGTGATAGTTCAATTTCCCATAATTAAACCCCCACCCAAGATTAAATGGATACCTAATGTTTACATGGTCACCTAGCTCTATTTTATGAATAGAACTGTTGGCTGGCTTATTAACTTATTTTTTTTTTAAATGGGTAGGCAGACTTGCTGCCACCCCCACACACTTTATAATGCATTAAAAGGACACTCCTAGATAGATTTCTTGCATAGGTTATGGTGCAAGGTTGTTCTATATCACGTTCTCACTTTAAACGGCATAAGGCTATCCTAACTATAAGATCAGGCCGGGGACAAATGAAAGTATTTAGAAAATTGGGCAGACTAGATGGCCCGAATGGTTCTTATCTGCCGTCACATTCTATGTTTCTAGATGTGCACCTTATAAGAATTGCCCTTGCTCAACTCATAAGAGTGAAATCTACTTGCATTATTGTGAGAGCTGTATTTTTACCAGTTCTTCATTAGAAAGCTGACATACAAATTTATATTCCCATAACCTCCTCTGGCATCTCTTGCATTAGAAATGAGGAAATCATGCAATTTGGGGTTGGGGGGTTGGTTTTTTTGACAGATGTTCATAGCAAGCCTGGACATTTACAGCAAATGCATGCGTAAATATGAGCTTTTTACATAATCTGTAATTTATTAATCTGGCTTTTTTGATTATTTTTTTTCTTTTTTTTTTCTTTACATATTTTGAATGTATGGAAGCCTTGCTGTCTAATATGAAATGGAACAGCCAGGATTACCTGACCTCTCATTTCCTGTATGTATGGATCCATAATGCAACTTGTATAATGAAAGGGATGGGCAGCTGTAGCCTGAACAAATTGCAGTAGCGAACATAAAGTTGGCTCGAGCTAGAATATCCAATAACATTCCTCTGAAGTGTACCCATTTTGGGTCAAAATCTGTCCATCTTTTCTATTCCAATGTTACTCTTTTTTTCTAGTAATTACATAATGTATAACCGCTCCACTGCAATGCTGTCTTCCCCTGAAAATAAGACCCCGAAATTAACACTGGAACACTCTAAGCACCATAACCACCGCTTTAGTCGTTATGGTGCAAAAAGTGCCCTGGTGCCCCATCTTAAGAATAGAAACGGTTTTCAAATATATCAACTTATCTGGGTGACTGTTGGGTGCCCCTCCCCTACTACCACTGCCAGAAATTCTAAGTATTCCAAAGCTTGGGTTAGGAGAGCTAATGAAAGTTGCTGCTTAGGAACTATTGGCTGTCCAGGAAGCAGTGTAAAGAAGTCATTATGCTTCAAATGTGTGCCAGTGCACTGCTTGAACCAAAGTGTTATGGTGCTTGAAGTGTTCCTTTTTCCTTAGGATGGCACGCATGGACTCCTAGCATCCTAACCACTACAGGGGCTATTGTGGTTATGGTAATTAGAATGTACTTTTTAAAATATGGATACTCTAGAGATTGGTAGAGGAGCTTTTCATAGGTTAGTATTCGAGGGATACTATAGTGTAAAGAATACAAAGCTGTATTTCTTACACTATACTTCCCTCTGCTGCCGCCTGCAATGTATGGGGTTAAGAAAATAAACCCTTTCTGTAATCAACTGATACAAGCAAACATATTAGGCCCTCCCCGTAAGAAGGCATTGCTGCAATGCTTTCCTATAGGGACTAATCTGACACTGGATGTCCTCGTTGCCTAGCGAGCAGCAAGTGCGTCTAGTGGCTGTCTGACAGCCACTAGAGGCAGTCTTAGTCGTGTAATATAATAATTTCAGTTTCCGAACACTGCAACAATGTTACTATGGGGGACAGGGCACCCAAGTAAAACTTGCAGTAAGTCACAATTGCTAAAACTTTTCTTTTCTCAACTTTCTTGATTGTAATTATTAGAATGCATCCTGAGTACGAACACTAATTGGGTTAAGTCCATATACACTAAATGCCTTTCATTTGAAATGGCATGATTTGTCCAATACGGAAATATATTTACACAAAAACACAATATAATTAGTATGTTTCCAAATATATCCGCAGTTGTTAAACCACTATAAACATTACATTGCAGTCTATAGTACTGTGATGGTCTATTAAGCTTCTTTCAGTAACAAGATATACATGTGTCCCCGTCTAATAGATATTAATGGGAGCTACACTCTTCTACTGAAAACCTAAATTGGAATATGTTTTAGTGACTGGAGATGTGAATTGAAACTGTTGTCTGATAGTGGGACCTCCATCCATATCTGGCAGTCCTCGTGCTGCTCTAAGAAGGAAGAATTGCAAGGGAATTTTTTGTCTGTTTGTGTAGTAAAAAAAATATATATATTTTTTTTTTTCTCTAAAATTAGATTTTTACTAATCTTTGCATTGCATTTATCAACCCCCTTACAGTTTGTCTAGTGCAGTGGGGGTCAACCTGGTCCCTACCGCCCACTAGTGGGTGTCCCAAGCTTTTGTGGTGGGTTTCATCCATGCCCCTTAGTTCTCGGGCACAACCATATGCTCCGTTTAACATCAAAGGAAAAGAGTAAAGTGATGAAAAAGAGCCCTGATATAGATATTTCTTATTTTCTGTGTTGTGGGCTAACTTGTTTAGCCTCCCAGCTGGTGACTGCAAAATAATGAATGAGAAGGTGGAAAAGGGAAGGCGGGGAACAAAAGAGGGGAGGGGGAGCACAAATACAATTTTCACATTTCCCTTTTGAATTTAAAGGGACACTATAGTCACCAAAACAAATTTCACTTACTGAAGCAGTGTTCGTGTATAGATTACGCCCCTGCAGTCTCACTGCTCAATTCTCTGCCATTTAGGAGTTAAATCACTTTTCTTTCTGTTTATGCAGCCCCCCCCCTCGACTGTGACTGACATGGAAAAAAAATTAGTTTTCAATCACAGGGAACTTACTTTTAAGGTTTGTATCTTCTGCTCTGTAAATTAAACTCCAATTACATACACGAGGCTCCTGTAGAGTCTAGCAAGCTATTAACAGAGCAGGATATAAGAAATTGTACATAAAACAGAATTTGCAAAAGAGGAAGTATATAAACATTAGATGACTCTTTACAGGAAGTGTTTAGAAAGGCTGTGTAAGTCACATGCAGGGAGGAGTGCCTAGGGCTGCATAAACAAAGTGATTTAACTCCTAAATGGTAGATAATTGAGCAATGAGACTGCAGGGGCATGATCTATACACAAAAACCTCTTAATTAAGTTTAAGTAATTTTTTTTGACTATAGTGTCCCTTTAAGCCATTCCTGCTAAATCGTAGATGTAGAAATAAAAACCACCTAAATTAAAAAAAAATGTATCCCTCCTTTTCCAAATAAATAAAATAAATAATCTTTAGCAATTGTGCTAAAACATATTGAGTTAATGCAGTAAGTAAGCGTGCTCCCCCCCTTGCTGCCTTCATATAGCAAAATTTTCTTTATTCCAGTCTGCACATGAGTTTATTGAATAAAACAATATATTTTTTATATATATATTAGTGTGTCTGTATTTCCATGCAGAGGATGGAGACCCTAATGGCAGTACTGCCACAGGAAGCACCTCTAGTGGCCAATTGAGTTATCAGTAGGCTGTAATGTTAAAAAATGCTTGTTCTCTGAAAATAGTGTTTACTGCAAAAAAACCTGAAAGGAATGATTTTATACTCACCAAAACAAATACAATAAGCTGTAGTTCTGATGACTACATGGTCTCTTTGAGGCTTATCATGACTCTAGAACACTTTAATTCCCCATAACATACCGTTAACAGATGTACATGGAAAAACACCAATTTGCATTTAAAAACTACACAGAACAAAATTATAAACGCAACACTTTTATTTTTGCCCCCATTTTGCAACCGCTGAACTCAAAGATTCAAGACTTTTTTTTTTTTCTATGTACACAAAAGGCCTATTTCTCTCAAATAGTGTTCATAAATCTGTTAGTGAGCACTTCTCCTTTGCTGAGATAATCCATCTTCCTCACAGGTGTGGCATATCAAGATGCTGATTAGACAGCATGATTATTGCACAGGTGTGCCTTCGACTGGCCACTCTAAAATGTGCAGTTTTATCACAAAGCACAATGCCACAGATGTCGCTAGTTTTGAGGGAGCGTGCAATTGGCATGCTGACTGCAGTAATGCCCACCAGAGCTGTTGCCCGTGAATTGAATGTTCATTTCTCTACTATAAGCCATCTCCAAAGGCATTTCAGAGTTTTTGGTAGTACATCCAACCGGCCTCACAACCGCAGACCATGTGTAACCACACCAGCCCAGGACCTCCACATCCAGCATCTTCACCTTCAGTATTGTCTGAGACCAGCCACCCGGACAGCTGCTGCAACAATCGGTTTGCATAACCAAAGAATCATCACAAACTGTCAGAAACCATCTCAGGGAAGCTCATCTGCGTGCTCATCATCCTCATCGTGGTCTCGACCTGACTGCAGTTAGTCATCGTAACCGACTTGAGTGGGCAAATGCTCACATTCGATGGCGTCTGGCACTTTAAAGAGGTGTTCTCTTCAAGGAAGAATCCTGGTTTTCACTGTACAGGGCAGATGGCAGACAGCATGTGGGTGAGCGGTTTGCTGATGTCAATGTTGTGGATCGAGTGGCCCATCGTGGCGATGGGGTTATGGTATGGGCAGGTGTATGTTCTGGACAACGAACACAGGTGCATTTTATTTATGGTGTTTTGAATGCACAGAGATACCGTGACGAGATCCTGAAGCCCATCGTTGTGCCATTCATCCATGACCATCATCTCCTGTTGCAGCATGATAATACACTGCCCCATGTTGCAAGGATCTGTACACAATTCCTGGAGGCTGAAAGCATCCCAGTTCTTGCATGGCCAGCATACCCACCGGACATGTCACCCATTGAGCATGTTTGGGATGCTCTGAATTAGGTATCGACCGATTATCGGTTTTACCGATGATATAGGCCGATATTCAGTATTTTCGGCAATATCGGTATCGGCCAATAGAGATACCGATAATACATACCAGGACCGCCGGGCCCATTACAAGCCTGGCGGTCCTGGGGGGGTCGGCAGCAAAAGCTTACTTACCTTTCAAGCAGCTCCCAGTGTAAATCTCGCGACACCAGTGGCCCTTAGAGCGTTGCGACAGGTTACCATGGCAATGCTCTACACGGCAAGCAGGCCGTGAGATTTACACTGGGAGCTGCTGGAAAGGTAAGCTCTTGCTGCCGGCCCTCCTGCTGCTCAGTACATACCACTGGACCACCAGGGATTGCTATAGCCCCCCTCCCTGGCCAGGTAACAAGCAGGGAGGGGAGACAAAAAAAATAAAGCCTATAAATATTAAAAATAAAACTGGTAACAAGTGCGGAGATAAGATGATTTTCTGAAAATTCAAAGAGATGAGAGCAGCATAGTTTCAATCAGATTCCAGGCAGGGTGTGCATTTGCTAGCATGCTCAGAAAATCTTGCTTTGTTTTGTCTTTTGTCAAATGAGTACTACATTTAATGGGCACAAATGAAATCCCTTCAGAAACATACACTGCATTCATTATATACACAACTATACAAACACACACACTCTGCATTATACACACTCTGCATTCATTATATTCACAACTATACAAACACACACTCTCTGCATTACACACACTACACAAACACACACTCTGCATTCACTATGCACAATACACAAACACTGCATTCACTATACACAAATACACACAGCTCCCCTGTCTAAACACACTGCATCCACTACATGTGGCATGTATATTTTGTGCATTTACCTTAAGAAATTGTTTATTTTTTTCAAAATGGTAAATATACAGAATATCGGCTATCGGCCTGAAAGTTCACAGATTATCGGTATTGGCTCTAAAAAAATAATCAATATCCTACTCTGAATCGGCGTATACGACAGCGTGTTCCAGGTCCTGCCAATATCCAGCAACTTTGCACAGCCATTGAAGAGGAGGGGACCAACATTCCACAGGCCACAATCTACAACCTGATCAACTCTATGTGAAGGAGATGTGTTGCACTGTGTGAGGTAAATGGTCACATCAGATACTGACTGGTTTTCGGACCTCCCCCAGACAGCTCCGGGCCTCTCCAATACCGTGAAACTGCACATTTTAGCCTATTATTGTGGCCAGCCTAAGGCACACCTGTGCAATTATCATGCCGTCTAATCAGCATCTTGATATGCCACACAGGTAAAAAAGTGCTCATTAACAGAGTTGTGAACACTATTTGAGAGAAATGGGCCTTTTGTGTACATAGAAAAAGTCTTAGATCTTTGAGTTCAGCTCGTGGAAAATGAGGGCAAAAACAAGTGTTGCGTTTTTATAATTTTGTTCATTGTAGATTCCAGTTGAGTGGAAACCTAAGTAGCCAATCATCATAAACAGAATAGAACTGAAATATTGGACACTGGCCAAACATTTCACAAATGGAAAACTTCTGGCAGTCCTTTTCCTCCTGTAAAATAGACAATTTCTTGGAAAAAATTAAGGTAGAACATGTCCTTTTTGAGATACCAAATTTGAACTATTCCAAAGGGTGTATATTTTATTTTTTTATTTTTAATAATTCTTTATTTTATTTGTGCATAGAGTAAACAAGCAGATTTGCACTGCCATAACAGCTGGTGCAAACAGATCTTTAGACATATGATATTATATATATATATATATATATATATATATATATATATATATATATATATATATATATATATATATTTCTTCTTTTGGTAATAAATGCAAGCTTACATGTCATATCAATAAACCGTAAATACTCACATGTAGGTGTGAGGAGGGTGTAGAAATTGAATTGTGACATTCTATATTTTGGCGGGCAAATTAATGTGGTAAAGACAAACCTGCTCATTATTGTGGAACTGTTAGAGCATTTGCTGTTCCAAGTAGACAAACCATGCCCTATTTTAAACGATACAATAAATCAGGGGTCAGCGACCTATGTGCCATGCATGGCACTTGAGGCTGCCAGAGAAAAAAGGCTCTGGCCTATCAGAAGTCCCAGGACGTCAGATATTTGCTACTGCAAACCGAGCAGTGATTGCCGCTGATGTCAGACACTCAATTCACGCATTGCAGCACATAGAAGAAGTGATCTCTGGTCACTTCCTCCCAGGATTTGTGAATGGGAATCTGCACTGGAGTAGAGCTGCCTACAGCAGCTATTGAAGCTCCTGCATTTGACTGGTACCTTGCCAACCCGGTCCCCGGGACCCCAGCGAAGCCATCCACACTGGTGGATAAACACAGAGCTGCAGAAGAAGCCTCCTCCTTATACAAAGTCCACACACAGTGCCCACAAACCCAACATCACTGACAATCCACATACAAGCACACAAGTAGCCTCTCATGCAATACCACAAGCAGCCCCACACAATGTGACATATCATCCAGACACACAATTCCACAAACTGCCCCCATTCATAGGTATCACACACAACAAACTACTCATGAACATATACAATATAATAGCCCACATACGCACAAATATTAAGTTACAAAGCAAGTGCCGCACCCATAAATAACACAAGCAGAAACCCCTCAATTTTAAAAATTGGATCGGCACACCAAGGGACTTCCAAATTCATGTTTTGGCATAGTACTACTACCAAAATGTTGCCTACCCCTGCAATAGATACTGGTATGAGGATGCATAAGGGGAGATATTGGTAAATGCTATGAAAAGCATAACAACTTGTTTTATCCTCAGTTACCATGTGGTCATGTTGTTTTATGGCAGGGTAATGATAATAATGGAACTCTGTATCCTTGAGAATGGGGGTGCGGGGAGAAGTGGGCGCAAGTGGTATCCACCGCATCTGGACAGATTTATATTAGCTTAGTGCTGGCATTACTTTAAAGTGGGTTACAGCTTAAGCAACCATATCGTGCACTTCATAAGGATAACAAAACTCAACTTAAAGAACATTATTACTGGCAAGATATGCCCAATGTAAGACTAGTCAACCTGTGTCTGTGGCAGAGCATGGGACAAAAGGGGGTAATTGCGGAAAAGTCCCAGGTTGTGGTGGTCCCCGTGTTTGGGCTGGATATGCCCAAGGACTGCAGAAAGGTAGTGGAGTTAGCTATGGTGGTGAGTCTATAAAAGTGTTGCCTTCTTGAGTGTGCCGTCCCCCAGCAATATGGAATGTTGGCTGCCCTGAGTAGCTTTGTTATAGGCAGGTAGGATCGGTGCCATTCCAGTGGTACGACCGGCATTGGTCTTGTAGAACTGTGAAGCTTGAGGCCTTGAATTGTAGGGATGACTGCATCCGCAGTGTCTCCATCACCATATTTTTGTTGCGGAACGAGAAGCGGACCAGCACATCTCTAGGCACACCTACCGGCACTTTATTCGAGGTGGGTAATCGGTGACAGCTTTCAATTAGTGATTTGGCTTGTCATTGGGGCAGGATAGTTGCCAGCAATCTTCTAACAAAGTGTGGTAGTTTGTCATTCCCCACCATTTCAACGATGCCCCGGAACTTTCGATTTTTGCGTCTGCAGTAATCATCTAGGTGATTAGCCATTGTGACGGTAGTAGTTAGTATCACCGTCTAGTATTCCTTTTCCCAATAGCAGAATAACTCCAATAATCCCAAGAAGAAATATCGCTGTAATCACCGAATAATCCACACATGAGCCAAGGCTTAATGCTGGAATAAGACTGATTTTACTGGCACACAGGACCCACAATTTATGTGATACAAAACTCATCTTCTGGGCCAGGCTAGATAATTGAGTTTCAACAATACACAAAGCTCAATTATCTGCTGGCCAGAAATATTATACATTTTAACAATTTTCAAAAAGTACTTTCCATAACACATACAACTATAACTGGGTAGCTGAGGATACTGGTATTCCCATATCCAAATCTCACAAATTTCTGTTTGGTAGTTTCTGTGTCGCATCGTGTAGAAGTTTTGACCGGCTCGCCATGTGGAAGTATCCGAGCTAGAGTTCCATAAAATCAGTAGCAAGAGACGGTCTCTGTTCGCGTCCAACTACACGAAAACCACCGTTCGTATGGTACAGCTGGTTACATACGAATGTTCCCCTCGTTCGGTAGATTCTATCTACCGAATGCCAGTTTGATTCATGGAGGGAAACGTATACATCCAGGACTTCCATGGGGACCGGGCGTTCGCATGTTTGCCGTGCCGAAAATAGTTCCAGGCAATTCATGTGTAAGCCCCGCTGACCGCATTCGTGAATTTTAAGATGGCCGCCATCCTTTGTTCTCACCACGTGTTCGTTTTGCCACCTAGGAGCAATTAAGTTGCGGTTTTCTCCACATTCTAAAGCTGATTGCTACCCAGGGTGGGTGGTCTCTTGTTCGGTAGACGAATACAATTTTAACACATACTTAAAACATTTCACAAGTATTTGGACAGCAAGGAGAAGCTATAACTGAAGGCATACATGTAAGTACAGGAAATCCTTCACAGCCATATTTTGCTGCAAGGCCTTTAGTTGGGCCAGGTGTTAAGGCCCTCTGAGATAGTGTCTGGAGCATCCAGGAGTTCCTCCTCCTGAGGTATTAGGCTCCTGCCGCACCGCCATCTTGGGCTTAGGTCCATGCTGTAGCAGGTTGCTGATGTTGTGGGTTCCCTCACCTGACAGGGCTTTGAGCTTCTTGTGTCTCTTCCCCATACCGTCTGTGAGGTGTCAGACAGGTAACTTGGGTGTTTGGCTGGAGAAAAACAAATGTTTGCTCGGTAATCAGCTCTGTATCGCCAGAGCTCAGGAGCCATGTGACTGCTCTCCTTGCTGTCCAAGCCACACCCCCAATTTCTTTCTTTTTAGGCACATCCACACTTGTGTGTTTTTTTATTTGTATATTTTACCTTTTTATAACAGAGGGTTTTCATTTCATACCTCGTGTGTGTGTGTGTGTGTGTGTGTGTGTGTGTGTCTGTCTGTCTGGCTATCTCACATGAGAATTCCTAAAGAATTAGGGGTTTATTCATCAAACCGTTGACGATAGTGAAACAAAACCCAATAGCTGAATTGAAGAAACACAATCACCAATTTAACTCTTCTCACCGCTTGGCTATTTAGTTAATTTTCTTTTCAGTTCATTGTATGTTTCACTTTCAGCACACTTTTTTCTTTTTCAAAACTTCTTATGCTGGGTCTAAGCATAATAATGGCCTCCTTGTTAAAAAAAATCTACACAAAAGTGTATAATATTTAAACTTGATTCAACTATTTTTTTAAATCACCATCTACGTAAATTTCTTGTAATAGTAAATTTTTTTCAGACACATGGAACTTTTTGCTTAAAGGTACATTGTAGGCACCGAGTCCACTTCAGCTAATTGAAGTGCTGTGACACTTTTGGACTTAGTGCTGCAATGTTAAACATTGCAGTTACAGAGAACTGCAATGTTTACATTGCAGCTTTAAGTATGCCAGACCGCCACTGCGGGAGCATTCCGGAATCCTCACCGACCTCCAGCGTCAGATTTTACCCATAGGAAAGCATTGAATAATGCTTTCATATGGGTAGGTCTAATGCTCACACGACCATTGCCGCGCATGCGCTTAGTTCTCCCCCGCCGGCTGACGTCCGCCGGTGAGGTGCGTGGGCGGCGCCTGACTCAGCACTGAGGGACATCAGCGCTAGATTCAGGTAAGTGGCTGATGGGGGCACGACATATGGGGGGGACCTATTAACCCTATTTTCCTGGCACTATAGGATCCCTTTAAAGTACCCCCAAAGGCACCTGTCCCACTTCAACTCAATGAAGTTGCTCAGATGGACAGATGGAGTGGGTTTAGTTTTAGCTCTGCAATGTAACACACTGCTGTTTAGTAGATAAAGCAATGATTACATTGCAGTGTTAAATAAACCTCTCAGCTAACTTTCAATGCGATTGCAGAGCTGCCACACATGTGCAATCAGTCCCCAATCTCTGAGATGCATAGGACTATTGAAGCCTCAATGTGATGTAGGTCAAGCAGCTGCAGGGACTTGATCTCGGTGTTGGAAATGGAGGGAGGGAGGTGGAGTAACCCCCATATTTTATTTTATTTTTTTAACCTTTTGAGTGATTAATGAAACACAGATTTGTACTCCTAACGTTCTATTGCAATGTTAATAGAAACCCTAGAGCAACTTGAAACGGCTAAACATTTGGTTTGAGTTTGGGATAGTGTCCTTAATTGCCCTTTGGATCTGTCTATGTATTACGTGATCATATACTGGGGAGGGAACTACTCTTAACAGCTCTGGTCCGTTAAAAAAATAAAAATCTGCATTTCCCTGCTCTGTGTGTAGACCTCACTGTGTATGTGTATATCTGTGTGTGTGTGTGTATATATGTGTATGCGATATATATATATATAATGTGTATGTATGTATATATAATTTTTATATCAATTGAATGGGACGCCCAACTACAACAGTGCCAAAACACTTCTCATTAATTTATGTGCAGAAAACCCGTACACAGCATATTGTAACAGGGTAGTGCCACTGTTTTGTTTGTTTTTTTTTGTCAAGTTTAGGGAAAGATACGTAAAACAAAGATACCCTACTTTTTCTTATCTTTTGACTGAATTGGATTTTCAGTGAAATTCCAACTCCGTCAATGTGAGGCTTTCACCTGCAATACTTTTTTTATACTTCCCAAACTTCCCTTCCATCTACAGTGTATGGTACCAGCTGTTGGCAATTATTCCTGGTCATAAATTTCCCCTCTGCACAATCTCTAAGGATTATTTACATCTCTTTATTTCTGTTATAGGTGTATTATACCAATCTCCGTTGTAAAATCTTAGAAAGATCGTCTGACTCCTAAAGTTTTCCATTATTGGAAAGTTGTTTTGAGTTGCATATGGCTGGAGTCTTAGCTACATGTGCTAGGAGCCTAAGAGACTGCCATTAGCAAAGAAAGCTGCTGTTCTAGAACAAAATCTTAAGGTTCTCCAAACTAATCACACCAAAAAGTAAATAAAATAAAATGCCCAATTCCCTTCTCTAATCTTACAACAATGAATTCAATCTCTTCTATTGCCAAGCTTGAACAAGTTTTAGAACTATACTTGAAGTTGTTTAGATCGTTGATGTCAGCAAATTCTGACTTCCTTCCCCAGAAATTTGGTTTCCAAAAAAAAGTCTTGGTTTTATAATTTTAACGATCGTTTTGTACAAGTAGTTTCACTTGGGAAAGTTTGAACATGGAGTCCTTGTATCACATGGATGTAAAAATAAGTTATTAAACAAAGGGAGTTAAGTAAACTGTTCTTTTCAGTCTGTTCATGGTAACCTCCTTTATCCAAAAGCTATAATTTCTCATGTACTTTGTATAAGCTATTCCTTATTGTAAATGCATTGTTTTATGAACATACTTGGCTTCTGCTATTTTTATTTTTACATATTTTGTTAAACAATTTTCTTAATAAAACCATTTTTATACTTTTTCTTAAGATGTTTCCAGTGTGTCAGTTTTATTTTGTTCTGTCGCAATCCCATTTATTTCTATGTGTTTCAGTCTAACATTTTAGGGATATTTAATTACACATCTTTTACAGGCTATGTCTACGCAGTCGCAGCAACCAGGAAGAAATTGAAATATACCAGCCAGTGAGAGATCATCAGACTGAGAAGTCAAAGTCCAAAATAATGGAGACCAAAAACTTATGGTTTCATGGAAGCCATTGAATATATTATCATGATTAAAAGGACACTATAGTCATCAAAACTTTAGTTTAATTTATGGCGTGTATAGAATGTCCCTAAAGGCTTTTTAATGTATACCATGCGTTTTCAGAGAAAAGCCTGTGTTTACATTAAAACCTAGAAAAATATCTAGTGGCCATCACTTAGGCGGCTACTTAACGTGATTCCAGGGTCAGAGTTGCACTGACGTTGTGCATTTCCACTCTCTTAAAGGAGGTGCTAAACATTCATCATAGAGATGCAATGATTCAATGCATCTCTGTAAGAAGAAGGTGCTGATTGGCACAGCAAGGCATTTTGCCGCCCATGTGTAACAGCCTCCCAATGCTTTCCCATAGGAAAGCATTGGATTGACCGTTAATTTTGATCTCTCTGCCAAGGATCATGATCGCTTCCAGCCGCTCTAGCGGTATTGCCTCGATGTCGGGGCATCATGCAATACTCCCCTGATCGCTGGGCCCCGAGTGATCGCTCCCCCTGGAGCCCAGCAGTGAGGCAGAGCATGGGAAGCCATCAGGCAGGCCTCGAATTACTAAAAAAATGATATATGTAACTGTATTCTAAATGTATTTTAATATATTTATATCAAAATACACTTAGAATAGAATTAAACTATATATATATATAAATCTATAATCTATATCCCCTTAAGGACACAACTTCTGGAATAAAAGGGAATCATGACGGAATATTTCAGTCATGTCCTTAAGGGGTTAAATAAATTCATAAATATACACGTAGCGTTCATAGTCTTTTGCATTTTTTTTTTTTTTTGTCAATCTTTCTTTTATTGAGGCATAAAGTTGCATGGGTACAGATTAAAGAAGGGGAGATGGTAAAGATACAAACAAGATGGGGTAGCACAGTACAATTTATATACCGTATTTATCGGCGTATAACACGCACTTTTTCTCCCTGAAAATAGGGGAGAAATCGTGGGTGCGTGTTATACGCCGGCCCTTTAAATTCTGCAGCCGCCTGAGCGCTCTGTCAAGAGCGCTCAGGCGGCTGCAGATGATACTCACCTTCCCTGTAGCGTGGCCGAGCCGCTCTGCCGTCCGCGGTGGCCGGCCGGACTGATAGGAAGGTGCACGCTCAGTGTGCACCTTCCTGTCAGTCCGACCGGGTACAGGAAACAGAAACTCCTGTTCCGCGCATTTTTCAGTGAAGTACCATCTCATTGACCAAGGGTGACAGCTGATCTCTCCGCTAGTGAGCTAAGCTCTGAACTACCAGGCTTAGCTCGAGCAGAGAGCTTCTGACTCTCACTCAGGAGTGAAGCGGTGTCAGGGGACCCCAAGAACTCAAAACCATTTTAAAACTTACATTGGGGATTGCAAGGGCACTCCTTGAACCATAACTATAGCACAGAGTTGTAGTGGTTATAGTGCTTGGAGTGTTCTTTTTTTAAAAGTTTCTTACTTGCCTACTCTGTCCAGTATTTTACAATTCAATTGACAGTTCAGAATGACTGATTTGTGAGTAACCTAATATTTCATTTTTAAATCATGTGATTTTAAATTACATTTGTAGTTTAAACCTGTTTGTTGAACATAACTTATATAATGTTTGGAGAAAATGTTCTTCATATGTTGCGGTTTTACATCTCTCACAAAATTCTAGCCCTTTTTTTTTTATTTTTTTATTTTTTTTACTTACACTGAGCCTGTCAACATATGTAGGACACACTGCTAACCACTTGTGAAACTGGGGTTTATTCTTAGAATGTATATATCTTATTTTCCTAGAAAGACTATTTATAAAGTAAAACTAATAGTGTCTACTTAGGGTTACAAATACAAATAAAGACACTTTTTTTTTTTTTTTTACTCAAGCAGGTCACATCTGAGAGAAGCAACAAAATGTCAAAGAAGTCCAATAAACTGCCCTGTAAATATAAGGGCAAAAACATACAATCAGAAGAGTAAATACGAGAGGGAAGGGTTTCCTCAAGGCAGAGTACAAATTATCATTGATTAGTAGGAGAGAGGATTCATAACAAACCATCAAAGGTAAATATAAAGAGAAACAAGAGGCACCATAACTAACTCAACTAATTGTAGTGATTATATAATTTTTGGATAATTGTTTTTTTTAAATGAGAATTAACAATTGAACAGTAGTTATACAGAAGTACAAGTGCGCAGAACATGACTATTTTATCGCCACCTCGTGTAAGTAGCTTGCTTCAGAACAATGGATGTCCAGCCATGCAATCCCCCAAAAAGGGCTACAGTGCAACTAATTGTAGTGATTAAAATGGAAAGAGTGAGTGGGCTCTTTCATATCTTTGTATCAGTCAGTTACCAACAAGCCTGTACTCTCTAAAACAACAGTTTCATTGCTACAAAATGACACTATTATGCCCCGTTTCCAGTGAGCGGTACGTACGTGTCGGTACAGTCTTGAACACTATTTTTAATGTTTCCATTATAAAACAACCGAACCAAACCGCACCATTCCTGGGCCACCCTCAGATGTGGGTCCATAGGAAAAAGTACGGTACGGTTAGGGCAGAGCTACTGGTGTCACACTTTACAATCCATTGATTGGCGAACAGAAAAATGTCAATGCCCACGACAAATGACACACTAGGCATTTGGTCTAAACCCCTTGCGGTCTGACTTGCAGTGGAAAAACTCACCTGAATAGGCTGGATCATTCTAACCCTTCTGAACCATACTGCTCAGTGGAAATGAGGCATTAGTGACTGGTAATTATAGGAACACTCCAGATACCATAACCACTACAAAGTGCTTTAGTGGCTATGGTGTCAAGTGCCCCGGTGATTGGGCTGTTGCTTTATAGGCTAACATACAAAAATAAATGTAAGTTTTGGTGGCTGATATTTTTGGAGAAACATGTTTTAAAAAAAAAAAAAAAAAGGGTGGACGATAGAAATCTGTTGGTATTTTCTTTTTAACCACAATACTCTTTTGGCTTTTAGTATCAACAACTTTTAACCAATGCTTTTTATCAGCGAGCATAGAAATGAACACTGTGTTTAATTTAGAGTAGTTTAAAATAGAGCTATCCCAGGCAGCCAAAGCCTGTCCCTTTTGCAGCTGCACCATAATGAGGACATTACATTTCTGTATTATTAGTGCAAATCTGTCCTTGGCCACAAAAAAACGAGAAAAGGCATTGGAATTTCTATAGACAAACAGTGCCATTACTTTTACTGGTGTAAAACTCGCCAGTATTGGAAATGTTTGTGATTCAAAATCAGGGTCTGAAGGGGCAGGGTATTTCTTTACTTTTCCTTTTTTTCCTCCAAAAGAAGCCTCTGCCTCTTTAAATAGACCAGATGCATAGAGATGCATTGCTATACAAGCAGTGTGTGTGGTGTTATACCAGCACTGGCTGCATGTTATATTGGTCATTGACCGGAAAGCTATGTTGGAGTGTATGCGAGTACAGCTCCAATTTATTTTTATAAATCCAGTCTCCTCCATCTCTGTGATGCTTTTGTGTAATGTCTCTTTAATTGGAACTCAACTGCAGAAACAATAAGTTTCACCTCCTTTATTTTATTGAAGTGAACAAGGTAGACTGTATCTTTAAATACACATGCAAGGAAAAAATGCAATGCTTATTTGTCAACAGAGAGTTTAGAGAAATTAAATACTATAATAATTGATATGACTTGCTTTCCTTGACAAGAGATTTACTTAACTTAGAAGCACTCTGGCACTGGAAGGGTTAATTCACCCAATGGAGGAAAAGGAAGGAGTCTCTTTTAACAAACTGCAGTTTAGTAGTGAGAGAAAGGAAGTCCGTTTGTCCAAGCCGAGGTCTGAGAGAGGAGAAGGTAGAAATCCGTTTACAACCCGAGGTCTGAGAGATGAGAAGGTAGAAATCCGTTTACAAGCCGAGGTCTGAGGGAGGAGCCGGTAGCATCGAGTGGGGCAGCTGATCTTACTGCCGCACCTGAGTGTATAATCCAGCCCTTTGAATCTGGCGCGGTCTTCCTAAGTATCGTGGAAAGACCGCGTCAGAAAAAAGGGCGGAGCTAAGCGCCGTGAACCCGGAAGTGGGTTCCGGCGGCAGCATGAATGTTAGGTATACCTGACAGTACCCCCTTCTCATGGGGCATCCTCTGGGTGCACTTATTTCGGTTTAGAGGGGTAGCGTTTGTGAAAAGCATCAACTAATCTCTTTGCATGAACATTAGATGAATCTTCCCAGGTATCTTCATCAACTCCATAACCTTTCCATCTGATAAGGTATTGTAAAGAGCCACGGTGGATACGAGAATCCAAAATCTTATGAATTTCATATTCTTCTTCACCTTGGACGATGATAGGTTCAGGAGTTGTTACTATTTCTCTATGGAAAGGATCAGGGATGTGTGGTTTAAGCAAAGAGACATGGAATACTGGATGAAGTTTAAAACTTGGAGGAAGTTTTAATTTAACAACGTTATCATTGATGATTGTAGTTATTTGAAAAGGACCAAGAAAAAGTGAGCTCAATTTCTTTGAAGGACGGTTTGTGGTAATATTTTTTGAAGAGAGCCAGACAAGATCCCCCACTTTATAAGGAGGGGGAATTCTTCTTTTATGGTCAAAAAACTTTTTCTGGTAGTTTTGGGCGAGTTGAAGATTCTCCCGTAATTTAAGGAATAGAGAAGACATAAATTCATTTTTTGAAGTAACCGTGGGATTGGATGAAGAATTAGATGGGATGGGAAATGAGGACGGATGAAATCCATAGTTGGAGAAAAAAGGAGTCATTTTCGTACTAGAATGAATGGTATTATTGTAAGAAAATTCAGCCATAGGTAACCAAGTGGTCCAGTCATCTTACAGGTATGAACAATAACATCGGAGATATTGTTCCAAACATTGATTAACTCTCTCTGTTTGCCCATTAGTCTGGGCATGATAGGCAGAAGAGAGTTTGCGTTGAATTTGAAGAGAGAGACACATCTCTTTCCAGAATTTGGAGGTAAATTGTGTCCCCCTATCAGACTTTGGACAATTCTACGGAGGAGGGTAATTTTTTTAAAGAGATGAAATGGGACATTTTAGTGAAGCGGTCCACAACAACAAGAATAGTGGTGAACTGTCGGGATGGAGGAAGGTCAACAAGAAAATCCATAGAAATGGATTGCCAAGGTTTTTCTGGAATAGGTAAGTTAAGTAGTAATCCAAAAGGTTGATTATGTTCAGATTTGGACCTTTGACAGATAGGACAAGTTTTGACATATAATTCAATGGTTCTATCTTGGCGAGGCCACCAATAATATCGTGAAGTTAGTTCAAGAGTTTTCTTTATTCCAGGATGTCCAGCTAGGGGTGAATCATGAACCATTTTGAGTAATTTGTTCCTAAGAATGGGAGGAATATAAATCCTATTTTTAAAGTAAAATATACCATCCTTTTTTGTTAAATTAGGTGTTTTGGGAAGTTCAAGATCCTTTTGATTCAAGTTCCTTAAGTCATCCTGAAGAGAAGAGAGGATCCCTATTATTTTGTTAGGAGGATAAACATCAATAGAAGTTTTAGAAGGAATTCGAGAAAGAGCGTCAGCCTTTTTATTTCTAGTTCCAGGTCTGTATATTAATTGGAAGTTAAACCGGTTAAAAAATAGGTTCCATCTAACTTGTCTAGCCGTAAGGGTTTTATTAGTATAAAGATATTCAAGATTTTTATGGTCTGTATAGACTATGATAGGTTGTTTTGTATCTTCTAATAGATGGCGCCAATTTTCAAAGGCAGCTTTAACACTTAATAATTCCTTTTCACCAATAGGATAATTTTTTTCAGCAGAGCTCAAGGATCTTGAAAAGAATGCGACTGGATGAAGTGGATCTTGAGGAGTCTTTTGCTGAGAAAGAACTGCTCCGATAGCTGAATCTGATGCATCGACTTCTAGGACATACAAGAATGTTGGATTAGGTAGCTGTAGAATAGGTGCAGTTGTAAATCTTTTTTTTAAACTATCGAAGGCAGCTTGTGCATCTTTATTCCATTTGAAAGGACGTTTAGTACTGTTAAGGTGGTTAAGTGGATGTGATACCTCTGAGTAGTTTCTAATGAATTTTCTATAGAAGTTTGCAAATCCAAGAAATCGTTGCAATTCTTTTGTAGTAGTAGGAACGGGCCAGTTAATAATACATTCGATTTTAGAGTTATCCATTTTCAGAGAATGAGGTGAAATAATGTATCCAAGAAAGGAGAGTTCAGTAACTTCAAAAAGACATTTCTCTGGTTTAGCGTATAATTTGTGAGTTCTCAATCTAGATAGAACCCATCTTACATGCTTCCTATGCTCATCCAAATTGTTAGAATATATTAGAATATCATCTAAGTAGATAATAACACAAACATCCAAAAGATCTCTAAAGATATCATTTATAAAATGTTGGAATGTTGCAGGGGCATTACAAAGCCCAAAAGGCATCACTAGATATTCGTAGAGACCATATCTAGTCCGGAAGGCGGTCTTCCATTCATCATCCTGTTTTATTCTGATGAGGTTATATGCGCCTCGGAGGTCGAGTTTAGTGAATATAGTTGCGGTTCTTAACCTTTCAATTAATTCATTTATTAGTGGAAGAGGATAACGATTTTTTATGGTTATTTTATTTAAGGCTCTGTAATCTATAATGGGTCGGATGGTTTGGTCCTTATTCCTCACAAAAAATATACTAGAGGCAGCCGGTGAAGTCGAGGGTCTGATGAATCCTTTACGTAAATTTTCATTAAGATATTCTTTTAAGGTCTGTAATTCCTTTTCAGAAAGTGGATAAATGTGTCCATAAGGAATGGGAGCACCAGGTATTAGATCTATTGGGCAATCATATGCTCGATGAGGTGGAAGTGTTTCCGCTTCTTTTTTACAAAAGACATCTGAAAAGTCAGAGTAGAATGGAGGTATAATTGATTCCTGAGTAGTTTGGAGAATAGGAATATGTTGGAAGCAGGTTTTTTTGCAAAAGTCAGAAGGAAAAGAAATGGAAAAGGGTGACCATTTAATTAAAGGATCATGAGTTTTTAACCAATTAATTCCTAGAATGACGGGATAAAGTGGAGATTTAATAACATCAAATGTAAGGAACTCTGTATGTACGTTATTGGTAATCATTCTTAGAGGAATTGTCTCATCTTTTATGGGTCCTGAGGAAATGAATGAACCATCAATAACTCTGATTGGAATAAAATTGGTTTTTCGAACACACGGAATTTTATTCTTTGCAACAAAAGAAAAATCAAGGAAGGTTCCATTAGCACCAGAATCAATAATGGCTTCAGTCACGATTCTTTTTGTATCCCACTGTAATATGAGAGATATAGAAAAATAAGTAGATGTTTTCTTTTTGTGAAGAACGTTCAATATAGAAGTAGATGAATGAAGCTTACCAGCTTTCGAATGGATTAGTAGGGGACATTCTGGGATTAGATGTTCTTTTGAAGCACAATACATGCACAAATTTAGTTGTCTCCTTCTTATCCTTTCTTCCGAAGTAAGATTGCTTCTTATTATACCAACTTCCATAGGTTCATTGTGAGGAAGAGATTTTTCAGGAAATTTTGGAGTAGTAAAATGTTTTCTCCAGTTAGACGTAGTAAGAACTTTTTCAGCCCTTCTTTCTCTTAGACGTCTGTCAATACTAATGGAAAGTTGAATCAAGGCATTTAAGGTGGGAGGAAGTTCAATACGAGAGAGTTCATCTTTCACAGCTTCTGATAATCCGAGACGGTATTGATTGCGTAGTGTGATGTCATTCCATTGGGTTTCGGTAGCCCATCTTTTAAATTCGGCGATGTAATCTTCAACAGGTCTGTTCTTTTGGTGGAGAGTTCTGATGGTTAAATCAGCAGTAGCCTGTTTATATGGATCTTCATATAATAAAGACATAGCTTCAAAAAATTCATCCAGTGAATCTAGTATGGGATCATCATTCTCTAAAAAGGAATGGGCCCAAGCCATAGGTTCACCTCTTAGAAAGGAAATTACTGAACAAACTTTTGACCTTTCAGTGAGGTAAGATCGAGGTTTCAAAGCTATCAGAAGTTTGCAAGAATTTAAAAACTCTCTGTACTTTGTTCTATCTCCATAAAATTTTTCTGGATTACAGACAGCAGGATCACCAGCCGATTGAAGAGCGGCATGAGGAAGATGGCCTTGCATGTCTCTAACATAGGTTAATATTCTCTCATTTGTAATTTGCAATTCCTGTAACCCTTGAGCAATTGTATCTACTCTATTGGTTAGGGCAGAAACTTGAGAGTTAATATCTGCTGGTTCCATTGAATTGGCTGGATTATTCTGTGATGCTTTTGTGTAATGTCTCTTTAATTGGAACTCAACTGCAGAAACAATAAGTTTCACCTCCTTTATTTTATTGAAGTGAACAAGGTAGACTGTATCTTTAAATACACATGCAAGGAAAAAATGCAATGCTTATTTGTCAACAGAGAGTTTAGAGAAATTAAATACTATAATAATTAATATGACTTGCTTTCCTTGACAAGAGATTTACTTAACTTAGAAGCACTCTGGCACTGGAATGGTTAATTCACCCAATGGAGGAAAAGGAAGGAGTCTCTTTTAACAAACTGCAGTTTAGTAGTGAGAGAAAGGAAGTCCGTTTGTCCAAGCCGAGGTCTGAGAGAGGAGAAGGTAGAAATCCGTTTACAAGCCGAGGTCTGGGGGATGAGAAGGTAGAAATCCGTTTACAACCCGAGGTCTGAGAGATGAGAAGGTAGAAATCCGTTTACAAGCCGAGGTCTGAGGGAGGAGCCGGTAGCATCGAGTGGGGCAGCTGATCTTACTGCCGCACCTGAGTGTATAATCCAGCCCTTTGAATCTGGCGCGGTCTTCCTAAGTATCGTGGAAAGACCGCGTCAGAAAAAAGGGCGGAGCTAAGCGCCGTGAACCCGGAAGTGGGTTCCGGCGGCAGCATGAATGTTAGGTATACCTGACAATCTCTCTCCAGCGTCAACACATGTAACCTGCAGGAAGGGGGGGAGAGGTAGACTTGATCAATTTAAGAATAGACAGCACTCATGTATCTTCACACCAGATATCCCCCTGGAGTTTTCCATTAATAGGAATGATTTATTGAGCAAAATAGACCTACATGGTGGTAAGTCAGGGGGCTGGGGGGAGAGTATGTATGTGACTGGGCAATTAGGTGTTTATGCGTGATTGTAATTGTCTCCATATGTATGTGTCTGGGCATTATTGTGTATGTATTTGTACGACTACAGTTGTGAATGTGTGTCAATGAATATTGTGACTGTATGTGATATTGTGTGTCCATGTATGTATGAATGATAGTTGTAATGTATGAATGAATGCTTGTGTTGCCTGGTGAAAGGCTAGTTGTAATGTAAGTATGAATGATTGTGTTGCCTGGTGAAAGGCTAGTTGTAATGTAAGTATGAATGATTGTGTTGCCTGGTGAAAGGCTAGTTGTAATGCAAGTATGAATGATTGTGTTGCCCGGTGAATGGCCAGTTGTATTGTATGAATGAATAATTGTGTTGCCCGGTGAATGGCTAGTTGTACATTTATGAGTAATTGAGGGTGATAAAGAATATGGAAAGTAAGTGTATAACTTTGACTGTCGTTGAACAACCAAATAACTAAAAACATGGCTACATATAGGTAGTGATAGACACTTGGTTTAGTAAATGTCAAGAAAATGCTTCCTTTCCCAACTGCATATTGGGAACTGTAAGAATTAGTAGGGTAGTTATGATCTGTCTTCAAAGTTTGTTCCAGTAAAGGGGAAATCTTTATGGTCAGCATACAATGACATTCTAGAAAATAGTGTTCTGTATTAACAAAGTAGAAACAATTGGAAGCTGCATACTTAAGAAGCTAGGCTTTCTTTACAATCTTGCAGTGTGAGGGAACACTATCATTTTAGGAATAAAATCTTTTATTCTAAACGATATAGTGTTCTGCTCACTAGTTAGATGACTGCCTTAACCTCTCCCCCCCCAAATAAAATAAAATGTGAACATAAATTGTGATACTACCTTTTTTTTCCAGCACAGATTCTCTCTCGGTGCTGCTATCTGCTCCTTCTCCCGCAATGTTATCTAACAGGCGACTCTTCCTTGGCTTCACGTCCAGTCCAATGCTTCTCATATAAAGCATTGAATCCAATGCTCCCCTATGATCAGTAATTGATTACATTCAATGTTGGACGTCACATGACCAAGTATAACTCGGTTATTGGCTAAGGAAGACAGCCACTAGAGGTAATCAGAACATTACAATCTATAAAATGCTCCGTTTGAGATTAAGTAATCTGGATGCCTTTAGTGTCCCTTTAAGGTTTGGCTTTTCTGTGAATTACAATTGCCAATGTATGACGCAAGTGGCCATAGAATTTCTGTATTTGGTGCGCTTCATAACAGATGATGTTTGTTGTGTTTTGCCAACTGTGGCCAGTAGATGGTCGTATTGGATTACAAATGAATCTTTTGTACGCTTATTGATCTGCTTATATGGAATAATGCCTGCCTGATTCTATCTAATCCTACAGTGTAAGTGTGTTTCTCAATTGAAAATGTGTGTGTGTGTGTTTTCTAATGCTGTGCTACATTTTCCTAATGTTTTGTGTAAATTCTTTTGTATTGTATTAAGTGGAAAAACACAAAACACACCATGAAATACATTGTGACAAATATGAACAGTGACAGTACATCAATGGCGATAGTCCATCAATAACCTAACAGAGGAAAAGAGAAGAAGGATTCAGAGAGGAGAAAAATGAATGGCAGAGATAAAATAGTAGAATACATAAAGTTATAAAGTGGAATTTACTCCCATTTACATAAAAAAAGCTTCCCATGAAGAACATGTGTGTCATTTGCTAATGTAAAATTACACTATATTCACCAAAACAAATTTAAATTTATGAAGCAGTTTGGGTATATAGATCATGCCCCTGCAGTCTCACTGCTCAATTCTCTGCCATTTAGAAGTTAATTAATTTTGTTTATGCAGCCCTAGTCACAATTCCATGCATTTGACTTGCACAGTCTTCCTAAACATTTGTAAAGTGATATCTGATGTTTACACTTCCTTTATTGCACTATATCTTTAATTTAGAATATCTTATCTGCCCTGTTAATAGCTTGTTAGACATTGCAGGAGCCTCCTGTGCCTCCTGTGTGTGAGTTTAAATATAAATTTACTGAGCATGAGATAAAAACTTCTAAAGTGAGTTGACGGTTGTTTAAATGAAACCATTTTTTTTCATGCAGGCTGAGAGTCACTAAGTGTGGCTATTGCTGCATTGACAGGAAAAAAAGGGATTTAACTGCTAAATGGCAGAGAATTGAGCAGTGAGACTGCAGGTGCATGAGCTACACTAAAACCGCTTCAATAAGTTGATTTGGTGACTATAGTGTCACTTTAAAGTGGTATCAAGTTTTAAGCTATTCAAGGTAAACATCTGAATTCACTCAGACTTTTTAGTTACTAAATGTGATTAAAATTTTGATGTGGTATGAACAGAACTCTGCGAAGCAGTCGCCTCAACAGAGACACCAAGACCTTGAACCACTATTAGGTACACTCACAACGATGTGCAAGGTCTGACCACAACGAAGATGCACCTCCTAACAGAGGCCCAAACCTGTACACGGTCATAATCATTAAAGTTTGTACCCAACCACAGAACATTATTACTGACATTGCAGAAGGTCTGATGCTTTATGTTGGTGCCACACCTTACCCTTTCTCTTCTGTACCCCCTATCAAATGAAAAATACCAATAAAAACAGAATATTAAAAAAAAATATGATGTGGATTAAAATTGTCCTTTTCATGACTGTGTATGATACATGACTTGTATGTGTTTGTGTTTTCAGAATGTCATTTTTTTTTTTTTATGTACCTTGACACCAGGACTAGATTAATATAGAGATTGTTGGGGCTAAAGCTCCAGGCCTATGTTTTAAAACATAACTGAAGCAGCCACAATGTAAATATTCCGTGGTGTTTTTTTTATTTAATTTTTTTTAAAACGTATCATTTCCATGCTTTACTTGTTGAAATTGTCATTTTATTTATTGCTCTCTTGTCACTGCATCATAATCTACTGTTCGTGATGGCTGTGTTTCCTGTTCTGTGTGCAACCTCAAAGCCATTTATATAAATATTGCCATAGTGCGATCAGGAGAATTTAGATTCTATGTAGATCAGCTTTCAATCTAGTTAATGTCACACATATAGTCTGTAATAGCTACAGTGACAATATGGAAATTCATAAATAATACCTAATAAAAATAATTAAGTATGATTAAATGTATTAAACTTTAAAAAAAAAAAAAAAGACAACAAGGACGGAAAAGTTGAAGGAAGTTGTCCTTTAAGTGCTTCACTGGTTATAAGGAACTTTTTTTTTCAACAACATCCTGTTCGTTTTTATGTGTTTGCCTTCCTAGAAACCAATAAACCAAATTTTATTAAAGGTGTTTTTTTTTTTTTTTTTTAAATTGAGAAATGTATTCTGAGAGAGCAAAATGAATGGAGATGCATAAAAAATCTCTATGTGATTATGAATTTAAACTTATGATTGTCATTCTCTGAAATCTTTTCCCAGTTTTGTTAAAGCATCACCTGAAGTTGTTTCATTGTTCAAGATAATTTTTTTTACATACAGACAAAAGGTGGGCAAAACTTACAAATACATTTTCATTTTATTGTCAAACTGCAAGATTATAAAAATATTTTAAACCATAGAAATAACTAATTAAAGGACCACTCTAGGCACCCAGACCACTTCAGCTTAATGAAGTGGTCTGGGTGCCAGGTCCAGCTAGGGTTAACCCATTCTTTTATAAACATAGCAGTTTCAGAGAAACTGCTATGTTTATGAATGGGTTAAGCCTTCCCCCAAAGCCTCTAGCGGCTGTCTCATTGACAGCCGCTAGAGGCACTTGCGTGCTTCTCACTGTGATTTTCACAGTGAGAGCACGCCAGCGTCCATAAGAAAGCATTGATAATGCTTTCCTATGCGACCGGCTGAATGCGCGCACAGCTCTTGCCGCGCGTGCGCATTCAGCCAACGGGGAGGAGAGGAGGAGGAACAGAGGCAGAGAGCTCCCCGCCCAGCGCTGGAAAAAGGTAAGTTTTAACCCCTTTCCCCCTTCCAGAGCCGGGTGGGGGCACCCTCAGGGCACTATAGTGCCAGGAAAACGAGTATGTTTTCCTGGCACTATAGTGGTCCTTTAACATCACATGACTGTCAAAATTACAGAAAATGGGCAGTCAGTTTTACAATTTGGCTGGAGTGCTCATTTACTGGCTAGCATGCACATACAGCACCATTTAACTGTCATAGGAGATTACTTTTTTTGGCCACAGTTTTGTATAAAATAAACCCATCATGTTTGGTCATTATATCTTACTTTCTCATTGTTCTCTAGAACAGCAGCAGTCTTAAAGTTTCAATTTGCCACTAACCATTGGCAAGTGAAAACACAGCTCTGGTCAGGGGCGGATCCAGAACCTAATCTTGGGTGGGGCACTGGTAGATTATTTAAAGAAATAATCCAGGCACAGCTCTCTGGACAGTAGTATGGAATAGGGCAGTAGTGTGTGTATGAGGGGTGCAGTGTGTGTGGAATGCAGTGTGTTTGTGTGTGAGGGGTGCAGTGTTTGAGTGTATAGGTGTGTAGTATGTGTATGGGGGCAGGAGGGGTGTAGTGTGTGTAAATGGGTGGCAGTGTGTATGTATGGGGCAATGTGTGTGTGTATGGGGGGGCAGTTGGTGTGTGTGTATTGGGGGCAGTTGGTGTGTGAGGGGTGCAGTGTGTGTGTATTGGAAGGCAGTGTGTGTGTGTGTATATTGGGGAGTAGTGTGTGTGTATTGGGGGGCAGTGTGTGTATGTATATTAGGGACAGTGTATGTGTATTGGGGGGCTGTGTGTGTGTATTTAGGGAGGGTGTGTGTGTGTATCGGAGGTCAGTTTGTGTGTGGGAAGTTATTGGGGGCAGATAAATAAATATATATGTTTATTTTTTTTTTTAAATTAAAATGACAAATCTTTATATCCCCTCCCTTTTTTACCTTTGCTGAGGGAGGGGGATATTTCCTGCACTCCATGGTGGTACGGTGGAGAATCCCTGGTGGTCCTAGTGGTGAGAGTGAACTCTAGCCTGCAGCTCCTGAGGCTAGAGTTCACTCTCGCAAGAACCAGAGTGTTGCCATGGTAACAGTGGCAATGTTCCGTGCTCGCAAGAGGAGGACCTGGAGGAGCTGCAGGCTGAGCTCCCGGGTTCTCTTTATCTCCGCTGCCAGCAAAGCGCTGATCTCCCCACAGGTCCGTGAAGGCACCCAGCAAGGCTGGCAGGGGAGAGCAAGGCACTGTTGTTTCTTGGGGGGGGGGGGGCAATTGCCTTGTTGACCCTCCCTCTCCCTTGGATCCACCAGTGGCTCTGGTGAGTAGAAAGTCACCCCTGGTGCTTGTGCCATGAACTCTCAAGGCTTTCAGTGACAAGTAACTTTTAAGGCCCGACTACTAACACAGGACTTTAAATTTTAACCCTTGTTAACAGTAAATAAAATAATCTTCTACGTTGATTTCAATTGCAACAGGAGAAAGAGGTGAGTAACAGAATTTTGAACACGGTTAAAGTTGTGGGACAATCAGGATATGCAGTGACCTTTCCACATTGAGAATTCATAATGCTGATAGGTTTAATAACGTTTGGAGACTCCATTTACTGCACTACTAATGCACATCCTTCTGTGATATTCTCGTTTCTTCCTGTAAACAAACAAAAAAAAACAACACATATTTTGTTTATTAAAAATGCCTGCTATCGTCTGTTGGATTTTCGTTACAAATAAAAATAGGGCATTTTAAATTGCTATGCTCTGTATTTTATTTTACTTATGTAAACATTTGACATTTCATTTTTTATATATAAAGATGGAAAACCCACCCCCTTATTATTGTTTGAATTGTTATAATGTTGTTTTAAAAATAGATTTGTTATGGTTTGGATGTTTTTGTGTGAAAAATTTGTTAATAAAATAATTTGAAAATAAAAAAAATACATGAGATTTTCATTTACATAAATAATAAATGTATCTCAAACTGGAATGTCTATAAGAGAACTGAAAAGCTTTTATTTATGATTCTAAGAAGTTTAAAGGGTTATTCCAATCATTTGTGCCAGTTTGCTTTTTTGCTAATAGCCCCCCTCCCATCCCAATGTAAAAAATGTCAAGATTTTGATCTTTAATCCAGTGCTCGATGAAGTTACTCTCACCGATCTCCCACCACCATCTGACATCAGGAAAGGCCTTGCTTCTGACAGAGAAGCTTGTCATTTAACCGTTTTGCCGGCTCAGAGTGCATGCCCATTATCTGAGCTGGCAAAGGGGAGGGATTATCAATTAAAACAACAAACTTAATTTCAGTAGTGGAGGGATGGGAGAGCCAACGCGATACCTGTAAGGGAGCAGACTGTTCTTCTGTTACCAGCGTGCAGTGCGCACTGACGGCAGAAATAAATGTGACATTTGCCAGTAGGGAAATTAATTATGGGTTGCCAAAGTCACGTGTGCCTGGGGTGTTGCTAGCCCCCGGCACACAAGTGCAAATATCTCTGAATATGCATCGTTTCAAGCAGAAAAGCTACGCATCCAGACTCCACCATGACTATTTCAAATCACTGAAGTGGTCATGGTGGTTGGAGTAACTCTTTAACATACTACAGGATAAATCTGCAAACTTACTTTCTTACATACTGTTTATGAACATGTTTATGGTATTGACTGATAATCAATCCTACAAATAATGGTGGAATCCCTTAAACGAATTGGAAGTAAAGGCAAGTTTACTGTGAATATAATCCACCTGGCCAAATTCATAGAACCAAAGCCACCCCCTCCCCTTCTCCCCCCCCTAAAAATAAAGTTACCTGCACACTATCGCAAATCCCTATGCATATTTAAATAAAAGAAGGTTTTTAGCGTATTTCCATGCAAACTCACTTCCCCCATCAAAGGAAACCCCTTGAGTCCTACACTAACAATTCACCTTGCTACTTTCATCCTAAAGGCAAAATGTCCAATGTGACAGAAAGGGGTATTCTTAGGAAACCCCACTCACTTATTAATACTTAATAAGATACAAGTGAGGGTGTGTGGCAGCACTGTAAAATGGCTGTTTAGTTTAGTATGAAGCTAAAAAAAAAAAAAAGAGGTTGTAGATCTATTCAATTTTTCTTCTGCAAAATGGTTTGGATGTTTTATTCAGCAAGAAACCAGATTGTAACAGTTAGCTCAACGCAAGCAGTTCTCGTCCTAAACCACTGAAGCATTTTTTATCTACTTATGAAAACCTCAATTTTGAACCTGACAGATGTGATGCACAGCTAGCGAAGACGGCACAATATTTCTTAGAAAGAGGGAAACCTTAAAAAAATAAAAAAAAAGTGCACCATAAAGTCAGAATAAAAGCAACAAACATCTAAAAAAGATCACTATTATTCAGAGCCTCAGCTCATCTGCCACAGCACTAACAGAATCCTTGGCAAACTATAGTTAAAGATTAACAACCATAATCAAAGACAATGAACAATTTGATATAGAATACCTGAGAACAGAGTCCTCCATACAAGGAGTATTTTTTAGAGGATGTCAATTGCCCTCTTGTCATTTTAGAGGGATTAAGCACATACCAGAGAAACCTCACGGTGGGGTCTGCTCTACAGGATTTATTAGGAGAACAATGTTTTGAATCTAAACTTGATAACCCCTCTCCATTAGACTTAAAGTTAACAAATGTGTGTGTGGGGGGGGGCGGAGCCAACGACACAACGAAGCAGTCGCCATTTGCAAGAGCTCCGCACAGCCAGCGCAAAAAACTTGAAATAACGGCACACCCGCAGATCATCGACTACAACAGGCGACAAGCACAACCTCCTGACACCTTGCTGAACCCGCAGATGCCTTTCTTTCAAAAGTCGGGCACGAAAAGCCGCATCAAGGGACCGGGGGCCTACCGCACACGCGACCAGTACCTCACCAGGGTGCTGACAGCGTGGCTTGACCGGAGCTCGCAGCTCACAGAGGCAGACTTCCACACATCGGAAGAAATGGGACGGAGGTCCCACAAACCAGCCACAAGCGCTTCCACACCACACCGGGACATAAGCAGCATGCTGCAGAACCCTCCACCCGCACAGACCCGGGCTAACACGGCAGCCTCACCTGAAAGGTCTGAAAATGGAGACTCAGAACACAGCACAGCGGCGGCCAACACAGGCAATACAAAAATACAAGCTACCGATGGACTAGACCCAGCAACAAAACAGGGCATCCAGGCCATGCTGGAGGGACTCCAAGGTAACCTACAACTAATGTGGCAAGCAGACCTAAAGGGGTTAGCAGCAGAGATGCAGGAGGTGTCGGCCCGAACCCAGGCCACAGAACAAGAAGTGAAAGACCTGCGCCAAGACCTAAACTCCCTAACAGACACAGTCGCCCAGCTACAAACAGCACAGTCTAACATCTCCAGGCAAGTAAACATCCTAGACGACCGAGGTAGGAGGAAAAATATAAAAATCAAGGGGATATCGGAATCGGTGCCACTGGAGGAACTACCCCACTTTATCAGGCGCCTGGTGGCCTCACTCATTCCCAACAGGCAAGCAAAACATTTTCTATTTGATGGAGTATACCGCATAGCCAAACCGCAACGGGCACCCAAGACAGCCCCACGCGACGTAATCTTACGATGCCAAACCCTGACGGACAAAATAGCTCTAATAACCTCCATAAAAGGGAAGGCGCCCTACAGCTTCGAAACACAGCAAATCACCTTCTTCCAGGACCTGTGCAGGGACACATTAACATGGCGCAAGAGCATGCAGCCTGTGACCACTACCCTGCAGGCAGCGGGCCTCGTCTACAGATGGGCAACCCCCAGAACGCTGTGGGTGACGAAAGGCGACCAACACTACAAGATCACCAACGCGGAAGAAGGACTGGCCTTGCTGACCACACTGGGGCTCTCCAACAACGCCATAGGAGTGAACACTTTGCACCCTGGACCCGTGACATAAAACCTGGACTGAACACACAACAAACCTTCTTCTGTTATTGTTACCTAAAAGTGTTTTTTTTTATTTCTTTTTCTCTTACTGCTAAAGATTCATGTTTCACTCACTATACCAAGTTATGAATAACCTACCTTTCACTAGGAACTCATCTCCTCCACTGGAAAGGGTTCCATAACCCTGTAGCCTTAAGGCGGTAAAGCAACACACTGACCCCCCACCTAATGCCTCGGGGTCAAGGGGCATAGCAATCGATGGAGCACATACTCACTAGAGTGAGCTAACCTACTCAAAACACATAGTCTCCCTCAACAGTCTCAACGAGCTTAGCCCCACGACGGCACGGATACCCATACTCTGAAATCCGAATCAACCACACATAGACGACACTCAAACCCCAAGTCCTTATTCTAATATCCAACTCTATACACACCACATGGCCACAAAGGAACAGGAGGCTTACCAGCGCAATTCCTGTACCAGTGCCATACCAACATTGGTGAAATCTACCAATAACACTAGCCAACACAATCACAATCCCCACTGGCATGGGCGACCAACTCGTTACGACTACCCAGTCCTACGTAATACAAAAGTGCACAGACCATCTTAGCTCCAACTGCAGGATGCTTAGACTACTGCTATACCTCATGCAATTGCTGTTGTGGCATATCCATACAATGTATGTATCATTAAACTTGCACTGAAAAATAAAGAATTATAAAGTTCTTTTAAAGAAATGATAGTTTATGAACATGTACTTCTATATAGATTATTGTCCTTTGTCCTAAAATGTTCATAAACTAATTTGACAACACCCCTACCCCCACAAAATGCTAACTTGTAAACGAACTTGACACAGTGTCCCTTATTTCTAGATTGTGTTAGTGTATGCATGTTATCTGGACTGGGTATAGTCAGGGGAGGGCTGGCAGCCTTAGGCCTGGGGGGCAAAACCAGTCAAGTGGCCCATTGCACCACCAAATCAGTTCACCATCCATGCCCACCTTTTCCTGGTTTTATAACGGATATTGATGTTATGCTAATCAGTAGCTCTTTGCCATACCCGCTCCTTCACGGCTCCAGGCACTGCTTGTTGTGAGTGTGAGCCACTGTAAATTAGGGGCAGAGGGCACTTGCACTGCGGTAAAGATGGGGCTGGACAGGAGGAGAGTGCAGTGCAATCAGTGCACTCCCCTCCTGTGGGTCACCAGTAGACTGGTGCACCTGCCCAGGATCAGTGCCGGTGCAAGGATTTTTGCCGCCCTAGACAAAATAAAAATTTGCTGCCCCCCCATGTGACATCACAATGCCCCACCCATATGAACTAACGCCAGTGCTGCACACAGTGTGTGTTTACATTAAAAAGCCTGCAGGGACCAGCTATAGACACCAGAACCACTTCATTAAGCTATAGTGTCCCTTTAATGTGAGGTACATTATAGATTAGTGTCACTAATAATATACTAGATTGCCTACTTACAAGCAGATGAGGATGATGATGGGCTGCAGTTTGGCTCCACTGGTCTGGTGTAGAACAGGATCTCTGGAGGCTGTTTGCAGCTGTGGTCACAAAATTCAATGTTCTGGGAGAATTGGAAGCAGCTCCATTTTTTGGGACCCCTTACACAGCTCAAGGTCTGGGCCCCAGGGCCTGACGGTGAGTATGCCCATAAGGCCCACTCATAAGTTCCACCCACCCATGAGTTCGCTCACAGGGAGTGGAGTGTGTAGGGGATGTGTTATGTGTTATTGTAGAGGATCTAATATGTGTGCTTATGGTATGTAGTGTATAGGGTTACCAGTTTGTGCAGGTGATGTAGTGTGTTTGTGTGTAGTGGAAGCAGTGTGTATTTGTGTATAAGGGATGTATTATGTGTTTCTGGTTGTGTGTAAGGGATGCATTGTGTGAATCTGTGTTTGTATGCATAAGGGATGCAAGGTGTGTGTCTGTATGTGTGTGCATTGAGATGCATTGTGTTTCTGTGTGTATGTAAGAAAAGAAGTGTGTGTGTTTGCATGCGTGTGTACGGGTTTGCATTGTCTGTTTCTGTGTATGTGTGCAAAGGATGCATTGTCTTTGTGTGTAAGGGTTGCATTGTGTGTGTGTGTGTAATGGATGCATTGTGTGTTTCTCTGTGTGTAAGGGAAGCATGTTGTGTTTCTGTGTATGTATAGGGATGCATTGTGTGTGTGTGCGCGCGCGCGCGTAGTGTGAAAGAGCTCCCTGTCTTGGCCCCTGTCCTATAGAGCTGCCCCTTCTGTCCCGTAGAGCTCTCCCCTGCACCTTAGTGGTCTCTCCTCTCCCCACCCTCCCCTAGCGGTCTCTTCTCACACTCACCCACCCTCCCTGTGCTCTTCTCATCTCCACCCTCCCTGTGTTCTTCTCACTCCTCCCTCTATGTGTTCTCCTCACACCCCCTGTGTTCGTCTTACCCCCCTCCTCCCTGTGTTCTTCTTACTTCCCCCCTTGGTCGTCTTACTCCCCCACCTGTTCTTCTTACCCCCCCTTCTTCTTATTGCTCCCCCTTCTTCTTCTTCTTCCCTTCTCTTCTCCCCCTTCTTCTTCTTACTCCCCCCATTTCTTCATACTCACCCTTCTACCCCCCTCTTCTACTCCCACTCTCTTTCTTCTTATCCCCACTCTTTTTCTTACTCACCTTCTTCTTCTTCTTACCCCCTCTTTTCTCTTATCTCCTCCTTCTTACTCCTGCCCTCCCTCTCTTTTTCTTATTCCTCTCCTCTTACTCCGCTCTCCCTTTTTCTTATTCCCTCTCCTCTTCTTACTCCCCCTCTTTTTCTTACTCCCTCCTCTTTCTTCTTCTTACTCCCCTCTTTTTCTTCTTACTCCCTCCTCTTCTTCTACTCCTCTTCTTTCTTACTCCCCATCTTTTTCTTTACTACCCTCTTCTTCTTACCCCTCTTTTTTCTTATCAATTCTCTTTCTTCTTACCCCCTCTTTTTCTTATTCCCCTCCTTCTTACTCTCCCCTCTTTCTTACCTCCCTCTCTATTCCTCCCTCTTCTTATTCCCTCCCTTCTTATTCCTCCCCTCTTATTCCCCCCTTTTATCCCTCCCTCTTCTTATTCCTCCCCTCTTTATCCTCCCTCTTCTTATCCCCCTCTGCCCCCTTCTTATTCCCTCCCTCCCCTTCTTACCCCCCTCCCTCCCTCCCTCTCTTTCTATTTTCATAGAGCTGAATTGTTCGCTGGAAATGTTTGCCGGAGGATAGCAGTAAAGACACTAGTGTGCACTTCCTGCCGTCTGGTTGGTGGAAGGAAACAGAAACTCCGCTGAACAGGAGTTTCTGTTTCCTGTAACCGGCCGGACTGACAGGAAGTGCACACTCAGTGTGCACCTTCCTATCACTCCGGCCGGCCACCGCGGACCGGAGTGCAGCTCGGCCACGCTACAGGGGAGGGAGGGAGAGAAGCTGCAGCCGCCTGAGGCTCTTAACAGAGCGCTCAGGCGGCTGCAGTATTTAAAGGGCCGGCCCGCCGCGGCCGGCCTTACAGGAATTTAGGGCGGCCTGGGGGGCAATTGCCTCCCTGCCCCCCGGCCCAGCCCGCCCCTGACCACAGTAGTGAATAGCTGGGAGTGGCAGACTTTGTGCATCCAAGTTCTGGCTGTCACCCACACCTGCCCACCCTCCTCTCTACCCTCAGTACACTACTAGTATGGAGTAATTCTAATGGGTACCAGAAACACGGATAAATAGTCATCATTTATGAAATGATGACAGACACAGATGAGCAATTACAGCTAAATTTCGGTATTGCATGATTAGTTTACGTTATGAGATAGGGTTATAGAATAGAATAAACATTAAAGCTCATTTACATGAATATTATTTAATGTGATGGATACAGGAAAAGGTGGTTTTGCGCACACAATGGATGCTTGATAAAATAATCTGTAACATAGACAGCTATCATAATTGCAATATGCATAAACCAATAACTGGTATAAAAAATGATTAGGAGCACTCACACTTTAGAGAGCCATATAAGTCGGCTCTCTACTGTAGTAGCATGTAAAATACTCTGTACTGTAATTGGAATGGTCCCCCAGGAACAAGAATCTGTTTGTATTCAAGCCTGAAGCTGTAGCTCTGCATGCAGTATGCCTCAGAATTGCAAGCTGAAACACAATTGCATGTGCTACCCTAGGTAAAATACGTGATGTCTCACAATATTCAAAATATCGTGCATCATATTGACAATACCAATTGCTCATACTATTTTTTTTTTTTTAATTCTTTATTGCTGCACATGACATACAGAATCACTTAGCATTTAATCCAGTGTAGGCCTTACATTTGTAACTGTTGCATTGAATGCAGCAGTTGTTACAGTGACCATTCGAGTGACTGCCATTGAAGTGATCTGGATAAAGTGTCCCTATTGCACTTAGTGCTGCAATGTAAAACATTGTAGTTTTAGAGAACTACCAGACAGCCACGAGAGGCGATTTCTGGAATGTTACTGAACTTTTGGTCCGCTAACTCACGCTGGACGTCCTCATGCTCTGCAGTTTCCCCATTGGAAAGCATTGAATCAATGCTTTCCTATGGGAATACCTAATGCATTAGCATCCACTCGTCGAGTGAATTTAGAGTAGGCTGAGACGCAACCAAGCTGCGAGGAACATCAGCACTGGGATCAGGTAAGTAAGAATTTTAACCCTTTATTCACTGCGAGGGAAGGGGATTGGCAGAGAGAGCTTTACATACAACTTTGTATTCCTGGCACTATGTATCACTTTAAGCTGTAATCATTCTGGTGACCATAGTATCCCTTTATAGAGGAGCTGGGACATGTAAGATATTTTCTCAACTGGATAGCTGTTAGTTGTGTTTTTTTTTTATTCTCTAGTTTCCATTTTTTTCCATTTACATGCCCTGACCACACAGCTGGCATATCATGTAAATTAGTTTAACCCCTGCAGTGCATGCATGGCTCATACCTGTCTATTGCACTGGTGAAGAAATGCTTGAGCACTCATGAAGTTACCCACAACGTGTAAGTGCAACAAAGGCAGGTGCATTTTACTTACCTCCACTGCCTTTACAGAATATAGACCTGCCACTTCCAGGCAAGTGACCAGCTTCACTTTAAAGTGTAAACACAACGTAGGATGACACTTTACTAATACAGCAGTCATTTGATATAAAAGACCCCACAGCACTGCCTTACGAACTATACTGTATCTTGTTATCTCATGACATATTCAATGAGAACATGTGCAATGAGTACAGGACTGTTACCAAAGTCAGTAACACGATGCACAGCAATACGACAGTCAGCTTTTCCATGGAATTCTGCCTAAAGAAGATTTATCCAATTATCTACAATCCCACTATATGGCGGGGAACCATCATCAATCCAAAGCCTGAATGTTTTCATTTTCTACTACAGTGGTGTTGTAGCTTAGGGTTTGAAATTTCCATTTACCTCCTCGCCAAAAGCCAGTGGATATTCAGTCCTTGAGAGTGATCAGAGCAACACAGAGCATGTTTGGTACTTTACACATGGGGAATGTGAGGGCTGGCAAGGGGGTAAGATAGGCAATTGCCCCACAGGAACACTAACTTTCAGGATTTGTGGGATTTAGACTCACACCATTCTTCTGTTAATTAAAATAGCAGAAGGTGCTTTTGGATGCTATTGGCAGAGTACTGCAGGTATAAAGCTGCAGGCAGGATTTGTGCAAGGTCCTTTGCTAGCCCAGTACTGTGTAGATTTGTGCATAGGGTGGTGGTTCACAAGTAGGCTGCAGTATCTGTGGTTGACCAGGAGATGTCCCTGGAGGTGTTTGCAAGTGACCACCGGATGAGTTGAGACAGTGCTCACTACATTGATAAACCATGCTGGTTTGTCATTAATCACAGTGGAATTGGGGGAAACAATTGGGTCTCTTAGGAATGTCATAGGTGGAGTCACATACTCTTATGACTATAGTAACACCAAACTTTTTAAGCTTCTCTATACATTTGCTTAAGGCTACATTGTTTAGATTGTGTGTGATATGGAATCTAAGATATTTTTAAGTAATATAAATAGGGAATGGGCTATTCTTACCAGCCATTTCAAATTTAGAAAAAGCAACTAGTTGAAAATAATAAAAACATTTTTTTTTAAATCTAAAAATAATTTTAAAAGTCAGTTTTTATTCTACTCCATACAAAGAAAATCTCTGTGCTGTCGTGGTATGCGTAAGTGATCTTTAAACCCACAGGTTTGTTTTTCCCCTAAAACACAGAACATCATTACACAATACAAAGGTATCAACATAATATTTTACATTTCATTTGTAAATTGTTTATACGTTTTGTTGAATGCCTACTATTGTCCTCACAAAACTATTATAAATTGGGATAATATTTTCAACATTTAATAGTGTGTGTTGTAAAAATGTGATCATTTAATAGTCTACAATTCTATAGTAACCTTATTTTGAAAAGTGATAAGTCAAGCCCAGCTTTTTACTACTTTTTATTCTGTCATGTTTTCATTTTATAATGAAAAAAAAGGATGTCTTTACAATGCACCTTGAATTATATTTTACATCACAAATCAATCATATTATAATTATAGTTTTAATCAAATACCATAATAAAAGTTTTTTATATTGTCTGTTCTGTGACCACACTTTTACTTGAATACGTGGTGTATTTCTCACAATGCCATTCAATATGAATATACCTTTTGACACATGCACTATTCAATAAACATATTGACGTTCCAAGGACATAAGGGAATGTTTTGGCATATTTGAAATAAGAGTTAAAAATAATAATAAATAAAAAGTTTAACATAAGCCAATGAGAAAGCAGGATTTTGACTGCCATCGTGGAAAGGCTGTCCTCTATAGAGGTAAGATATTTTCACCATGACTTTGTTTTTGTACCATATCATCTGATAAAGATATTGCCATAATGTAATGGTTAACTCTGGGTGCCAAATATCAGCTTTTTTGAGCCATACGTCCCAAGTATAGGATAATGGTGAACTAGGATAGAGATATAGCCCACTCAGTCTTCAAGGAAGGTGAAGACCTAAATACACCCAGATTACTAGACATGTGCAATTTGTTTCGGTCCGAATGTGAATTTGGACGAATTTTGAGAAAGTTCCGAATGTCCGAATAGATGAATTGCCGAATTGTCGAAGTTCCGAAATTACTGAATTTCCAAAGTGCTGAAGTGCCGACGTTCCGAAGTGTCAAAGTGCCGAAGTTCCGAAGCACAGTATTGCCTAAGAACTAATATACTTACCCAGTGTAAGATTGAAGAATGTTACACTGTATACAATTTTAAAGGACCACTATAGTGCCAGGAAAACATACTCGTTTTCCTGGCACTATAGTGCCCTGAGGGTGCCCCCACCCTCAGGGTCCCCCTCCTGCCCGGCTCTGGAAGGGGGAAAGGAGGTAAAACTTACCTTTTTCCAGCGCTGGGCGGGGAGCTCTCCTCTTCCGATCCTCCTCCGTTCCTCCTCCTGGGCTGAATGCGCACGCGCGGCAAGAGCTGCGCGCGCATTCAGCTGGTCACATAGGAAAGCATTCATAATGCTTTCCTATGGACGCTTGCGTGCTCTCACTGTGAAAATCACAGTGAGAAGCACGCAAGCGCCTCTAGTGGCTGTCAATGAGACAGCCGCTAGAGGCTTTGGGGAAAGGCTTAACCCATTCATAAACATAGCAGTTTCTCTGAAACTGCCATGTTTATAAAAAAATGGGTTAACCCTAGAAGGACCTGGCACCCAGACCACTTCATTAAGCTGAAGTGGTCTGGGTGCCTAGAGTGGTCCTTTAAATAAAAAGTATACAAACATAGCCAGGATTCCGCTGTAAGGATTTGCAACACTTACAACAATCAAGTAACATACATTCATATAAAATGTAAGTTACTTAGCCTATCAATGTAATGACAGGAATGAATAAGTAGATAACTCCCTAATTCCCACGGTATTAGGGAGCTATCTACTAAAAGGCTGAATGACCTAAATTGGTCTTTCAGCCACATTTACTAATACTAAGTAAAGATTACTTAGTATTAGTAAATTATCTATTAAACAGTGAGCAGGCTGTTGCGGGTGGGGGCTCAGGAGTGGGGACCCTTATCTTTTTTTTAACAGTGAGCAGCCGAAGTGTTGAATTGCGGAAGTTCCGAAGTGTCGAATTGCGGAAGTCCCGAATTGCAGAAGTCCCAATGTCCCGAAGGGCCAAAGTCCCGAACTGCGGAAGTCCCGAATTTCGGAATGCCGAACCGAAAATTTTCCCCATGCTCATGCCTACAGATTACCCTTCAGAGCAGCCAAGGCTTTCATAACTGGAACTGGCCAAGAAAAATAGCCTAAATAATAAAATAAACTGGGAGCAAGGATTCTCTTAAACACTCAGGATTCAAGAATTGGGGTACAAAGAATTACCAAAATTAGCTTCAATCAGGGAAGACTATTGAATCGAAAGTACTATAATTAAGGATAATATGTTTAGTAGGTAGATGACAATGCAGTTGCCACTGAATGTGGCTAAATATGAAAATATGAAATCTAGATGTTGACATGGTAATTACGAGAATATATTAATAGGGGATTATTTCATCCAAAATGTGCAAATAGTCTTGTTTGTAAATTCATGGGGAAATATAACTTATTTACTATGAGCATATTTGTGACTATATACTCTGTATAGTGCCAGAAAATACATTGCTGTTGATTAATTTTACCTGCACCGACTTGTCTTCAGCATTTTCACAGGCCAAGATGGTGGAAATATTGAGATGAATTGCCTGTGGATGAACATTCTGAACTTTGTGACTGAACGAGCAACATGTAAGGAACTTGAATAACATTTAGGTCCAAGGGAGAACCTAGTCTTCAGAACCAAAAAGAATTTGAAGGCCAACATGGAGCACAAATGTGTGACTGGTAGTGGCCCGCACCATCTCAGCTTACTATTACTCAGGATTCAGAATACCACTGACCGTGGTAATCTATAGGGAGACAGTGGATTGGATAGCGGCAAATATAAATGGTTGGGAGGCAAAGGGTGACAATTGATTTAAATTTTTGCTACTTTCATGAAAAAAAGATAATAAATTTGGGAACTGCTATAAAAGGTACTGTCCAATAACCATTAAGTAGTGGGGATGCTCATTTAGCTTCCAATTTGCTTTCATGCTTGGTAAATGCACGAGTATAGGTTACCATGAAAATTGTAGTGGGGAGATGTTACCTTATGTTGCTATGTAGCCAATGTTGGGTTGTATTTTTTTATGATGGAAAAAAATCATTAGTAAGTGGTGACAGGATAGGCCAGTAGTATCAGTGTTGCATTCAGGGACTTGCAGTATAATCTAAATCAAATGATGAAGAGATTTCAAGCACTCGTGCAAAATGCATCACTAAAATATTAGCCTGCCTGCGAACATCAGATTGTAATCAAAGAACTTTTACAAAATTGGAGACGACATGATAAGGTGAAGAAGATGTTGAATAAAAAAACACATGATTAGATCCTATTAAGCTGGAGCTAATTCAACAACCGCCACATGATGATCCTTTTCCACTGGTAGACATCAATCTCTTTAATAAAGCTGAGCCTGCATTCCCATACAGACACAAGCAACAGCTGAAATGGCACGATGCATAACTCCCCAGCCATGGGGGGCTATACCTGCTCATGACATCTGTGCTTCACAGAATTATAGAAGATAGAATGTTGATGCAACAGAAGGTAAAATGTGGAATCAAGCAGTCTCTGTCAGGTGTATAGTGGCAGATACTCTACAGCGCCATTTCAATAACAAGACACCACCACCACCTCACTAACCAACCTCACAATTCACTCTAGGTGCAACATTTTCTGATACCACTGAACTTAGTACAGTTCTACATGACAATAGGAGCCCTGGAAGTGGAATGGAGGAATAAACAAATGTGTAATTTCTTAGCAAATTCGTTGAGTTGTATGGTATTTATTTTTTTACATTTAAAATAATTATCTATGGTTCATTCATGTCGTATGTGAATGATTTTGTCGTAACGTGGGAGCTGCCATGTTCTGATATGTGTAGGAGCGATTTTATTTGTTTCTTCAAATTCAAACAATCCACATACACACACTCATGAGAGTAGTTGAAAAGCCATGATTTTAATATACATTTTAAATAATTAGAAAAAAAGAGCAGGATTCACGGTGGGTGCAGTTAGAGACCTGCAAACAAGGAACAAAAATGAAGAAACCAAATGTCTTTGAGGTGTGTTTTTCTCCCTTATATAAAATAATGTTGCACCATGAAACACACACTCTGGGTTCCTAGGTAAGACATGTCTGACAATCCCCACATTCAGATAGTTCTTGACTTCTCATTCAGAACTTCCTCATTATCTGGTAGAAGCTTCTTATTCCTGGCCATATTTTGCAGAAGCATTTATAGTTCCATCAAGACAACAAAACCTGCTTTTATATAGCTGGTTGTAGCATTTGTGTCCAGTGTTCACAGAATTTCCGAAGGACACAAGCATCCATGACTTTAAGGGGTAGCCAGAATTTCCTATTGAAGGATAGAGGACAGGTATTGGTTAAGTACATGGGGATGAGCAGATAATACACAATAATTTTCATTTCATAATAATAAAGCATCTTACAGACATATCCTAATTCACATTGTTTTTTTACGTAAGCTGTAATGACATATTTACTTTAAAGGGACACTCTACATCATTGGTGCCCAAAAGGTAGATCCCCAGATGTTGTAGAACTACTTTGACCAGCAGATTTGATGATGGTTTGTCATTCTAAAGCATTCAAAAGGCATGCAAACCATCATGGGAGTTGTAGTTCTAAAACATCTGGGAATCTACCTATAGAGTACCCCTTCTCTACATAATATAAACACTACATCTCACTGTTGCAATTAGTAGCTAAGGATCCCCAGGTGCCATACCTCTATTTAATAGCAAGCTATTCAAGAATGGTTTGATATAAACCGAGGGTCTTCCAGAACCAAGACAGAACCCTCATCACAGCTGCATTGATAACGAGTAACTAAAGGGACAATGTAGGCACTATAATCATTTAATCTGATTAAATTGGTTATAGTGCCTTTAGTCCTCTGTCGCTGCCCTTCCATTAACCAATTTTTAAACAGTTTAACACGGTCTGCCTACACATATTTGTTAAATTATTTCTTTTTTAAAGTAGGAGATCTAGCCATAGAAGAAATACTTTAGAGAGACTTCAGAGTACACACAACTCTAAATGAATTTAAGACCTTATCTTATGTTTCATTAACATATGTTTTACAAACAAACAGGTAAATTACAATCCATGCAATTACTGTCAGTCTTCAAAGTCATTAAACTGAAACCCCTTAAGAATGGAGGCAATTATCCAACATCAGAATCTAAACAAAACCTATAATTTGTGCTATGTGTTTGTTCCACCATAATTTAAGGGTTTCTATTTAAGTGCAACCATACATATTATATTTTTATTTTTGAAAGGACAGAAATAGCCCTCATTTAATATTCTATATGCAAACCTAACACCACATTAAGTACAAAGAAATGTTAAAAACAGGAAAATGGTTTTCACAGTTTTACATATAGATTTTTACACTTCAAGTGCAACTAAAGAAAACAAACTCAAAATAAATTCACAAATCAGTCCTTATATGTCAAGGATCTATATTCATTTTTTGTAGTTAACGCTAACTCTACACCAGCCCTAACCCAATGCTTATGTAACGGATCTCCCTGTACCCCTGGCTGGGTACCTCCACTAAGGACCGCATGATAGCTGGAACAGGAGACAAACAGCAGCACTTCTGCCCACAGTCGCCGTGGCTTGACTGGGGTCCTAGAACCGCTCCCTCCTGAAGCCGAATGGGGAACTTGCTCTAGCAACCCCCAGGCACTGGACAACACTCAGTCCTGGTAGCTCTAGTCCTTACAAGGACTTTCCCCGTTGAATCCTCCACACTGGAGCAGTGATCAGTGATTAGCCCTTTCCCCTCCCAGTAACCAGATGACACATAGTTCTGGGAGTACAAGCTGGAATACCTTTAATCTGGCCAGATGGCTTGCTTTTATACATTTCTGAACACAGACAAGCACGCCCATGACACTTCCACACAAAATAGGATAATCCCTCCCTCATGCCTGGGAGATAATTGAGTCAGGAACTGTACAAAACTCAATTATCTCCAGGCACAAAAAACACATATTTCACAAACATTTTTTGGCTGCACAGGGTGCTGGGAGCCACACAGCTCTCACACACGCAGGGGCTGGGAATTCAGCAGTACAGAAGTACTGCACGGAGAATTGGGGGCGGAGTCAACTCTGCCATGGAGGCGGAGCCAATCCGGATGCAGGGGCGGAGCTACAGCCAGCCTCCATTTGCTGCCTTTCACTGCAGCACACTGAGGGGAAGCAGGAAGGAGTCACTGCTTCCCCAACTCCAACACACCAGGGACTCACTGACTCCACTCCTCCACCAGTAAGAGAGAGAGAGTGTGTGTGTGTGTGTGTGTGTGAGACTGCTTGTGACTGTCTGCCTGTGTGTGTGCGAATGTCTGCCTGTGACTATCTGTGACTGTGTGTGTGAATGTCTGCCTGTGACTATCTGTGATTGTGTGTGTGTGAATGTCTGCCTGTGACTATCTGTGATTGTGTGTGTGTGAATGTCTGCCTGTGACTATCTGTGACTGTGTGTGAATGTCTGCCTGTGGCTGTCTACCTGTGACTGCGTCTGTGACTGTCTGCCTGTGCCTGTGTGTGTAAATGTCTGCCTGTGACTGTCTACCTGTGACTGTGTCTGTGACTGTCTGCCTGTGACTCTCTGCCTGTGACTGTGTGTTTGTCTGCCTGTGACTGCGTCTATGACTATCTCCCTGGAAATGTCTGTGACTGTGTGTGAATGTCTGCCTGTGACTGTCTACCTGGGACTGCATCTGTGACTGTCTATGCCTGTGAATGTCTTCCTGTGACAGTTTACCTGGGACTGAGTGTGACTGTCTTCCTGTGACTGTGCGTGAGACTGACTTTTGGTGACTGTGTGTGTGACTGTCTGCCTGTGCCTGTATGTATGAATGTCTGCCTGTAATTGTCTACCTGGGACTGTGTATGACTGTCTGCCTGTGACTGTGTGTGACTGTCTGCATGTCACTGAGTGTGTGTGACTGTGTGCTGCCTGTAACTATGTTACAGTCTGCCTGTAATTGTGTGTGTGTGTGTGACTATCTGCCTGTAGCTGTGTGTGTGTGTGTGACTGTCTGCAGCTGTGCTTTTGACAGTGTGCAAGTGAATATGTGTTTGGTACGGTGTGCATGTGGCTGTATTTGACAGTATATGCGTATAACTGTGTACATCTGACTGTATCTGACTGTCTTCGCCCTGCAGTGAGTCGGCACATAACATCATCCAAGCATCGGCGTCATATTACAGGATGTGCAAGGGACGTGTGCATGAAGAGCACAGAGATCCCAACAGCAACCACTGACTACCAGGGACTGAGGATCCACTCTAGCCCTCCCAGAGCAAGGTAGGGAGGCTGGGTGGACCTCTTAATTATTAAATGTGTGCATGTATGTGATGTTTGCGTGTGTATATCTAATTGTGTTTGTAATTGTATGTGTGTGGGTCTGTGATTGTGTATGTCTGTGTTTATGTGTGTGGTTGTGTGTGTATCTCTGTCGTTAAGTGTGTGTGTGTATCTCTGTAGTTAAGTGTGTGTGTGTGTATGTGTGTGTGTATATATATATATATATATATATATATACACACACACACACTTAACAACAGAGATACACACACAACCACACACATAAACACAGACATACACAATCACAGACCCACACACATACAATTACAAACACACATAATTAGATATACACACACAAACATCACATACATACACACACACAATCACAGATATACACATACAGACATACACCTATTGTGTTATTGTGTGTGTATATAAATGTGTATGTGTTTGGTACATAGTTCCCTTATTTGGTGTCCTTAAATATTGCAATCCCACATAAGGATAACAAATAAGGGCGTTATCTACTAAACAACTGAAATTAAGAAATGTTTTTTGTTTTTTTAAATTGATATTTTAGCTGTTTAGTTGATAATTCTCTAAATTGGTGTCCTTATGTGAGATTTCCATATTTAAAGATACCAAATTAGGGTGCTGTTTAGCAGATAGCTCCCTTATCCTTATTTGGTGTCCTTAAATATGGCAATCACACATAAGGATAGCAAATAAGGGAGTTATCTGATAAACAAAGATCGACGTTAAGAGGTGTCAGCTAGCCCACAAACAAGAAATCTGGGTGGCTAATGTGAATTATATGCAAATTTGTTGACTGATGCCAATGTGCACTGCATGCTGGCATCAGGCAGCCAATGGCAGCACATTAACCCATCCCCTAGTGAAAAGTTTTAGTGCCCCCCTCCCCCCAGTTTGGCTTGTGGTATCTTATGTGCCCACCCCCTATATATTGTTCCTATGTGTCTATGTATCTGCATGTGTGTCAGTGTGTATTTAGGTGTGTGTATGTGTATATGTGCATACATCTCAGAATCTCGCCAACACTACACACAAATACACCCCTGCATTTCAACATCAACACTACATACAAACTCCACCATTATATATAACCACACCACTGCCTTCAAAAACCACACTACACAAAAATGCATGCCTGCATTCAAACACCAACACCACATACATACACACATCCTACGTTCACTCAAACATACTCCATACAAAAACATGCTTACATTTAAAAGCATAAACACTGCTTAGTGCTAAATAAATGTAAAAAAAAAAAAAGAATTGTGGTTGTTTTTTACATTTTAAAGTTGGGTGGTGGAGGGGGGTGCCAAAAATAGGACCCGCCCCAGGTGCCAAATGCTTTAGGTACGCCCCTGAGTAGAGGCTTTTTTCTTGAAACCCTTCCAAACAACTTGTAGTGATGTAGGTGACATTGGATTGTAGTTTTTGGAGACTTTCTGACCCAGACATGAAACTAACTTCTGTAATTATTCAGCTGTGATCAATGGAGAAATTTTAGCCACCCAAACCATCCTCTTCACAGGGCGTTCAGACAATATAGACACACGTCCTCTTCTTGATCCATAACATTTCCAGTTGACTGGAACATCTTAAATATTGTCCTGATGATGGAAATGGGGATTTTCAATGCTTTGTGATTTTCTTATAGCCACTTCCCATTTTGTGATGCTCAACAATCTTTTGCCCCACATCACCGCTATATTCCTTGGTTTTACAAAGTGTGTTTTCTCATATTTATACCCATGTAAGTCAGGAAGATGAAAAATTTCCTTTTCCTAGTCACTCAGATATTTTACTAAAAAATTTAAATATCAATGGGAATATACTTCAAATATATTTTTCTCACAGGGGCTCCAACAATTTTGCCAAACGTACACTTCACAAACATATCCATGAAAGCCAAGTACTTTTGTTTATTTTTTAAACAAAAAATCAAAAGGTTAAACAATGAAGACAATTGTTCACAGCCTTCTTTGCTCATATTTACCAAGGGTGCCAATATCAGTAGATATGTGTATATATATATATATATATATATATATTAAAAAAAAGAGATGAACTTGGCACTCACCCTTTGATGCAAATCTATTGAGCTGTTGCCTGGGTGCAAACCTCAGCATTGATGTAAATAATAAAAAATACAAATAAGGTGCACTCTCAGGTCTTAATTTATTTCAATTGCAAATTACATGTGCCAAAAATTTTTTTTTGTGATTTACGTTTCGACCCCTATAGGGCCTTTTTCAAGATCAATTATATCATATATCAAGTGAATATATATAGATATATGTTAATAAACACTTACCAAAAGATGTGTGTAGGGAAATCACTAACCGTCCGAAACCCGGAAGTGAGACAGTGTAGCCACGTGACCAACGTGATGACGCGTAAAATTACGACGTTGCTAGGCAACAAAAATAAACAAATCGTGTATGAGTGTTGCCCGGCTCTACCAGGCCGCAAAAGAATGACTCTAATGTAAAATGATCACTATATATAGTGATCAATACGGTATACATACTATGGAGGGCAGAATATAAGTCTCCTAATGTTGCACCCACATAATAGAGGACCACAATGTATGGGAATGTGAGAAAACAGTGTAAACTACGTGAAACATTTAAAGTGACCACACATACATGCAAATGTGACCAACATATGTGCTCCTCCAAAAAGTGTGCTGCATAATTTTCCAATACAAATTAATATTCATAATACTGTGTGTGCATGCACATCTTTGCCTGTCACACAGAAAAAACAAACGAATAAATCGATAGTTTATGTGGACAATGTACATCCTGATAAGACAATCTGCAGATAGTAAAGAACAAAAACATAAACAAAACCAACAAACCAACCAAACAAGGTTATAAATGATGCAGATATAAAAAAAAACCTTTCTATAGTGGGTTTAATTAGAATTATTCATAAACCAAAATTTATATCTAATGCACAAGCAAGCCAATTAGTAATCAAATAATTCACTGCTATATTCAGGACAATGTGTCCCTTGTACATATGGCTAAAAAGGCATAATAATCAATCCTGTTAACCAAAACTTATATTGGGTTAATAATAGATTGTGTATTCCTTATATATAAACTATAACATGATACTATACTTTGCAGTGACTAGTGCCAACCATGAAATATATTCCATACGTCACAAAAACATAGAATAGGTGTTGTATTCATTTAAGCCTTTAGGCGTGACTGTATCCAGTTTAAAGATCCAATATGCTTCCCTTTGAAGTAATAATCTAGACCTGTCAC
>OW240919.1:87442277-87491620 GCA_933207985.1 Pelobates cultripes
TGCAGAACTGCTTTTATCTACATAACATTTTTCCTTGGCTGCCCAGTCCCTTAATTTATCCAGAGAAGTAATTTTCTGCTTAGCTTACCTAGTTTTGGGTCATCTGCAAACACCAATACATAAGTTTTGATGAATATTGCAATGTCATAAATATAATAAACAAATTAAAGAGAGAAGGACATGGAATAGAGCTCAACATACCATTTTTTGGGAAACATTTTCCATCAAAAGGAACACTCCACATATCTAAAGTACTTTAGCTTGTTTAAGTGCTTTATGTGTGAAGTGTGTCTCCTCTTTTTCTCATTTTACAAAAAAGTGCAGATATCAATAGAAATTGGCACTTTTTTTTTTTAAATCAACCTTGTAACCAGTAGTGTTACTTCCTGGTTTGGTTAGCTCAGAGGAACTAAACTCTAGAGGCAGCAAGTGCTCAGACCACCTGCCTTGCAAAGATTTGTCATTGAGCTACATTGGGAAGTCTGTGATTGGACAGTAACAGAAAGTCTGGGTTGGGGAAAAATTTCTTCAGACAAAAGATCTGCAGCTTTAGATTAGATTTACCCTCAATGAAAAAAATGCATGTATGTTTTCATTGCGGGTATAACTTCTAAATTGGAGTGTCTCTTTTAAGGAACACTATAGTTTTAGGGATACAAAGATATATTCCTAATACTATGATGCTGGACTAGATGTTTAGGTAACCGCCTGGATGGATTTAAAAAAGGTATTTAAATTAGGGAAAAAATAATAAAAGTTAAAATAAATAATAAAAACTGCCAGCAAGTGTATCTTGATTGAGAAAGTTATTAGAATTAGTGCCAAGGTTACAACTTAACTTTTAATGTCGTTAATAAAATTGAAAAAGAGATAAAATCGAATAAAGCAAGGTGTTCGGTCCTTCTTGTATCTAATGATAGGTAATGTGGCAGCAAGGCAACAATGAATATTCAAAAATTATCGGTGAACAAGTATACTATTATTTACACGCTGTTAAACAAGAGTCAGAGTAAGGCTCAGGGCGCCTACTCGGCATACCTTGGGTGTTAAATACTCACTGCCGCAAATCTCACAACGACGGAACTTTCACTCAGTGAATAGGCATCCTGTGACTGGATGTTTAGTCCTTGTTGCAATTTCGTTACTCTAATTTCTCTACTTGTAACAGTAGAGGGTGGCTTAGAGTCAGAGCAGGCTTTAATTGGTGCCCACGAAGGCACATTAGACTCTTACTGATATAGGAGTTCGTTAAACAGCACCTCCTTTCTCCCTCTTTTTTTTGCCTTAACTCCGACTCATGTTTAACAGTGTGTAAGTAATAGTATACTTGTTCACCGATAATTTTCGAATATTCATTGTTGCCTTGCTGCCACATTACCTATCATTAGATACAAGAAGGACTAAACACCTTGCTTTACTCAATTTTACTAAATGACATTAAGTTAAGTTGTAACCTTGGCACTAATTCTAATAACTTTCTCAATCAAGATACACTTGCTGGTAGATTTTTATTTTCTTTATTATTTTTTCTTATTCAAGTGCTGGCTCCGCCTCCATGGCAGAATTAATCAATCTTGATGATCTCAGCCAATCCAATGCTTTACCTATAGGAAATCATTGGAGGGTTGTTGGGAGGTGTTGCAAATCAGCATCTCCTCATAGAAATGTATCTCTATGGGAAACATTCAGTGCCTTAATGCAGAGCGTGAGGAGGCTGAACGTAGGTCCTGGACAGTGCAGGGCTGAAATAGGAACCTCTAGTGGCCGTCTGAGTTACTGCCACTAGAGACGTAGTGGATACCGCACTCACCAAATAACCCAGGCGCTCTAAAGCTGGGGCTGGCCAGGCATCTCTTTCAAGATATGCAGAATTAATAATGGGTCAGACACTCCGGGATAACAAAAATAGCAGCTTTATTGGGTCAAAAACAGCAACGTTTCAACCCTACAGGGTATTATCAAGCTTCATAAAGACCCGGTAGTGTTGAAACATTGATGCTTTTGCCCAAATAAAGCTGCTATTTGTATTATCCCGGAGTGCCTGACCCATTATTTATTCTGCATATACTAGAGGTGTTATTAGGCAGCAATGTAAATCAACATTTACATCGCTTAACCTGCAGAGACATGCTATAGACACCAGACCAACTACATTAGGCTGTAGAGTTTCTGGTGACTGTATCCCTTTAACTACTCTCTTCACTCTAATTTTAAGCCACTGCTCAGTCCATGGATGGGCGCGTATTCACCTAAAACAATTGCTTTTAATTTGTTCAGTAAACCTTTTGTGTGAAACACTATCAAAAAATCCATGTAGCTCACATCCATTGCAACACATTGACCTAATCAACGGACTTCATTGTAATAAATAATTCTGGTTTCTACTAACATTGTTTTATCCAGCCAACATGTGCTCACTCTATACATGCTGGACAAGAAATTGCTTATCATTTGATTTTTAGGCTGTGGCTTAAAGGGTTACTAAACGCACAATAACCAGTTAATTCTGTATGTGCAGTGTTCCTATATATATATATAGAATTCTGCACAGAAAGAGTTTAACTTGCTGCCAGAGGTGTAAATCTACCTCCAGGAGTCGGGCTGGCAAATGTCAATTATGTGCATATTTCAGTCAGGTGACACTCCAATTAATGGAGGAGGGATTCAGCATCCGGCTTCTGTAGACCTGCAGAAGCAGGATGCAGGTCACCAGCTATAGAGAATCCAGGTAGGAGGGCAAAACGTTGCCAGGGTACTAAAGGCAACATAACCATAACAGCGAGCTGTAGTGGCTATTCTGCTTGGAGAAATCCTTTAAGATTATCATTCAGAAATAAATAACCTAAAAACACAACAGTAGTTATTCACTAAAGACAATTTGTTATGAATTAAAATCTAAAAACAGATCAGTTATTTTGGTTTACATTTTATTAAATAAACGCAAACTAATAAACTGCCCAAATAGTTGACGTATCCCCATAGTTCAGCACTCTTAGCCCATGAATTATGTCCAAACCCAGATGGCAATGTCATTATTCACGCAGAAGTATAGACGTCTGTTTTAGTGACAGCTGAAAAGAAGACTGGGTTGAGGAAAAATTTCTTCAGACAAAAGATGCTCCATACAATAGAAACAGAAAGAGAAAAAAAAATAAAAATAATTATATATAATTTTTTTTAAAGAATCCCTACAAAAACTGCGTTGCTGTACTGAAACATTCCAGACCAGGAAGATGCTCCAAACAGAGGTTCTCATTCCAATCTATGGGCTAATAGGTTGGAATAAGAGAATTCCAATTATCTTTACCCACAAACCTTTATAGTTATGTAGTTCACCCCCTAACAGCAGTTCTATTTATTACACTGGATGATTGGAACGGTTAAATATGGCCGCTTACAGTTTACAGATAGTACTCAAACATTTTTTAGAAGGGTGCTGAACCCCAAACAATAGGGAACAAAATTGGCAGGATTACAGCTGATTTTTGCAAACATCGCTGCAGTTAAAGGCTACTGTGGCAGGCACATGGGAACAGAGGACCTCCTTGCACCATCACCTATACAATAAACATAAGTTGCCCTGGCACTTAGAGTGTCCCTCTAAATGACATGTAACTAATACATATCTAAATAAGAATAATATTAAAACAGCTTGCAGACATACATGAATTAATGTTACACAGTAACTGAATTAAAAGAAAAAGAACAAAAAAAAAAACATTGTAGAGGAGAAAGGCAGTTTTTATATCTGGCTGCTCTCACAGCAGAGGGAAAAATCAATGTGTGGCTATTGATATGCAAAATGCTTGTCACAGCTTCCATCTTATCTACACTTCCTAATATGAAATTGGATTTACCTTTTTTTTTTTTTTTTTACTACTACAAAATGGAAATATGCCATAGCCCTGAAACAAAAATAATAAATATATTAATAATAAAAACGCCTTATTAACACCCAGTACACACACCGAGTGATTGAATAATATGGGGGTGATCTAAACGGCCTGTGTGATAATATATAGACAGATGACATTCCATTAAAAGTACAAATAGAACGCACTAAAGGGAAGAGGTGGGTTCAGGTGAGGAGGGGAACTTGTATTAAATGGAAGACCCATTAGAACCTTACCTGGTAGAATACACTTCCCCAAGCCTCTGACACGCAGATTACTTGGGAATCCCAGTACTGTAAACAGTCATTATGGGCAGAGACAAATCCGCTGCAATTCCTGATTTTGGACCCAGCTCCTCTTTTTTTTTTTTGTCCCCCTTTTCTCCTCTTTTTCTTGTTCACTTGGCGTCTGAATCAGACCGTCCTGGCTGAGCGTAGATGCTGCTGGTGTTTGGGTAATGACTGGGGGAATAGGAGGGGTTGGGGTAATCTGGGATCAGACACTCAGGTCTATCGGGAGGGAAAAGGGTGGGTGGACGCTGGTTGAGATTGCCTCCCACTCTCCTTCCCTATTCCTTTCTCCTCCTTTCTTTCTTACTCCTCTTTTTCATTTTTTTTCCCACTCCTCTCTCCCCTCCCCTTTTTATACATACGCTTCAGAATTGACGTTGTTTGAACAGTAATCAGGGAAAGCATTTATTGGGAAGTGTAGGCCCCTGCCTGTCTTGTATTTATTTATTTCCTGGCCATTTAGGTTACAGATGTCCACGATGAAATGTTTTTTTTATAGCAGTGAGATTGGTGATATGTAACTAAGGTGAAACACAAGCTGTTGATACTTTTAACTATGATATTTTAATGGTGTATGTTTTTTTGTTGACATTTATTAGTGTGTGATTTTAATATAAAGGGTGAGAATGAATCAACTGAATTGTTGGTTGTAGAGGATAGTAAAGCTGTGTTTCTAAATAAATATAATTATTAAATAAAAAAATTAAAAAATCACCAAGTCAATCAAGAATATAATAGAATAAAAATAATTTTCTGAGAGTGTTACACTGAAAGGTTGATGTTGGCTTTTAAATATAACTTAATTTGACCTGTGTTAGAAACATAATGTTTGTTTTTAGATAACTATATATTTTTTTTGATAGATTATATATATATATATATATATATATATATATATTCAGTGGTAATAATAGTGACCAAAACAATGTTATGTGCACGGATTTCTTCATACCAGCTACACACAAATGTGACACAACAATCAAATTAAAAATCAAAACAATAATGCGCTTCCACTATTTATTCTAATAATTTTTAAAAATCAAAACCTAGAAATACTCACATAAAAACATCATGGTGTAGAGGAGGCAGTGCCTGACTGCCATTTTAATAAAACATACCTGTGGAGCTCCGAGAAAAAGTTTACTCAATGATGACGTATAGGGGGCGGACCGGAAATCGGATATGTTCGCCCAACGCGAACACGCTATTGTTCGCCAGCGGACAGTTCGCGACATCTCTACTAACCAACTGCTGGTACAGGAACTGCTCTCTTCATAAATTAACAATCTGTTTTATTTTATACTCGACTCTTATCATTTAAAAATGTGCAGTTATTATATATATGCCATGCTGATGTTATGTCATGTAGCCGTTGGGCTTGTTATAGCTGTCGTGGCTATCCAAGCAAGATGTAATGCTCGAACAACAAAAACAAAGAATAAAATAAATAAATAAAAAATTAATACCATTGAGTTTTGTTATTATTGGTTTTGCTGTTACTTTATTTTTTTTATACCAAGCATCGTTGGACACAAGAGATTTCAAGCACAATCTCACCCAGCTACAGAACTTTTCAAAAGGAAGGCATATCATGGGCTGGTAGCAAAAGTAACTTGTGATGCATGTTTCGATTGACATAAAAAGGCTGTCGTCTGCCTTCGGGTTATAAACGTGCTTGCAAAGCTTAACTCATATTCAAAGAACAACTTTTTCAGCTACGTATATATTTTTTTTAAATTCTTTATTTTTGTGTCACGCTGCACAAGTGTCAGAGTCGACATTCAAAACGTTTGAAACATAATCGTCAGTTCCATAGATATGGCAATGCACAATAAATGGTACAATATGCAGCATGAACATTTTAAAAAATTATTGAGTTCAAGTAGGTAGGTAACTCGAGTGACCTCAGTGGTCTATAGAAGTATGGCTATCTGGTGTTATGTGGTGGTTCGTGTTCCACTGAGGAGAACATCCCCGTTGGCTGTGGTTGCCTTGTGTTATGACTCTGGTGTGTCAGTAGTGGGGGTGGGGGGGAATTCAGAGCATAATCATTTGTTTTATTTCCGCGTCTGGCCAATGTCTCACCAAAACTGGCCCGTGTGTTGCAACTAAGTTGGGTACCTGGTGAGGTGTGTTATGTGAGGTGTCACTACAAGGGAGTAGTGTGTGATGAACTATAAGTTAGCGTAGGGTTGAGCCGTATGTGGGGTGATGAACTGTGAGGTAGGGTAACAGTAGGCATTAGAGGAAAGTCAATCCCCTTGCAGGGGTAGTCTCTCATGGTGGCGCGTTAGCTTTGTCCGCCCTCGTTTTCTTGCCCATATCGATCCATGGTACTGCTGCCGAGGTGAGTGTCCAATTTGGGGCTCGTTACCCCCGTTTAATAGCTCAATTTCTCCGGCTGAGACACGGAGCTCCGAGGCATGCGACCGTCTCATTCTCCGGCTAGCTCCGCCCCCTCTAGATAACTATTTTAAAAATCATTGAACGTAGAATACTTCCCTGGATAACCTATATTGCTGTAGATGTTTGGCAGTACGTCTGACTTTAGTCAGTTTTCTATGAATTTTTCTGTCTTCCTGCACGCCCGCCTACCTTCTGCCCTGCAGCCCCAACAGCCAGTTTAGCAGCCCCACTGGACCCCAAGTAAAGAAAATCCACCCGGCTCTCCCAAAGGCAGGAAGGCTGGGTGGATTTATATTAAATATTTTAAAAAATAATTTGAGAGTGTTGGGGGAAAATGTGTGTGTGTGTGTGTATATATATCTGTCAGTGTGTCTGAGTGAGTGTGCGAGTGATTGTGTGTGTGTATATATATGTCAGTGTATCTGTGAGGGAGTGTCTGTGTGTTGGTGTTTGTCTGTTAGTCTTGTCAGTGTGTGTGTGAGTGTGTATATCTGTCAGTGTGTTTGTCTGTCAGTGAGTGTGTTTCTGCGAATGTTAGTCTTCAACAGGAAGAGGTGGGGTCTCAAAGGGAATGGGTGGGGCAGCACAAATCTAAAATACACCACTGATGCAGACAGCACACTGAGTTTAGCATAAATGTGTAGCTGTAGTGCCAGGAAAAAGAGTTTGTTTTCATGGCACTATAGTTTCACTTTAAGCAAGAGCATGTAAAGAGTAATTATTTATTTATTTATTTAACTATGGGCCTATTCCATGGGTATTGGCCTAGAGCTGGAGCTACATCTTCCACTATGTTAATCTGGCCCCGACCATGCCACAGCCATTGTCATAGTGCACTCCCAGTACGTCTATTGGAATTAATTTCGGCATTAACCCACCCAACTTTGGACAGTAATAATAGCTTAGAGCTGGTCTCATCTTCCTAACAATGCAGACCACTTTTGATGGGGAAATCCACTAATACACTATAAGCCACAGCAGAGGGCTGTATGTGCTGGGAGAACCCCACTCAAAAGTGGTTTGATATAAACTGGGTGGGTGGCACATAAAGACTATTTGTTGCTTAATTACTAGAATAAGCTGTAATGGTTATGGTGCTTAGTGTGTTTAAAATGCAGCTAAAGTTGCATTACAGTTGAAGAATTAGGGTTGGGATGAGTGTTGGGTGTAGAATGACATTTAGAGTTAGAATCAGATTTGTAATGGGGCATACAGCTCTGGCAGTTTTTAGCCAAAGTAAGACTTTGATGTTCCTTAGGGTGTCAGCCTTATTCTGTTAAAGTAGCATTTATGTATATTGAGAACTTCTGCCTGTGTTATATACGAGTCTGGCAGATACTTGGTGAGGTTCGATATATAGTTTGCATACCTTTGGAATATTGGTAATATATGTACCATTTTTAAAGAAAACATGAGTGAGCAGGCAAAAATATATTTATTTTATTTCTTATGGGATTCATATTCAACTGTAGGTTGGAGATCTCCCCAGAGTGGCTCGATGATACTAAGGTCAGGACAGGACCGGCCCATCCATAAGACGGTGTGGGGCAATGACCCCAGGCGGCACTTTGCGGCCAGAATGTGGCAAGGGAGGAGAGAGGAACAGGAAGAACATCGAAGCAACTGGACCCCAGGGAGAAGACTCCTAAAAGAGTCTTCAGTGTGTGTATATATATATCTGTCAGTGAGACATTAAGCTGGATTTGCACATCTCACACAACATAAGGTCATTGTCATGTTGGAAAGTCCAAGAGCTTCCCATGCAGACAAATACAAATGGTCTGCCAGTATTTTCTGATAACATGCTGCATTTATCTTGCCATCAATTTTCACAAGATTCCCCATGCCCTTGGAGATGACACACCGCCACGTTGGGCATATTGTAACCGAGCTTTATTGTGGCATTGGTACAGTAAAGGCTTCTTTCTGGCAATTCGACCAAACAGCTCATTTGTGTTCAAGAATCGTCATATTGTGCTTCTTTAAAAAAAACACACCATCTTTTTCCAGAGCAGCCTGTATTTTTTCTGAGGTTACCTGTGGGTTTTTCTTTGTATCCCAAACAATTTTTTCTGGCAGTTGTGGCTGACAACTTTCTTGTTCTACCTGACCTTGGCATGGTATCAAGATATCCCCGAATTTTCCACTTATTAATAAGTGATTAAACAGTACTGACTGGCATTTTGGATATCTTTTTATATCCTTTTCTATATTTATAAAGTTCAGTTACCTTGTTACGTATGTCTTTTGACAGTTCTTCTTCCCATGGCTCAGTATCTAGCCTGCTCAGTGCATTCACGTGAGAGCTAACAAACTCATTGACTATATCTGCTCAGACACCAATTGCAATTTAAAAAGCCACAGGTGTCAGAAATTAACCTATGTGTGTCACCTTGTGTGTCTGCAACAAGGCCAAACATTCAAGGGTATGTAAACTTTTGATCAGGGCCATTTGAGTGATGTTATTTTAAATTTAAAAAGGCGCCAAAACAACTATGTAATAAAAAATGGCTTCATAGGATTACTATCCTTTCATAAAATCCTTTGCACCGAGGTCTACAGGTGATGAGAGTGCAGATTCCTCTTTTTTTTTTTGCATGATCAGTAATCAAAGCCAAAATTTCTACATTTTTGCCACGGTGTGCAATCTTTTGAGCACAACTGTTTGTGTGGCTTTACATATGTGGGATGTCTGTGGTGTTATTGGAGTGTATGTGTGTGTATATATATATATATATATATATATATATTACACGGCTGTGTGTAGTTTTGTGTATGTGTTGTTTGTTGGAGGGGTTTTCTGTAGGTTTGTGTGTGAATGTGGGCTGTATACATGTAGCAGTTTAACAGGAGTTTGAGCCCAGTTGCAGGAGATGGCACAAGGAGGAGGCAAAAACCAAAAACACAGTATAGATAAAAGGGTAATCCAAAGGTAGGGTCAGACTAGAAGCAGAAGTCAGGGCTGGCAGCGGAATATATATCGCAGTTTACCAGGAGTTGGAGTCCAGGTGCAGGAGGCAAAAACCAAAGCGCAGTACAAATGAAGGGGTAATCCAAAGGCAAGGTCAGACGAGAAGCAGAAGTCAGGATTGGCAGCGGAGTATCATAGTCAGCAAGGCGGTCAGAGTCCAGGAAATCCATCAGCAGAGTAACAAAGACCCGGCAGGAAACACCATACAAACAAAACGACCAGATACCAGGCCTCAGGCAGAGCTAGTGTTTACAGCCTGCTGATTAGGAGCAGCTGACCCTAATTGGTAAGGGGCTGCAGGTGGATCTGCACTGCTCCTGCCAGGCAAGGAGTTAGGAAGCAGACAAATACAAGTAGATATTGAAGCCCCCTGGTGGACAGCAAGGTAGAGAATCTGACCTTGATGCTCAAGCTGTGAGCTCAAATCCAGCCAGGTTTCCCAAAGGGGCAGTCATGCCCTGTGGCCCGCAGGGCTTGGGGTGCACTGTGACAATACATGTGTAGTGTGGTATTTGTGTATGCAGGCTGCCCAATGTGCAACATATATGAAAAGTTAGTTGCTTGTACCATTTGTGGTGTCTTTGGTGTTTCTTGTGTGTGTGGGAGCTATGGAATAGGCTCATTGATTTAAATAATAATTTATTTTTTTTACTACTCTTCACATGCTGTTGCTTAAAGTACCACTATAGTGCCAGGACTACATACTCATTTTCCTGGCACTATAGTGCCCTGAGGGTGCTCCCACCCTCAGGGACCCCCTCCCGCTGGGCTCTAGGGGGAGGAAGGGGTTAAACTTACCTCTTTCTCCAGCGCCAGGCGGGGAGCTCTCCTCCTCTTCTCCTCCTCTTCGGCTGAATGCGCATGCGCGGCAGGAACCCCGCACGCATTCAGCCAGTCCATAGGAAAGCATTCACAATGCTTTCCTATGGATGCTGGCATCTTCTCACTGTGATTTTCACAGTGAGAAACGCGGAAGCCCTCTAGCGGCTGTCAATGAGACAGCCACTAGAGGCTGGATTAACCCTAACATAAACATAGCAGTTTCCATGAAACTGCTATGTTTATAAAAAAAAAAGGATTGACCCTAGATGGACCAGGCACCCAGACCACCTCATTAAGCTGAAGTGGTCTGGGTGCCTATAGTGGTCCTTTAAGTATGGAAGCGTAAGAGGGATGTAGGGGAACAAAACTGGTGTGGACTGGCTGACAATGAATTTAGTTAAGGTAAAGCTGACTTTTCGCACTATGCAAATGCTCTTACTACTTCAGTCACTCTAACACTGTGGCATGTTCTCTTTCTTCTACACTCACTACACCTTTCCTCTGCCCCATGCTGTATAGTAGGAGATTCTGCCTGCTAGTAAGAAGGTTAGGAGAGGAGTGAACCAGCGAGTGCTAGGGGACAGTCCGTAGAAAGCGTAGAGCTAGTGCATCATTAAACGCATTTATGCCAAGCTCAGGATGCTGTCTGCACAGTTTGCCCTTGGTTGGTCATCCTGCATGATTGGTAGGTAGCCTGACGTGCATTTACGCCAGGCTGACCATCTAATTCTTTGTGCAGATATGTTTGTCCCTTTTGGCAGTTCTGGTTACATGATTCACATCAGTGGCCGACCCTTTTACCTTGCCCACCGACATCCTGCTTCACCGGACACTGCTATTATGAGGTATAGATTTACTTGAAAGATGAAAGCGAGATATTAGCATAAGGTATGTATTTTTTAATAGCTGTACCCTGTGAGTTCCCCTCTAGCACCACCTCCACCAGATATATGATGCTTTGGAGGTATAACTGTTTTAGTATAAACACTGAAAGATAAACAACTAGGTGCCTGGTTAGTGTTACCACCTTCCCAACACTCAGTGTGAGTGTAGCGCTATAATTGTAATCACTGGAACAAATGGCGTAAAAACATACACTTACCCCCCAGATCATACGGGGGTTATCCATAAAAAGAAACAAAAACAGAAAAAATATAGTATAATACTATGGCAACAAATAGAATTATTTTCAGATGTAGTGAGTGGAAATAAACTCACATTTTTGAGCCTTTTATATGAGTACAGGCTAAAACACTTCAAGCTTTTGTGCCTTTAAGGTAGGCAACTGTACACTTTCTTTGTGGATTACTCCCCCTTTATTCTTCACAACAATTGCTTGTAACCCATAAAGGAGACAGAAAACAGAAACCTCTGGGTGCAGAATTAATGATGGCAAATAGTTATAAACCATAACAAGATGAGTGCTCACCTTCTTTAGAGCCTTTTGGAACTGGCTCTAAGTATAATAGTGTTGTGTCAATTTTTAGGATGACACTGCCTTTTACCAGATCCAAAGATGCAGGTAGAGATGGAGGTTGGTACTCACTTTTGTTGTCAACTGTTTAGCCATTTATGGCTGTGTGTTGAGTTATTTTGAGGGGATAGCAAATTTACACTGTTATACCGGGTGTACACTTACTACTTTACGTTGTAGCAGAGTGTAATTTCTTCAGTGTTTTCGCATGAAAAGATTTAATAAAATATTTACAAAAATGTAAAGGTTGTACTCACTTTTGTGAGATACTGTATGTGGGTTCCCTGTAATAGTTTTGTGTGTGGTCTGGGCTGTCTACAATATTGTATGTTGCCTGTCTGTTGCATGATGTATGTATGTGTGTGGGCTGTCTTGCGTTCTATGTGTGTTTGAGTTGCTCACAGAATTTGTGTGTATGTGGTGGCGGGGCTATATGTAGTATTGTGTGGGTATGTGGTTTTTATGTGATCTTAGATGTGTGTATGTGGGTTGCTTGTAGTGTATGGGTGTTTGGCGGGTGCTGTTTGTGGTGTTTTGTGTGGGCTATGCATATATTCTGTGTGGGATATTTCAAGGATGTTGTGGGGAGGCAGGTATTTAATAAAATAAAGTTATTATAACCTTTGGTCAGGGATAGGGGCATGATTCTTCCATAATCCCTGGTGGAACTTGCAGTCTGCTCCTTCTGCCTTTCACTCCGGTCTGGTGCTTACATTCTGCTTGGATTGAGGTATGACCAAAATCCCACAGCCCTGGAACACATCAAAGAGTGTGGCCAGGCTAACAGAGACAGAGTTGGAGTTCTGACATGGTAACCCACAGCAATGCTCTGAATCTGTCAGGGTTGCTGGTTCCTCGTGGGTTCTCCTGGACACTGCAAGCATTCAAATCTCATTCTTTTATTCACAGTAAAATTTGGTTCCAAAATACGCATTTGCCGTATTTTCAATAGGAAACAACCCCTACATATTAATACTCACCTTTCCTACTCATTGTTGCCCTGTTGTGGTTCTGATTGGCCCAATAGGTAGGGCGTTCTTATACATTCAGTTTCTCTGGTATCTGACTGTTGGCTTGTTTATCGTTTATCCTGTTTTCTTCTATCCTTGACCTCGGCTATTACTCTGCCTCCATTAGCCTGGCCACTCTAAGGTCCCATCCATGGCTTGTCTCTCCTTTGTTGTGTTCCGGGTCTGTGTGCTTATGGTTCCTACTCCAATTCTGACAGAATCACTGGGAAACAGTGTCTTCATCCATTACAGATGGAGACCACAGTCTCTTATGTGCTCCTGGCTCTGGGGCACTGAGGGTCAGCATCTGGTCCATTTGGGATGGCAGCCTTACGTGCCAATCAGAGGCTGTCTGCATGCATGTGTGCCATAGGTTGCCGACCACTGGTTAAGTTAGTTCAAAACATTATGTAGGAGAAATTTGAAGACAGAATTATTTTTTTATGGGAATTTTACAGGAAATGAATGTAAGAAATTTGATTTTTGTATTTTATCATGCTTATTGGTTTTTTTCTGCTGAGGCATATTGCATGATTCCACCGACACTGTTAGTTTGTGGTTGGAAGGTATGGTGCTAGAGATATATAGTTTTACTGGACAGTAAACTAAAAGGGCAAGTCTCTAGTTTGACAGTTTGTGACTTCATGAAAAGCCTGGCTAAGTTATAGCTCTTGAGGCATGTTGCTGAATACAAATGGTGAAGGATTTATTTGGAGACATGAGCTTTTATGACATTTAGTGAAAATGTGTGTGTGAAAAAAGAAAAATCTTACTGACAACTTTGTCCGAAATTTGGTGATTCAATGATCTCATGAAAAGACTCTACATATGCCATGTGACGTAGACTGGTGACTATTCCTTTGCAAATAATATGCTAAAAGGCTAATAATATTCAGTTAGGACCTGCTATTCAGCTCCAAAAGAGAAGTAGGTCAATCAAATTTGTCGACCAATGGATTTCTCTAATTTGAACCTGCAGTTTCCAACAAACCTGGCTAAAGTATGCATAGGTTATGGATATGTTTGGAGGATGTAGCCAACTAGAAGTCTGAGTTTTGATAGTAGTATTAGAAGGGCGCACCAAACTGAGTCAATTTAAAGGGACACTATAGCCAGACCACTTCAGCTCAATGAAGTGGTCTGGGTGCCAGGTCCCCCAAGTTTTAACACTTTAGATGAAACGGCGAGAAACGGCTATGTTTATATTGCAGGGTTAATCCAGCATCTAGCGTCTGTCTTCCTGACAGCCGCTAGAGGCGCTTCTGCGACGCTGGATGCTAAAATCGCATTCAGCGTGCAGAACGTCCATAGGAAAGCATTGAGAAATGCATTGAGAATGCGCATTCCGCTCCACTCGGGAGCTGACGTCAGCAGGGGAGGCGAGATCACTGGATTAAAGTAAGTAACTGAAGGGGTTTTAAACCCTTCAGCGCCAAGGGTCGGGGAGACCTAAGGGTTATATAGTATCAGAAAACGAGTTTGTTTTCCTGACACTATAGTGATCCTTTAAATTTTTAATGAATTATTCTAAAGCGATTCAGCAAACACAATTACTTTTTAGGTAGCCTTCAGGCCAAGAGGTAGACAAAATGCTGGTATTTCACTCACATTCTGGGCTTCCACATACCTGTCAGGCTGATCCAGGACCATGCTCAGCCAATGAGTGCAGTTCTGCAGGACTCAGTAAGTTGTCAAACCATACTAAAATGGTTTTAATACTTTTTGTGGGATGGCGCCACAGCACTCCTGCCACCATAGCCACTACAGCAGGCCAGCATGCATTCACTCCAGACCCCTTTTTTAGACATCCCATGCCATTTTCCTTACCTTTAGCCAAGCATGACACTGTTGCTTATGTTTTGGTTCTGGCTTGGCTATTCCATGGAGTACATTCTCTTTGTTGTTTTGTTTTATGTCCATTTTATACACTGTTTCTTTTGAAAATGATGCACCCTTTAATGTTGTACTAGTATATCAAATGTTCTAGTTCCCCCTCTGGAGATTTACCACCTAGCTGACTTATCCTGCCAGACACTAGGTTTTCCACTTTCTTTTGAAGCGACAGTCACAAACTTTCATGATCTTTGAGAAATGGAACACTCCAACATTAAAAAATATATATATTCATCTTAAGTTGTTTTGGTACTTACATTGTGCTTTTAAAACCAGATTAGCTGAACGAAAGCATAGCTGATGATGTTTCCAGTTTGGCTATTTTGGCCTTAACAAAACTCTAAAAGCACCAAAACAACTTTAGTTTAGTAAAGTTGGTAAAATCCGGCATGCTAGTTTCAGTATAACATTTATCTATCTGCCTGTCATACTGAAAACAGTCAGTAGATGGCGGCAACATACTGCTCTCTACTGATTTAGCTTTCCCTTTGCTCATATCAACATTTGGGATTAGGATTAAGATTAGGTTCAGGATTATTATTATGTTCAGGATTAGTTTTAGAAGTACATTTCTGATTAGGGCCAGCAAGGGAATCCCTCTGCTGAAATCACAAATGGCATCCCTCTGTTGACATCAGATGAAATCGTTCTATTGCTGGGGTTTGGAGTAGCATTAGGGAATATTTCTAATTAAGGTAAATTCGGGACTAGCAGCTGGTTTACAATTAGGGTTTTCGTTTAGGATTAGGGAGAGGATTAAGATTGTTACTTTGCAAAGCTACATATTGGGTATTGTACTCATATTGGGCATTGTACTTTTGGAACCATGTTACTCAATTTACTCAAAATTAAACATCCTCTAAAAATGATTTTACCAGAGGGAGATACATACCAAATGATGAAGCCAGCAAGAGTGGCAAAATGCATTTTGGTGACTTTTATTTTGTTTTAATTATAATTGTGAAATAAAATTGTACTTTTTCTACATTTTGATTTGGCCATTTTGTTTCATCTGCCTGGGAGCAGAGATGGGGTTAAGTGCTACCCTTTAGTAGCACTGAACGCCTGTTATACCCTGAGCTGTCCAACAGTCTCTCTTAAAGGTTACATTATATCTTAAAGGACCACTCTAGGCACCCAGACCACTTCAGCTTAATGAAGTGGTCTGGGTGCCAGGTCCTTCTAGGGTTAACCCATTTTTTTATAAACATAGCAGTTTCAGAGAAACTGCTATGTTTATTAATGGGTTAAGCCTTCCCCCTAATCCTCTAGTGGCTGTCTCATTGACAGCCACTAGAGGCGCTTGCGTGCTTCTCACTGTGATTTTCACAGTGAGAGCACGCAAGCGTCCATAGGAAAGCATTGTAAATGCTTTCCTATGCGACGGGCTGAATGCGCGCGCAGCTCTTGCTGCGCGTGCGCATTCAGCCGGCGGGGCGGAGGAGGAAGAGGAGGAGGAGGAGAGCTCTCTGCCCAGCGCTGGAAAAAGGTAAGTTTTACCCCTTTCCCCCTTCCAGAGCCGGGCGGGAGGGGGTCCCTGAGGGTGGGGGCACCCTCAGGGCACTATAGTGCCAGGAAAACGAGTATGTTTTCCTGGCACTATAGTGGTCCTTTAAAACTAAGGTACTACACTATATTGTTTCTCTTTACTTCATATTATCCTGAACCCACCGGAAGTGCCTATATAGGAAGAAGGTACAAGAATAAAGAGTTTTTACTGTATTAAAGGGTATTCCTGACCCTTAAGTGTTCCTTTAATTCAACATATTACTGTTTGTACTGCCATAAGAGTACAGAAGTGTCTGTGTTACGAGCCAACCTCATAGGTGCTGTCTATGTGAATTTTAATGTGCACAGTTGTTTAAAGGGATACTCCAGGCACCAGAACTACTACAGCTTAATGTAGTTGTTCAGTGGTTTTGGTAAGTACAGTCAGTCCCTGCAGGCATTTTCATGTACATTGCCTTTTCAGAGAAAAGAAAGTGTTTACATTACAGCCTAGGGACACCTCCAGTGGCAACTCATGAGACGGCCACTTAAGGTGCTTCCTGGGTGAACTGACGGTCACCGTCTCCACACTCTGCAAAGAGACACTTTACTTTCCTCATAAAGATGTATTGATTCAATGCATTTCTATTAGGAGATGCTGATTGGCCAGTGCGGCGCTTGGCAACGCCCCCCCCAACTCGCCTCCTTGGCTATGATCATAAATCCTTGGTCCTATGGGAAAGCATTGGGTTGGCGTCAATCATCATTAATTCTAAGTATGGGCGGAGCCAGCACCGGCAGACCTACGCAGTGCTAGAATAAAGAGTTTTTACTATATTTAGGGGTATTCCTGATCCTATAGTGTTCCTTTAATACAATATATTACTATTTGTACAGTGTTGCACTATATGCATTTATTTTTCTGTTTTTATTAGATATTGTTTCATGTAATAATAACTACATGGATTTTGTCTGCTTTGGCAATTCGGATCAATGGCGTTTGGTTCGGCACTTCCAAACTACCGAACTTCGGCACTACAGACATTCGCAAGCATCCAAATGTCCGAATTGCATGAAACAAATTGCACATGTCTAGTAAGTGGTTGTGGTGGCAGTCCGGGCACTGGAAGCCCTATAGATTTGTAAGTTGTTGTGGTGGCAATCCTGGCACTGGGAGCCCTATAGATGTGTAAGTGGTTGTGGTGGCAGTCCGGGCACTGGGAGCCTTATAGATGTGTAAGTGGTTGTGGTGGCAGTCTGGGCACTGAGAGCCCTATAGATGTGTAAGTGGTTGTGGTGGCAATCCTGGCACTGTGAGCCCTACAGATGTGTAAATGGTTGTGGTGGCAGTCCTAGCACTGGGAGCCCTATAGAATAGATGTGTAAGTGGTTGTGGTGGCAGTCCAGGCACTGAGAGCCCTATAGATGTGTAAGTGTTTGTGGTGGCAATCCTGGCCCTGGAAGCCCTACAGATGTGTAAGTGGTTGTGGTGGCAGTCCTGGCACTGGGAGTCCTATAAAATAGATGTGTAAGTGGTTGTAGTGGCAATCCTGGCACTGTGAGCCCTATAGATGTGTAAGTGGTTGTGGTGGCAGTCCGGGCACTGGAAGCCCTACGGATATGTACATTTTGTGGTGGCAATCCTGGCACTGGGAGCCCTACAGATGTGTAAGTGGTTGTGGTGGCAGTCCTGGCACTGGGAGCCTCCTGCCCAATCTATAGGGCTCCCAATGCCAGGAATTAGCTTATTGGTCAAGATTACTGTCATCATTCACTTAATTTTCCCTCCCTCTCTCTTGTTTTGCCACTTTTCAGAAATCTGAAGCACTTCGGCAATTCGGACCAATGCCGTTCAGTTCGGCACTTCTGAACTACAGATCTTCGACACTTCGGACATTCGTAAGTATCCGAACATCCGAATTGCACGTCATTAACGAATTGCACATATCTAACAGAAACAACATGGCAAGGAAACAAGGATCTGGGAGACCACCATCTTTTAGTAATATATATGTTGTGTTATAGTTAAATATTTTAATGTGAAATAACCTCGGATACAATGGATAATATAGTAGACTGAGGATATGATTAGAGTAATTGTACTCCAGTTTATTGTGGGAGAAATGTGGCGGAACAGACCTCACCACGTGTTCTTGGAGGGGGCTGCTTGCCCGCTGTCAGGATCGTGACAGGGATCCAACACGCAGAATACAAACAGGGGATAGGTACGTATACCGGACCTTAGAATGGCCGGACTAACGTAAGGAGAAAGCAAAAGAATAGTCAGAGACAAGCCGAGGTCGAGGGAACGAGAGATCAGGTAAGCGAGAGACAAGCCGAGTCAAAAGGACAAGAGAGAAAAGCAGGGTCAAAATACAAGCCGAGTCAGGAACCAAAAGACAATAGAGGTAATTGCACTGAGTGACCAGACTAGCTAGAACCACGACAGGGCAATGAATCATTCCACAGAACCCTTTTTTATACCTTGGCTCTTTAACTGTTGGCTCCGCCCCCAACGGGTCCTGATTGGTTGTTCGGCACTAGGTTGCCGTGATTGACGGGTCGGAACGTGATTGCCGTCATGACGTCGGCTACTGAGCGCCGCGTCATAAAAGGAGGCGGAGCTATCGCGGCCGGCGTGTAAACGACCGGGAGGAGTGCAAGGATCGGGTGAGTCAGCCCCCCTGGGAGGATGGGCGTCTAGGTGTCTAACCTCCTCCGAGGTAGACACCAAAGGTACCCTGACAGTACCCCCCCTCTCAGAAACGCCCACCGGGCGGAAGGAACCGGGGCGGGACGGAAAACGAGCATGAAATGCCCGGAGGAGACGAGGGGCATGCACATTTTCATAGACCACCCAAGACCTTTCTTCAGGCCCATACCCCTTCCAGTCAACAAGATATTGCAACTTCCCCCGAGAAATACGAGAATCGAGAATGGATTTGATTTCATATTCCTCCTGACCCTCAACCTGGACAGCGAGAGGGGAGAACTCAGGGGAGGAAAATCTGTTGCAAACCAAAGGCTTCAATAAAGAAACATGAAAAGAGTTAGGGATGCGCAGGGCAGGCGGAAGGGCAAGACGATATGCAACCGGGTTAATCCGACACAGAACCTTGTAAGGGCCTATGTAACGAGGAGCGAATTTCATGGAAGGAACCTTCAAGCGGATGTTTCTGGTACTCAACCACACCTTATCACCCGGGGCAAAAACCGGAGCCACCCGTCTCCGTTTGTCAGCGTGTCGTTTGAACACCATGGAATTCTGAAGAAGAATTCGTCGAGTCTGATCCCACAACTTTCTCAGATTGGCGACATGAACATCAACCGACGGTACCCCTTGGGAAGGGGAAACCGACGGAAGAATGGAAGGATGAAAGCCATAATTCAAGAAAAAGGGGCTAGAGCGAGTAGAATCACAAACGAGATTGTTGTGCGCAAACTCTGCCCAAGGAATCAGACCAACCCAATCGTCCTGGTGTTCAGAAACAAAACAACGCAAATATTGTTCAATCTTTTGGTTGGTGCGTTCGGCAGCTCCGTTGGACTGGGGATGATAGGCAGAGGAGAAGTTCAACTTGATGCCTAAGTGAGAACAGAAAGACTTCCAAAAGCGGGAAACAAATTGGGGACCTCTATCAGAAACAATTTCAGAGGGAATACCATGTAGACGAAAAATCTCCCTCGCGAATATCTCAGCTAATTCGGGAGACGAGGGCAGTTTAGGCAAGGGCACGAAATGAGCCATTTTAGTAAACCTGTCAATCACCGTGAGAATAACAGTATATTTTTTAGAAACAGGCAAATCGACAATGAAATCCATAGCCAAACACGACCATGGTCTCTCGGGAATTTCTAAGGGATGCAAAAGTCCACAAGGGAGCGCGTGAGGTTGCTTAGTCTTCATACAGACAGCACATGCCCTGACGAAATCCTTTATATCCTTACGAAGGGAAGGCCACCAGAAATCTTTAGAAATCAGGGAACACGTTTTGCGTATGCCGGGGTGCCCAGCAATTTTACTGTCATGAAAGCAATGCAGCAGTTCCACTTGGAGCTCAGGAGGAACGAAGTATCGATCCCCAGGAACAGGTTTGGGGGCTAGATGTTGTACTTTCTTGATCTCAGCAAGCAACGGCGAGTGTATCCTGACACAAGTGTTGGCAATAATATTACACTTGGGAACGATAGAAGACAAAGCTGCTTCAGACACCGTAGAAGGTTCATGTTGGCGGGACAATGCATCTGCCTTAGAGTTCTTAGAACCAGGTCTATAAGTGAGCACGTAATTGAAATGTGTAAGAAACAAGGACCAACGAGCTTGCCTGGCGGACAAGCGCTTGGCCTCCCCTATGTAGGACAAATTCTTGTGATCTGTCAAAATAGTAACCGGGTATAATGTCCCCTCCAACAAATGTCTCCATTCCTTTAAAGCCATAATGACCGCTAACAGTTCCCTATCACCAATGTCATATCTACTTTCAGGCCCAGATAATTTCTTGGAAAAAAAAACCACAAGGATGTAACGGTTTATCCAAACCTAGCCTTTGGGACAAGATAGCGCCTATACCTGTTTCCGAGGCGTCAACCTCGAGTAAAAAAGGCAAAGATGTGTCAGGATGAACTAATATCGGTGCTGAGGCAAAATGTTCCTTGAGAGTTTTGAAAGCAGAGAGAGCCTCCGTGGACCAAGTCTTGGTATCAGCCCCCTGTCTAGTCATATTAGTAATAGGAGCAATAATAGAAGAGTAACCTTTAATGAAGCGCCTATAATAATTGGAAAATCCGATAAATCTCTGAATGGCCTTGAGTCCCCTGGGCAATGGCCAATCTAAAATCGATTGGAGTTTAATGGGGTCCATCCTAAATCCGTCTCCAGAAATAGCGTAGCCAAGAAAGTTTATCTGAGATTGGTCGAAGCTACACTTTTCCAATTTGCAGTACAATCCATGTTGTAACAGTTTGCGCAGTACCCTTCTGACTTGTCTGTGGTGAGTCTCAATCTCTCTAGAGTGTATTAGTATATCATCCAAATATACTATAACGCATTCATGCTGAAATTCTCTAAGAACCTCATTAATAAGGTCCTGGAATACTGCAGGTGCATTGCAAAGCCCGAAGGGCATTACCGTGTATTCATAGTGGCCATAACGGGTATTGAAAGCTGTTTTCCATTCGTCTCCCTGCTGAATTCTCACCAAGTTGTAAGCTCCCCTCAAATCTAACTTGGTAAAAATCTTGGAGCCTTTCAGTCGATCAAAGAGCTCAGTAATTAAAAGAATAGGATAAGCATTTCTAACAGTTATCTTATTCAAGCCCCGATAATCAATGCAAGGCCGTAGAGTGCCGTCTTTTTTATCTACAAAAAAGAAACCGGCCCCGGCCGGAGAAGATGATCTCCTAATAAATCCTTTGTCTAGGTTTTCAAGTATGTACTCCTCTAGGACTAAGTTTTCCTTAGTGGATAAAGGATATACCGTACCCCTCGGAGGCATAGTACCAGGTAAGAGTCTAATTTTACAGTCGAAAGACCTATGTGGAGGTAAAGTATCAGCCCTCTTTTTGTCAAAGACTGCCTTTAAATCCTGGTACTGTGATGGTATCTGTAAATCTGTAGGTTGGGAAGGGTTAACCGGGGCGTCAACCCTGCAAATTGGTGAGACTTTCTGCACACATCCTTTCTGGCAACCCTGACCCCAGGAGACTATCTCACCCAGTTCCCAGTCAATGATAGGGTTATGCTTCTTAAGCCAGGGATACCCCAAGACTATAGGAACTGAAGGAGATGAGATCAGCATGAGGGATATTCTTTCCTCGTGAAGGATACCAGTGGTTAACTTAATTGGTATGGTTTAACGAAAAATAACAGGTTCAGATAATGGTCTACCATCTATGGCCTCAACGGCCAAGGGTGTATCCCTTAGCTGAGATGGGATAGAATGGTTAGTGACAAAGGCTTGGTCAATAAAGCTTTCAGCTGCTCCGGAATCTATCAAAGCCATAGCATTAAGTACTCCCTTTTCCCAAGCTAGAGAAACAGGTATCAGAAGCCTATGATCTTTATAATCATATATAGAGGACAAGATAGAAACACCCAAGGCCTGTCCTCTTGAGAAACTTAGGTGCGAGCGTTTCCCGGCCGGTTAGGGCAATTTAGGCGTAGGTGACCTCTAATTCCGCAATACATACAAAGGCCCTCCCTTCTCCTGTACTGTCTTTCCTCTTCTGAGAGTCGAGTATTACCTATTTGCATAGGTTCTGGGAGGGCTAAAGTAGTAGAATCAGAACTCTGAAATGAGGGAGCTAGTCTTATGGAGGATCTGCGGGTTCTATCCCGAATATTCTGCCTCTGTCTCATACGTTCATCTATTCGGGAAATAAATGAAATCAGATCCTCCAAATTTTCAGGAAGATCTCTTGTGGCCACCTCATCTAAAATCTCATCAGATAACCCGTTCATAAATACGTCCATATAAGCCTGTTCATTCCACTTGACTTCTGCCGCCAAGGATCTGAACTCTAAAGCATAATCCACTAGGGTTCGGTTATACTGTCTAAGACGTAACAGTAGTCTAGCTGCATTGGCCTTTCTTCCTGGAGGGTCAAAAGCTCTCCTAAATGCGGCGACAAAAGCATTATAATTATAAACTAACGGGTTATCATTTTCCCACAGAGGGTTAGCCCATCTAAGTGCCTTGTCAATGAGCAAGGTAATTATAAATCCAACCTTTGCCCTGTCAGTAGGGTAGGCGTGGGGTTGTAATGAATACCTATCTGGTTTAAAAAACCTCGACAAGTGTCAGGAGCGCCGCCATAGCGTGACGGGGACGTAACACGGGAAGAAGTAGCCACTGTGGCTACCTCTAGGCCTGTACTTATAGGAGAGATAGATGGGGTACGCATCTCCTCTGAGTGACTACTAGGACGAGATAGCAATGCTTGCAGAGCTAGAGCCATCTGGTCCATTCTATGATCCATGGCCTCAAATCTAGAGTCAGGAGAACCGACCTGAGAGTTTGTACCTGCAGGATCCATTGGCCCTGTCGTAATGTCAGGATCGTGACAGGGATCCAACACGCAGAATACAAACAGGGGATAGGTACGTATACCGGACCTTAGAATGGCCGGACTAACGTAAGGAGAAAGCAAAAGAATAGTCAGAGACAAGCCGAGGTCGAGGGAACGAGAGATCAGGTAAGCGAGAGACAAGCCGAGTCAAAAGGACAAGAGAGGAAAGCAGGGTCAAAATACAAGCCGAGTCAGGAACCAAAAGACAATAGAGGTAATTGCACTGAGTGACCAGACTAGCTAGAACCACGACAGGGCAATGAATCATTCCACAGAACCCTTTTTTATACCTTGGCTCTTTAACTGTTGGCTCCGCCCCCAACGAGTCCTGATTCGTTGTTCGGCACTTGGTTGCCGTGATTGACGGGTCGGAACGTGATTGCCGTCATGACGTCGGCTACTGAGCGCCGCGTCATAAAAGGAGGCGGAGCTATCGCGGCCGGCGTGTAAACGACCGGGAGGAGTGCAAGGATCGGGTGAGTCAGCCCCCCTGGGAGGATGGACGTCTAGGTGTCTAACCTCCTCCGAGGTAGACACCAAAGGTACCCTGACACCCGCCTCCTACCTTCTGACTATGGCCCTGGGATATATGGCATTTGAAAACATTATTTGTGCCCTGTGACAAAACTGGAGATTGTGCACAAATATGACTATTGTCCATATTTTTTATGATTCCCTTCGTTTTGATGCACTGTTCCCCATGTGTTTCATCTGTTGGTTCGGCTGGATAAACAACCAGACAAACTGTGGAGTTACTGGGTGGCCACCATTTCATGTATCAGAGGCACATGGTGAGAACAATGGATGAAGCACATGGTGAGAACAATGGATGGCGGCCATTTTAACTCACACCGGTATTTGGTGCACAAAGACATTGTTCAGTAGTTTTAAACTACAGAACAGGGGACACATTTAACAGTAATTATTTTTAATATAGCCTGTATATGTTCTGCGGAATCTGCATTAAACCCTATCTTCCAAACTACTAAACGGATCTGGGTGAATTTTGGATATGTGGTTCACCCAGATCCCCCGGTTCCGAATATCTATTTATTATTTTATGGGGTTATTGCATGTTTTGGGGTCCCTGTGATATGTTTTATAATACTGTATTTTCCTGCCTGTGATAATTAAGTTAGTCTATTGTGTTGAGATAATTGTATCACACACAGAAGGGAGGATTGTAATGTGTTGATTGGTTGTTCTTCAAAACCCTGTGGGCAGTACTATGTTTGTAGAATGTGAATAAAAGATGCTGTATGTGCCAGTACAGTCAGTTCTACTTCACCCTCAATTTGGAGTGCCGTCTCTTATTGGGGGAATCTGCTACAAGGGATTGCTATGCTTGTCATACTCCCTTGCTAAATCACTACTAAGCTCTTGTAAGAGCTTGTTCCTGTCCTGCTCTCTGAAGGAGTCCATGGTGGTTATGGTTATGGCTTGGAGCCCTCAGGAAGCGCTAGGAGCATCCTTCAACAGAGGTACCCAGTCAGGGTGCCAGTCGATCCGTTACAGTGGGATTGTGTCTTCATAACCATAGCAGCCACAAGACCAAAAAAATAATTGAAGAACAAACAATATAAAATAGTGTTTCTTTGTTTAAAGATCTTTGTTTGTAATTATATAAAACTCGATAGAAGAGTAGTGGTAAAAAGTTGTATTCTTTGTTTAAGGCTGATTACTTAATCTAGAACTGAGATTAGTCTTGCATTCACTGACTTGGTATGCAGGCGTTCCACAGTACAAATATAGATCTGCTGGTCTTCTGTTTGCATCAGCTCATCAGCGGGAATCCTGGTACTAATAGTAGACATAGGAGAAGCAGAATAGATGGGTAATCACAGAGGATTTTAAAGGAAAACTATCACCAATTACCACTTACCTGGTTCCCCTGCAGCTCATTAAAGAGGTGGGTGTTACACTTCCTCAAGCAATACAATCTCTTGTTAACAAATGGCGATTTGGTATCAGATATTACTGTAGGTGAAAGTTTAGGATCCAGTGATCATCAGTCAGTGTGGTTTAATATAAGAACAGTGACTGAGTCACACCACACAAAAACAAAAGTTTTAGACTTTAGAAAAACAGATTCTTCTAAAATTAGAATATGGGTAGAGGAGTCATTATCAGACTGGAGCAATTTAAATGGAGTCCAAGAGAAATGGGATTATTTAAAAGTTGCACTATTGAAGGCAACAGAAAAGGCAAAAAAGCTTGTCAGTAAAAGCAAAATATTCAAGAAATCACTGTGGTACTCCGCAGATGTGGCCAAAATAGTTAAAAACAAAAAGTTAGCATTTAGGAATTATAAAAAAACCCAGAGTGAGGAAGACAAAATGATCTATAAGATTAGGCAGAAAGAGGCTAAGCAAGTTATAAGAGCTTCCAAATCACAAACAGAAGAGAAAATAGCACTGTCAGTAAAAAAGGGGGATAAAACATTTTTTAGATACATAAATGAGAAAAGAAAAGTAAAACAAGGATTAGTTAGATTAAAAACAAAAGAAGGAAGGTATGTAGAAGAGGATAAAGGTCTAGCTGACTGCCTCAATGAATATTTCTGTTCTGTATTTACAGATGAAAATGAAGGAAAGGGACCTCAGTTGAGAAAAAGGATAAATGAGTCATTTATTACACGTGAGTTTACAGAGGAAGAGGTTCTATTTCAACTGTCAAAAGTAAAGACAAATAAGTCAATGGGACCTGATGGAATACACCCAAAGCTATTAAAAGAGCTTAGTGGTGTACTAGCAAAACCATTAACAGATTTATTTAACCAATCATTGTTAACAGGAGTAGTCCCAGAAGATTGGAAGTTAGCGAATGTTGTGCCCATTTACAAGAAAGGTAATAGGGAGGAGTCGGGCAACTATAGGCCAGTAAGCCTTACTTCAGTAGTGGGGAAAGTGATGGAAACCATGTTAAAGGATAGGATTGATGAACATCTAAAAACACATGGATTTCAAGATCAGAGACAACATGGGTTTACTTCAGGGAGATCATTCCAAACTAATCTTACTGATTTTTTTGATTGGGTAACTAAAATTATAGATCAGGGTGGTGCAGTAGACATTGCTTACCTAGATTTCAGTAAGGCTTTTGACACTGTTGCACATAGAAGGCTTATCAATAAACTGCAATCTTTAAGAGGACATAGTCTTAAATTAGATGGACAAAGGTTTAAAAATAATATCAGGAAGTATTACTTTACTGAGATGGTAGTGGATGCATGGAATAGCCTTCCAGCTGAAGTGGTAGAGGTTAACACAGTAAAGGAGTTTAAAGCATGCGTGGGATAGGCATAAGGCTATGCTAACTATAAGATAAGACTAGGGACTAATGAAAGTAATCAGAAAATTGGGCAGACAAGATGGGCCGTATGGTTCTTATCTGCCGTCACATTCTATGTTTCTATGTTTCTATGTTTCTCTGGCTTCGTTGCCAGAGTGTTTCAGTTCCTATACTCCTTAACCAGCTCAAGCAGTGCCAGCTAGGGAGTTGCCATAACAACCAGAGTACATTTGCTGTGGTTGCTATGGCTGGAGAGTAGATGGACTTCCTGTGGGTGGTGTCTTCTGCACTCCCTGTCTCTCAATTCCTCGGCATTGAATGTCTGCCAAGAAAAAGGTCACATGGGAGAAAAACTAATTTTAAATAGTTTTTTCTTCTAATCTATACATTTGCTAGCAAAACCGCTAGTATGATTTCAACCTTTTTTTTTTTTAAAAGAGCTAAAGTAGTTTTAGCCTTGACAGGTTTCCTTTAAACACTAGCCTTTTCTTGGGTTCTCTCTCTTAGTCACTGATCAATCTGAATTCATGAATGTATTATAGTATCTTTTCAAGTAGGGGGAAGAGTTACACCCATATATCTTTGTTCAACCCTGAGGGCTTCTGATCTAGCCGAGCAGGTTTATTTCATTTAGAATCAGTAGCCAAATGAGAACAAATTATATTCCTTTGTTTAAGGTTACAAAAGAAAAAAGAAAAAAAGAAAATGGAAGTAGAAACGTGAAAACCTTCAAATAAAATATTCGACTGAATAAATTAAATGAAGAGGTCAGAAATGGATATGTTTATGTAGCATATTATGAGATGATGTTTGGTGTTCTTCTGTTCTTCAATAGCAGAACCAAAACATTGTTCTTGTTTCTAAATAAAGTCTGCTTACAGATACCACCTTAGTGCCCAGGTTCTCCATATATTTTAGTGGGGACTTGTTCTCCATAGCTGATGTGTCCCTCCTATTAAATGACAAGTGCAAATAAGGTGAGTAAAGAAAATGAGAAATTGCTGCACATGAGAAATTGCCGCTTACTTACCTCTGCTTTTTTATTTTCGCCTAAGCCTATTCTCTCTAGTTATTTTAGTTTTTATCTCTAGTTCTTCTTCTCTCCTTTTGCTCAGCCAGCTATCCCCTTGATCTCACCCCCTTTTATCCCAATACATTTGTTTCTGTTACTATTGTTCTGTCCTGAATGTGAATAGGTAGTAATTGCAGTATGCAACAAGGGAATAGAAAATAGAGATGGGTAGGATGGGAGGAGCAGAAAGTCTCTAGAAAGGGAGATTTTGTTAGGATCAGTTTAGTAAGGCCTTTCATGGAAGGTGAGTGTGGTGAAACGCCCTGTCAGGTACAAGGATTACGGACCGAGGCAAGCTGTGTTAGAATACATATTCAGGAAGAGACAGAAATGGGAGTGTCACAGGCTAACCAAATAAGGATAGACTCACTCAGGATAGTAATATTTACACTTACACATCATGTTCTCAGTATGTACTCAGTATTCAAATATACAACACACTACTGCAAGGAACAAATATATGGCATTTAGAAAATAGAAAGCACAGTACATATAGTCCCCAAGGAATCAAACAGCATATGTAAGTCATTGCTGCCTGGGTTCCACAACCCTTTTCTCCAAAACTCCCACTTTTCAAGTACTTCCCATTTCTGTTACAACAGGAATGGCCAAACGCGTCAACAACCATGAGCATTTTCTTTGGTGAATTTGCTGCCTCTTGAGCATTACACCAACATTTAGTTCAAGTTGTGCCATGATGACTCACTACATGGTTGATATTGGTATCTCCTTACTACTGCCTGACTACAATTACTAAACCTGTTCCCCCTGTTCTGAAACTTATGCCTCGATTCAATATATTAAATTTTTTTTAAATAAAAATGTATATCATATATAAGAAAAACCCTTAGTAAAGGGGTCTGGGGTCTGGAAACTAACTGTCAGGGATCTTACCTTGATGAGGAGTCTCACTTGCATAGTTAAAGCACCCTTTGCAATGTAACACAAACCAAGGAGACTCAAGGTAGAAATCTCCAAGGTTGTGAGATAGTGCACTGGGGCTGTAAAGACACAGTGCTTCCAGAACATAGTACCGGCAAGGATAATCCAAAAGAGTAGTCGTGGATGTAATCAAAAGTCAGGACAGGCGGCAAACCGGCAGAGATTCAAACCAGGAGTCAGACGTACAGCAAGTTTTCACGATGAGGAACAAAATGATCTGACAATGAGGCTCAAGCAAGGCAGGGTTTAAATAGGTGGATAATAGCCACTTAATCTGGAAACCAGGAACAGGTATGCAGCGGTCCAGAAGTAGAGACTCAGACAACAGGATACAAGGAGACAACAAAAGATGTGTGGTGTTAGAGGTAAGGTCACTGACTGGGATGCAGAGGACCCAGGCGTAATCCAAGCCAGGCTCAAGAACAAAAGTCCAATTAAGGCATGATGAGGGTCATGACACTAACTGAGCAAGTTGCAGGCTGGACGAGTTTCTCAGCAAAATGACGAACTGAAGATTATATTTTGAATTTTGGAAATATTTTTTGTTCCAAACTTGATCATACCACCAGAGGACACTCTAAATTTATGACTGAACTGAATCTTGGAATATCTACAAGCCTATTGGGCCCAGTTCAGCTAGGACCTACAAGCCTGTCATGACGGGGAAAGCAGACAATTTTTCCAAGCTTTTACACCACAAAGACGCGGAGGCAGGCAGTGTCTTTCTTATGAAGCCAACCATACACAATATGGCTGCCATACCTCTTATCCAACAACCACCTTCACATTGGACCACGCGGATGAATGCCTTTAACCAAGCCCTTTATTTTATGTGCACCAGCACCTGGGTTTGACTAACTCAGCGCTCTTCTGACAAGAGGCCTGACCAGCCTTCAGGGATACTGATCTGCACTCCGGGAGACAACAGATCAATGAGCACTATGTGGTGGCTTGCTGTGATACTTTTAGAAAAACTTCATTTGGAACACAACTGCAGATGAAAGAATACATTTGATACTGTCATTTTAAGAAAATATAATTTATTGAATTTTTGTATTTCCACTTTAATAATCCTCTGCAGCAATATAAATTGAAAATAGTAGTGCATAAGTAAAAATAGATCCCGCTTGGAATTGCTTCACAGAGATAATTAGACTTTAGTAGTGAAAAAAGTTGATCCTGTTTAGGATTAAATAACAATGTCCGTAAGACTTCAATAGCAACAACAAATTAAGTAGATCTTGATTGGAATTTATATCACAGTCTGTCAGACTCCAATAATAATAATCCAAATAATTTAGGAAAGATAAATTAGCAGAAATGGTTACTTTCAATTGGAGCAAATTAGTAGTAACTGAATCACAGATGGCAGACATATGAATTCCTTTTTTATCCTTTCAAATAACTCAAGGCAAGAACCAATTATTAATCACAGTAATCTGGAGAATTTAGCTTGCTTTCTGTGGATGTTGAGAATGGAAGTCCTTTGCAGGAAAGTGAGGATTATGGTTCCCTGAAGTATAGTGAGGAATAGAGGAAATCGTAGTGAAGTCTGTTCCGAGACTGGGAGTGGAGAAGCCAGCGTAGTCAGGATCAGGTAAGAGAGGTTCGGTACACAGGTAATCAATAGAAGGAGCTCCGTCAGCAATTAGCAACAAAGTATCAATGTGGCAAATTGATTGAGCAGTGTGAATGTGGCCACGACTTCCTTTTGACAGAAAAGCGGGTGACGTCAGACACATCAGCGGAGTTGGATCGGCGAAACCCGGAAGTCATACGGGTAAATGCTGATCTGAGTGAAAGTAAAATGATAGAATCCTGACACTTGCAGCGGGTTAAAGTGAGCACACTGTCACCAACCAGTACTAGTAGTAAAATAATTTATGGGACTGGGTTTGCAGAACTCTGGTCATTACAGCTGAGCAGATTCCCGGAGTTGGGAATCAGGTCATTTGGGGTCCGGGGGAGCCTATGTGTAAAACATCTACTTCTCAATTTGCCTTATATAGTCCTTTTATTTTTTTGGTATATGTTTTTTTGTATCTAGGTCAAATCAAATGTTGCTCCAGTGGCTACATGCCTGTACATTTCAGCTATTAGGTCTCTATTATCTACTACACTGTTCTTTATTTCATTACATATATGTTTAACTCTTCAAAAATGATAAAAGGAAGTATTGTTCTAGTTCATTATTTCCTACAGCTGTAGCACAGTCTACGTCAAGATAGTGAGACCCAACATGAGTGTACCCTGAAATACAGGATGTATAACATATACCGGTCCTGAAATACGAGATGTATAGCATATACCGGTCCTTTACATAACCAAATAGAGAATAGCCAAGGACAAACCAGATACAAGGAATAGCGAAAGACAATAGTTGAGTCATGGATTAGAGAAAGGAGAATAGTCCGTTATAGCCGAGATTAATATGCCAGACATTACTAAATATATAACACACTATTGAGAATAAACTAAAGCCACAACAGGGAATAAAACCAAGCCCTATCCATCTATTTTTAGTGTGGCTCATTAAGTAGGTAGCTACGCCCACAAAATGTGCAGGCTTGCCGAAATTGCCATTGCGTGACATCATTGGCATCATGATATCAGCGCACATGTGTCACGTCATAAAAGGGGATGGAGTCACAGCTTCTCGTGTAGAGACAGCTGGGAAAACCAGAAGAGCCATGAGAGAGGTCATAGGTTGTCTGCCAACCTCCAGGAAGGATTGCCCCAGGAGCCAGAATGCAAGGTACCCTGACAGTTATAGTTACTTCATCACAATGTGACATGTTTATTATCTGTTTTTACTTAGTTATATATACCTTGGCATTTACCTCAATAAACAGTACATTACAAAAATAAAATTCGTAGTATAAAAAAAATTAAAAATATTACAAAATAAAATATTTTTTAAAATATTAAATCATTTGAAAAGCTTATCCACAAATATAACATTGAGGTCTTAGTCTGTGTTACTGTGCTATATATTCCACTTTGGTCTTCGTTTATTGCCTTAACCCCTTAAGGACCAAACTTCTGGAATAAAAGGGAATCATGACATGTCACACATGTCATGTGTCCTTAAGGGGTTAATGTTTTATATTGCCAGGCCATGGTGCAGCAAATCTCTGAGGGGCCCTTTAAAAATGTAATCTCTTGAAGCCATGCCCACACAGCACATCTATTGCAACAGGGATGAACAAAAGGTATCTTTTGAAGCACCACAAGTTCTCAAACAAAGAACATGACACTTTCATATGTCCTCTATGTCTAGTGTCCCCAAGCACTGTCTGCATTTTCTAGCGACAAATTACCTGTTTTTGATGTCTAATCTAACACGATGGCACTTAACTGATCCTTTTTTATCATGGGTTGCTAATATGCAGGAAGTCAGATTTGATACTGTGTTTGTTGTATGTAATCATTTAGTACTTACAGCATGATATGTTGTTACTTTTCCCGCCTTCTTAATTACAATCCCTCTTTCCTTTGTATATCCAACGCAAAGAGAAATCAATAACGATAAAGACTGACACACACCATCAGTGACATAAACATTCTTATATAAAAAAAAATGTATACAGTAACAATCACAACCCTTAAATTGTGAGACAGTGCAGGTGATTAACAAGATAAAAATAGGAATCAAACTTTCCTTATGCAGAAAACTCAACCCCAAAGACTTCTTTGATGTTCAAACATAATTAACTGTGTTACTTTTCAAAATAGTGAAATGTTTGTATAATTGGCCACTCAGACTTTGAATGTTAAATTCAAGCCTTCATAATATGACGATGTCAATTAATATCTCCTGTTTCTGTGTAGCCTCAATAGCATTGGACCATATGTGTTGGAAAAAGAACGTGCAAAAATATAGTGCAAATATCAATAAAGTGCAAAGATAATTTTCAATCACTTACATACAAGTTAAAAACAGCAAATGTGGCAGTTAAAATACCAGTCCACCAGTCCTACGCTTTTCGTCCCAGCAAGGGACTTCCTCAGAGGCAAGAAGCTGCCTGTGTGCAAACCAAAAATAAAACAGAATGCAAAAAAAACTCCCTCTTTCCCCTCCTCCTTTTAACTCCCCTTGATTATCCTAGGTCTGTTCCCATTGGTTCCATTGGTTCTTCTATTCCTTCAGGTGCTGGAACGCGACAACATCATGCGTGTCAGACGTACGTTCCATTCCTCTATGCTGACTGGGAGGTCTTTCATTGCTCTCTAGTGACGTCACCACTCGCCGTGCGCGATGCCGCTTTGCATCATGCGTTCCATTTGGAGGCCGTATTTTATCATGCGTTCCAACTTTGAATTGAAACCGGGATGCATGTATTCAGTGCGCAGGATATACGCTAGCGGTGTGTACCTATAATCTTATTTTGCATAACTTTTTTTACTCAAAACTCCAGCAGCACAGATCAATCATAGAATAAACCAATGAAAACAAAGTAACATTCTCTATATAAGGCTCTGACAGTCCAAACTTCTCCTTTTTCTTTGATGCGAGGTACTTAGAAACCAAATATGACTGGAACAGGAAAGTAAATGGGAGAACTGAACACCAATTCCAAATGGTTCCGAAAAGAAATTCTGCATGTAGCGAAGAGACCATCAGAGCCGATAAAAGAAGAACCTGAAAACAACCTGAAAAGAACAGAAATAAGTGAAAGGCAATGGTAATGGCTTCATGTCAACATAACAGCGATAAGCAAGTGCTATGCAATATTAACAGATAAATAGGTCAATTAGGAATAATACCCGGACAAAGCATGAAGTACATAAACATCAGACATGGAAAACATCAATCGAATTCTAAAAGAGAAAACTGAAAATCAGAAAAAACAGAAACCCATAGAAGGAATCGAAAATACTCGCTTTCTGTCATTACTAAAATTAAGATTATAGGTACACTCCATTAGCATTATCTACAATTTTACCACATGACAGGAGGCTTTGTATTTTGCATTTTTAACTCTAGGATTACAGTAGAGCAAAGGAAGAATAAGAAGAAGTATGAAAATAAAAGACCCAAAAGGAAGCTTCTCGAGACCAATCCTGTAATGCATGATGTCCGTAAAAGATGTGGCAGTCGGAAAAGCCTGCAACACAGCCAAGCTGTGAAAAGAATGAGCACCGAAACATAGTTCAATACTTGAGTTGAGCGGACACCTGGATGTTCGGGTTCGGCCGAACTTCGGCAAAAAGTTCGAGTTTGAGACTCGAACTTGACCCCGAAACCGAACCCCATTGAAGTCAATGGGGACCCGAACTTTTGGGCAATAAAATGGCTCTAAAAAAGTCCTGGAAAGGGCAAAAGGGCTGTAAAAGGAAGTAAAATGTATTGCCTAAGTACTAATATACTTACCCAGTGGAAGAAGAAGAATGTTACACTGTATACAATTTTAAATAAAAAGTATACAAACCCCCCTGCAAATTACCAATGTACAGACGGACACAGAAGGCCGATACGTGGTCCTGACAGGCGTTCTACATGCACACACATACCACCTAATAAACGTCTACGCCCCAAATACCCCCTCCCGACAATTCTGGTCAGATCTTGAGCAAATCATAACAGCCCTACCGAGGGGTATACTGATCCTGGGGGGCGACTTAAATGCAGCGCCGTGTCCGGCAGTGGACAAAGGAGGCGGGAACTGCCTTCCTCGGTCGCAGAACAGAGGAGGTCAAGATAAACTGCTCAATGACTTCATCCAACGCACGGGACTACTTGACCCATGGAGGATCCAACATCCGAGCCTGAGGGACTATTCCTTCTACTCGGCAGTACACACGACTTACTCACGTATTGACCTCTTCCTGGTAAACCAGGTGGCCATGCATTGGACCAAGACGTCGCAGATAAATCTCATCTCGTGGTCCGATCATGCGGACATAGCACTAACCCTACGACACCCTGGCCCAAATGCCCCATGGAAATGGAGACTCAATGCCTCCATCCTCAGGGATCCCCACATACAAGCCATAATAAAGTAGGAAGTGACGCAATACTTTCAGGACAACGACTCCCCGGATATTTCCCCAACTACGCTGTGGGCTGCCCACAAGCCAATCATACGTGGGGTTCTAATCAAACTAGCGACCCAACGGAAAAGGAAAAAATCTGAAAAGTTGCAGGACCTGCAAAAACAACTACGTAAACTTGAAATGCAGAATAAACAGGCAGTAGTTCCGAACAAGACCGGGGCGGTACAAGAGACTAGACGACAGTTAAGAGAACTTATGCTAGAGGACGTAAGCCAGGACTTGATACGCTCGAAACGACTATACTACGAAAAGTCCAATAAAATGGACACGTTACTAGCCAGGGCCTTGCGACCCAAACGCAATACCACCTCCATCACTGCTATTAAGGACCCCCAGGGCAGAATTCTCACCAACCCCAACGACATCAACAGGGAGTTTACGAAATTTTTTGAAAGGGTTTAAAACCACTCCCCGACACTGACCGGGGACAACGACGCATATGCCAACAGTGTAGCTGCCTTTCTAGCCACCGCCCAAACCCCAAGACTCCCAGAGGCACAAACTGCTTTCCTAGGGGAACCCATAGCTCTAGACGAAATTGATAGAGCCATTGCCGTAATGAAGGGGGGGAGGGCCCCAGGACCAGACGGGTTTGATGGGGCGTACTATAAACTCCTACGGGAGGAATTGCTGCCCCATCTAGTTAAAATGTACAATACTTGGACAAGTGAGGACAGCCCCAACCCGGACCTCTCGACGGCGGACTTAACCCTCATACCCAAACCGGACAAAGACTGCACGAATGTGACGAACTACCGCCCCATATCCCTCATTAATTTTGACATGAAACTCTACGCGAAAATACTAGCCACCCGACTGGACCTTATCCTCCCCAAGCTCATCCATCCGGACCAGGTGGGCTTCGTCCCGACCAGACAATTATATGAAAACACCAGACGAGCAACTGACCTGATGTGGTGGGCGGGAAGGACGGAAGCGCCTTCTCTGGTCCTATCCCTGGACGCGGAGAAGGCGTTTGACAGAATCCAGTGGCACTATATGTTTGAGCTCCTCAAGGTGATGCATTTCCCAGCTACCTTTGTTAGAGCAATCCGAGCCCTATACACATGCCCCAGAGTACAAACGCTGGTACCGGGAGCGTCACCGCTCCCTTTTGTACAGCAGAACGGCACCAAACAAGGCTGCCCGCTATCCCCGCTGCTGTTCATATTGGCGCTTGAACCACTATTACACTTGATAAGACACAACCCAAGAGTGAAAGGGATGGCAGTGGCATCGGAGAGCTTTAAGGTCTCTGCGTATGCAGATGACATCCTGCTCACCCTCACGGAGCTGCTGGATTCGGTTCCCCCCCTCCTTGATCTGCTAGACACTTACCAACTAGTTTCGGGATATAAAATAAACCTGGATAAATCGGTAGGAATGCCTCTGAACATGACAGAAGCGGACGTGCAAACACTACAACAAACGACAACTCTAAAGATCTCACACCAACCCATTAAATACTTAGGTGTCAGACTCACAACGCAATATACAGACTTGTACGCAATCGTCTGCTTCAGACCCTGCTCCGAGACTTAGACAGATGGCACGAGAAACCAATCTCGTGGATAGGGAGACTGCATGCAGTCAAAATGAACTTGCTCCCACGCCTTCTGTTCCTCTTTCAGGCACTCCCAGTGAGAGTCTCTAAAAATGACCTGAAACCATTGCAGACAGCTATTGATAACTTCATCTGGGCCAGGAAGAGACACAGAATAGCTAGACATACGCTATATACGCCAAAAAGCAGGGGAGGGTTGGGTCTCCCACACCTCTACCTATACTACCTATCCGCCCAATTAGCGCAAATAGTGGAATGGCACTCGCCCCCGGACTCCCACAGATGGGTGGATCTGGAAACACTTATCATGCGCACAGACCTCCCACAGTACTGGATTTGGGTCCCCAAGGCAGATAGACCTGACCTCACCACAACATGCCCCACCATCCTGAATTCCATACGAATATGGGACACCACAGCGCGCAAATATAATCTAACACACCGGCCCTCACCACTAACCCCATACCTGTGCAACAAAGCCTTCCCACCGGGTATGAGCCCTAGAGATTTTAGGGGTCTGGAAGACACAGGGATTCAACGTTACGGTCACCTATATCACGCGGGCACCTTCCGAACCTATGATGACCTTAGGACGTTAGCTACACTCACCACAAGGGACCACTTCAGGTACCTCCAGCTTAGAGATTTCGCCAAGAGCACTGTTGTCCGAGCGGCAGCGGGGGCTAGACCCACCTTCTTTGAGACACTATGCATATCTGAGGGACCACGTACTGGCCTCATTACCCTCCTTTACACGCAACTGAGTGCCCCGACAGGGGGACGCTCAAATTCCCACATATGTCACACAATGGGAGAAGGAACTTAATCAGACCCTAGAAAGTGGGGAATGGCAGGACATATGGGAGGCAGCGACAAAAGCTTCCATATGTGTCCTGCATCAGGAACAGTGCTATAAGACGCTTATGCGTTGGTATACTACCCCAGTCAAGCTATGTAGAATGGGGAAGACGCCCTCTGACACATGTTGGCGAGGCTGCGGAGAAAAAGGCACATATCTACATATGTGGTCGACATGCCCTAAGGTAGTAAAATATTGGGACAGTGTAGCTGCCCTACTGACAGAGGTAATGGGGAAACCGATCACTCCTAACCCCTGGACGTTTCTCATAGCGAAACCTCTTGACAACCTAACCCATAGAGAACAAAAATTGGTAAATAAAATTAATTTAGCGGCCAGGAGGGCGCTCGCGCATACCTGGCTCCAGATTGACATGCCACACATGGACAGAGTGATACACTACATTAAGGAGGCGTGCCTCATGGACAAACTGACGGCACAAGTGAGGGATACCTATCCACTCTGCCTTAAGACTTGGGAGCAATGGGAGGACTATTCCAACCGCTGATCGAGTGGAGCAACTGGACAGATGTCCCTCCCACCCCCTGCTGTGGTAAGTGATATCCTTTCTCTCTACCCCCCCTCTCCCCCTCTGGCCCCCGGCTACCCCCCCATCCTACTCCCTTTCCTCCTTCCCCCCCACTCCCCTGAGGTTGGGACTCGGTGTTTGGTTCAGGCACCTTAAGGTCGACATGCTAGATGGCGAGAGGGGAATAGTAGGAACACAGGTGTTGTCAGTAACCCAAACACAAAGGGCGCTAATAGGCAAGTCGAAGGGCCCCGCGTGCCCTGGAGGAATATGGTACCCCCACTTAGATAGCTAAGCCTACCTCTAGCACGTGAAAAAGTACCTGACACTGGGGAGTTCACCTGAGGCAAAACATCAGCTAGCATACTAGTACCCCCGCTAAGACTAGTCTGCACAGTACCCTTACTCGGTGTTACAACATGCCCTTCTTGGCATTAGATGATGCAGGCAAGCTGCGATCTTTACAGCAAACAACCCCTGACAAGGAGCAATTAACGTCACCCATTAGATGACAAATTGTTGGCAGAAACAGACTGCCCAGGCTACAGTCACTAGGGATTAAGCACATCATACAACTGATGGATAAGCTCGCAGCTACCTGATATTTTGACAACCTTGTCAAGACGACAAATAAATAAATAACTGCAAAACCCCACTAGAAATGTTAGGGTGACCTAAAAGAAGAACAAACCGAACCCCAACGCCTTGAAGGGGACGCCTCTCACTAGGGGACTTATTACTGCTCACTTAAGATAACTTCCCCAGGCTGTTGGTACAGACAATGAGGAGCTTTAGTACACTGTTCTTAGCGAGTAGCCATGTAACTATATCCAAGCATGAGGTCAACAGGTGCCTGTTAAAGTATATGCTTAATGTGGTCACACCACTGACAGCTCATCACGCCTACCTCTTCTGCTCACACCTCAAAAAGGTGCAGCTCCTTCAATGCTATGTATGCGATTCAATGTAATATAATTGTGCTCATGTATGCTGTTGTGGCATTATATGATGTTTTGTTACCCTTGCACAACCAAAAATAAAGAATTAAAAAAAGGATACAAACATAGCCAGGATTCAGTTGTAAGCATTTGCAACACTTACAACAATCAAGTAACACACATTCATATAAAATGTAAGTTACTTGGCCAGTCAATGATAACTCCTTAATTCCCACGGTATTAGAGAGCTATCTACTAAATGGCTTAAAGACCTGAATTTGTCTTTCAGCCAAATTTACTAATACTAAGTAAAGATTACTTAGTATTAGTAAATTATGCCCCACTCGCTATACCGTGAGTAGGGGCATGTCTATTAAACAAAACTGTTAAAAAAAAAGGTTCCCCCCTAAAGTAAAATTAGGGGGGGACCTATTGTCCCCCACCCAGCCACCACCCATGAGCGGTGGGTGGGGGCCCTAAAGTCAAATAAGGGGGGGAACCTATTGTCCTCCCCCTGGCCCCCACCCCTGAGTGGTGTGTGGGGGCCCTAAATACCACTTAGGTGGGGACCTAATGTCCTCCCCCTGGCCCCCACCCCTGAGTGGTGCGTGGGGGCCCTAAATACCACTTAGGTGGGGACCTAATGTCCTCCCCCCTGGCCCCCACCCCTGAGCGGTGGGTGGGTGCCTTAAATAAAAATTGAGGGGGGGGAACCTAATGTTCATCCCCCTGCCCCCCACCCCTGCAGCTTTTCAAAACGCGCCATTAAATCACCGAACTCGAAACCGAACTGTTACTGAACTGTCCGGGCTCGGATTCGGGGTCAAAAAATCTTAATGTTCGGTTCGCTCAACTCTATTCAATACTGGTCAAAATATAAGACAAAGGGTCGATTCATTACTGTAAAAACACTGTAGATACTATCCGAATGGACTAGAAAAAGAAACAAAATGGCCACCGTGAAGCTTGCGAGATTCAAGATGGCCACCATGTGCGAGGACCCGGCAGGAACAACTCCCGTGGGTCCAAAGTGTAGACAGTGCAGCAAGCACAGGACTGTCTCTCATGGAGCAAGGCAAAGCTTATACAAGGGGGAAATACAGGGAGTAATATATAGATCCCTAATGGGAAACTAAAGCAAGCAAATACAGGAGAAATTACAGAGAGATATCGAGAGGCCTAGTGGCAAACTAAAGAAGCAAATACAGGAGAAACTATAGGGAGTAATAGCCAGAGGCATAATGGCAAACTATCGCAGCAAATACAAGGAGTAAGATCCAGAGGCCTAATGGCAAACTAAAGCAGCAAGTACAGGGGAAAATACAGGGAGTAAAATCCAGAGGACTAGTAGCAAACTAGTGGCAGCATAGAGTATAGGAAACTTTAGGAAACTCCATGACAGAGATTTAAGTGTAAATAGAAGTACTCATGAATCATACAGAAAACAGGAGCAAATACTCTGACCTGTGCACAGCAGGAGCAGTAAAGAAAGAGGATGAGTTTGGACTGTCAGGGCCTTATATAGAGAATGTTACTTTGTTTTCATTTGTTGATTCCATGATTGATCTGTGCTGCTGGAGTTTTGAGTAAAGAAAGCTACGCAAAATACAAAGCCTTCTGTCATGTGGTAAAATTATTAAACATGGACATATATATCATAATGTTTGTACATATCTAAATACCAAAATCCACATCCATGCAAAATGCAATATAATGAGGTAAAATACACCAATGGTCAGGGCTGGCAGGGTCAAAGCCAAAGGTCAGAAGCCGAGAAGTATTACCAGGAATTAGGAACAAGAATCAGGAACTGGGACCAGGAACAAGATCCAGGTTCAGGAACCAGAAACAAGAACCAGGATGCCAGGAGACTGGAGCAAGCACCAGAACAACCAAGTGCAGTGCATAGCTATTTATAGGCACAGCAATCATGAGGCCAGCCCCACCTCCCTGTAGGTGGAGCCGTCACAGCCATAAAGGAGGAGCCAGGACCTGAAGCAGTCTTCATTGCATCAAGGCTCCTCCCACCTGCTCCTCCAGCACCCCTGCTCCTTTCTGGCTTGCTCCACATGCCACACGGGCATCCAGGAGGCGGCCACCATCTTGCTGTGGTGGTGCCATCACAAAGCCCGGCATCAACAGAGGGCGTCAGATCCACACCATGGGGAGCACCGCTAAAGTAGTAGCACTCGAGGACCTGCTCCCAGGACACCGGGGTGCGCTGGAGCAGGTAAAAGGAGGCAGACACCCTGACTCAAAGATTAATGCTGGGCTCCCATTACTTACAATATGTAATCAGCAAATGCTCTCTCATAGAGTTCTATGAATTTAACAGTTGTGAAATAATAATGTTGGAAGAAGAGAAAAAAAGGAACAAGAACAAAAGAAAGCAGTGTATACATCCTTAACCCGTTAAGGACGGCAGGCGTTCTATGCCATCCTTTTTTGGGCGGTCCTAAACGCTGGAGGGTGGCATAGAATGTCCCGCCGATCCCATGACGGTGGTCGCAATCCGGGGGGCTGTGTGGGAGCTCAGGCAGCCCCCTTCTGTACGATTCGGCCCTCCAGGGCCATGTGATCGTGGGGTCCTTGCGATCACATGGCTGGAATAGCTGGCTCATGCAGTGCCAACAGGGGACTGCCTGACCATTCTGACCATTTACCCAGGTTCACTTTATCACAAGGCTTATTGGAGTTTTAAGCAGGTCACCTAACAGGTAATTTGTATGTCTTAGGTTTTAAGGGAGGATTTCTTGTGGCTGGACTACATATGCTTGGAAATGGAGAGTGATTTATGGGATGACCCAAGAGTAGGTAATTGAATTGGAGTAAGTAGACTATGTTCTAAAATGGTCAGAACAAATGGCATTTGTGGACATAAAAAAATTAGATCTTTTAGCAGTGAGTTTTGCTTTAGGTTTATGGACACTATCAATGATTGGGTGGTTTTAAAGGCGGACAATATTTCATTAGTACGTTACATAAACAATTTTGAGGGCACAAAATACTTTAAAAAAAACATTTGTCATTTCTCCTTAGATAGAAATATATATTCTATTCAGGCAATATAACGTCTAGGTTTATCCTTTGTATTAGCAGATTAGAACTTAGTTAACTAGAGGTTGCTACATTTGAACAGGGCCGGCGCAGGCCTGGTGCGCACAGGATCCGTTTGACCATCAGTAAGAGAGAGCACAGTGCTTTCCTCTTGCCAGTGTCTCCTTGTAGCGTGGCCAAGCTGTGGATACCAGTAATGGAGCTTCTATGTCTTCTTCCTGGTATGACAGAAAATGCTCACGGAGAGCGCCGAACTGCTTCCTGTAAACTGGATAGAGGTAACAGGAGCTCCTCCACTGCGGTCCACTTGGCCGCTACACAGGGGGGAAGAAACCTCAAGAGGGGGAGGGGAGAGGGAAAGATACCTGAAGTGGTGAAGGGCAAAAGAGAGACAGGGGCTTGAAGGGAGAGACACCCAAGGAGCCTGGGGACACACAAATAGATACAGAGGGAAAGGGGCAAAAGAGACAGGGGCTAGAGAAGGGCCAAAAGAGACAGATATGGGCTGGGGTGGACACAGAGACATAAAGTGGCTGGGGGGAGAGAGACAAGAGGCTGGGGGGACAAAGACACACAAAAGGGGCTGGGGAAACAAAGATACACAGAGGAGCTGGTGGGAGAAAGAGACAAGGTGCTGCGGGGAAGACACACACAAAGGGGCTGGAAGGGTAGAAAGATACACACAAAGGGGCTGTGGGAGAAAAAGACACACAAAGGGTATGGGAGAGAAAGAGACACTCAAATAGGCTGGGGAGAAAGACACACAAAGGGACTGGATGAGAAGGAGAAACACAAAGGGACTGGGGGTAGAAAAAGACACACAAAGGGCTGGGGGGGAGAAAGAAACAAAGGGACTGGGGTAGAAAGAGCCACACAAATGGGTGGATGTAAGCGATGTGCAAACACAACAAATAGGGTATAAGCTATACTAAAGGGGAGTGTAAGACAAAAGGGGGCTAAAATACACTAAAGGGAGTAAAACATTGAAAAGAGAGCGTAAGAAAAACAAAAGGGGGTTAGAAATTCAAGACTGGGATTAAGGGACACACAGTGGAAGATGCATTTTTTTAGTGTGGGGGTGGCAAAATTCAACTGGGTCCAATTGTGGCCATCTGAAGTCACCCATATCACATAGTCTCAATGAAATGGTCTGGTTGCAGTTATACTGTCATTTTAATCCCTGCAATGTAAAATCTGTGTTAAATGCATCTCTAGTGGCTCTCTTCCTGACAGCCATTAGAGTCCCTTCCTCTTCCCAAACTGAGTGAAACTTGGTCCTGCAATCTAATGATGTTTATAACAGCATTTGATTGGAGGATTGCAGCCTCTAGTTGCACATGCATTCTACAATCCATTGCTTCTGTTTGAGACGCATTGGATTCAAGGGGATCGCAGAAGACGTCAGCAGGCATGATGACATCTTCGAAGGCTGAGTGGGTGATTGCAATGGAGTAGTTTCTGCACTGGAAATGAGGTACCAGTAAGTAATTTTTATTTTAGCAGCAAAGGGAGGTGGACCGTGCTGACAGTGATAGAAGGGAACGTATAGTCCCCAAAAAACAATTAGTGGTTTTGGGATTATAGGTTCTCTCTAACTTGCAAATAATGCCCTCTGGATTTGTTGTTTCATATGCTGGCTAAGTAAGAAAAAGGTGGGTACAAACCCACCTAATGAGGGCGCTGATCACTACAGACAAGTGTATAAACGTAATGAAAGTATCAAAAATCCATCAAAAATTTATTCTGCACACTTCACAGTAAATAAAAATATATAAATATTAATAACAATATATAAATGCCAAAAAGTAATACGAAGCAGTACAATTCTAAGACCAGGGAACAAAGCCCAGCACCAACCACTCAGCTCACAAGTTAATGGATGTAACATACAGCCCTTGGTCGCGATTCCTAGGGCTGAGATATACTTGCGGCTCACAATACAATGAAATCGTGGTGGTGAGATAGCGGTCTCTGGACTGCTGAATTTTCGAACTTGATGGCTCTGGCTCAACGCATTTCGTCCCGCGTTCTTCGGGACTTTCTCAGGAGCTGTAGACGCTATGATCTTCTCTCTTCTTCACGCTCAAACTTGCCATAGCGCATGCGCACACATCATAAGTTTGATTGAACTAGCTTTTGATTTCAGTAAATATGCTGCAAACACAACAAATGACAATTTTCAGTTCTTTACAACCTATAAAGTGTTTTGAAACTTACTGTGCATAATAATTTGGAACCGTGCATTGTAAGTTTTTTATGTTTAAAAAAAATAACTGTTATCATTAGGAGGTTTGCTCAATAAAATTTGAATTGTACTCTTAATAGTTGATAACATGAGAATTATGCTGACTGTTATTTACATAAATTAATTAGGTAAATAAGAAATAGAATTTGCATAATAATTTGGAACAGGGTGTAGATAGATAGATAGTATATTTTCTATACAATAGAAAAAGAAAGCACTTGCTGCATTTTGTAAAAATCAAAACTACAAAAGTGTATCAATCAAATATAAAATCGACCATTCGACCCTATCAGTTCTTAATCAGTATGGTCAAAATGTCAATTTTATGTGTGCTTAATATACTTTTTTTTCCCATGATATTCACTGAGTGCGATCTTTTTTATTGATGTTTACACTCATTACACTAGGAAGCACCCTGTCTTAATTTGTTTTGTTTGGTAGAGTATCAGACTATTCTTAGTTCTGTCAGGGTATCTCCACATTTTGTGTTAAGATAGAAATTAAAAATGTATACTGTAAGCCACCATTAAGCAGAGATGACTCCATTTTGTATCACAATGCAAAGACGGACTCTATTCATTAGCAAAGAATGTGGCTAGTGTAAACATTGAGCAGAGATTAGACCTTATGTCTGCGAGAAGGGGGGTTAAAAAAGAAAAACAGCCTACAAACACACACAGATATATATATCACATGCTGTCACATAACTAACTACATAGTTTCATTCAAGAATAGATAACACTAAAAGTAATTGAGGGAGGGAGACAGGAGAGGAACCAGGAGGAGCTCTATCTTGCAGATATTTCTAAAAAATGCACAAATGTGTACATTTTGAAAAAACTCTGTCCTGCCCTTTTCTACAAAACCCCTCTCCTGCCCACCGTTCTACAGAATGCATGCTCTGCCCCCATTCTACAAAATCCCTGTCCCCCTTCTACAAACCCCTGCACCCCCCTTCCATAAAACTCATGCACCCCCCCTTCCCAAAAAAACTGCCTCTCCCTCTAAAGCCCCTGCTCAACCCCATTTTTAAACAACAATATTAGCAACATAAACATCTTCAGAGTCCAGTCCCAGGTACATAGTCACTTGCACACAGTCACACACAGTTACAGGCAGACAGTCACACAAACAGTTACAGACAGTAACACATACAATTACAGGCAGATAGTCACACACACAGTTACAGGCAGATAGTCACACACATACACACAGTTACATGCAGCATCCCCCAATCACAGGCAGACAGTCACACACACACTCACAGGCACACTGTCCCACACAGGCAGTCACAGGGAAGCACTCACACACAGAGTCACAGGCAGACACTCACACACACAATCACAGGAAGGCAGTCACACATACACAGTTACAGGCATACAGTCACACACAAACAGTTGCAGGCAGTCACACATACACACAGTCACAGGAAGACAGTCACACACACACATATTACAGACAGGCAGTCTCATACACACACACATATACACACACATTGTGTAATTGTCCCGTTTATTGTAAATTCCGGCCCGCCATTCATAATATTGTAGAGTGCTGCGGAATTAGTTGGCACTATATAAATACCAATAATAATAATATAAATATATAGTCACATACATACCCAGTCACATACATATACATATTACTTGTGCAGTCTTATGCACTTATATCAAGTCACACATGCACTCTTTTCAAGGACTCTTGTCCTGGTTATATTTTTAATTTATTTTGTATTTTATGCCATAATATTTGTCATTCCACAACCCTTTGACATAGTGTATTAACATCGTGGAACCCTCCCCCCCCAAAAAAAATATTTTGCGCTGTAGCATAAACCTTTTAATTAGCAGAGCATAATGTATTCTCTTTTGGCAAATTTAGTTTTTTTTTGCTAGATATACACTAATTTCTACTGATAGTTAACAGATTGTAGTACTTAGGAGCAGGTGTGCTTCTGTGTGTAGAGTTGGTGTTTGTATATAATTTTAGCATTTTAATGCAGGGATGTGTTTGTATGTAATGTTTGCATTTGCGTGCAGAGGTGTGTTTGGATGTAGTGTTAGATTTTAAATGCAGATGTTCATTTGTGTGTAGTATTGGTGTTTGAGTGTTTGTATATAATTTGGAGTTAGAGTTTAGGGGTGTCTTTTTATGTCATGTTTGTGTTTGTAGGAATATGTGTTGTGTTGGTGTTTGATTGCTGGGATGTCTGTACATGTACTGCCACATACATACTTACACACATACATACACATTAACAAACAGAAACACACACCGACACTTACTGTCACAAACTTACCATTACCTGGCGCCCGTGCCGTGCTGCTCCTCTCCTCAGGCCGCGCGGCCCAAATGCTCCATGTGGCCGCACGGCATGAATAGAATGCTTACCTTCGGTCTCGCGAACGGCTCCCTCTGCTGGTTCGAGGGACAAACTGCAACCCCTAGAAATAATATAAAATTGAGCCATGACATCTTTACTTTAAAGCGACCATGTCATCTAGGCGACCCAATGCTGTTTGGGCTCACAGAGATGACGTTGATCAATGGGAATTTTTGTAAGCCTATTTAAGGCATGTTTTAGCCTCCATTCATTGCCCTATTGTGGTTTCTGTCAGATCCTCGTTTAGTGCTCCTAGAGATTCCCTTGTGATTTCCTGTGTTTGACCTTGGCTTCGTATTTGACTTGTGCTTTCTGGTATCCTGACCTCGGCTTTATATTTGACTGGTGATTTATGGTATCCTGACCTGGCTTTGTCTTGACTCTGAGTATTCCTGTTATACCTGTCCTTGATTTATCATGACCCTGTTTCTTCTAATATAATAAGTTAAAGGACCACTCTAGGCACCCAGACCACTTCAGCTTAATGAAGTGGTCTGGGTGCCAGGTCCAGCTAAGGTTAACCCATTTCTTCATAAACATAGCAGTTTCAGAGAAACTGCTATGTTTATGAATGGGTTAAGCCTTCCCCCATTCCCTCTAGCGGCTGTCTCATTGACAGCCGCTAGAGGCGCTTGCGTGCTTCTCACTGTGATTTTCACAGTGAGAGCACGCCAGCATCCATAGGAAAGCATTATGAATGCTGTCCTATGTGACCGGCTGAATGCGCGCGCAACTCTTTCCGCGCGTGCGCATTCAGCCGACGGGGAGGAGAAGAGGAGGATCGGAGGAGGAGAGCTCCCCGCCCAGCGCTGAAAAAAGTTTTAACCCCTTTCCCCCTTCCAGAGCCGGGCGGGAGGGGGACCCTGAGGGTGGGGGCACCCTCAGGGCACTATAGTGCCAGGAAAACGAGTATGTTTTCCTGGCACTATAGTGGTCCTTTAAGTCCGGCCATTCTAAGATTTGGTAATACGTCCTTTGGATCCACCTTTTATGGGTTTCCTCTTTCCTGCATGTTGGGGTATGACTCCCATGACATTACGATAGGGCCATGGACAGTGGCGTACCCCATGGGGCCCCAGTGCAAAAATTGATCCGTGGCCCCTCCCCCCACCCCCGCGCTTACTCGGCGCTAGTCGGGTTCGCAACACATGGTGGCGGGCACCTGGTCGCAGGGGTTGCAGGGCTGCGACCCCGCGACCGCGGTATGCACACACACTTAAAGGACCACTACAGACACCCAGATCACATCAGCTCAATGAAGTGGTCTGGGTGCCAGGTCCCTCTAGTTTTAACCCTGCAGCTGAAAACATAGCAGTTTCAGAGAAACGGCTATGTGTCACTGAGGGTTAATCCAGCCTCTGGTGGCTGTCTCATTGACAGCTGCTAGAGGAGCTTCCGTGATTCTCACTGTGAAAATCACAGTGAGAAGACACTGAACGTCCATAGGAAAGCATTAAGTAATGCTTTCCTATGGGCGGTTTAAATGCGCGCGCGCGCCTCTTGCCGCGCATGTGCATTTCGGAGCTGAGTGGCGGACACTGGGGAGTCCGATGCTGGAGAAAGGTAAATGCTGAAGACACACACACACACTCTCACGAACAGACGCATACACACTAGCTAACAGACACACACATTTACTGACAGAGACACACTCAGTGACAGACATACATACACACTCACTTACAAAACATACACTTTCACTGACAAACACACACTCACTAACAGATATCAAACACACTCAGTAACAGACACACACAGTAACACACTCACTAGCAGACACACACCCAATAACAGACACATTCACTGACACACACACTAACACACGCATACACTAACACACACATACACTAACACACACTAACACACACATACACTAACACACACTAACACATACTCTAACACACACACACTTTTTTTCAAATTTAATCCTCCCAGCCTCCTTACCTTTTGGAGTGCTGGGGGGATTCCCTGGGGTCCAGTGGTGCTGCTGGGCTCCTGGTGGGTGGCCGGTCGGGCGGGCAGGCGGGCGCGCGAGGGAGCACTCAGTGCTTCCTCTTGAGCTCCCTCGCGCGCCGCGTAGGGATGCCGGCGCCGGAAGATGACGACATCTTCCGGCTCCGGCATCAGTGCGGTGTGCGAGGGAGCTGAAGAGGAAGCACTGAGTGCTCCCTCGCGCGCCCGCCTGCCCGCCCGACCGGCCACCCGCCCGCTGGGGTCAGCAGGGCCAGCCTCAGGGGGCCCTGAGGTGGCCGGCTGCTGGGCCCCCCAGGGGAAGAGACTGGCCCTGTGGGTACATACCGGGTCGCAGGGGCGGCCGGGCCCCCTGGTGAATGGACCAATTCGCTCAGGCCTTCCAGACGTTGTTAGCCAGAACAACCCACCTCTGTCCTGAAAAGAGGAATGGGTTAATGATAACATCCTGGGTGAGGTGTCAACATTGATATTCGACTAAGGAAAACTCGTGTTAGACGTCCTGCTGTTACTATAACCCCTAGGGCCTCAGTTCCTGATGTTTCGTCTTCTGCAGATACTGAGCCCTTGCAACTAGGGATGACCAAATTGTCTGAGGCTGAGAACCAGTATAGTAGAAAGGAGGGGCTCTGCCTGTATTGTGGCCAAAAGGGGCATCTTAGATTTACTTGTCCGGTGTGTCCGAAAAACTGTCGCACCTAAGGTCACTCAGGGTGTGACATCAGAATCCTCTTTACTGCCTCATAAAAGATTACTTCTCCCTTAACTTGAGGTGTGAAATCTATAGTTATTTTAGCGTTCGTAGATTCTGGAGCAGCTGATAATTTTATAGACAGGGGTTTTGTCAGGACCCACTTACCACCCCTAAGAAAGAAGTTGACACCCTTGTCCGATGAAGCCATAGATGGTAGACCTTTATATTCTCTGTTAATCACCCATGAAAAAGATTGACTATGCGCTATGGTCTGTTACTGTCATGATCTTGAGCAAGTCAGGTAAGAGACTTTGGCCAGAGTTAACATTAAAGGCTTTATTGGTGATTTTGGACATAAAGAAACAGAAAATCCTATAAATGAAATTATAGGGAGAAGGAAAATAAGAGAAACAGGTTTAGGCAATA
>OW240919.1:87493765-87507726 GCA_933207985.1 Pelobates cultripes
CGAAATGGTCTCTCTTCTTGTCCAGATTTAATTGACCTGGACCACGCAATATCAAAGGCGATGCTTTGTCCAGGCAATTCAATGAGAGTGAGGAGAAGCCAGAGGAGTGTTTTATCATTCCCCTGGAAAGAATCGTAACCACACCGGTCCTTTCCGTATCCTCTTCATTGTTAAGCCACATCATAGTTACTCAATTTGAGTCCCATAAAGAGAAGCCTAGTTATAAACTGTTTGTTACCCATACTGACCAGAAGTTATATCTTTATGACAGAAAACCCACCAGATATCCAGATATAACTAAGACCACCAACCTTGTAACTCATGACTTCTGGTGGCCTTCCCTAAAGAATGATATAAAGGACTATGTGCTTTCTTTTGACAATTGTGCAGCCAACAAGACCATTCACTGGGTACCATGTGGATTGGTCCAACCTTTACACTGTCACAGTTCTCACCGTGACATCCAGACTGCCAGACAAGGTCGCCCCAGAAGTGCCCAACAGGGGGTTTGAACCTGGTTCAAATCCTTATGCTTTATGGTTTTCAGCCTCAGCCTGAGCCACTTTGGTTCGTGGTTTGGCCTGAAACTTATCCTTGCCAAGTCTCCAGCACTGGGGGCTGGACTTAACCTGTGACTGCTCATGTCAATCATGGTCCAGTTGTAAAGTATCACTGATTAGCCAGGTATAAGACACTGCCTCTCCCTGAGGGGAGTGTTAGTTCGTTGACTCTGGTTCACATTTGTGGTTCCTGTTTATCCGTATCCAGATCGTGTATTCTCCAGTTTGTTCCTGGCTCCTGACCTTGGCTTGTTTCTTTGATTTCTCAGACTTCGGCTCTCCACGACTACTCTTAGGCTTGTCCTTGCCTGTTTATCCCTGCACAGGCCCCATGCACAGGTTCACAGTCCTTGTGGTTTCTAACCTTATCACCTTGGACTGTATATATCTGCAAGGGTGAGCACAAATCTCTGCCTACCGGACTCCTAACTAAGGTAAACCGTGACATACACATACCCACAAACCCCTGGTCCTACTTGTTTATCAATTTTATTGTAGAACTACTCCCTTCCAGTGGACATACTGTCATTCTCATGATTGGTTCAAGATGGTTCATTTCATACCCCTGAGGAAACTCCCCTCCTCAACAGAATTGGCTAAGATTTTCACCAGGGAGTTATTCCGTCTACACAGCATCCCGGAACAAATTTTATTTGACAAGGGTAGTCAATTTGTTTCTTGCCTCTGGAGGGCCTTTTGCTCGCATATGGGTATTAAATTGCCCTTTCCCTCTGCTTACCATCCCTTTAGACTAATGGAGCTGCCGAACATGCCAACCAGTATCTAGAGCAGTATATACGTCGTTTCGTTTCTCATCAGCAAGATGAGTGGGTTGACCTGCTTCCTTGGACTGATGTTGCTCGCAATAATGCTGCTCATGAATCCTCTGGGTTCAGCCCTTTTTATCTAGTCTGTGGCCGGCATCCTGTTGTTCTCCCAACTGCATTCTCCTTACAGGGAATGCCAGCTCTGGATGAGCACATGGCTGGTTTACATAATACTTGGGAGCAGGTTCAACAATTACTGGCTAAAGCTGCTCAGAGACAGAAAGCACAGGCGGATAGGAATCGCTGTGCAGCTCCTTCCTATGTGGTGGGGGATAGGGTTAGGCTTTCTACCCGAAATATCTGTCTACATGTGCCCTCCATGAAGTTCGCTCCTCGTTTCATTGGCCCTGTCCGCATCCTGCACAAAGTAAATCCTGTATAATAAGCCCTAGAATAACCTTGTTCCATGTGTATGCCTAATGTCTTCCATACCTCCCTGTTGAAACCTCTGATCTGTGATCGGTTTACTGGACCTCGCACTTCTCCACCTCCTGTATCGGTGGAGGAGGAGGAGGTTGCTGCTATCCTTGACTCTAGGTTCCTGAAGGGTAGTCTCCAGTATCTGGTCCATTGGAAGGGGTATAGTCCTGAACAACTTTCCTGGGTCCCTTTAGGATGATATGCATGCTCTGAGGTTGGTCCGTTCCTTTCATCACCGTCACCCGGGCAAGCCTGGTCCTGCACGCCTGGTGTGCATATCCTCCCAGGGGGGTTCTATCAAAAACTTTACCTTTACCCGGCGCCCACGCCGCTCCTCTCCTCAGGCCGAATAGAATGCTTACCTTCTGTCCTGCAAACGACTCCCTCTGCTTGTTCGCTGGATAAACTGCATCCCCTACAAATAATATAAAATTAAGCCATGACATCATTACCTTAAAGAGATGACGTGGACCTATGGAAACTCTTGTGAGCCTATTTAAGGCTTGTTTTAGCCTCCATTCATTGCCCTATCGTGGTTTCTGTTAGATCCTTGTTTAGTGCTCCTAGAGATTCCCTGTGTTTGACCTTCGTATTTGACTGGTGATTTCTGGTATCCTGACCTTGGCTTCATATTTGACTCGTGATTTCCTGTATCATGACCCGGCTTCATATTTGACTCTGAGTATTCCTGTCCTTGATTTATCTTGACCCTGTTTCTTGTTATACATTATGTTAAGTCCGGCCATTCAAAGGTGTGTTGGGGTATGACTCCCATGAGAATAACACAATCGTATACACACTAACACAGATACACACAACTTGACACAAAGATACACACTGGCACATATACACAAATCTACACTGACACACAGATACACACACTGACAGATACATCAATTGGCAAACACTGTTCTACCCAATTAGACATACCTTCCAATAAACATTTATTTTCTCAGTTGCCTATTCTGCGCTTGGGATAAAGCATCTGTCACATTGTAACTTAATAAGGAAGTTTTGATCTGTGGTCTGTGTTGCAATGGACAGGTTATTGTGAGAATAATTTATCAAACAGTTTATTCGATAAACTAGGATATGTGGAAATTGGAATTACAAATTATAGGCCATGATGGCTAAAAATGGAAAAAATCTTTAACTTTTATATTTTTGAGCTTAGTTATTTGATCTAAAATTGTCCTTCCTTGTCAGTTATCCACAGCTATGAGTATGCACAGTTTAGACCAAGCATGTCAAATTCAAAGTCTAGCATGGGCCAAATAATAAAAAAAAAAAACTAAAAAAAAACTAAAATTTTCATAGAAAACGTAGGTTCATTTTGAAAAGTACAGTATACTAACCCCTCCCCCCCTACTAAATCCCAGTCCCCCCCTCTATTAAATCCCAGCACCCCCCTCTAGCCAACAAGCAGACTCCACTCACATTGCCGCTGCCAGAATGCGACTCCGGAATCCGGCCTCTGGTATACCCCAAATGTCGTCGTCCACACCCTGTGCCAAAGCAGATCCTCCTGCTACTTCTTGAAGCCCTGTGAAGGTGGAACACGTTGACGCCACGTTGGAATGTGATGTGGCGTTACGTGCCTCCATGCACCTCCAGGTCCTCCACTGTCCAGCTGTGGCCATCGCAACTCTGACCGACAACTCTGCCATCGCAACTCTGACCGACACACACACTAACTGACGCACACACACTGACACACACACTCACTGACAGGGCTGGTGCAAGGATTTTTGCCGCCCTAGGCAAAATAAAATTTGCTGCCCCCCCATGTGAAATCACAATGCCCCACCCATGTGAACTAACGCCAGTGCTGCACACAGTGTGTGTTTACATTAAAAAGTCTGCAGGGACAGGCTATAGACACCTCTACTCTTCTCCCCCCCCCCCTCCTTAGTGGTCTCTCATTTTGTCCCCAACTTTCCATTAGTGGTCCCTCATCTCCCTCTTAGTGGTCTCTGCTCTCCTCTGCCCCCCCCTTTCCTTTAGTGGTCTCTCCTCTCCCTCCTCCCTCCTAGTGGCTCCCTCCTCCACCCCTCCCTCCCTAGTGTCTCCTCCTCCCCCCCCTCCTCCCTTTTAGTGGTCTCTCCTCCACCCTCTTTCTCCCTTAGTGGTCTCTCCTCTTCCCCTCCCTCCTTAGTGGTCTCTACTCTCCCCCACCCTCCCTTAGTGGTCTCTCCTCCACCCCTCTCACTCCCTTAGTGGTCTCTCCTCTCCCCTCCTTCCCTAGTGGTCTCTCCTCCACCCCTTGTGGACTCTGCTCCCCTCACCTCTGTGCCTCTCCTCCCCGGCCTCCTCACCCTCCCTGTGTTCTCAACCTCCCTGTTCTCCCTACCTCCTGTGTCTCCTCCCCCCTCCTCCCCCCCTCCCTGTGTTCTCCTCACCCCCTGTACTCCCGTGGTGCTCCTCACCCCACTCTGTTCTCCCCACCCCCCCTCCCTGTGTTCTCCTCACCTGCTCCCTCCCTGTGTTCTCCTCACCTGCTCCCTCCCTGTGTTCTCCTCACCGCCTCCCTCCCTGTGTTCTCCTCACCTCCTCCCCTCCCTGTGTTCTCCTCACCTCCTCCCCTCCCTGTGTTCTTCTCACCTCCTCCCCTCCCTGTGTTCTCAGCTCCTCCCTACTCTGTGTTCTCCTCATCTCTTCCCCCCCCCACCCCGTGTTCTCCTCACCTCCCTTTCTCTGTGTAGCGTGACCAAGCTCCTCTCTCTCTTCCCTCTTCTGTTTCCTATACCCGGCTGGACTGACAGGAAGTGCACACTAAGTGACCGCTACACAGGGAAGGGGAAGAGGCAGTGCTGCAGCCGCCTGAGGCTCTCTATAGAGCGCTCAAGCGGCTGCAGCATTAGAAGGACCGGCGATCAGGGCACCCCCTCTTATGTGGCGCCCTAGGCGGCTGCCTAGGTCGCCTTTTAGGAAGCGTCGGCCATGCTCACTGACACACACTCACTGATACTCCCAGACACACGCATACTCACTGACAGACATACACACTCACTGACAGACACACACACAGACACATGCATACTCACTGACAGACACACACACTCACTGACACAGACAGACACACACACTCACTGACACTCAAACAGATTCACTCACTGATTGACACACGCTCACTGAAACACACAGACTCACTCACTCACTGACCGACACACACACACACACTGACAGACACAAACTCACTAACAGACACGCACACATTCACACATTTTTGCACACCATTATATCATTGTATTTATCCCTGGGGTCCAGTGGGGATCTTCTATCTGGAGATCTCCTTCCTGCTGCTCACTGCTCCCTCATGCGCGCAGTTTAGTGATGCCAGGTTTCGCAATATGACATCATAGCAGTGAGGAGCAGGAAGACTGAGCTCCTCAAGCGGCCTCTCCTCTCGGCCGGGTAAATTTTAGTAGAGTAGGCACCTGCAATGTCGTGAAAGCAGGTGCCTACTCTGCTTTAACACTAAGCATGTACTTGCGGCTCGCTGGGCCTCAAAGATGTCCATTGCGGACTGCGAGTTTGACATGCTTGGTTTAGACAGTAAACTGCACAAACCGTAAAAATCTCCCTGAAAACAGCATTTTTAAAAATCTATTTTATTTATTTATTTTGTTTTTTGGAATTTGTATGTCTCACAAAATTTAGTAATATTGTTCAATGGCAGGACAAACTGGTTCTTAAAACAAATTACGTGTAAAACAAAATACCCTAATCTGCTATATTCTCCTTTATAAACCATTAGCTGAGCTTTAATCCTGATTCATTTCATAGTATCCTGTTACCACAGCAACACAGGCCTGTAAATGAGTGAAAATACAAAAAATAAAAGGATAGAAAATGTTTTATCCTGAATGGTGCATAATGATGTTTTAAAAAAAAAAGTATAAAAAAATGACCTCTTCTAGAACCAAAAAAACAAAACAAAAAAAATTACCAAAAAAACGATATGAATAATTGGCATAAATATGGAAATATATATGTTAATGACAAAGATGTATTATGCTTCTTACAATCAGGAATTTATGTTAATTCATGATATGACCAACTACTTAAATAATTATATATATTATCTACCTGTATAATTTGATATCTCGCAGCATTGTCTAATTAAAGAGAACCAAATATACCGATCTCTCTGTTTATAATGTGTAAGCTCCGTAAAAGCTGTCACCACCTTGATTTCTTCATATAACAAAAGACTTGGAGCCTCTTTTATTTCCGGGGTTATTTACAAGCGCAGCGTAAAAGCACTTCTAAAATCATAAAAGAAAGTATAGAATCAGAACATTTATCTTCTTAAAGTGAAGAGCACTAAAACCAGTGTAAACAAGAATAGACTAGACTAACTTCTGACAGTTCTCAAAACGTATAATGATGGATCATTGGAAAACGTCCTGCTTGCAGAACTCTTTAGGATATTTGGAAGGCAGAAGCTATTGAATGGTAAATAGTTGTGTAATATTAGTGATAACGATTTCAAATGGATGTAGCACTAGAATTGCAATTTTTTTATTTCTGTTATTAATTAAATAATAACACTATGCGTAATGCGACTCAACATTAAATTATATGCAAGCCCATAAGCTAGGATCTTGAGTTTTTACTCTGTGGTTTAATAGGAAATCTGTTACTCAAGCTTGGTTAATTAGCTGTATTACATGAAAACACAATCAGGGTGTTTCACTAACGTGAGAGTTCAAAGTGAATTTTAAACTTAAGGTCAAAATAGCCATACTGGAAAAATTGTCAGCTATGTTTACTCTGTATGTACTATATGTACTCTGGCCTTTAATTTGAAATTCACATTGAACTCTCAGTTTTGCAAATAACCTTAAATGTGTCTCAGAGCACCCATAACATCAAAGGGAAGTAGGGTTTGTTCTTTACTATAAAATTGGGTGCTAAAATATAAACATTTGTTTGGGGTTGCCAAAACATGCTCTCTCATTTATCCGATTTTCTCCCATCACTTGAGGCTTTGGGATGAAGAGGTACTCAAATTTTAATGGGCTTTTGTGTCCATCCACAATAAACCTCCGATTTGTCGGTTTATAAGAATGGGAAAAATACATACTTCTAATTTCTCTGTAGCTATATATTCTTATGTTCCCTTAATGTGTTTCAAACGTTTTCAAATGTAGAGGCTCCAATTCTTGAATTCTTGAAGAGGCTCCAATTCTAAATAAGGCCAGAAAACCCTGAGGGGTCAAGACCGAGTCTGATGAACAGAGTTCTGATGTAGTATGTGAACTTTATAGCGGTTAGGGGTTACCATGTAATGAAAATAGTGGCGTATTAGGATTAAGACCAGCAAGAGCAGAACAATATGTGTCAAATAATGTAACAGGACACCATGGGTTACCAGTGGGATAATAGCAGACTTTAGTAGGCGGGTGTAACGGATCACCCGGCACCCCGACTGGGCACATCAGCAAACAGATGCTTCCTAGCTGATGCTGAGGACCATAAGCACCGCACCGGACACCACAAGCACCACAGGCTCAACAACTGCCATAGCGTAACTGGAATCTCTCCGTCTTCCTTCCACCCTGGACCAACCTCTGACCGTGTGGGAAAGACCTCTCTTACTCCAGAGAGCGTAGCAGGAACAGCTCTTAAAAGAGCTAGTGATTAGAACCCAGGGGAGTATAAAGAGTATAGCAATCCCCAGTGTAAATATATAGCAGTTCCCCTCCAATCACGAGACAAGGCTACGTGTTGAGGGTTAAACAGGAACTCAATTTTAATGGAGGCACACTGGCCTTTTATGCAAGTTTCCCAACAAAATTGACGCCCAGGTGTACCTTGTTGGGCACAGGGACACAAAGTGTACAAGCCAATAAAAACAATGTGACAGTGTGACATACAGTACAACATCCATCCCCTCTGCCTGTGATATAATTAAGGCAGATAATGCATTAACTTAATTATCCCCAGGCAGAAAAAACACTTTTTATAAAGTACCATAAGTACCCCAAACACAACATATCCCCCTGATAGCCCTGATCTGGGTGAACACATATCCCAAAATCACCCAGATCAGATAAGGGGTTCAGAAATGTTCTGGAAGTCATAGTTTTACCCAGGCGCATGCATGGTCCCATGCCCAAAACAGTTCCATAGAATTGCAGCTAAGTGCCACTGGAGGATCGACCGGGAACCATAAGGTTTTCATGACGAAAAGAGCTCCAGGGCATTCGTGGCTAAGTCTCCCTGAAGTCTATTCGCGGTTTTGGTCCATGTGAACAAGATGGCCGTCACCACATGTTCGAATGGTGGCCATTTCAACTGTTCAGGAGTTCGAAGAACCATTGTTTAAAGTCCCAATAGCCATAAATAGGGTCTCTCAACCACAACAAATTAAAGGGGCCATAGTCACAGGGTAAAAGGCTGGCAGGTAGTCCCCTCCAAAACCCAGTGGCGAAGTTGTTTTCGTCACACCGGGCCTAGCTGATTTGTTTTGGTGTGATCGATGGTAAGTGTCACGTATGCTTTCGCTTATAGAAATGTGGTTAATGACATTAACTGTCAACACAGGAAAAGTTGTGCCGAGCAGCAACCTAATCCACAGAAGGGTTAATGCTGAGCAGCAATTATACAAATGAAACCTGGTGTCACATATTCATCCGCTTATAGAAATGTGGTTAATGACATTTACTGTCCACACAGGAAAAGTTGTGCTGAGCAGCAACCTAATCCACAGAAGGGTTAATGCTGAGCAGCAATTATGCAAATGAAACCTGGTAACTGACTTTGGGGTCAAAGGCCAGTTACAGCCTATCAGAACTAAAGGAGGGGTATTTAGGCCTAGTTCTCATCCTGCTCAGTGCCCTGTCGTGGTTTCCCTTGTGGTTGTCCGAGAGCGCGTTCCTGTTATTAGTTTTCTACCTGGTTTTTGACTTTGGCTTTGTTTATTGACTTCTCTATATTCTGGTATCCTGACTCCTGGCTTTCCTCATCTCTGCGTCCCTTTCTGTGTTCCCTGACCTCGGCTAGTATTTTTGACTATTCTATGTATGTTAAATCCGGCCATTCTAAGGACCGGTAATACGTTACTTATTTATCATCCGTGCTATACAGTTCTACATGCTGGATCAAACAGTAATCCTGACATTACGACATGGCCATAGATCCTTTAGAACTGTGTCAGCACATAGCTGCTTGCGAGAGGAAATTAGAGGAGAATGATCACCGCATGGATCAATTCGCTCAGGCTTTCAGTACGCTTCTCGCTAGAACGGCGCATCTGCAGCCTGCAGTGTCTCCTCCTATAGCACCTCTACCCTGTGTACCTCCACCCACTGTTAATAGGACTCCTAGCATCTCCTTATCGCCATCCCTACAGTTTGATGGCAATATCCAGGAATGCAGGGGTTTTCTTAATCAGGTGGAGTACCATTTTGAGGCCTCACCAGGGTCGTTCCCCACGGACAGAGCAAAAATTGGTTATCTAATGAATCAATTAAAGGGCAAGGCCCTTGCCTGGGCTAATCCGTTGTGGGAGAGTAATCGAGCATAGCTCATAATTACCAGGAATTCCTTGCCGAATTCAAGCTCACGTTTGAGCCATTGGGTAGAGAGGATGACGCCTCCACTGCCCTAATGCACATCAGACAAGGTAACCGGTCTATCTCGGATTATGCTATTGAATTCCGTACCTTAGCTTCCGAGGTAGACTGGACTAACAATGGGTTAATCTCAGCATTCAAAAAGGGTCTCTCAGAGACTATACTAGATGAGATAGCCGCTAAAGAATTACCTAAGAGTCTTAACGAATTTATTACGTTTGTCATGCATATTGATAATAGGTTAAGACTCAGAGAAGTCACCAGAAGCAAGACCAGACGTACGGCTATGTCCCTAGCACCTCAATTCTCTAAACCTGTTTTGTCTAACCTCCCTGTACAGTCCGAACCCGAACCTATGCAGTTGGGGGTCACTAGACTGTCGGAGGCCGAAAAACAGTATAGGAGAAGGGAGGGGTTATGCCTATATTGCGGTAGAAAGGGACATATGATAACTAATTGCATTATTGTAAAATAATGGAGGAATACATCAAAGAATCCTTGAGCAAAGGGCACATAAGAAAGTCATCCTCACCAGCTGGTGCAAGATTCTTTTTTGTTGAGAAAAAGGGTGGTGAGTTACGCCCTTGCATAGACTACAGGGCACTTAATAAAATCACTGTAAAAAATGCATACCCTATCCCACTCATTTCCGAATTGTTCGATCGACTTCAGGGAGCTAAAGTATTTACTAAGCTTGACCTTAGGAGCGCTTACAATTTGGTTAGAATTAAAGAGAATCATGAGTGGAAGACGGCATTTAATACCCGTAGTGGACACCATGAATATCTGGTAATGCCATTTGGGTTATGCAACGCCCCGGCCGTATTCCAAGACTTTATAAATGATGTACTCAGGGAATTCATTTACTCATTTGTCTTGGTTTATTTGGACGATATTTTGGTGTATTCCCCTGATCTTCAAACTCCCCACTCCCATGTGAAACAGGTTCTGCAGACGTTGTTGAAACATAAACTTTATTGTAAATTAGAAAAGTGCATATTTGACCAGCCTAAAGTCCACTTTTTGGGTTACAACATCTGTACTACACTGGCCATTACCCTCTGGTTTAAAAGTCATTCAAAGGTTTATTGGTTTTGCCAACTATTACAGAAGATTCATCTGTAATAGCCCCCATCACTAATACGACTCGCAAAGGGGTTAGTAGCACGGTATGGTCCAAAGAGGCTGTGAATGCTTTTGAGACTCTTAAACAAAGATTTGCCTCTGTGGACATACTAAAATATCCCAACACCAGTAAACCTTTTATATTGGAGGTTGATGCATCTGAGACAGGGGTAGGGGCTGTTCTCTCTCAGAGAGAAAGCCAGGGAACACCATTGCATCCTTGTGGCTACTTCTCTTGTGGCTACTTCTCCTGCTGAGCGCAACTACGATATTGGCAATAGAGAACTGTTGGCCATTATTCTTGCCCTCAAGGAATGGCAACATCTTTTGGAGGGTTCCAAAGACCATAACCGACCACAAAAAGCTGGCATATATAGGGGATGCCAAACGTTTGTCTTCCAGACAGACTAGATGGTCACTGTTCCTTTCACGTTTTAACTTCCTTATTACTTATAGACCTGGTTCTAAAAATACCAAGGCTGATGCCTTGTCCAGGCAATTTGATAATGAGTCACCTCCGGAACAGATGAAATCTCCTATTATTCCACCAGAGTGTATTATTGCTACTACTGTGCTCTCACTGTCCTCTCCACTGCTTGGCACCATACTGGAGGCACATCCTCAAGCGCCCAGTGGTAAACCGTGTGATAAACTGTTCGTTCCCCTATGTGAATGGGTTAATATCATGAAAGTGTTCCATGACAATATAACTGCTGGACACCCGGGCATCAATAAGTCCACTGCCGCGATCACTAGATCATTTTGGTGGGATTCACTCAGGAAAGATGTTAAGGAGTATGTGCAGGCATGTTCTGTGTGTGCAGTTTCTAGGGTGACTCATGCACTTTCTTGCGGCAGTAACTGTGTTTTAATAATAGAACAGTGACTGAGTCACACCATACAAAAACAAAAGTTTTAGACTTTAAAAAAACAGACTTTTCTAAAATTAGAATATGTGTAAAGGAGTCATTATCAAATTGGAGCAATTTAAATGGAGTCCAAGAGAAATGGGATTATTTAAAAGTTGCACTGCTGAAGGCAACAGAAAATTGCATTAGGCTTGTCAGTAAAAGCAAAAAATTCAAGAAACCACTATGGTACTCCGCAGATGTGGCCAAAATAGTAAAAAACTAAAAGTTAGCATTTAGTAATTATAAAAAAAAAACCAGAGTGAGGAAGACAGAATGCTCTATAAGATTAGGCAGAAAGAGGCTAAGCATAAGAGCTTCCAAATCACACACAGAAGAGAAAATTGCACAGTCAGTAAAAAAAGGGGACAAAACATGTTTAAGATACATAAATTAGAAAAGGAAAGTAAAACAAGAATTAGTTCGATTAAAAACAAAAGAATTATTTATTTTTTAATATTTTTGTTCAGTATTTACTGATGAAAATGACGGAAAGGGACCTCAGTTAGGAAAAAGGACAAATGAGCCATTTATTACATGTGAGTTTACAGAGGAAGAGGTTTTATTTCAACTGTCAAAGGTAAAGACAAATAAGTTAATGGGACCGGATGGAATACAACCAAAGTTATTAAAAGAGCTTAGTGGTGTACTAGCAAAACCATTAACACATTTATTTCACCAATCATTGTTAACAGGAGTAGTCCCAGAAGATGGGAAGTTAGCGAATGTTGTGCCCATTCAGAAGAAAGATAGAGGAGTAGGCCAGTAAGCATTACTTCAGTAGTGGGGAAAGTAATGGAAACCATGTTAAAGATTAGGATTGTTGAACATCTAAAAACGCGTGGATTTCAAGATCAGAGACAACATGGGTTTACGTCAGGGAGCTCATGCCAAACTAATCTTATTGATTTTTTTAATTGGGTAGCTAAAATAATAGATCAGGGTGGTTCCGTAGACATTGCTTATCTAGATTTCAGTAAGGCTTTTGACACTGTTGCACATAGAAGGCTTATCAATAAACTGCAATCTTTAAGTTTGGAGTCCAATATTGTTGAATGGGTAAGGCAGTGGCTGAGTGACAGGCAACAGAGGGTTGTAGTCAATGGAGTATATTTGAAGCTTGGGCTTGTCACCAGTGGGGTACCTCAGGGATCTGTACTTGTACCCATTCTCTTTAATATTTTTATTAGTGATATTGCAAAAGGACTTGATGGTAAGGTATGTCTTTTTGCTGATGATACTAAGATATGTAACAGGGTTGATGTTCCAGGAGGGATAAGCCAAATGGTAAATGATTTAGGTAAACTAGAAAATTGGTCAGAGTTGTGGCAACTGACATATAATGTGGATAAGTGCAAGATAATAAAAAACCCAAGGGCAGAGTACAGAATATTTGATAGAGTCCTAACCTCAACATCTGAGAAAAAAAGGGATTTAGGGGTGATTATTTATGATGACTTAAAGGTAGGCAGACAACATAATAGAACAGCAGGAAATGCTAGCAGAATGCTTGGTTGTATAGGGAGAGGTATTAGCAGTAGAAAGAGGGAAGTGCTCATGCAATTGTACAGAACACTGGTGAGACCTCACTTGGAGTATTGTACGCAGTACTGGAGACCGTATCTTCAGAAGGATATTGATACTTTAGAGAGAGTTCAGAGAAGGGCTACTAAACCGGTTCATGGATTGCAGGATAAAAATTACCAGGAAAGGTTAAAGGATCTTAACATGTATAGCTTGTAGGAAAAACGAGATGGGGGGATATGATAGAAACATTTAAATACATAAAGGAAATCAACACAATAAAGGAGGAGACCATATTTAAAAGAAGAAAAACTACCACAACAAGAGGACATAGACTTAAATTAGAGGGGCAAAGGTTTAAAAAAAAATATCAGGAAGTATTACTTTACTGAGAGGGTAGTGGATGCATGTAATAGCCTTCCAGCTGAAGTGGTAGAGGTTAACACAGTAAAGGAGTTTAAGCATGTGTGGGATAGGCATAAGACTTTCCTAACTATAAGATAAGGCCAGGGACTAATGAAAGTATTTAGAAAATTGGGCAGACTAGATGTGTCAAATGGTTCTTATCTGCCGTCACATTCTATGTTTCTATGTTTCTATGAGTGGCTTGCAGACCTGCAGTAGCCATGACTTTGGTGGCAAAAGCCCTTATGAAATGGTTATACCTTTTTGAGGAAGACATTGAGAAGGGAGTAGGTAGACCTACCCTGCTACAATCTTTGTCCAAGCTCAAATGGGCAGCTGAATTTTTATCCTTAACCTCTCTGGACTTGGTCAGAACTCTTTCCAGAAATATGGCTTTATCAGTGGCAGCGCGCAGAGCATTATGGCTGAAATCCTGGAATGCTGATTTATTCTCTAAGAACAGCTTATGTGGTATCCCATTTCAGGGACATTTATTGTTTGCAAACAACTGGAGGAAGCCATTAAACGTGCTGCAGAAGGCAAGAAGGTGTTACTTCCTCAGTATAGAAAGGGTAAGAAGGTCTCCCAGAACTGGCAAGACAGAAGATC
>OW240919.1:87515602-87545703 GCA_933207985.1 Pelobates cultripes
TCCCCAGCGGCAGTGTGCACCCCAGGGAGCTGAAGGTGCAGTCCTTCCTCCCCAGCGGCAGTGTGTACCCCAGGGAGCTGAAGGTGCCGTCCTTCCTCCCCAGCGGCAGAGTGTCCTGCAGGGAGCAGAGACCATCAGTCTCGCACCCCAACCACAGGACAAAATAATGAAAGTTGGTCCCCCTCTCCACCAGCAGAGAGAGTGTCAGGGAGAGGAGCCTGATACCCCCTCTCCCCAGCGGCAGTTTACAGTTCAGAGAGAGGAGCTTGTAACACCCTCTCTCCAGCGGCAGCCTAACCCAGCAAGGGGAGATGTTACACCCCCCAACAGTGCAGATGGGACTGTAGTCTCTGCACTTACAGCACAAGGGGTAGGGACAGTCGGTCCTGTTCCCCAGCCACAGAGCAATGTATCCAGAGGGGAGACAGTCGGTCTCTCCCTCCCACAACCAGGCTCCCACCAGGCTACTTCCGTGGTAGCACTGGCATCAGGGCAGAGTACCGCTGGTCTCTGCCCACTCAGCAATCCACCAAGGCAGCCTAACAGTTGCCCACACAGTCGTGGTGAGGCACCTGGACATGGACAAAGTTCTCCTCTACCCAGGTGTAGTAACCAGTTATTGTGGGTGGGCTGTACTGCTGTTTCTGTTTTGTGGGTGGGTTGCTGGACTAACCAGGGCACTGACCGGCAGGAGGTCAGATACCCCGTTAGTCTAGTTGGTAAAGGGGAGAAGTGTGGCGAAACCAACCTCGCCACTGTGAACTGGAGAAGCCTGGTTGCTCGCCTGCTCCCTTTGGACTATGGCCCTGCAGGTTAAACTGTTTATTTCCCTTGCAGAAAGGCTTATTTGTGTGATCTGAGTGCCATTCATCTAATAATGTGCACTCAGATCCCAGCTATCTGGGGATATGTGAAATGTCTGTGTGTTATGTGTAAATGTGACTTTATGTATTTTAAAGTGTTTTGTGTCTTTTTGCAAACATGTGCTTAATGGAGTCTTGTGTCTATCCTGGGAGATAATTGAATTACTCTCCAGGATAGAAGACTCTGAAACTGGTTTGGGCCAGAAAGCCATGCTTCATTTAGTCACAAAGGACTTTCCCTTAACTTTTGAACCCCTGGTCTGATTCGTGCCATTTTTTTAATATGTTGTTCCCCTGAATGGATTGATTGTGAATATTTAATTTTATGTGAATGTGATGTATGGTTTTAGAGTTATGAAAGTTGGGTAGAAAGTATGTTTTAACTGTATGTAATTGAGTTTCCTCTCAGGATAAGGGGAGGGAATATGTGGGATGTAACTGATATGTGATTGGTTGTTTTGTAACGCCCTGTGGGCTGTACTATGTTTGTGATTAGGGAATAAAAGAGACTGTATGTGACAGTACAGGGAGTTCCTGCTTAACCCTCAAAGTGAAGTGTCGCCTCATTATTGGGGGAAGGATTTATTGTATGCTGTTCCAGTTTGACTGCTAGGAGAGTAAACCTATTCGTATGGTTCCTATTCAACTGTCTACAGCATTCATATGCTTGAGAGGATTCATATGCTTCTCCGGTTCGGTGGTTGTGGTGTCTGCTGCAGTGCTTGGAGTCCTCAGGAAGCGCTAGGAGCATCTTTCAACGGAGGTACCCAGTCGGGGTGCCAGGTGATCCGTTACACTACGGTTCCCCCTGCGATATTTTTTGATACTGCCATTCCTGTCCTTGATGAGCATCTGGCATCCATTTGGGATACCTGGGATAAGGTTCAAACTGCTCTAGGGGCTGCTGCTGAACGCTTCAAACATTTTGCTGATAAGTATGGGACCGGGTTTGGTTGTCATCTCGCAACATCAAGCTTAAGGCCCCTAGCATGAAGTTTGCCCCCAGATTCCTTGGTCCCTATGGAGTGCTTCGTAGGATCAATCCAGTGTCTTACTCTCTGGCTCTTCCTGCATCTTTAGGGATTCCCAACATTTTTCATGTGTCCTTACTCAAATCTCTTGTCTGCAATAGATATACTGTTCCTTGTGTTCCTCCCCCTCCAGTGGTGGTGGGTGGTCAGGAGGAGTATATCTAGGATTTTAGGTTTTCTCGGGGTACTTTACAGTACTTGGTTGTTTGGAAAGGTTACGGTCCTGCTGATCGTTCTTGGGTTTCGGCTCCTGACCTGCATGCAGGCCGTAAGATCGACGCTTTTCACGCCAAATTTCCTCTCAAGCCTGGTTCTGCCCGCCCGGTGGGCGTTCTTCAGGTGGGGGGTAATGTCACGTATTCATCCACATATAGAAATGTGGTTAATGACATTTACTGTCCACACAGGAAAAGTTGTGCCGAGCAGCAACCTAATCCACAGAAGGGTTAATGCAGAGCAGCAATTATGCAAATGAAACCTGGTAACTGACTTTGAGGTCAAAGGCCAGTTACAGCCTATCAGAATTAAAGGAGGGGTATTTAGGCCCAGTTCTCATCCTGCTCAGTGCCCTGTCGTGGTTTCCCTTGTGGTTGTCCGAGAGCGCGTTCCTGTTATTAGTTTTCTACCTGGTTTTTGACTTTGGCTTTGTTTATTGACTTCTCTAAATTCTGGTATCCTGACTCCTGGCTTTCCTCATCGCTGCGTCCCTTTCTGTGTTCCCTGACCTCGGCTAGTATTTTTGACTATTCTATGTACGTTAAATCCAGCCATTCTAAGGACCGGTAATACGTTACTTATTTGTCATCCGTGCTATACAGTTCTACATGCTGGATCAAACAGTAATCCTGACAGGTAAGTACGTAATGGTCTGTGTCTTTTTGAAGATTCGTAATTTTAAGGTGCTGGTGGTTAGACATGATGTTATTGGTGTTATTGGTGAATTAATTTGGTTGTAAGAATCCATAGAAGGCTAGATAAACTGGCGTTTTGATAACAAGATTGGTGTTGGTTTCGTATTGATTGGTGTCCAGAATGTCTGAAAGTGCACGAAATTTAGGACCATCAATAGGAAGCCTTGTAGTGGTAGTGGGTTTGTCTAATCGTTGTATGCCTTTCAAAATGTTCTTAATGGGGTAGGTATATATGAAGGGGTTTGTGCTAGGTTAATCACTTAGAATGTGATGTTGGATTCCTGTGAGATATTTTTATAGTGTTTAATGATAATTTTACGTTAACGTGGCAAAAGGAGATAAATGCTACTATAGAGTCTAGTGAATGAGGTGTTGCTTATCTGGTAATCTACCGTGAATTTGGTATATAGGGTGAATGCTCTATTGTATGCCAGTGATGTGTTGGTAGAGAGTGCTGAAATGGACAGATTTCTGCTGTGTGATAACAGTCTTTCTAGTGCAAGATGAGGTCTTGCTGTGAGGGAGTGCTGACCGGTCTGATGTTGGCTGTGGGATGGGCCCTGAAGAAAACCTGTAACTTAAATCGAGACAATGCGTCAGCGGCTATATTGGTGCATTCTGGGATGTGTATGCATGTAATGTGGAATTGCAGTGTAGCTGCTAACCATGTTAACTGTCGAATTAGTCTCATAATGGTAAGTGATGAAGATCTGCTTTTATTTATGATGTTGCATGCTATGTTATTATCAGAGAAGCATTTTACTGCTTTCCCTTGGCACAGGTGCCCCCATTCTCTGGAGGCTGCCTCTATTGGGCATATTTCAAATAGGGCAGATGTAGTGTGGAATGAGGGTAGGTCATGGATCTCAAATGGCCAGAAATCTCTAAACCAGGCATCGCCAAAGACCCTGTATGAGCTGCTGCATCGGCATGATGTGAGCGTAAGTGCTTTGTATTGGGTTTATGGTGGTGTCATTACCGTGGGAGAGAGCCGGAGTAGGGATCAGTATGGGTGGGACGACTGACGATGTCTGAGGGGATTCCAACTTGTCCAGCCTAACGCTGATCGTATTGATAGAGGCCAGGAGAGATGACATCAAACCCTTGATCTTGGTATAGTTGTCGGGTTGCAGGACAATTCCTGGCTGGGGAGTACATGTGTTGGAAAAAAATATTTAATAGAGTTTGGCCTAGCGAGCTGTAGCTGGAACCCCCATGCAACATAATTCAGCCGCGAGCTTAATGATAGTCCATGATCGCAGGGAGCACAGACTGGATGGTTCCAGATTCTCAGTAGGGGTTTCAGGTATAGCCAGTTTCTCTTCTTGTTCAGGAATTTGAGACATACTAAGAATGAAAACATGGGTAAGGATATGGCCTTTAGTTGTGAGCAAAGATGCCTGTGTCAACTGCCTCTAGCTAATCTTAAGGCGAAACATTATCTGACCTACAAGGAAGATGGAGCCCTGCTAGTGCCAAGTGGCTCGAGAGGCTCTATCTATGAGAAGGGCCGAGTGGGCGGGAACCACTGAATGATGTGGCGGGATTGTTGGCCTCTCGGTGACTGTAACAAGACATAATATAATTGGGTGTGACTGGTGATGCCCTAACTATTAACTGACAGTGGTTAATGTGAGGTTCTAGCTATGCGTTGGACCAAGGGGCGTATAACTACGATGAGGATGGGTGTTGGCCTTTAATTTAATTACAGTAAGCTAGGTGCAAATACTATTAATAACAGCCGGTTGACCAACCCTAGTTTGTTGGGATATTGGGAGTAGGATGTAAAATGGAGACGTACCTAGTTTGGGAAATCATAAGGGTTCTCTATGGAGAATGACATATACTTGCGAACCTGAAAATAAAATGTGGATGGTTAAGTCTGAGTTGGACCTAACTTTTTTTATTTTTTTTGCACTGCACCTCTTCACACTTGATTTTTTTTCCCCGTAGAAAAGCTCTGATTCAATGCTTTTCTATGAGGAGGTCTAATGCGCGTACAGCATTTGCCAACCATGCACATTAGCACCAGCTCACCGCTGGTCATCAGAGAGGCGGAGCGTCTAGCCAGCACTGAGGAATCTGAACTGGAAAAAGGTAAGAAAATAGGCTTTTTAACTCTTTATTTACCGAGGCAGGGGGACGCGAGGGAGCAGGGAGGCAGAGGGAGTTATAGTGCCAGGAATACAGCTTTGTTTTCTTGGCACTTATAGTATCCCTTTAACATATGGTCACTGGATTCCACAATCAATTAAAAGCAAGATGTCTATTGAAGGACCACAATGGTACTAAGCATCAGAGGCCTCAAACATACGGAATAAAAAACAAGAAAAATTCATAGTTTAACCATATTTTTATTTATATGGGTTCACATTCCCTCAGTTCCTCTTTCCCAGTCCCCAACTCTGTCTCCGTCTATCCCGATTTGGCAAACGTTTTCCTCCTCTTTCTGTTAGAACATTTTTTTTCCTCCCTAGCTCTCTCTATACTTTACCTTCTGCCTCTCCTTGGTTTGTGTTCTTTATTGTTTCACTTCCTTTTTCCCCTTAATCTCCAGGGGACATTATCTGAAGGTTCCACCTGCTAATGAAGACAATGTACAGTATTCTAGCATTAGCAATTTCAGGAATGGAATTCTAATAGATTCTATATATTATATACTATAAATAGATATTACATTATAATTATATTCATTCTGATATATTCAATATATTAGTACCACATAATGCATTTTCTTCCTGGATCATTCCACTCAAGTGACTTACAGAAACAAAGAACAAAATTCTTCTTTTAATGTGGTAATAATGTTTAATATTGTGGTAATAATATTTTAATGGTACGTCTTGACGTAGACCAATTTTACACTGACATTCTGCTATTTGTGCCCCAAATTGTTCAACTTGAGCAATGCTATGGCTATCTAGCTTGCTAGTGTGCCCTGTTTTAGGAAACTTATCCTTACTCGATTATGATAACCTTTTTCCAAAATATTCTGTTACCCTTTTTATTTTATTATTTATAAGCAATTCAATATTTATTAACCATAGTTTGCAATATCTCATGCACTTTGTCCCTTGGTCTTTTTTTTTTTTCTTGACAATCTTTATTTATTTTAATAAGTTTCGATAGATGATATAAATACGAGCTGTGTGAAAGCATAACAACGTACAGTTCAGGTAGCTGTAGAATACAGATTCCCTTCACTGACAAGTAAAACACTAATCTCTAAATTCAGCCAAAGCTAACTGTGGGGCTAGTGATATGGATTGTAGCAGTGAGCTGCCATAGGGGGCTTTACTCGTCTCTGAGAACACCGCCTTGGTCTTTTCTTATTGCACTTACTTTATTGTGATATAGTTGAGTATGTTTCTAAAATATGTTGATTTTTTTTCAGAAGTGCATAATGTTAGAATCATAATGTATTATTACAATTATGTTTTATTAAAATTAAGTGATTTTGTACATTGCAATAAAACTTTAGCATGTTAAAGTAAAGTACAGCAGTATACCTTAAATCGTTCTATACCTTTAAACAGGTAACTCTTTGTATGGATTAAACACCTGAGGCATTTTACTGCTGTCACCATGGTTCCCAGGTAACTCGTTTAATCTCTGACTTGTTTGTGTATTGGAGCAGGAAGCAGGTTCTATGCACATTTATGTGAAGCAGTGGAAGAAAGGAGAGCAATTAGAGGTATGTTACCCTGTATAAGCTGAGGACACATATGGTAACTAAGAAGCGTATAGGACAACCTACGTTCGGGTTTTAAAGGGAAAACTGGAATTGTATGCTTCATAGACATCAAAAAATGAATCTTTGCAGAACATTTTAAAACTTCTTAAATTTCTCAAGACATTCAGTGATTTCCTTTTCTGGAAAGAGAAGAGAGAGGTAAAGCCAGCCTACATTTCTCCCAGGAGACAAGAGAACAGATGTGATTCTGAAGGTTGAATTCACAAGGGCATTTGTTTACTGTATATTACACTTGCTCATTTCAAACCCGTGGCAAACTAGTCATATCGCATTTGCCAGAAATCTATTTTTTTTCTTTCAGAGAACGTCTCCTTTATCAGATGGTAGCATAGTTACCCTATTCACCTTGTTAATTATTAACTACAATGGCCTACCCCATATGAGGTCATTAAACAGTCCACCTGCAAGCCGATTCAAAATCACCTGTATATGTTGTATTAAGGAGTGTTTCAAGCATGTGAACTTTGATCTTCACTCTGGAATATTCAGCTTCCTCGACTGTCTGCCATTTTCTCCATCATGGCCCTTAGTCGAGCAGGGCTTGGCCGCTGCTCCTGCTGCTTCTGGTTGGCAGTCGCTTTTGATGTCTTTGGTTTGGCTGTTCTCTTGATCGGGGTCTTTGCCAATGTCTTCTTCTACGACTTTCTCATCTATGCTGGGGCTATAGTAATTTTCCTTAGCCTAATTTGGTGGGTATTCTGGTACACAGGGAATATTGAAGTACCCCCAGAAGAACTAGCTGACGATGTGGGACTTAAAAAGGGAAATGGCGTCTTGGGGCTAGTCAGAACACTGTCTGGGCGTCTTTCTAGCAGTTTCAGAAAAAGCCGTGGACCACGAACTCCCACACAGGGACGGAGAGAGAGCCCTAGGCCTAAACAAAATAAAAAGGAGATCCCAGTCATAGTACCCATGACACATCACCTGAACAGCGTGTCATCCTCTGTGGAAAAAGAAAGAAGGAATATGGCAGGTCACCGTTCAATTCACACTTCTCCCATATAATAACAACTATACACAGGTGAGAAATTAAATTCTATAGGTTTCAAACATATTGGACTTATTCCAATACAACAAACTGGAGTGTAAAATGTAATTGACAGATGAATTAGGATTAATTTTGCTACCCACAGAGAGAAAAAATTTCATATGTATTTTTCAGTCTAATGACTACAGAACTAGTGAGCATAAGTCAGAATAAAGGAATATACGATCTATAACAGCTATGGAAATTGTGTGTTTGGAAGAGACTTTTACCTTTGCCTCTTTTTGTTTTAACTCTGAACTGTGAACTGAGGTGAGCTGACGATCAAGTTACAAACATTTAGGTCAATATTGCAAAGTTGGAAATGTATTAAAGCTTAGCTGTTTTTGCCTGAATTTTGCAACTGTGCAGTCAACTCACTGGTTAATGAATAAATTATTTAATTCCATTCAGACATATTGTAAAGTATAATTTTCCTATAAGTAGATATTAGGAAGAAATTATTTGCACGAAAACAAAATGAAGATATAAAACTAAGAATTTGGCATTCGCAAAATACACATAAAAGGTGAAATGATAATACTGATCTGCCCTGTCATATTTATATGTATAAATAGTATGAAAAACAGATGGTTTACTAATGTCAAAACGTATTGTTAAAGGGCCATTTTAGTGTTTAGTAATAACCCCCTCCTTCTTTACTACAATATGTAGATAACACATTGAGAAATGTGCAAAAAAACTATTAACTAATTAAAGATGCATTCTGTGTTCCTGACGCTTCTGCTAACTTAGTGCATTAAAAAAAGCTGATGCATAAACGGATACCGATAATTATATCGGTATTAAAAGAAATACAATTCCACTTTTCCAAGGTTATTCACAACCTTGTTTACAGTTGTGCCAAGCCCCCAACCACGCGTGCTAAGCACTTATAAGCCACTGTATGCAGTGATTGTGGATCTCTATGCAGCAGAACCTGTACAATGACTTAAAGGGACACTGTGGGCACCATAACAACTTCAACAAATTTAAATGATTATGGGGCCTGGAGACCACAGTTAACTCAACAGTTATCAGAGACACTCAGTTCCAGGCAGTCTGAAGCCCAGCCTCCAGTATGGTGGAGACAGAGCTCAATTTTATACTAGTTTATACCAGGGATTGGGACAGTGATTGGCTGAGAGTGCTGAGAGTCAGCCAATCATTGCCTGCTCTCCTTGATATAGTGTGAAGCAGAACATAGCTTCATTTATGTCATATTGTCATTAGACACCAGGTTTTAGACTGACCGTGGCAGAGAATCTCTACTCTACATTGAGTGAACTGTTTAGTAATAATGTGGAGACTCCAGGCACCATAACCACTTTAATTTATTGATGTGTTTATGGTGCCTACATTGTTCCTTCAAAGTCTTTGAGGTACTTAGAATGACCCTTTAAATTCACAATTCAGGTTAGTGGTTGAAAATGAATCTGCATTGTTATACAACTAAGCAATGCATAGCAGATATATAACAATTGTTGAAGACTGTCCAGGTATCTGAAAGTTTAATAAAACAAACATTTATCTACTTTGCAGGTACTGCAAAAGTAAGCTTTAATATATTCTTAATACATAATTTCTAGATTTTATACATGCATATAATATAAATAGTGGCAATATGTTTTTTTTTCTCTTTTACTGGTATCTTCCCAATTAAATAAACTTACTATTTATAAGAAGGCATATCTTGTTTAGATATTTTCTGTTATACGTATATCTCTAGTATATTGTTTATTTTAAACGCATTTTAATTTTTCAACATTAATCAAAAAAATATTGTATAATTACCTATTCTCAACTTGTTTAGAAAAGTTTTTATAGCATGTTCTATACAGCAGAATTTTGTAGCTGCAAAAAAGAATATATTGCTTTAGCTACTTTGAATCAAAGATGTAATTTACTGAGGAGATCAATGCTTATTGGAATGGTGGAAAATCAAATTTTGTTATCAAAGATAACCATTGAAATGTCACTGGTCATTTTCTCCATTTCTAAGAAATTTACACTGGACCTACTATCACTACAGGAATAATCATAAATAATTATTTTCCCAAATAAATGTATAGTGACAAACTGGAGGTGCTGTTTGTGACACCTTTCTAATTTATATACACTCTATGGAATTGTATTTATGACTGAATAGAAGATTAAAGTTGAGAATGTTTTCGGATTATCTTTTCACTGGTAAACATGATATTATGGTAGTAGCTGGGGTAGAAATTATGAATTCAAGATAATGATGCTGGTCATAATTCTAATCTCAAACTTATAAATGAATGATAATGACAAGTGACATTAAACAAATTGCTCTTTTAAAAGGAAAGGGTCATTAAAGGACTGGGTCATTAAAGTGGGTCATTAACAAAACTGCAAAGCCATCAGTGAGCTTCTAGAGTGTCGTATTGGCATATAATTGTGCAAAACCATTGATTATACACAGTCCCCAGCATGGCGGAATTTAGAGTTAAAATAGAAAGATAATTATCTCCTGGACAGGCTTACAGCTCTGATACATAACACTACACAGTCTTTTGATAAGGTATGGTACCCGTGGGAGAACCTCGGAGGTTGAGGAGGAGAGGGGAGTTGAAGGTGTATTGTCTCTGGTCTCATAATGGGTTCTCTTTTATTTTCTTTTGTTTTTTATTTTACTTAGGTTTTTTTCTTAATGTATGCTTTTATGTTTATTTAGGTATCGTCATTGTACCTTATTATTTTGTTGATTGCCTCTCTTTTGGTTTTTATTTTACTTAGGTTTTTTTCTTAATGTATGCTTTTATGTTTATTTAGGTATCATCATGGTACCTTATTATTTTGTTGATTGCCTCTCTTTTGGTTTAACTCAAATTATTGTTTCTCCTGCACCTAGACAATCTATATACAGGGAGTGCAGAATTATTAGGCAAGTTGTATTTTTGAGGATTAATTTTATTATTGAACAACAACCATGTTCTCAATGAACCCAAAAAACTCATTAATATCAAAGCTGAATATTTTTGGAAGTAGTTTTTAGTTTGTTTCTAGTTATAGCTATGTTAGGGGGATATCTGTGTGTGCAGGTGACTATTACTGTGCATAATTATTAGGCAACTTAACAAAAAACAAATATATACCCATTTCAATTATTTATTATTACCAGTGAAACCAATATAACATCTCAACATTCACAAATATACATTTCTGACATTCAAAAACAAAACAAAAACAAATCAGTGACCAATATAGCCACCTTTCTTTGCAAGGACACTCAAAAGCCTGCCATCCATGGATTCTGTCAGTGTTTTGATCTGTTCACCATCAACATTGCGTGCAGCAGCAACCACAGCCTCCCAGACACTGTTCAGAGAGGTGTACTGTTTTCCCTCCTTGTAAATCTCACATTTGATGATGGACCACAGGTTCTCAATGGGGTTCAGATCAGGTGAACAAGGAGGCCATGTAATTAGATTTTCTTCTTTTATACCCTTTCTTGCCAGCCACGCTGTGGAGTACTTGGACGTGTGTGATGGAGCATTGTCCTGCATGAAAATCATGTTTTTCTTGAGGGATGCAGACTTCTTCCTGTACCACTGCTTGAAGAAGGTGTCTTCCAGGAACTGGTAGTAGGACTGGGAGTTGAGCTTGACTCCATCCTCAACCCGAAAAGGCCCCACAAGCTCATCTTTGATGATACCAGCCCAAACCAGTACTCCACCTCCACCTTGCTGGCGTCTGAGTCGGACTGGAGCTCTCTGCCCTTTACCAATCCAGCCACGGGCCCATCCATCTGGCCCATCAAGACTCACTCTCATTTCATCAGTCCATAAAACCTTAGAAAAATCAGTCTTGAGATATTTCTTGGCCCAGTCTTGACGTTTCAGCTTGTGTGTCTTGTTCAGTGGTGGTCGTCTTTCAGCCTTTCTTACCTTGGCCATGTCTCTGAGTATTGCACACCTTGTGCTTTTGGGCACTCCAGTGATGTTGCAGCTCTGAAATATGGCCAAACTGGTGGCAAGTGGCATCGTGGCAGCTGCACGCTTGACTTTTCTCAGTTCATGGGCAGTTATTTTGCGCCTTGGTTTTTCCACACGCTTCTTGCGACCCTGTTGACTATTTTGAATGAAACGCTTGATTGTTCGATGATCACGCTTCAGAAGCTTTGCAATTTTAAGAGTGCTGCATCCCTCTGCAAGATATCTCACTATTTTTGACTTTTCTGAGCCTGTCAAGTCCTTCTTTTGACCCATTTTGCCAAAGGAAAGGAAGTTGCCTAATAATTATGCACACCTGATATAGGGTGTTGATGTCATTAGACCACACCCCTTCTCATTACAGAGATGCACATCACCTAATATGCTTAATTGGTAGTAGGCTTTCGAGCCTATACAGCTTGGAGTAAGACAACATGCATAAAGAGGATGATGTGGTCAAAATACTCATTTGCCTAATAATTCTGCACTCCCTGTATTCTTGGAGGCACCTTTCAGGTTATATACCTCTATATGCACTCTATTACTGTACACTGTAGATCTTTGGATCTTCTTGATTGCATGTGGAGTTTCTCTTGCACCTCGACAATCCTTATATTCATGAATGCATCGGTTAGTTTGTGTTATATATATACTTTATTACTGTACATTGCAGATCTGTAGGTCTTCGTGATTGAAGCTTATTTATGGCTTTGTTGAAAACATGGGTACATTGTATGATGGATTTTGTGCTACTGTTTGTACATTTATGTGTGCCTGTACTTATTTAAAGAATTTAAAAATACCCGCTAAAAAAACATCACTGTTTATAAAGATGTGCGGAAGTTTTAGTTTTTTCTCCATGAGTGATTTTTTTTTTCATCTTGCTTTCTTATTTATAATGAGTCCAGCTGATGGGCCAAAGGCCTTTTCCTTAAAAATATGTATTTTTTGCATTTTACAAATAAAATAATCATTTACGAATATAATTCAATAAAAGGCCCACACGTTTTTTTGTTTTTTTGCTACAGCTCATGCAGGCATTGAACAATTACACTGAACAAAATTCTAAATACAACAGTTTTGTTTTTGCCCCCATTTTTCATGAGCTGAACTCAAAGATCTAAGACTTTTTCTATGTACACAAAAGGCCTATTTCTCGCAAATATTGTTCACAAATCTGTCTAAATCTGTGTTAGTGAGTACTTTGCCGAGATAATCCATCCACCTCACATGTGTGGCATATCAAGATGCTGATAATACAGCATGATTATTGCAAAGATGTGCCTTAGGCTGGCCACAATACAACGCCACTCTAAAATGTGCAGTTTTTTCACACAGCACAATGCCACAGATGTCGCAAGTTTTGAGGGAGCATGCAGTTGGCATGCTGACTGCAGGAATGTCCACCAGAGCTGTTGCCCATATATTGAATGTTCATTTCTCTACCATAACCCATCTCCAAAGGCATTTCAGAGAATTTGGCAGTACATCCACCCAGCCTCACAACCGCAGACCATGTGTAACCACACCAGCCCAGGACCTCCACATCCAGCATCTTCACCTTCAATATCGTCTGAGACCAGCCACCCGGAAAGCTGCTGCAACAATCGGATTGCATAACCAAAGAATTTCTGCACAAAGTGTCAGAAACCGTCTCAGGAAAGCTCATCTGCAAGCTTGTCCTCCTCATCAGGGTCTCAACCTGACTGCAGTTCGTCGGCATAACCGACTTTAGTGGGCAAATGCTCACATTCGATGGCACCTGGCACTTTGGAGAGGTGTTATTTTAAAGGATGAATACTGGTTTTCACTTTACAGAGGAGATGGCAGGCAGCATGTATGGTGTCGTGTGGATGAGCGGTTTGCTGATGTCAACGTTGTGGATCGAGTGGCCCATGGTGGCGGTGGGATTATGGTATGGGCAGGAGTGTGTTATGGACAATGAATACAGGTGCAATTTATGGATGGCATTTTGAATGCACAGAGATACCATGACGAGATCCTGAGGCCCATTGTTGTGCCATTCATCCACGACCATCAACTCATGTTGCAGCATAATAATGCACGACCCCCTGTTGCAAGGCTCTGTACACAATTCCTGGAAGCGAAAAACATCCCAGTTCTTGCATGGCCAGCATACTCATCGGACATGTCACCCATTGAACATATTTGGGATGCTCTGGATCGACGTATACGACAGTGTGTTCCAGGTCCTGCCAATATCCACCAACTTCGCACAGCCATTGAAGAGGACCAACATTCCACAGGCCACAATCAACAACCTGATCAACTATATGCGAAGGAGATGTGTTGCACTGCATGAGGCAAATGGTGGTCACACCAGATACTGACTGTTTTTTTCAGACCCCCCCGTATCCTCCCAATACAGTTAAACTGTACATTTTAGAGTGGCTTTTTATTGTGGCCAGCCTAAGGCACACCTTTGCAATAATCAGGCTGTCTAATCAGCATCTTGACCTGTGAGGTGGATGGATTATCTCGGCAAAGGAGAAGTGCTCACTAACACAGATTTAGACAGATTTGTGAACAATATTTGCGAGAAATAGGCCTTTTGTGTACATAGAAAAAGTCTTAGATCTTTGAGTTTAGCTCATGAAAAATGGGGGCAAAAACAAAACTGTTGTGTTTATAATTTTGTTCAGTGTTAATGTCTCTTCTGTTTCAGCTTTTGTGTATAGAATTTCATCTATTCATACTTGTGGTGTTATAAATACAAACTAATTCCTTAAGTGAAGTGTTTATGATTATAATTTTGCCTTCATGTAAATAAAACCTTATTTGGGATTTTAAAAATATCTGCAGACATGTTGTCAGATTAGATGGCTCCCCTCTTGTTTTGGTGAACTGTACTCACATACCTATCTCTTGCGCTCTCCTAAAGAGCAGCACTCTACTCTCTCCTCCAGCTCTGCTTCACTCCCACCTTATTTGATTGCCATCTCCATTCCTATTGTGTTTTATACCCCACCTCCTCTAGACTGTAAGCTTGTTTCAGCAGGATCCTCTTCAACCTATTTTTCCTGTAAGTTTTTTTTAATTGTCTCGTTTATTGTTAAATCTCCCCCTCCTATAATATTGTAATGCACTACGGAATTTGTTGGTGCTATATAAATGCCGATAATAATAAGAATAAGAATAATATTACATTTAGTAGGGAACCTCACAACTTGCAAAGTTATAGAAGTTGCTGAATTAAGGTTCTACCGATATATTTTTTAGTAGAAATGCAGGATTTTTGGTAGCTTGCTTTTTCCGGTGTAATATCTTGGGGTAGCCTTTCAAACTCAACAAATTATGTGATGTCACCATGGCAATTTGAACCTGTTGTAGAGATAAGACGTCTGAGGAAGATACAGCCTTTAACCTTTGAGATTGTGACAGTGGCAGAGGGATCGGAGCAGGGGAACAATGGAAGTGCTCATTACATGTTTAATTTGCCTTAATGTTCATTATATCCTCCACATTACTATCTGCATATTGCTATGAATATATGAATGACAGAGAAACACTTTAGTATTACGTATAAATGCAACGTTGTATTCCTAACACAAAACTGTTCCTTTAAACATACGTTGTGAAGTATCTATCTTTGCCAACTGTGTGTCCCTAGGCTATGGCTGATAAACTGTGTGCAGTTACCTATTTCTAGGCCCTAGCAATGATCTCTGTTTTCTACCTGTGACCAGCTATTATTAGGGTAGGACGCACATATACATTTATTTGGCTCTGACAATGTCTCTTGTCCATACAAAATGGGAGTGATCACATCACACAGACTTTTAGCTACCTGAATTTAATTAAATTTCTATTTAATATTTACAAATCACAATAGTTTGGTTTTACTTGGACATCTAATAGTTTTATTTTCAACCATTTTGCTGTATCTTGGTATGTTTGTTCTTGTTGTTGTTTTTTGTTTGTTTTTTTTAGTTTGTGCTGTCCTTTCTTTCAATACCTCCCTCTATCTTCGCATTCCTTCATGTTGTTAATTTAGTTTTTCTTAGTTTTACTAGATCACCTTCTTCATGAGATTAGTTTCATGGGCACAGTAAGTTTTCACACTCTGTTTGCAAAAACCTTGTCTGTTCACTCTAAGCAAATTGTTTTCTTTCTTTTCCCCATAAACATTTTATTGGTTGGATGAACAGAGTGGTACAGAACCTTGATAATTAAATCAGCGGCAATAACAATGTTATGTTTAACACAGCTTCATATTCAGTCCTATCCAAATGTAATTTAGTTTTATGTAAAAATGACAAAGAAGGGGCATGATTATATATATTTTTATTTCTCTCTCTCATCTTGAGATCTTACATAGATAAATAATTACATAGCTGAAAAGAGAGTTGCGTCCATCAAGTTTTTGCTGTTGATCCAAAAGAATGCAAAAAACCTAGTCTGAAGCATTTCCAATTTTGCAACAAACTAGGAAAAAATTCCTTCTTGACCCCAAAATGGCAGTCAGATATCTCCTTGAAGAAACAAATACTTAAACAGGGAGTTGGTGTAAACAACCTTTTCACTATTAAGTAAATAGTGCAGCGCCTTAAGTGTGATATCAGGACAAGCAAAATATACAATGTGCACTTACCCCTCACAACAAACAGGGGATATACATGTAAAATAAACATACAGAAATTTATATAGGGTAATATTGTTTGTTATAAGTAATAATTTTGTAAAATACATTGGGTAGAGAAAAAACTCACATTTTAAAGAGCCTTTTATGGAGATACAGGCTCTAAACACTTTTGCGTCTGTGCCTTTAAGGTAGGCAGCAACACCTAAACGGTGGAACTCGTTCCTCTTTTTTAAGCAAATAGTTTATCTCCAAAAGGAACAAAAAAGGAGAAAGGGAACTCTGGGTGCAGATTAAATTTAGACATTGGTACACAGATAAAATAGTGGTCAGTGCTCACCTTCTAATGAGCCTTTTGATAACTGTCTCTAAGTATAAATGGTGTATGTGTCAATTTAATGGGATTACACCACCCACAACTGGATCCAAAGAGCAAAGTGGAGTTAGAGGTAAGTATATTAAAATTGATTTATTCAAACATAAAAATAAAAGTATATATGTATATAAAAAAAAGATAATGAACAATAAATACGTCAAGCTCCTTCCTCTCCTCTCATACCAAAACGCGTTTCGCCTTTAGTGTCGGCTTCCTCAATTGGTATGGTGCTCTTCCCTCAATGTCCGGGTTTGATATCCTTGGGTCAAGCAGCTATTACCGTACTAATTAGAAATTATATCCCTGTATGTTATGTTTTTATTTATCCAATTGCTGTTTAAACACCTGTACGGACTCTAATAAAACCACCACTTCAGGCAGAGAATTCCATATCCTTATTGCTCTTACTGTAAAAAAAACTTTCCTTTGCCTTAGATGAAATCTCCTGTCTTCCAGCCTAAATGTGTGACCTCGTGTCCTATGTATAGTCTTGTTTATGAATAGATTTCCAGATAATGGTTTGTACTGGCCCCGAATATATTTGTATAATGCTATCATATCCCCTCTGAGGCACCATTTTTCTAGATTTTAATTTTTTAAACCTTTCTTCGTAACTAAAGTGTTCCATTCCTTTTATCAATTTTGTAGCTCATCTCTGTATCGTAGAGGACGTGGAGATGTAAATAAATGCACTGCCCAACCTGCATTCAGATTTTTTTTTAAATTTATTTTTGTAATTACATTTTTCTGCAGTGGCTACAATCTCAAAAATCACAGATGCCATGACAAAAACAATAATAACAATAATAATCATAACAATTTGACGTAAAGAAAAATTCATAGATTTTAAGCTGGATAGCTTTACGGTCTACTTGCTATTTTAAAAGCACTGTACATGCCCTTTTCTTCTGATTGATAAATGTCAGATCCAAGTCAATACAAAGGTATAGTTAGTGGGCTTTGATGATGTATAGATGTGAGAAAATGGCTACTTAATAACTACAGCCATTGATGCTGGATTATTTTTATATATGTAAGGCTGAAGGTTTAATATGTCCCCAGGATCAATATCAGCAGCTAGTTGAGTCACCAGCAAGAAACCTGGCATAGCTGTCAAGAATGAATATGTTATATTATCTAAATAGGTATGTTATCTATATTATATAGCATTTATCAACATACAAATAAAGGAGAATTTGGGGACATTGACCATAACCTAGGGTAATAAAGTAAAATGACAAAATGGCAACAGCAACCTGGAATGCTCTCCTGCAAAGTGTTTTATTTAAAAGTATCAACTTCACCAGGCTAAGGGCATATTATGGTTGCTCCAATAGGACATTCCCCGGTAATGCGGCTAACCATTTTATAATGTCCTTTCCTGATCCTGCCATACACTGGGTCTCCTCTGTGGTCAGCTTTACGGCATTCAGCTTCTGCTGAGCCACAAAAGCCGGTTGATGATCCTGACTCTCATTCATTGGCTGAAAGTATCAAATGACCACTATTAGCCAATGACCGAATATTTGTGCATTGAAATTTGTACATAACTGACATTTGCCAGCCCAGAACATTTGTTCTGCTCTGAATGATGATGCTGCGAGAGTTCCATCTCTGGCGACAAAGGGGTTAAACTATGTATGTACAGTGTTTAACAGTGAAACGCTGTGCCTACAGACTCCAGACACCATGACCACTTCAAATTACTGAAGTGGTTAAGGTGCTTGGAGGAACCCTTTAAGTGTAATGTTAACAGCGTAATGAAAAGAGAGGTTCTGCACACAAACTAAATATTAGTCAAGTGAGTTACAGAGCCACTATATCTCCAAATACATTTACACATTGACCTCTGATATTCTGGGAAGGGCAGAGAGCGTGGATATAGAGAATGTTTGTTAATTAGTTACAATCATTGATTAAAAACAATGGGCGTCGTACAGAAAAGGGAATACTTTTAATGATTTAGCATGTAACGCAATGCTCATATACTCACAATATTTAAAGCACATTCAAGCTGTGAGGCTTTGCATTTAATAGCATATATACAGTATCTCACAAAAGTGAGTACACCCCTCACATTTTTGTAAATATTTTATTATATCTTTTCATGCCACAACACTGAAGAAAATTCTCTGAAACTGCTATGTTTATAAAAAAAGGGTTAATCCTAGAGGGACCTGGCACCCAGACCACCTAGAGTGGTCCTTTAATGTCTAAACTACTAGTCAGGCCTAAAAGTTACTCCTCACTGCAAGCCCAGAGGGTCCATTGCACACTAAACGAGAAATTTTGAGCTAAATGACTTTTTGTAACCTTGCCACTATACAATTTTTTTCCAGCAAGGTCTGCTAAATTGACCCCTTTGTGTATGTGTGTGTAAAGTGACAGTTTATATCAGAGTTTCCGTGTAAACAATATTAATGAGGATGATTACAGTGTTCCTCTGTTTGTTCATTGTTCGTATGTGTTCACACCATTGCACGTCAGTGTTTATGCCAGTGTTCCTGTCTGCGTGCAGTGCCAGAGTATATTCATCTCAATGATTGAGTGAGTAGTCTGCTCAGAACCATCCCTAAATTTACAGTTATCATGCTTTCTGTCCCACAAGCGATCCCAGTTGTTACACCAGTCAATGCTGCAACTTATTGTAATTGTTCTAAGATGCTTTTAGGCCATTAGCCCATGAGCAACTTAGGCAGTGTGGCAGCAAAGGGTAGTTAAGGGTTGAAATTAGATGTGCTTAATGGTGCAATGTGGGGAATGCAGGTTTTTTTGATTTGCAGCAGGCCGCACGAGGACGGAAATGTTCAGTATATAAGTGAACTGTCAGTAGGTGTTAGGTGCAGTGCAATGTAGTTTCATTTTTATTTTATTCTTTTTATCATGGTGTTTTTGTGTTAAAGGGACACTATAGTCACCAGAACAACTACAGCTTATTGTATTTGTTCTGGTGAGTAGAATCATTCCCTTCAGGCTTTTTGTTGTAAACACTTTCTTTTCAAAGAAAAGTGTTTACATTACAGCCTAGGGGTAATTCCACTGGCCACTCATCAGATGGCTACTAGAGGTGCTTCATGGGGCAGTGCTGCACAGTGAGCAGTACTGCCATTCAGTGTCTCCACCCTCTGCATGCAGACACTGAACTTTCCTCATAGAGATGCATTGATTAAATGGATCTCTATGAGGAGATGCTGATTGGTCCGGGCTGTGTTTGACTAGTGCTGGCTCTGCCCCTTATCTGCCTCCTTGACAGTCTCAGCCAATCCTAGGGGGAAGCATTGTGATTGGCTCACACCACCACTTCTGAGACAGACAGCAGGTTGATTAATTAAGTTAAATTAATCAAGTTTATATTAAAACAAATGTATGTGTGTGTGTGTGTGTGTGTGTATGTATGTGTGCATGGGCGTCCGCAGGGGGGGCAACTGAAAACAGATCAGATAAGTGAGACATGCGGGGGAGGGCAGCCTGCACATCAGATAAATGAGACATGGGGGTAGGGCAGACTACAGATCAGGTAAATGAGAGATGGGGGAGCAGACTACAGATCAGATAAGTGAGACATGGGGAGGCAGCCTACAGATCAGATAAGTGAGACATGGGGAGGGCAGACTACAGACAGGTAAGTGAGAGATGGGGGGCAGACTACAGATCAGATAAGTGAGACATGGGGAGGGCAGCCTACAGATCAGATAAGTGAGTGGGAGGGCAGACTCAGATCAGTAAGTGAGAGATGGGGGCAAACTACAGATCAGATAAGTGAGACATGGTGACTACAGATCAGATAAGTGAGACATGGTAGAGGGGAGGGCAGACTCAGATAAGTGAGACATCAGGGAGGGGTGAGACATGGGGGCAGCCAGTACAGATCAGGAATGAGACAGAAAGTGAGGATGGAGGAGCAGACTGCAGGGGCAGATACCTACACATCCACGGCAGCCTACAGATCAGGTAAGTGAGGCATGGGGGGCAGCCTACAGATCAGGTATGATGCAGCCTAAAGATCAGGTAGTGAGGATTGGGGCAGCCTACAAATCAGGTAAGTAGTGATGGGGGCAGCCTACAGGAAGGTAAAGTAGAAGGAACAGAAATTAGCAGAAAATATATACAATGCCACAGAATAATATATACATAAAATCAAGATAACCACAATTAGTGCAGGCAGAGTATACTTAAACAGTCCTTTGGTAAGTAAAGTACTTGGGCAGGATTGTGCAGCCACCACTAGAAATAGGTGGGACACAGATCCTAAGCCACAAAGCCAGGAAGCAAAGCCCGAAGCAGGACAAACGAACAAGGCTGCAGGGTAAGGATCACTGGTAATTAGGCAGATGACAGGAACACTGAACTAGAACACAGGATCGGGAAGCACAGGAACGCAGGACCAGGCAAGACAGGATACAGGATCAAGGAGCAAAGAGTCAGAATCTCAGGAACCAGGAAACAAAAACCAAGGAACAAGAAACAGGAGACAAGAGACAAAGATCTGACAAGGAGTGAGGGGAGAAACCAGACTATATAGGTGCTAAACAAGGACCAGGTGAAGTGCTAATGAAAAGAAATTAGGAACAGTGCCAAACAGTGATAGTGGTGCGTGTGGGTACTGCACAAGTACAAATCAAATAAGGAGTGTCGTGACAGAAGGACAAGTGAAGTGATCCCTCCACTTCATTCTGGACACCACATCATAAGGCTTTGGTATCTGGGCCTGGCAGGAAACTTTAAACCTTCTCATCTCCCCAGGTAAAAAACATATCAGTGTTAATGTGTTCACTTTTATTTACTGAGTGCTGGGTAGGGGTGCCGCTGATTGGCTACACCGTTCAGCTGGCACTCTAAGCCAATCAGTAGCTCCCCATTCATAAAAATTTAAAAAGAATTATGAATCGGGAACTAGCAATTGACTTAGAGCGTCAGCTCTAGCCAATCAGTGGCACCCATGCCTGACGTTAATCTGCACTTCCTGAATATCACTGATCGACCTGTAGATCCGGAGCTGGAGGAAGCCTTTGGGGTTAAACAATTTGAGAGCGGTTTCACTCCTTAAAGGAAAGAGAGTGCCAAGGGGCCTCCTTGCATCATAGCATTTTCATTTAGATTAAGTTGTTATGATGACCAGAATGTTCTTTTAATTTGATTAAAGGAACACTACAGTGTCAGGAAAACAAATAAGTATTCCTGACACCATAGTTGTGAAAACTCTATTCACCCTGGCTTTATGTGATAATGACTATGCTCCTCCCCTTCCTGACACTGTCAAAAAGGGGCCAAGCATGGATGTCATTACAATTATGCCCCACCCTGGAAAAATTCCTGCGGACGCCAATGTATGTTTGTGTGTGTGTGTGTGTGTGTATATATATATATATTTATATATATATATATATATAAAAAAAATACAAATAAGGTGCACTCTCAGGTCTTAACAAGTGCTTAATTTATTTCAATTGCAAATTACATGTGCAAAAATTTTTTTGGGGTGATCTACGTTTCGACCCCTATAGGGCCTTTTTCAAGATCAATTATATCATATATCAAGTGAATATATATAGATAAATGTTAATAAACACTTACCAAAAGAATGGAATACGAGTTGAACCAAAAGTGGATACCCCGAAGATATACTTACCACTTATATTCCACACAGGTTCTACACAAATTCGTAAATCTATTGATAGACACTGGGACATGCTTGGCGCTGACAAACAGTTGTCTTCTATATTTCGTGAGAAACCAACCATCAGTTACAAAAGAAATAGGAATTTAAGGGACATTCTAATTCGGAGTGACCCTACACAGAACTATAAGAAAACTGCAATACAGAAGAAACACGGATGCTACAAATGTAGTGGTTGTGTTACCTGTAGCCATATGATTTCCGGCAACTCCTTTGCTCATCCTCACAGTGGAAAAAGAATAGCTATTTCACATTACATTACTTGTACAACGGATCATGTAATTTATCTTATAACATGTCCTTGTGGATTATCTTATGTAGGGAAGACGGACCTTACCCTCCGAGATCGCATCCGCGGACACAGGTCTGGTATAATGACAGCTTTTAGGGATCAAAAGACTGATAAACCAGTTGCTAAACATTTTTTTAGCAGCCTCACATAGACTTCCCACACTTAAATTTATGGCTATAGACCATGTCCCTCCTTTATCTCGTGGGGGTGACAGGTCTAGATTATTACTTCAAAGGGAAGCATATTGGATCTTTAAACTGGATACAGTCACGCCTAAAGGCTTAAATGAATACAACACCTATTCTATGTTTTTGTGACGTATGGAATATATTTCATGGTTGGCACTAGTCACTGCAAAGTATAGTATCATGTTATAGTTTATATATAAGGAATACACAATCTATTATTAACCCAATGCATATAAGTTTTGGTTAACAGGATTGATTATTATGCCTTTTTAGCCATATGTACAAGGGACACATTGTCCTGAATATAGCAGTGAATTATTTTATTACTAATTGGCTTGCTTGTGCATTAGATATAAATTTTGGTTTATGAATAATTCTAATTAAACCCACTATAGAAAGGTTTTTTTTATATCTGCATCATTTATAACCTTGTTTGGTTGGTTTGTTGGTTTTGTTTATGTTTTTGTTCTTTACTATCTGCAGATTGTCTTATCAGGATGTACATTGTCCACATAAACTATCGATTTATTCGTTTGTTTTTTCTGTGTGACAGGCAAAGATGTGCATGCACACACAGTATTATGAATATTAATTTGTATTGGAAAATTATGTAGCACACTTTTTGGAGGAGCACATATGTTGGTCACATTTGCATGTATGTGTGGTCACTTTAAATGTTTCACGTAGTTTACACTGTTTTCTCACATTCCCATACATTGTGGTCCTCTATTATGTGGGTGCAACATTAGGAGACTTATATTCTGCCCTCCATAGTATGTATACCGTATTGATCACTATATATAGTGATCATTTTACATTAGAGTCATTCTTTTGCGGCCTGGTAGAGCCGGGCAACACTCATACACGATTTGTTTATTTTTGTTGCCTAGCAACGTCGTAATTTTACGCGTCATCACGTTGGTCACGTGGCTACACTGTCTCACTTCCGGGTTTCGGACGGTTAGTGATTTCCCTACACACATCTTTTGGTAAGTGTTTATTAACATATATCTATATATATTCACTTGATATATGATATAATTGATCTTGAAAAAGGCCCTATAGGGGTCGAAACGTAAATCACAAAAAAAAATTTTTGGCACATGTAATTTGCAATTGAAATAAATTAAGACCTGAGAGTGCACCTTATTTGTATTTTTTATTATTTACATCAACGCTGAGGTTTGCACCCAGGCAACAGCTCAATAGATTTGCATCAAAGGGTGAGTGCCAAGTTCATCTCTTTTTTTTAATATATATATATACACATATCTACTGATATTGGCACCCTTGGTAAATATGAGCAAAGAAGGCTGTGAACAATTGTCTTCATTGTTTAACCTTTTGATTTTTTGTTTAAAAAATAAACAAAAGTACTTGGCTTTCATGGATATGTTTGTGAAGTGTACGTTTGGCAAAATTGTTGGAGCCCCTGTGAGAAAAATATATTTGAAGTATATTCCCATTGATATTTAAATTTTTTTGTAAAATATCTGAGTGACTAGGAAAAGGAAATTTTTCATCTTCCTGACTTACATGGGTATAAATATGAGAAAACACACTTTGTAAAACCAAGGAATATAGCTGTGATGTGGGGCAAAAGATTGTTGAGCATCACAAAATGGGAAGTGGCTATAAGAAAATCACAAAGCATTGAAAATCCCCATTTCCATCATCAGGACAATATTTAAGATGTTCCAGTCAACTGGAAATGTTATGGATCAAGAAGAGGACGTGTGTCTATATTGTCTGAACGCCCTGTGAAGAGGATGGTTTGGGTGGCTAAAATTTCTCCATTGATCACAGCTGAATAATTACAGAAGTTAGTTTCATGTCTGGGTCAGAAAGTCTCCAAAAACTACAATCCAATGTCACCTACATCACTACAAGTTGTTTGGAAGGGTTTCAAGAAAAAAGCCTCTACTCAGGGGCGTACCTAGAGCATTTGGCACCTGGGGCGGGTCCTATTTTTGGCACCCCCCTCCACCACCCAACTTTAAAATGTAAAAAACAACCACAATTCTTTTTTTTTTTTTTACATTTATTTAGCACTAAGCAGTGTTTATGCTTTTAAATGTAAGCATGTTTTTGTATGGAGTATGTTTGAGTGAACGTAGGATGTGTGTATGTATGTGGTGTTGGTGTTTGAATGCAGCCATGCATTTTTGTGTAGTGTGGTTTTTGAAGGCAGTGGTGTGGTTATATATAATGGTGGAGTTTGTATGTAGTGTTGATGTTGAAATGCAGGGGTGTATTTGTGTGTAGTGTTGGCGAGATTCTGAGATGTATGCACATATACACATACACACACCTAAATACACACTGACACACATGCAGATACATAGACACATAGGAACAATATATAGGGGGTGGGCACATAAGATACCACAAGCCAAACTGGGGGGAGGGGGGCACTAAAACTTTTCACTAGGGGATGGGTTAATGTGCTGCCATTGGCTGCCTGATGCCAGCATGCAGTGCACATTGGCATCAGTCAACAAATTTGCATATAATTCACATTAGCCACCCAGATTTCTTGTTTGTGGGCTAGCTGACACCTCTTAACGTCGATCTTTGTTTATCAGATAACTCCCTTATTTGCTATCCTTATGTGTGATTGCCATATTTAAGGACACCAAATAAGGATAAGGGAGCTATCTGCTAAACAGCACCCTAATTTGGTATCTTTAAATATGGAAATCTCACATAAGGACACCAATTTAGAGAATTATCAACTAAACAGCTAAAATATCAATTTAAAAAAACAAAAAACATTTCTTAATTTCAGTTGTTTAGTAGATAACGCCCTTATTTGTTATCCTTATGTGGGATTGCAATATTTAAGGACACCAAATAAGGGAACTATGTACCAAACACATACACATTTATATACACACACAATAACACAATAGGTGTATGTCTGTATGTGTATATCTGTGATTGTGTGTGTGTATGTATGTGATGTTTGTGTGTGTATATCTAATTATGTGTGTTTGTAATTGTATGTGTGTGGGTCTGTGATTGTGTATGTCTGTGTTTATGTGTGTGGTTGTGTGTGTATCTCTGTTGTTAAGTGTGTGTGTGTGTATATATATATATATATATATATATATACACACACACATACACACACACACACTTAACTACAGAGATACACACACACACTTAACGACAGAGATACACACACAACCACACACATAAACACAGACATACACAATCACAGACCCACACACATACAATTACAAACACAATTAGATATACACACGCAAACATCACATACATGCACACATTTAATAATTAAGAGGTCCACCCAGCCTCCCTACCTTGCTCTGGGAGGGCTAGAGTGGATCCTCAGTCCCTGGTAGTCAGTGGTTGCTGTTGGGATCTCTGTGCTCTTCATGCACACGTCCCTTGCACATCCTGTAATATGACGCCGATGCTTGGATGATGTTATGTGCCGACTCACTGCAGGGCGAAGACAGTCAGATACAGTCAGATGTACACAGTTATACGCATATACTGTCAAATACAGCCACATGCACACCGTACCAAACACATATTCACTTGCACACTGTCAAAAGCACAGCTGCAGACAGTCACACACACACACACAGCTACAGGCAGATAGTCACACACACACACACAATTACAGGCAGACTGTAACATAGTTACAGGCAGCACACAGTCACACACACTCAGTGACATGCAGACAGTCACACACAGTCACAGGCAGACAGTCATACACAGTCCCAGGTAGACAATTACAGGCAGACATTCATACATACAGGCACAGGCAGACAGTCACACACACAGTCACCAAAAGTCAGTCTCACGCACAGTCACAGGAAGACAGTCACACTCAGTCCCAGGTAAACTGTCACAGGAAGACATTCACAGGCATAGACAGTCACAGATGCAGTCCCAGGTAGACAGTCACAGGCAGACATTCACACACAGTCACAGACATTTCCAGGGAGATAGTCATAGACGCAGTCACAGGCAGACAAACACACAGTCACAGGCAGAGAGTCACAGGCAGACAGTCACAGACACAGTCACAGGTAGACAGTCACAGGCAGACATTTACACACACAGGCACAGGCAGACAGTCACAGACGCAGTCACAGGTAGACAGCCACAGGCAGACATTCACACACAGTCACAGATAGTCACAGGCAGACATTCACACACACACAATCACAGATAGTCACAGGCAGACATTCACACACACACAATCACAGATAGTCACAGGCAGACATTCACACACACAGTCACAGATAGTCACAGGCAGACATTCGCACACACACAGGCAGACAGTCACAAGCAGTCTCACACACACACACACACACACACTCTCTCTCTCTTACTGGTGGAGGAGTGGAGTCAGTGAGTCCCTGGTGTGTTGGAGTTGGGGAAGCAGTGACTCCTTCCTGCTTCCCCTCAGTGTGCTGCAGTGAAAGGCAGCAAATGGAGGCTGGCTGTAGCTCTGCCCCTGCATCCGGATTGGCTCCGCCTCCATGGCAGAGTTGACTCCGCCCCCAATTCTCCGTGCAGTACTTCTGTACTGCTGAATTCCCAGCCCCTGCGTGTGTGAGAGCTGTGTGGCTCCCAGCACCCTGTGCAGCCAAAAAATGTTTGTGAAATATGTGTTTTTTGTGCCTGGAGATAATTGAGTTTTGTACAGTTCCTGACTCAATTATCTCCCAGGCATGAGGGAGGGATTGTCCTATTTTGTGTGGAAGTGTCATGGGCGTGCTTGTCTGTGTTCAGAAATGTATAAAAGCAAGCCATCTGGCCAGATTAAAGGTATTCCAGCTTGTACTCCCAGAACTATGTGTCATCTGGTTACTGGGAGGGGAAAGGGCTAATCACTGATCACTGCTCCAGTGTGGAGGATTCAACGGGGAAAGTCCTTGTAAGGACTAGAGCTACCAGGACTGAGTGTTGTCCAGTGCCTGGGGGTTGCTAGAGCAAGTTCCCCATTCGGCTTCAGGAGGGAGCGGTTCTAGGACCCCAGTCAAGCCACGGCGACTGTGGGCAGAAGTGCTGCTGTTTGTCTCCTGTTCCAGCTATCATGCGGTCCTTAGTGGAGGTACCCAGCCAGGGGTACAGGGAGATCCGTTACATAAGCATTGGGTTAGGGCTGGTGTAGAGTTAGCGTTAACTACAAAAAATGAATATAGATCCTTGACATATAAGGACTGATTTGTGAATTTATTTTGAGTTTGTTTTCTTTAGTTGCACTTGAAGTGTAAAAATCTATATGTAAAACTGTGAAAACCATTTTCCTGTTTTTAACATTTCTTTGTACTTAATGTGGTGTTAGGTTTGCATATAGAATATTAAATGAGGGCTATTTCTGTCCTTTCAAAAATAAAAATATAATATGTATGGTTGCACTTAAATAGAAACCCTTAAATTATGGTGGAACAAACACATAGCACAAATTATACGTTTTGTTTAGATTCTGATGTTGGATAATTGCCTCCATTCTTAAGGGGTTTCAGTTTAATGACTTTGAAGACTGACAGTAATTGCATGGATTGTAATTTACCTGTTTGTTTGTAAAACATATGTTAATGAAACATAAGATAAGGTCTTAAATTCATTTAGAGTTGTGTGTACTCTGAAGTCTCTCTAAAGTATTTCTTCTATGGCTAGATCTCCTACTTTAAAAAAGAAATAATTTAACAAATATGTGTAGGCAGACCGTGTTAAACTGTTTAAAAATTGGTTAATGGAAGAGCAGCGACAGAGGACTAAAGGCACTATAACCAATTTAATCAGATTAAATGATTATAGTGCCTACATTGTCCCTTTAGTTACTCGTTATCAATGCAGCTGTGATGAGGGTTCTGTCTTGGTTCTGGAAGACCCTCGGTTTATATCAAACCATTCTTGAATAGCTTGCTATTAAATAGAGGTATGGCACCTGGGGATCCTTAGCTACTAATTGCAACAGTGAGATGTAGTGTTTATATTATGTAGAGAAGGGGTACCCTATAGGTAGATTCCCAGATGTTTTAGAACTACAACTCCCATGATGCTTTGCATGCCTTTTGAATGCTTTAGAATGACAAACCATCATCAAATCTGCTGGTCAAAGTAGTTCTACAACATCTGGGGATCTACCTTTTGGGCACCAATGATGTAGAGTGTCCCTTTAAAGTAAATATGTCATTACAGCTTACTTAAAAAAACCAATGTGAATTAGGATATATCTGTAAGATGCTTTATTATTATGAAATGAAAATTATTGTGTATTATCTGCTCATCCCCATGTACTTAACCAATACCTGTCCTCTATCCTTCAATAGGAAATTCTGGCTACCCCTTAAAGTCATGGATGCTTGTGTCCTTCGGAAATTCTGTGAACACTGGACACAAATGCTACAACCAGCTATATAAAAGCAGGTTTTGTTGTCTTGATGGAACTATAAATGCTTCTGCAAAATATGGCCAGGAATAAGAAGCTTCTACCAGATAATGAGGAAGTTCTGAATGAGAAGTCAAGAACTATCTGAATGTGGGGATTGTCAGACATGTCTTACCTAGGAACCCAGAGTGTTTGTTTCATGGTGCAACATTATTTTATATAAGGGAGAAAAACACACCTCAAAGACATTTGGTTTCTTCATTTTTGTTCCTTGTTTGCAGGTCTCCAACTGCACCCACCGTGAATCCTGCTCTTTTTTTCTAATTATTTAAAATGTATATTAAAATCATGGCTTTTCAACTACTCTCATGAGTGTGTGTATGTGGATTGTTTGAATTTGAAGAAACAAATAAAATCGCTCCTACACATATCAGAACATGGCAGCTCCCACGTTACAACAAAATCATTCACATACGACATGAATGAACCATAGATAATTATTTTAAATGTAAAAAAATAAATACCATACAACTCAACGAATTTGCTAAGAAATTACACATTTGTTTATTCCTCCATTCCACTTCCAGGGCTCCTATTGTCATGTAGAACTGTACTAAGTTCAGTGGTATCAGAAAATGTTGCGCCTAGAGTGAATTGTGAGGTTGGTTAATGAGGTGGTGGTGGTGTCTTGTTATTGAAATGGCGCTGTAGAGTAGCTGCCACTATACACCTGACAGAGACTGCTTGATTCCACATTTTACCTTCTGTTGCATCAACATTCTATCTTCTATAATTCTGTGAAGCACAGATGTCATGAGCAGGTATAGCCCCCCATGGCTGGGGAGTTATGCATCGTGCCATTTCAGCTGTTGCTTGTGTCTGTATGGGAATGCAGGCTCAGCTTTATTAAAGAGATTGATGTCTACCAGTGGAAAAGGATCATCATGTGGCGGTTGTTGAATTAGCTCCAATAAATAGTAGAGAAAAAGTACAGGTGAAGCTGTGGAAAACATAGAATTTATGCCCACAGTCCACTAGTACATAAATAGCAAT
>OW240919.1:87545803-87615803 GCA_933207985.1 Pelobates cultripes
GCGCTCAGTGTTTCTATTATAGTTGAAGCATTGTTGTCTTGTGCATATTTCAAAAATATATATATGGTCAAAAACAAAACTAATATTTTGATATTTTTTGTTTATGTCATATTTCATCGAACATCATTTCTATATTCTAGTTCCTGCTGCAGTAGAGAATGTGATCATAGAGAATATCACCACCAATTCTGTTCTCCTGATCTGGCAAACACCTGAAGGGAACAGAAGTTCATATGAATTAGAAGTTTTAGGCGATTCAGCATCGGTTGTGAGCCTTAATTCTAATGACACATCTTACCTTGTGGACCAGTTAATACCTGGGAACTTTTACACATTCAATGTCTATGCCAAAGCTGGAAACGGTTTGACTGGGGGCATCGCAGAAAACTATACATACACAGGTAAACATAGAATAGCAGGTTGATATCTCATTATAAAATTTGAAAAGCAAATGATAGCTAAATAATTACAATTCAGAAGATAAAAATAAACTGCTTGTTAGTTGAAAGGAACCTTAATTTGGTAAATATATACTAATAAGTTTAAGGTGACAGCAGAGTGACTTAGTTAGATTTGACAATGCATTGACTATACTAATTTGACAATGTAAGATTTTAAAGCAACTGTGGTATATCCATGTTTTCCCTTTGTTAAATCCAGGTTAAGTTTCTTGAAGGCAAAATCTTTTGCCATTTGCCAAGACAGTGTTGCAATGGGTTTTGACCTACCATGCAATGTTTCTGATGGTTGCTGTTATTCACAATCAAGGCGCTCAGTGTTTCTATTATAGTTGAAGCATTGTTGTCTTGTGCATATTTCAAAAATATATATATGGTCAAAGACAAAACTAATATTTCAATATCTTTTGTTTATGTCATATTTCATCGAACATCATTTCTATATTCTAGTTCCTGCTGCAGTAGAGAATGTGATCATAGAGAATATCACCACCAATTCTGTTCTCCTGATCTGGCAAACACCTGAAGGGAACAGAAGTTCATATGAATTAGAAGTTTTAGGCGATTCATCATCGGTTGTGAGCCTTAATTCTAATGATACATCTTACCTTGTGGACCAGTTAATACCTGGGAACTTTTACACATTCAATATCTATGCCAAAGGTGGAAACGGTTTGACTGGGGGCATCGCAGAAAACTATACATTCACAGGTAAACATAAAATAGCAGGTTGATATCTTATTATAAAATTTGAAAAGCAAATGATAGCTAAATAATTACAATTCAGAAGATAAAAATAAACTGCATGTTAGTTGAAAGGAACATTAATTTGGTAAATATATACTAATAAGTTTAAGGTGACAGCAGAGTGATTAGTTAGATTTGACAATGCATTGACTATACTAATTTGACAATGTAAGATTTTAAAGCAACTGTGGTATATCCATGTTTTCAGTTTGTTAAATCCAGGTTAAGTTTCTTGAAGGCAAAATCTTTTGCCATTTGCCAAGACAGTGTTGCAATGGGTTTTGACCTAATGCAATGTTTCTGATGGTTGTTGTTATTCACAGTCAAGGCGCTCAGTGTTTCTACTATAGTTGAAGCATTGTTGTCTTGTGCATATTTCAAAAATATATATATGGTCAAAGACAAAACTAATATTTCAATATCCTTTGTTTATGTCATATTTCATCGAACATCATTTCTATATTCTAGTTCCTGCTGCAGTAGAGAATGTGATCATAGAGAATATCACCACCAATTCTGTTCTCCTGATCTGGCAAACACCTGAAGGGAACAGAAGTTCATATGAATTAGAAGTTTTAGGCGATTCATCATCGGTTGTGAGCCTTAATTCTAATGATACATCTTACCTTGTGGACCAGTTAATACCTGGGAACTTTTACACATTCAATGTCTATGCCAAAGCTGGAAACGGTTTGACTGGGGGCATCGCAGAAAACTATACATTCACAGGTAAACATAAAATAGCAGGTTGATATCTTATTGTAAAATTTGAAAAGCAAAATGATAGCTAAATAATTAACTTTCAGAAGATAAAAATAAACGGCATGTTAGTTGAAAGGAACATTAATTTGGTAAATATATACTAATGAGTTTAAGGTGACAGCAGAGTGAATTAGTTAGATTTGACAATGCATTGACTATACTAATTTGACAATGTAAGATTTTAAAGAAACTGTGGTATATCCATGTTTTCCCTATGTTAAATCCAGGTTAAGTTTCTTGAAGGCAAAATCTTTTGCCATTTGCCAAGACAGTGTTGCAATGGGTTTTGACCTACCATGCAATGTTTCTGATGGTTGCTGTTATTCACAATCAAGGCGCTCAGTGTTTCTATTATAGTTGAAGCATTGTTGTCTTGTGCATATTTCAAAAATATATATATGGTCAAAGACAAAACTAATATTTCAATATCTTTTGTTTATGTCATATTTCATCGAACATCATTTCTATATTCTAGTTCCTGCTGCAGTAGAGAATGTGATCATAGAGAATATCACCACCAATTCTGTTCTCCTGATCTGGCAAACACCTGAAGGGAACAGAAGTTCATATGAATTAGAAGTTTTAGGCGATTCATCATCGGTTGTGAGCCTTAATTCTAATGACACATCTTACCTTGTGGACCAGTTAATACCTGGGAACTTTTACACATTCAATATCTATGCCAAAGCTGGAAACGGTTTGACTGGGGGCATCGCAGAAAACTATACATACACAGGTAAACATAGAATAGCAGGTTGATATCTCACTATAAAATTTGAAAAGCAAATGATAGCTAAATAATTACAATTCAGAAGATAAAAATAAACTGCATGTTAGTTGAAAGGAACCTTAATTTGGTAAATATATACTAATAAGTTTAAGGTGACAGCAGAGTGACTTAGTTAGATTTGACAATGCATTGACTATACTAATTTGACAATGTAAGATTTTAAAACAACTGTGGTATATCCATGTTTTCAGTTTGTTAAATCCACGTTTAGTTTCTTGAAGGCAAAATCTTTTGCCATTTGCCAAGACAGTGTTGCAATGGGTTTTGACCTGAAATGCAATGTTTCTGATGGTTGCTGTTATTCACAATCAAGGCGCTCAGTCTTTCTATTACAGTTGAAGCATTGTTGTCTTGTGCATATTTCAAAAATATATGGTCAAAGACAAAACTAATATTTCGATATCTTTTGTTTGTCATATTTCATCGAACATCATTTCTATATTCTAGTTCCTGCTGCAGTAGAGAATGTGATCATAGAGAATATCACCACCAATTCTGTTCTCCTGATCTGGCAAACACCTGAAGGGAACAGAAGTTCATATGAATTAGAAGTTTTAGGCGATTCATCATCGGTTGTGAGCCTTAATTCTAATGATACATCTTACCTTGTGGACCAGTTAATACCTGGGAACTTTTACACATTCAATATCTATGCCAAAGGTGGAAACGGTTTGACTGGGGGCATCGCAGAAAACTATACATTCACAGGTAGACATAAAATAGCAGGTTGATATCTTATTATAAAATTTGAAAAGCAAAATGATAGCTAAATAATTAACTTTCAGAAGATAAAAATAAACGGCATGTTAGTTGAAAGGAACATTAATTTGGTAAATATATACTAATGAGTTTAAGGTGACAGCAGAGTGAGTTAGTTAGATTTGACAATGCATTGACTATACTAATTTGACAATGTAAGATTTTAAAGAAAGTGTGGTATATCCATGTTTTCCCTATGTTAAATCCAGGTTAAGTTTCTTGAAGGCAAAATCTTTTGCCATTTGCCAAGACAGTGTTGCAATGGGTTTTGACCTACCATGCAATGTTTCTGATGGTTGCTGTTATTCACAATCAAGGCGCTCAGTCTTTCTATTACAGTTGAAGCATTGTTGTCTTGTGCATATTTCAAAAATATATATATGGTCAAAGGCAAAACTAATATTTCAATATCTTTTGTTCATGTCATATTTCATCGAACATCATTTCTATATTCTAGTTCCTGCTGCAGTAGAGAATGTGATCATAGAGAATATCACCACCAATTCTGTTCTCCTGATCTGGCAAACACCTGAAGGGAACAGAAGTTCATATGAATTAGAAGTTTTAGGCGATTCATCATCGGTTGTGAGCCTTAATTCTAATGACACATCTTACCTTGTGGACCAGTTAATACCTGGGAACTTTTACACATTCAATATCTATGCCAAAGCTGGAAACGGTTTGACTGGGGGCATCGCAGAAAACTATACATACACAGGTAAACATAGAATAGCAGGTTGATATCTCACTATAAAATTTGAAAAGCAAATGATAGCTAAATAATTAGAATTCAGAAGATAAAAATAAACTGCATGTTAGTTGAAAGGAACCTTAATTTGGTAAATATATACTGATAAGTATAAGGTGACAGCAGAGTGACTTAGTTAGATTTGACAATGCATTGACTATACTAATTTGACAATGTAAGATTTTAAAACAACTGTGGTATATCCATGTTTTCAGTTTGTTAAATCCACGTTAAGTTTCTTGAAGGCAAAATCTTTTGCCATTTGCCAAGACAGTGTTGCAATGGGTTTTGACCTGAAATGCAATGTTTCTGATGGTTGTTGTTATTCACAGTCAAGGCGCTCAGTGTTTCTACTATAGTTGAAGCATTGTTGTCTTGTGCATATTTCAAAAATATATATATGGTCAAAGACAAAACTAATATTTCAATATCCTTCGTTTATGTCATATTTCATCGAACATCATTTCTATATTCTAGTTCCTGGCAGTAGAGAATGTGATCATAGAGAATATCACCACCAATTCTGTTCTCCTGATCTGGCAAACACCTGAAGGGAACAGAAGTTCATATGAATTAGAAGTTTTAGGCGATTCATCATCGGTTGTGAGCCTTAATTCTAATGACATCTTACCTTGTGGACCAGTTAATACCTGGGAACTTTTACACATTCAATGTCTATGCCAAAGCTGGAAACGGTTTGACTGGGGGCATCGCAGAAAACTATACATTCACAGGTAAACATAAAATAGCAGGTTGATATCTTATTATAAAATTTGAAAAGCAAAATGATAGCTAAATAATTACCTTTCAGAAGATAAAAATAAACGGCATGTTAGTTGAAAGGAACATTAATTTGGTAAATATATACTAATGAGTTTAAGGTGACAGCAGAGTGAATTAGTTAGATTTGACAATGCATTGACTATACTAATTTGACAATGTAAGATTTTAAAGAAACTGTGGTATATCCATGTTTTCCCTATGTTAAATCCAGGTTAAGTTTCTTGAAGGCAAAATCTTTTGCCATTTGCCAAGACAGTGTTGCAATGGGTTTTGACCTACCATGCAATGTTTCTGATGGTTGCTGTTATTCACAATCAAGGCGCTCAGTGTTTCTATTATAGTTGAAGCATTGTTGTCTTGTGCATATTTCAAAAATATATATATGGTCAAAGACAAAACTAATATTTCGATATCTTTTGTTTGTCATATTTCATCGAACATCATTTCTATATTCTAGTTCCTGCTGCAGTAGAGAATGTGATCATAGAGAATATCACCACCAATTCTGTTCTCCTGATCTGGCAAACACCTGAAGGGAACAGAAGTTCATATGAATTAGAAGTTTTAGGCGATTCATCATCGGTTGTGAGCCTTAATTCTAATGACACATCTTACCTTGTGGACCAGTTAATACCTGGGAACTTTTACACATTCAATATCTATGCCAAAGGTGGAAACGGTTTGACTGGGGGCATCGCAGAAAACTATACATTCACAGGTAGACATAAAATAGCAGGTTGATATCTTATTATAAAATTTGAAAAGCAAAATGATAGCTAAATAATTAACTTTCAGAAGATAAAAATAAACGGCATGTTAGTTGAAAGGAACATTAATTTGGTAAATATATACTAATGAGTTTAAGGTGACAGCAGAGTGAGTTAGTTAGATTTGACAATGCATTGACTATACTAATTTGACAATGTAAGATTTTAAAGAAAGTGTGGTATATCCATGTTTTCCCTATGTTAAATCCAGGTTAAGTTTCTTGAAGGCAAAATCTTTTGCCATTTGCCAAGACAGTGTTGCAATGGGTTTTGACCTACCATGCAATGTTTCTGATGGTTGCTGTTATTCACAATCAAGGCGCTCAGTGTTTCTATTATAGTTGAAGCATTGTTGTCTTGTGCATATTTCAAAAATATATATATGGTCAAAGGCAAAACTAATATTTCAATATCTTTTGTTCATGTCATATTTCATCGAACATCATTTCTATATTCTAGTTCCTGCTGCAGTAGAGAATGTGATCATAGAGAATATCACCACCAATTCTGTTCTCCTGATCTGGCAAACACCTGAAGGGAACAGAAGTTCATATGAATTAGAAGTTTTAGGCGATTCATCATCGGTTGTGAGCCTTAATTCTAATGACACATCTTACCTTGTGGACCAGTTAATACCTGGGAACTTTTACACATTCAATATCTATGCCAAAGCTGGAAACGGTTTGACTGGGGGCATCGCAGAAAACTATACATACACAGGTAAACATAGAATAGCAGGTTGATATCTCACTATAAAATTTGAAAAGCAAATGATAGCTAAATAATTACAATTCAGAAGATAAAAATAAACTGCATGTTAGTTGAAAGGAACCTTAATTTGGTAAATATATACTGATAAGTTTAAGGTGACAGCAGAGTGACTTAGTTAGATTTGACAATGCATTGACTATACTAATTTGACAATGTAAGATTTTAAAACAACTGTGGTATATCCATGTTTTCAGTTTGTTAAATCCACGTTAAGTTTCTTGAAGGCAAAATCTTTTGCCATTTGCCAAGACAGTGTTGCAATGGGTTTTGACCTGAAATGCAATGTTTCTGATGGTTGTTGTTATTCACAGTCAAGGCGCTCAGTGTTTCTACTATAGTTGAAGCATTGTTGTCTTGTGCATATTTCAAAAATATATATATGGTCAAAGACAAAACTAATATTTCAATATCCTTCGTTTATGTCATATTTCATCGAACATCATTTCTATATTCTAGTTCCTGCTGCAGTAGAGAATGTGATCATAGAGAATATCACCACCAATTCTGTTCTCCTGATCTGGCAAACACCTGAAGGGAACAGAAGTTCATATGAATTAGAAGTTTTAGGCGATTCATCATCGGTTGTGAGCCTTAATTCTAATGATACATCTTACCTTGTGGACCAGTTAATACCTGGGAACTTTTACACATTCAATGTCTATGCCAAAGCTGGAAACGGTTTGACTGGGGGCATCGCAGAAAACTATACATTCACAGGTAAACATAAAATAGCAGGTTGATATCTTATTGTAAAATTTGAAAAGCAAAATGATAGCTAAATAATTAACTTTCAGAAGATAAAAATAAACGGCATGTTAGTTGAAAGGAACATTAATTTGGTAAATATATACTAATGAGTTTAAGGTGACAGCAGAGTGAATTAGTTAGATTTGACAATGCATTGACTATACTAATTTGACAATGTAAGATTTTAAAGAAACTGTGGTATATCCATGTTTTCCCTATGTTAAATCCAGGTTAAGTTTCTTGAAGGCAAAATCTTTTGCCATTTGCCAAGACAGTGTTGCAATGGGTTTTGACCTACCATGCAATGTTTCTGATGGTTGCTGTTATTCACAATCAAGGCGCTCAGTGTTTCTATTATAGTTGAAGCATTGTTGTCTTGTGCATATTTCAAAAATATATATATGGTCAAAGGCAAAACTAATATTTCAATATCTTTTGTTCATGTCATATTTCATCGAACATCATTTCTATATTCTAGTTCCTGCTGCAGTAGAGAATGTGATCATAGAGAATATCACCACCAATTCTGTTCTCCTGATCTGGCAAACACCTGAAGGGAACAGAAGTTCATATGAATTAGAAGTTTTAGGCGATTCATCATCGGTTGTGAGCCTTAATTCTAATGACACATCTTACCTTGTGGACCAGTTAATACCTGGGAACTTTTACACATTCAATATCTATGCCAAAGCTGGAAACGGTTTGACTGGGGGCATCGCAGAAAACTATACATACACAGGTAAACATAGAATAGCAGGTTGATATCTCACTATAAAATTTGAAAAGCAAATGATAGCTAAATAATTACAATTCAGAAGATAAAAATAAACTGCATGTTAGTTGAAAGGAACCTTAATTTGGTAAATATATACTAATAAGTTTAAGGTGACAGCAGAGTGACTTAGTTAGATTTGACAATGCATTGACTATACTAATTTGACAATGTAAGATTTTAAAACAACTGTGGTATATCCATGTTTTCAGTTTGTTAAATCCACGTTAAGTTTCTTGAAGGCAAAATCTTTTGCCATTTGCCAAGACAGTGTTGCAATGGGTTTTGACCTGAAATGCAATGTTTCTGATGGTTGCTGTTATTCACAATCAAGGCGCTCAGTCTTTCTATTACAGTTGAAGCATTGTTGTCTTGTGCATATTTCAAAAATATATATATGGTCAAAGACAAAACTAATATTTCAATATCTTTTGTTTTGTCATATTTCATCGAACATCATTTCTATATTCTAGTTCCTGCTGCAGTAGAGAATGTGATCATAGAGAATATCACCACCAATTCTGTTCTCCTGATCTGGCAAACACCTGAAGGGAACAGAAGTTCATATGAATTAGAAGTTTTAGGCGATTCATCATCGGTTGTGAGCCTTAATTCTAATGATACATCTTACCTTGTGGACCAGTTAATACCTGGGAACTTTTACACATTCAATATCTATGCCAAAGGTGGAAACGGTTTGACTGGGGGCATCGCAGAAAACTATACATTCACAGGTAGACATAAAATAGCAGGTTGATATCTTATTATAAAATTTGAAAAGCAAAATGATAGCTAAATAATTAACTTTCAGAAGATAAAAATAAACGGCATGTTAGTTGAAAGGAACATTAATTTGGTAAATATATACTAATGAGTTTAAGGTGACAGCAGAGTGAGTTAGTTAGATTTGACAATGCATTGACTATACTAATTTGACAATGTAAGATTTTAAAGAAAGTGTGGTATATCCATGTTTTCCCTATGTTAAATCCAGGTTAAGTTTCTTGAAGGCAAAATCTTTTGCCATTTGCCAAGACAGTGTTGCAATGGGTTTTGACCTACCATGCAATGTTTCTGATGGTTGCTGTTATTCACAATCAAGGCGCTCAGTCTTTCTATTACAGTTGAAGCATTGTTGTCTTGTGCATATTTCAAAAATATATATATGGTCAAAGGCAAAACTAATATTTCAATATCTTTTGTTCATGTCATATTTCATCGAACATCATTTCTATATTCTAGTTCCTGCTGCAGTAGAGAATGTGATCATAGAGAATATCACCACCAATTCTGTTCTCCTGATCTGGCAAACACCTGAAGGGAACAGAAGTTCATATGAATTAGAAGTTTTAGGCGATTCATCATCGGTTGTGAGCCTTAATTCTAATGACACATCTTACCTTGTGGACCAGTTAATACCTGGGAACTTTTACACATTCAATATCTATGCCAAAGCTGGAAACGGTTTGACTGGGGGCATCGCAGAAAACTATACATACACAGGTAAACATAGAATAGCAGGTTGATATCTCACTATAAAATTTGAAAAGCAAATGATAGCTAAATAATTACAATTCAGAAGATAAAAATAAACTGCATGTTAGTTGAAAGGAACCTTAATTTGGTAAATATATACTGATAAGTTTAAGGTGACAGCAGAGTGACTTAGTTAGATTTGACAATGCATTGACTATACTAATTTGACAATGTAAGATTTTAAAACAACTGTGGTATATCCATGTTTTCAGTTTGTTAAATCCACGTTAAGTTTCTTGAAGGCAAAATCTTTTGCCATTTGCCAAGACAGTGTTGCAATGGGTTTTGACCTGAAATGCAATGTTTCTGATGGTTGTTGTTATTCACAGTCAAGGCGCTCAGTGTTTCTACTATAGTTGAAGCATTGTTGTCTTGTGCATATTTCAAAAATATATATATGGTCAAAGACAAAACTAATATTTCAATATCCTTCGTTTATGTCATATTTCATCGAACATCATTTCTATATTCTAGTTCCTGCTGCAGTAGAGAATGTGATCATAGAGAATATCACCACCAATTCTGTTCTCCTGATCTGGCAAACACCTGAAGGGAACAGAAGTTCATATGAATTAGAAGTTTTAGGCGATTCATCATCGGTTGTGAGCCTTAATTCTAATGATACATCTTACCTTGTGGACCAGTTAATACCTGGGAACTTTTACACATTCAATGTCTATGCCAAAGCTGGAAACGGTTTGACTGGGGGCATCGCAGAAAACTATACATTCACAGGTAAACATAAAATAGCAGGTTGATATCTTATTGTAAAATTTGAAAAGCAAAATGATAGCTAAATAATTAACTTTCAGAAGATAAAAATAAACGGCATGTTAGTTGAAAGGAACATTAATTTGGTAAATATATACTAATGAGTTTAAGGTGACAGCAGAGTGAATTAGTTAGATTTGACAATGCATTGACTATACTAATTTGACAATGTAAGATTTTAAAACAACTGTGGTATATCCATGTTTTCCCTTTGTTAAATCCAGGTTAAGTTTCTTGAAGGCAAAATCTTTTGCCATTTGCCAAGACAGTGTTGCAATGGGTTTTGACCTACCATGCAATGTTTCTGATGGTTGCTGTTATTCACAATCAAGGCGCTCAGTGTTTCTATTATAGTTGAAGCATTGTTGTCTTGTGCATATTTCAAAAATATATATATGGTCAAAGGCAAAACTAATATTTCAATATCTTTTGTTCATGTCATATTTCATCGAACATCATTTCTATATTCTAGTTCCTGCTGCAGTAGAGAATGTGATCATAGAGAATATCACCACCAATTCTGTTCTCCTGATCTGGCAAACACCTGAAGGGAACAGAAGTTCATATGAATTAGAAGTTTTAGGCGATTCATCATCGGTTGTGAGCCTTAATTCTAATGACACATCTTACCTTGTGGACCAGTTAATACCTGGGAACTTTTACACATTCAATATCTATGCCAAAGCTGGAAACGGTTTGACTGGGGGCATCGCAGAAAACTATACATTCACAGGTAAACATAAAATAGCAGGTTGATATCTTATTATAAAATTTGAAAAGCAAAATGATAGCTAAATAATTAACTTTCAGAAGATAAAAATAAACGGCATGTTAGTTGAAAGGAACATTAATTTGGTAAATATATACTAATGAGTTTAAGGTGACAGCAGAGTGAGTTAGTTAGATTTGACAATGCATTGACTATACTAATTTGACAATGTAAGATTTTAAAGAAAGTGTGGTATATCCATGTTTTCCCTATGTTAAATCCAGGTTAAGTTTCTTGAAGGCAAAATCTTTTGCCATTTGCCAAGACAGTGTTGCAATGGGTTTTGACCTACCATGCAATGTTTCTGATGGTTGCTGTTATTCACAATCAAGGCGCTCAGTCTTTCTATTACAGTTGAAGCATTGTTGTCTTGTGCATATTTCAAAAATATATATATGGTCAAAGGCAAAACTAATATTTCAATATCTTTTGTTCATGTCATATTTCATCGAACATCATTTCTATATTCTAGTTCCTGCTGCAGTAGAGAATGTGATCATAGAGAATATCACCACCAATTCTGTTCTCCTGATCTGGCAAACACCTGAAGGGAACAGAAGTTCATATGAATTAGAAGTTTTAGGCGATTCATCATCGGTTGTGAGCCTTAATTCTAATGACACATCTTACCTTGTGGACCAGTTAATACCTGGGAACTTTTACACATTCAATATCTATGCCAAAGGTGGAAACGGTTTGACTGGGGGCATCGCAGAAAACTATACATTCACAGGTAGACATAAAATAGCAGGTTGATATCTTATTATAAAATGTGAAAAGCAAAATGATAGCTAAATAATTACCTTTCAGAAGATAAAAATAAACTGCATGTTAGTTGAAAGGAACCTTAATTTGGTAAATATATACTAATAAGTTTAAGGTGACAGCAGAGTGACTTAGTTAGATTTGACAATGCATTGACTATACTAATTTGACAATGTAAGATTTTAAAACAACTGTGGTATATCCATGTTTTCAGTTTGTTAAATCCACGTTAAGTTTCTTGAAGGCAAAATCTTTTGCCATTTGCCAAGACAGTGTTGCAATGGGTTTTGACCTACCATGCAATGTTTCTGATGGTTGCTGTTATTCACAATCAAGGCGCTCAGTGTTTCTATTACAGTTGAAGCATTGTTGTCTTGTGCATATTTCAAAAATATATATATGGTCAAAGGCAAAACTAATATTTCAATATCTTTTGTTCATGTCATATTTCATCGAACATCATTTCTATATTCTAGTTCCTGCTGCAGTAGAGAATGTGATCATAGAGAATATCACCACCAATTCTGTTCTCCTGATCTGGCTAACACCTGAAGGGAACAGAAGTTCATATGAATTAGAAGTTTTAGGCGATTCATCATCGGTTGTGAGCCTTAATTCTAATGACACATCTTACCTTGTGGACCAGTTAATACCTGGGAACTTTTACACATTCAATGTCTATGCCAAAGCTGGAAACGGTTTGACTGGGGGCATCGCAGAAAACTATACATACACAGGTAAACATAGAATAGCAGGTTGATATCTCATTATAAAATTTGAAAAGCAAATGATAGCTAAATAATTACAATTCAGAAGATAAAAATAAACTGCTTGTTAGTTGAAAGGAACCTTAATTTGGTAAATATACTAATAAGTTTAAGGTGACAGCAGAGTGATTTAGTTAGATTTGACAATGCATTGACTATACTAATTTGACAATGTAAGATTTTAAAGCAACTGTGGTATATCCATGTTTTCCCTTTGTTAAATCCAGGTTAAGTTTCTTGAAGGCAAAATCTTTTGCCATTTGCCAAGACAGTGTTGCAATGGGTTTTGACCTACCATGCAATGTTTCTGATGGTTGCTGTTATTCACAATCAAGGCGCTCAGTCTTTCTATTACAGTTGAAGCATTGTTGTCTTGTGCATATTTCAAAAATATATATATGGTCAAATGCAAAACTAATATTTCAATATCTTTTGTTCATGTCATATTTCATCGAACATCATTTCTATATTCTAGTTCCTGCTGCAGTAGAGAATGTGATCATAGAGAATATCACCACCAATTCTGTTCTCCTGATCTGGCAAACACCTGAAGGGAACAGAAGTTCATATGAATTAGAAGTTTTAGGCGATTCAGCATCGGTTGTGAGCATTAATTCTAATGACACATCTTACCTTGTGGACCAGTTAATACCTGGGAACTTTTACACATTCAATGTCTATGCCAAAGCTGGAAACGGTTTGACTGGGGGCATCGCAGAAAACTATACATACACAGGTAAACATAGAATAGCAGGTTGATATCTCATTATAAAATTTGAAAAGCAAATGATAGCTAAATAATTACAATTCAGAAGATAAAAATAAACTGCTTGTTAGTTGAAAGGAACTTTAATTTGGTAAATATACTAATAAGTTTAAGGTGACAGCAGAGTGACTTAGTTAGATTTGACAATGCATTGACTATACTAATTTGACAATGTAAGATTTTAAAGCAACTGTGGTATATCCATGTTTTCAGTTTGTTAAATCCACGTTAAGTTTCTTGAAGGCAAAATCTTTTGCCATTTGCCAAGACAGTGTTGCAATGGGTTTTGACCTGAAATGCAATGTTTCTGATGGTTGCTGTTATTCACAATCAAGGCGCTCAGTCTTTCTATTACAGTTGAAGCATTGTTGTCTTGTGCATATTTCAAAAATATATATATGGTCAAAGACAAAACTAATATTTCGATATCTTTTGTTTGTCATATTTCATCGAACATCATTTCTATATTCTAGTTCCTGCTGCAGTAGAGAATGTGATCATAGAGAATATCACCACCAATTCTGTTCTCCTGATCTGGCAAACACCTGAAGGGAACAGAAGTTCATATGAATTAGAAGTTTTAGGCGATTCATCATCGGTTGTGAGCCTTAATTCTAATGATACATCTTACCTTGTGGACCAGTTAATACCTGGGAACTTTTACACATTCAATGTCTATGCCAAAGCTGGAAACGGTTTGACTGGGGGCATCGCAGAAAACTATACATACACAGGTAAACATAGAATAGCAGGTTGATATCTCACTATAAAATTTGAAAAGCAAATGATAGCTAAATAATTACAATTCAGAAGATAAAAATAAACTGCATGTTAGTTGAAAGGAACATTAATTTGGTAAATATATACTAATGAGTTTAAGGTGACAGCAGAGTGACTTAGTTAGATTTGACAATGCATTGACTATACTAATTTGACAATGTAAGATTTTAAAGCAACTGTGGTATATCCATGTTTTCCCTTTGTTAAATCCAGGTTAAGTTTCTTGAAGGCAAAATATTTTGCCATTTGCCAAGACAGTGTTGCAATGGGTTTTGACCTACCATGCAATGTTTCTGATGGTTGCTGTTATTCACAATCAAGACGCTCAGTGTTTCTACTATAGTTGAAGCATTGTTGTCTTGTGCATATTTCAAAAATATATATATGGTCAAAGACAAAACTAATATTTCGATATCTTTTGTTTGTCATATTTCATCGAACATCATTTCTATATTCTAGTTCCTGCTGCAGTAGAGAATGTGATCATAGAGAATATCACCACCAATTCTGTTCTCCTGATCTGGCAAACACCTGAAGGGAACAGAAGTTCATATGAATTAGAAGTTTTAGGCAATTCATCATCGGTTGTGAGCCTTAATTCTAATGATACATCTTACCTTGTGGACCAGTTAATACCTGGGAACTTTTACACATTCAATATCTATGCCAAAGGTGGAAACGGTTTGACTGGGGGCATCGCAGAAAACTATACCTTCACAGGTAGACATAAAATAGCAGGTTGATATCTTATTATAAAATTTGAAAAGCAAAATGATAGCTAAATAATTAACTTTCAGAAGATAAAAATAAACGGCATGTTAGTTGAAAGGAACATTAATTTGGTAAATATATACTAATGAGTTTAAGGTGACAGCAGAGTGAGTTAGTTAGATTTGACAATGCATTGACTATACTAATTTGACAATGTAAGATTTTAAAGAAAGTGTGGTATATCCATGTTTTCCCTATGTTAAATCCAGGTTAAGTTTCTTGAAGGCAAAATCTTTTGCCATTTGCCAAGACAGTGTTGCAATGGGTTTTGACCTACCATGCAATGTTTCTGATGGTTGCTGTTATTCACAATCAAGACGCTCAGTGTTTCTACTATAGTTGAAGCATTGTTGTCTTGTGCATATTTCAAAAATATATATATGGTCAAAGACAAAACTAATATTTCAATATCCTTCGTTTATGTCATATTTCATCGAACATCATTTCTATATTCTAGTTTCTGCTGCAGTAGAGAATGTGATCATAGAGAATATCACCACCAATTCTGTTCTCCTGATCTGGCAAACACCTGAAGGGAACAGAAGTTCATATGAATTAGAAGTTTTAGGCGATTCAGCATCGGTTGTGAGCCTTAATTCTAATGACACATCTTACCTTGTGGACCAGTTAATACCTGGGAACTTTTACACATTCAATTTCTATGCCAAAGCTGGAAACGGTTTGACTGGGGGCATCGCAGAAAACTATACATACACAGGTAAACATAGAATAGCAGGTTGATATCTCACTATAAAATTTGAAAAGCAAATGATAGCTAAATAATTACAATTCAGAAGATAAAAATAAACTGCATGTTAGTTGAAAGGAACCTTAATTTGGTAAATATATACTGATAAGTTTAAGGTGACAGCAGAGTGACTTAGTTAGATTTGACAATGCATTGACTATACTAATTTGACAATGTAAGATTTTAAAACAACTGTGGTATATCCATGTTTTCAGTTTGTTAAATCCACGTTAAGTTTCTTGAAGGCAAAATCTTTTGCCATTTGCCAAGACAGTGTTGCAATGGGTTTTGACCTGAAATGCAATGTTTCTGATGGTTGTTGTTATTCACAGTCAAGGCGCTCAGTGTTTCTACTATAGTTGAAGCATTGTTGTCTTGTGCATATTTCAAAAATATATATATGGTCAAAGACAAAACTAATATTTCAATATCCTTCGTTTATGTCATATTTCATCGAACATCATTTCTATATTCTAGTTCCTGCTGCAGTAGAGAATGTGATCATAGAGAATATCACCACCAATTCTGTTCTCCTGATCTGGCAAACACCTGAAGGGAACAGAAGTTCATATGAATTAGAAGTTTTAGGCGATTCATCATCGGTTGTGAGCCTTAATTCTAATGACACATCTTACCTTGTGGACCAGTTAATACCTGGGAACTTTTACACATTCAATGTCTATGCCAAAGCTGGAAACGGTTTGACTGGGGGCATCGCAGAAAACTATACATTCACAGGTAAACATAAAATAGCAGGTTGATATCTTATTGTAAAATTTGAAAAGCAAAATGATAGCTAAATAATTAACTTTCAGAAGATAAAAATAAACGGCATGTTAGTTGAAAGGAACATTAATTTGGTAAATATATACTAATGAGTTTAAGGTGACAGCAGAGTGAATTAGTTAGATTTGACAATGCATTGACTATACTAATTTGACAATGTAAGATTTTAAAGAAACTGTGGTATATCCATGTTTTCCCTATGTTAAATCCAGGTTAAGTTTCTTGAAGGCAAAATCTTTTGCCATTTGCCAAGACAGTGTTGCAATGGGTTTTGACCTACCATGCAATGTTTCTGATGGTTGCTGTTATTCACAATCAAGGCGCTCAGTCTTTCTATTACAGTTGAAGCATTGTTGTCTTGTGCATATTTCAAAAATATATATATGGTCAAAGGCAAAACTAATATTTCAATATCTTTTGTTCATGTCATATTTCATCGAACATCATTTCTATATTCTAGTTCCTGCTGCAGTAGAGAATGTGATCATAGAGAATATCACAACCAATTCTGTTCTCCTGATCTGGCAAACACCTGAAGGGAACAGAAGTTCATATGAATTAGAAGTTTTAGGCGATTCATCATCGGTTGTGAGCCTTAATTCTAATGACACATCTTACCTTGTGGACCAGTTAATACCTGGGAACTTTTACACATTCAATTTCTATGCCAAAGCTGGAAACGGTTTGACTGGGGGCATCGCAGAAAACTATACATACACAGGTAAACATAGAATAGCAGGTTGATATCTCACTATAAAATTTGAAAAGCAAATGATAGCTAAATAATTACAATTCAGAAGATAAAAATAAACTGCATGTTAGTTGAAAGGAACATTAATTTGGTAAATATATACTAATGAGTTTAAGGTGACAGCAGAGTGAATTAGTTAGATTTGACAATGCATTGACTATACTAATTTGACAATGTAAGATTTTAAAGCAACTGTGGTATATCCATGTTTTCCCTTTGTTAAATCCAGGTTAAGTTTCTTGAAGGCAAAATCTTTTGCCATTTGCCAAGACAGTGTTGCAATGGGTTTTGACCTACCATGCAATGTTTCTGATGGTTGCTGTTATTCACAATCAAGGCGCTCAGTGTTTCTACTATAGTTGAAGCATTGTTGTCTTGTGCATATTTCAAAAATATATATATGGTCAAAGACAAAACTAATATTTCAATATCCTTCGTTTATGTCATATTTCATCGAACATCATTTCTATATTCTAGTTCCTGCTGCAGTAGAGAATGTGATCATAGAGAATATCACCACCAATTCTGTTCTCCTGATCTGGCAAACACCTGAAGGGAACAGAAGTTCATATGAATTAGAAGTTTTAGGCGATTCATCATCGGTTGTGAGCCTTAATTCTAATGATACATCTTACCTTGTGGACCAGTTAATACCTGGGAACTTTTACACATTCAATGTCTATGCCAAAGCTGGAAACGGTTTGACTGGGGGCATCGCAGAAAACTATACATTCACAGGTAAACATAAAATAGCAGGTTGATATCTTATTATAAAATTTGAAAAGCAAAATGATAGCTAAATAATTACCTTTCAGAAGATAAAAATAAACGGCATGTTAGTTGAAAGGAACATTAATTTGGTAAATATATACTAATGAGTTTAAGGTGACAGCAGAGTGAATTAGTTAGATTTGACAATGCATTGACTATACTAATTTGACAATGTAAGATTTTAAAGCAACTGTGGTATATCCATGTTTTCCCTTTGTTAAATTCTGGTTAAGTTTCTTGAAGGCAAAATATTTGGTCATTTGCCAAGACAGTGTTGCAATGGGTTTTGACCTGCAATGCAATGTTTCTGATGGTTGCTGACTTTCACAATCAAGGCGCTCAGTGTTTCTATTATAGTTGAAGCACTGTTATCTTGTGCATATTTCAAAAATATATATATGGTCAAAAACAAAACTAATATTTTGATATTTTTTGTTTATGTCATATTTCATCGAACATCATTTCTATATTCTAGTTCCTGCTGCAGTAGAGAATGTGATCATAGAGAATATCACCACCAATTCTGTTCTCCTGATCTGGCAAACACCTGAAGGGAACAGAAGTTCATATGAATTAGAAGTTTTAGGCGATTCAGCATCGGTTGTGAGCATTAATTCTAATGACACATCTTACCTTGTGGACCAGTTAATACCTGGGAACTTTTACACATTCAATGTCTATGCCAAAGCTGGAAACGGTTTGACTGGGGGCATCGCAGAAAACTATACATACACAGGTAAACATAGAATAGCAGGTTGATATCTCATTATAAAATTTGAAAAGCAAATGATAGCTAAATAATTACAATTCAGAAGATAAAAATAAACTGCTTGTTAGTTGAAAGGAACTTTAATTTGGTAAATATACTAATAAGTTTAAGGTGACAGCAGAGTGACTTAGTTAGATTTGACAATGCATTGACTATACTAATTTGACAATGTAAGATTTTAAAGCAACTGTGGTATATCCATGTTTTCCCTTTGTTAAATCCAGGTTAAGTTTCTTGAAGGCAAAATATTTTGCCATTTGCCAAGACAGTGTTGCAATGGGTTTTGACCTACCATGCAATGTTTCTGATGGTTGCTGTTATTCACAATCAAGACGCTCAGTGTTTCTACTATAGTTGAAGCATTGTTGTCTTGTGCATATTTCAAAAATATATATATGGTCAAAGACAAAACTAATATTTCGATATCTTTTGTTTGTCATATTTCATCGAACATCATTTCTATATTCTAGTTCCTGCTGCAGTAGAGAATGTGATCATAGAGAATATCACCACCAATTCTGTTCTCCTGATCTGGCAAACACCTGAAGGGAACAGAAGTTCATATGAATTAGAAGTTTTAGGCGATTCATCATCGGTTGTGAGCCTTAATTCTAATGATACATCTTACCTTGTGGACCAGTTAATACCTGGGAACTTTTACACATTCAATATCTATGCCAAAGGTGGAAACGGTTTGACTGGGGGCATCGCAGAAAACTATACATTCACAGGTAGACATAAAATAGCAGGTTGATATCTTATTATAAAATTTGAAAAGCAAAATGATAGCTAAATAATTAACTTTCAGAAGATAAAAATAAACGGCATGTTAGTTGAAAGGAACATTAATTTGGTAAATATATACTAATGAGTTTAAGGTGACAGCAGAGTGAGTTAGTTAGATTTGACAATGCATTGACTATACTAATTTGACAATGTAAGATTTTAAAGAAAGTGTGGTATATCCATGTTTTCCCTATGTTAAATCCAGGTTAAGTTTCTTGAAGGCAAAATCTTTTGCCATTTGCCAAGACAGTGTTGCAATGGGTTTTGACCTACCATGCAATGTTTCTGATGGTTGCTGTTATTCACAATCAAGGCGCTCAGTCTTTCTATTACAGTTGAAGCATTGTTGTCTTGTGCTTATTTCAAAAATATATATATGGTCAAAGGCAAAACTAATATTTCAATATCTTTTGTTCATGTCATATTTCATCGAACATCATTTCTATATTCTAGTTCCTGCTGCAGTAGAGAATGTGATCATAGAGAATATCACCACCAATTCTGTTCTCCTGATCTGGCAAACACCTGAAGGGAACAGAAGTTCATATGAATTAGAAGTTTTAGGCGATTCATCATCGGTTGTGAGCCTTAATTCTAATGACACATCTTACCTTGTGGACCAGTTAATACCTGGGAACTTTTACACATTCAATATCTATGCCAAAGCTGGAAACGGTTTGACTGGGGGCATCGCAGAAAACTATACATACACAGGTAAACATAGAATAGCAGGTTGATATCTCACTATAAAATTTGAAAAGCAAATGATAGCTAAATAATTAAATTCAGAAGATAAAAATAAACTGCATGTTAGTTGAAAGGAACCTTAATTTGGTAAATATATACTAATAAGTTTAAGGTGACAGCAGAGTGACTTAGTTAGATTTGACAATGCATTGACTATACTAATTTGACAATGTAAGATTTTAAAACAACTGTGGTATATCCATGTTTTCAGTTTGTTAAATCCACGTTAAGTTTCTTGAAGGCAAAATCTTTTGCCATTTGCCAAGACAGTGTTGCAATGGGTTTTGACCTGAAATGCAATGTTTCTGATGGTTGTTGTTATTCACAAGTCAAGGCGCTCAGTGTTTCTACTATAGTTGAAGCATTGTTGTCTTGTGCATATTTCAAAAATATATATATGGTCAAAGACAAAACTAATATTTCAATATCCTTCGTTTATGTCATATTTCATCGAACATCATTTCTATATTCTAGTTCCTGCTGCAGTAGAGAATGTGATCATAGAGAATATCACCACCAATTCTGTTCTCCTGATCTGGCAAACACCTGAAGGGAACAGAAGTTCATATGAATTAGAAGTTTTAGGCGATTCATCATCGGTTGTGAGCCTTAATTCTAATGATACATCTTACCTTGTGGACCAGTTAATACCTGGGAACTTTTACACATTCAATGTCTATGCCAAAGCTGGAAACGGTTTGACTGGGGGCATCGCAGAAAACTATACATTCACAGGTAAACATAAAATAGCAGGTTGATATCTTATTATAAAATTTGAAAAGCAAAATGATAGCTAAATAATTAACTTTCAGAAGATAAAAATAAACGGCATGTTAGTTGAAAGGAACATTAATTTGGTAAATATATACTAATGAGTTTAAGGTGACAGCAGAGTGAATTAGTTAGATTTGACAATGCATTGACTATACTAATTTGACAATGTAAGATTTTAAAGAAACTGTGGTATATCCATGTTTTCCCTTGTTAAATCCAGGTTAAGTTTCTTGAAGGCAAAATCTTTTGCCATTTGCCAAGACAGTGTTGCAATGGGTTTTGACCTACCATGCAATGTTTCTGATGGTTGCTGTTATTCACAATCAAGGCGCTCAGTGTTTCTATTATAGTTGAAGCATTGTTGTCTTGTGCATATTTCAAAAATATATATATGGTCAAAGCAAAACTAATATTTCAATATCTTTTGTTTATGTCATATTTCATCGAACATCATTTCTATATTCTAGTTCCTGCTGCAGTAGAGAATGTGATCATAGAGAATATCACCACCAATTCTGTTCTCCTGATCTGGCAAACACCTGAAGGGAACAGAAGTTCATATGAATTAGAAGTTTTAGGCGATTCATCATCGGTTGTGAGCCTTAATTCTAATGACACATCTTACCTTGTGGACCAGTTAATACCTGGGAACTTTTACACATTCAATATCTATGCCAAAGCTGGAAACGGTTTGACTGGGGGCATCGCAGAAAACTATACATTCACAGGTAAACATAAAATAGCAGGTTGATATCTTATTATAAAATTTGAAAAGCAAAATGATAGCTAAATAATTAACTTTCAGAAGATAAAAATAAACGGCATGTTAGTTGAAAGGAACATTAATTTGGTAAATATATACTAATGAGTTTAAGGTGACAGCAGAGTGAATTAGTTAGATTTGACAATGCATTGACTATACTAATTTGACAATGTAAGATTTTAAAGAAACTGTGGTATATCCATGTTTTCCCTATGTTAAATCCAGGTTAAGTTTCTTGAAGGCAAAATCTTTTGCCATTTGCCAAGACAGTGTTGCAATGGGTTTTGACCTACCATGCAATGTTTCTGATGGTTGCTGTTATTCACAATCAAGGCGCTCAGTGTTTCTATTACAGTTGAAGCATTGTTGTCTTGTGCATATTTCAAAAATATATATATGGTCAAAGGCAAAACTAATATTTCAATATCTTTTGTTCATGTCATATTTCATCGAACATCATTTCTATATTCTAGTTCCTGCTGCAGTAGAGAATGTGATCATAGAGAATATCACCACCAATTCTGTTCTCCTGATCTGGCAAACACCTGAAGGGAACAGAAGTTCATATGAATTAGAAGTTTTAGGCGATTCATCATCGGTTGTGAGCCTTAATTCTAATGATACATCTTACCTTGTGGACCAGTTAATACCTGGGAACTTTTACACATTCAATATCTATGCCAAAGCTGGAAACGGTTTGACTGGGGGCATCGCAGAAAACTATACATTCACAGGTAAACATAAAATAGCAGGTTGATATCTTATTATAAAATTTGAAAAGCAAAATGATAGCTAAATAATTACCTTTCAGAAGATAAAAATAAACTGCATGTTAGTTGAAAGGAACCTTAATTTGGTAAATATATACTAATAAGTTTAAGGTGACAGCAGAGTGACTTAGTTAGATTTGACAATGCATTGACTATACTAATTTGACAATGTAAGATTTTAAAACAACTGTGGTATATCCATGTTTTCAGTTTGTTAAATCCACGTTAAGTTTCTTGAAGGCAAAATCTTTTGCCATTTGCCAAGACAGTGTTGCAATGGGTTTTGACCTGAAATGCAATGTTTCTGATGGTTGCTGTTATTCACAATCAAGGCGCTCAGTGTTTCTACTATAGTTGAAGCATTGTTGTCTTGTGCATATTTCAAAAATATATATATGGTCAAAGACAAAACTAATATTTCAATATCCTTCGTTTATGTCATATTTCATCGAACATCATTTCTATATTCTAGTTCCTGCTGCAGTAGAGAATGTGATCATAGAGAATATCACCACCAATTCTGTTCTCCTGATCTGGCAAACACCTGAAGGGAACAGAAGTTCATATGAATTAGAAGTTTTAGGCGATTCATCATCGGTTGTGAGCCTTAATTCTAATGATACATCTTACCTTGTGGACCAGTTAATACCTGGGAACTTTTACACATTCAATATCTATGCCAAAGCTGGAAACGGTTTGACTGGGGGCATCGCAGAAAACTATACATTCACAGGTAAACATAAAATAGCAGGTTGATATCTTATTATAAAATTTGAAAAGCAAAATGATAGCTAAATAATTAACTTTCAGAAGATAAAAATAAACGGCATGTTAGTTGAAAGGAACATTAATTTGGTAAATATATACTAATGAGTTTAAGGTGACAGCAGAGTGAATTAGTTAGATTTGACAATGCATTGACTATACTAATTTGACAATGTAAGATTTTAAAGCAACTGTGGTATATCCATGTTTTCCCTTTGTTAAAAATCCAGGTTAAGTTTCTTGAAGGCAAAATATTTGGTCATTTGCCAAGACAGTGTTGCAATGGGTTTTGACCTGCAATGCAATGTTTCTGATGGTTGCTGACTTTCACAATCAAGGCGCTCAGTGTTTCTATTATAGTTGAAGCACTGTTATCTTGTGCATATTTCAAAAATATATATATGGTCAAAAACAAAACTAATATTTTGATATTTTTTGTTTATGTCATATTTCATCGAACATCATTTCTATATTCTAGTTCCTGCTGCAGTAGAGAATGTGATCATAGAGAATATCACCACCAATTCTGTTCTCCTGATCTGGCAAACACCTGAAGGGAACAGAAGTTCATATGAATTAGAAGTTTTAGGCGATTCAGCATCGGTTGTGAGCCTTAATTCTAATGACACATCTTACCTTGTGGACCAGTTAATACCTGGGAACTTTTACACATTCAATGTCTATGCCAAAGCTGGAAACGGTTTGACTGGGGGCATCGCAGAAAACTATACATACACAGGTAAACATAGAATAGCAGGTTGATATCTCATTATAAAATTTGAAAAGCAAATGATAGCTAAATAATTACAATTCAGAAGATAAAAATAAACTGCTTGTTAGTTGAAAGGAACTTTAATTTGGTAAATATACTAATAAGTTTAAGGTGACAGCAGAGTGACTTAGTTAGATTTGACAATGCATTGACTATACTAATTTGACAATGTAAGATTTTAAAGCAACTGTGGTATATCCATGTTTTCCCTTTGTTAAATCCAGGTTAAGTTTCTTGAAGGCAAAATCTTTTGCCATTTGCCAAGACAGTGTTGCAATGGGTTTTGACCTACCATGCAATGTTTCTGATGGTTGCTGTTATTCACAATCAAGGCGCTCAGTGTTTCTACTATAGTTGAAGCATTGTTGTCTTGTGCATATTTCAAAAATATATATATGGTCAAAGACAAAACTAATATTTCAATATCCTTCGTTTATGTCATATTTCATCGAACATCATTTCTATATTCTAGTTCCTGCTGCAGTAGAGAATGTGATCATAGAGAATATCACCACCAATTCTGTTCTCCTGATCTGGCAAACACCTGAAGGGAACAGAAGTTCATATGAATTAGAAGTTTTAGGCGATTCATCATCGGTTGTGAGCCTTAATTCTAATGATACATCTTACCTTGTGGACCAGTTAATACCTGGGAACTTTTACACATTCAATGTCTATGCCAAAGCTGGAAACGGTTTGACTGGGGGCATCGCAGAAAACTATACATTCACAGGTAAACATAAAATAGCAGGTTGATATCTTATTGTAAAATTTGAAAAGCAAAATGATAGCTAAATAATTAACTTTCAGAAGATAAAAATAAACGGCATGTTAGTTGAAAGGAACATTAATTTGGTAAATATATACTAATGAGTTTAAGGTGACAGCAGAGTGAATTAGTTAGATTTGACAATGCATTGACTATACTAATTTGACAATGTAAGATTTTAAAGAAACTGTGGTATATCCATGTTTTCCCTATGTTAAATCCAGGTTAAGTTTCTTGAAGGCAAAATCTTTTGCCATTTGCCAAGACAGTGTTGCAATGGGTTTTGACCTACCATGCAATGTTTCTGATGGTTGCTGTTATTCACAATCAAGGCGCTCAGTGTTTCTATTATAGTTGAAGCATTGTTGTCTTGTGCATATTTCAAAAATATATATATGGTCAAAGGCAAAACTAATATTTCAATATCTTTTGTTCATGTCATATTTCATCGAACATCATTTCTATATTCTAGTTCCTGCTGCAGTAGAGAATGTGATCATAGAGAATATCACCACCAATTCTGTTCTCCTGATCTGGCAAACACCTGAAGGGAACAGAAGTTCATATGAATTAGAAGTTTTAGGCGATTCATCATCGGTTGTGAGCCTTAATTCTAATGACACATCTTACCTTGTGGACCAGTTAATACCTGGGAACTTTTACACATTCAATATCTATGCCAAAGCTGGAAACGGTTTGACTGGGGGCATCGCAGAAAACTATACATACACAGGTAAACATAGAATAGCAGGTTGATATCTCACTATAAAATTTGAAAAGCAAATGATAGCTAAATAATTACAATTCAGAAGATAAAAATAAACTGCATGTTAGTTGAAAGGAACCTTAATTTGGTAAATATATACTGATAAGTTTAAGGTGACAGCAGAGTGACTTAGTTAGATTTGACAATGCATTGACTATACTAATTTGACAATGTAAGATTTTAAAACAACTGTGGTATATCCATGTTTTCAGTTTGTTAAATCCACGTTAAGTTTCTTGAAGGCAAAATCTTTTGCCATTTGCCAAGACAGTGTTGCAATGGGTTTTGACCTGAAATGCAATGTTTCTGATGGTTGTTGTTATTCATAGTCAAGGCGCTCAGTGTTTCTACTATAGTTGATGCATTGTTGTCTTGTGCATATTTCAAAAATATATATATGGTCAAAGACAAAACTAATATTTCAATATCCTTCGTTTATGTCATATTTCATCGAACATCATTTCTATATTCTAGTTCCTGCTGCAGTAGAGAATGTGATCATAGAGAATATCACCACCAATTCTGTTCTCCTGATCTGGCAAACACCTGAAGGGAACAGAAGTTCATATGAATTAGAAGTTTTAGGCGATTCATCATCGGTTGTGAGCCTTAATTCTAATGATACATCTTACCTTGTGGACCAGTTAATACCTGGGAACTTTTACACATTCAATGTCTATGCCAAAGCTGGAAACGGTTTGACTGGGGGCATCGCAGAAAACTATACATTCACAGGTAAACATAAAATAGCAGGTTGATATCTTATTATAAAATTTGAAAAGCAAAATGATAGCTAAATAATTAACTTTCAGAAGATAAAAATAAACGGCATGTTAGTTGAAAGGAACATTAATTTGGTAAATATATACTAATGAGTTTAAGGTGACAGCAGAGTGAATTAGTTAGATTTGACAATGCATTGACTATACTAATTTGACAATGTAAGATTTTAAAGAAACTGTGGTATATCCATGTTTTCCCTATGTTAAATCCAGGTTAAGTTTCTTGAAGGCAAAATCTTTTGCCATTTGCCAAGACAGTGTTGCAATGGGTTTTGACCTACCATGCAATGTTTCTGATGGTTGCTGTTATTCACAATCAAGGCGCTCAGTGTTTCTATTACAGTTGAAGCATTGTTGTCTTGTGCATATTTCAAAAATATATATATGGTCAAAGGCAAAACTAATATTTCAATATCTTTTGTTCATGTCATATTTCATCGAACATCATTTCTATATTCTAGTTCCTGCTGCAGTAGAGAATGTGATCATAGAGAATATCACCACCAATTCTGTTCTCCTGATCTGGCAAACACCTGAAGGGAACAGAAGTTCATATGAATTAGAAGTTTTAGGCGATTCATCATCGGTTGTGAGCCTTAATTCTAATGACACATCTTACCTTGTGGACCAGTTAATACCTGGGAACTTTTACACATTCAATATCTATGCCAAAGCTGGAAACGGTTTGACTGGGGGCATCGCAGAAAACTATACATACACAGGTAAACATAGAATAGCAGGTTGATATCTCACTATAAAATTTGAAAAGCAAATGATAGCTAAATAATTACAATTCAGAAGATAAAAATAAACTGCATGTTAGTTGAAAGGAACCTTAATTTGGTAAATATATACTGATAAGTTTAAGGTGACAGCAGAGTGACTTAGTTAGATTTGACAATGCATTGACTATACTAATTTGACAATGTAAGATTTTAAAACAACTGTGGTATATCCATGTTTTCAGTTTGTTAAATCCACGTTAAGTTTCTTGAAGGCAAAATCTTTTGCCATTTGCCAAGACAGTGTTGCAATGGGTTTTGACCTGAAATGCAATGTTTCTGATGGTTGTTGTTATTCACAGTCAAGGCGCTCAGTGTTTCTACTATAGTTGAAGCATTGTTGTCTTGTGCATATTTCAAAAATATATATATGGTCAAAGACAAAACTAATATTTCAATATCCTTCGTTTATGTCATATTTCTATTACAGTTGAAGCATTGTTGTCTTGTGCATATTTCAAAAATATATATATGGTCAAAGGCAAAACTAATATTTCAATATCTTTTGTTCATGTCATATTTCATCGAACATCATTTCTATATTCTAGTTCCTGCTGCAGTAGAGAATGTGATCATAGAGAATATCACCACCAATTCTGTTCTCCTGATCTGGCAAACACCTGAAGGGAACAGAAGTTCATATGAATTAGAAGTTTTAGGCGATTCATCATCGGTTGTGAGCCTTAATTCTAATGACACATCTTACCTTGTGGACCAGTTAATACCTGGGAACTTTTACACATTCAATTTCTATGCCAAAGCTGGAAACGGTTTGACTGGGGGCATCGCAGAAAACTATACATACACAGGTAAACATAGAATAGCAGGTTGATATCTCACTATAAAATTTGAAAAGCAAATGATAGCTAAATAATTACAATTCAGAAGATAAAAATAAACTGCATGTTAGTTGAAAGGAACATTAATTTGGTAAATATATACTAATGAGTTTAAGGTGACAGCAGAGTGAATTAGTTAGATTTGACAATGCATTGACTATACTAATTTGACAATGTAAGATTTTAAAGCAACTGTGGTATATCCATGTTTTCCCTTTGTTAAATCCAGGTTAAGTTTCTTGAAGGCAAAATATTTTGCCATTTGCCAAGACAGTGTTGCAATGGGTTTTGACCTACCATGCAATGTTTCTGATGGTTGCTGTTATTCACAATCAAGACGCTCAGTGTTTCTACTATAGTTGAAGCATTGTTGTCTTGTGCATATTTCAAAAATATATATATGGTCAAAGACAAAACTAATATTTCAATATCCTTCGTTTATGTCATATTTCATCGAACATCATTTCTATATTCTAGTTCCTTCTGCAGTAGAGAATGTGATCATAGAGAATATCACCACCAATTCTGTTCTCCTGATCTGGCAAACACCTGAAGGGAACAGAAGTTCATATGAATTAGAAGTCTTAGGCGATTCATCATCAATTGTGAGCCTTAATTCTAATGATACATCTTACCTTGTGGACCAGTTAATACCTGGGTACTTTTACACATTCAATATCTATGCCAAAGCTGGAAACGGTTTGACTGGGGGCATCGCAGAAAACTATACATTCACAGGTAAATATAAAATAACATGTTGATATTTCATAAAATTTGAAACACAAAATGTAAGAAAAATTATACAATTTCAATTGTTAAAATAGAACCAAAACTGAAGGTAACTTAAAAGGAACATTAATTTGGTAAATATTTACTAATGCATTTGTGATGGAGAGTTGGCAATGCATTAACTAGACTAATTTGACAGTGTTTTTGAAGCAACTGTGGTACATCCATTTTTTTCACGTTGCGAAATCCAGGTCAAGTTTCTTGAGTGCAAAATCTTTTGACATTTGCCAAGACAGTGTTGCAATGAGTCATGGGCTACAATGCAATGTTTTTTATTCACAAAAAAGGTGTTCTGTGTTTATATTATATTTGAAGCACTGTTGTCTTATGCATATTTCAAAAAGATATATATATATATAAATATAGCATGCTGAAATATCATTATAAAATTTTATACCAAATGTGATAGCAAATTAATTCACTTTTAGAAGAGAAAAAGAAAGTGTATTTAAGTTGAATGGAAGATTTATCTTGTAAATATTTCCTATTGAGTGTAAGATTATAGTAAAGTAGTTAATTCAATCTCGTGGCATGATGACATTGGAAGCCATGGATGAAGCATCCGTGGATCTCGCAGTGCTAAACTGAGCATCAAGGGAATCTCGTAACGGAGGCGTAGGAGGAGTGGTGGCACTGCGTTAATTTCAGAGGGTGACAGTCGCGGTATGCTAAGCTGGAAAAAAACTTGATAATAGTGCTAGTCAGAGTGGTGAAAAAAGAGGGCAATCCCTGCAAACAGAAGTTGCACTTTGAGGCTGAGAGGCCTTGAGCTCGTGTCTCTGAAACCCTAAAACATCTCTGCCCAGGCCTTGCTCATCAGGGCCCATGGCGTGTGCATTTGCTGGCCAAGAGTTAGAACAGACTCTACGCCAAGTGGCCCCGCTGCCATGGTAGGCGAGTTAAGAGAATTGCGCGTTCAACGCTGTGAAGCTGGCATCTCGCATTGATGACTGCCCCTTCCCCTCCCTCGTGTGTGCTCGTGGCTTCAGAAGGTAGCTCGTATCAACTAAAGCTTTTGTACCCCCCTCTCCTCCTCCCAAGTGGTTTGGGCCTCTCCTGCTCCCCCTGTTTCCCAGCACCCCTTCCTCTCCTGCCCCCAGGATAAGTTTCTCTCGGCCCCTCCAGTTTAGCAAGATTTAGCTGTCCACCCATCTATGACTAACAGTGTGTCCGTGCAGGCATAAGCCTGGTGTACCCTAGTTCTCGCTACCCCTATCTTAAAACTCATTGCAAACCCCCAAAACCGGCCGTCCATTCCAAGGTATAATGTTTGATTCCCGTCCCGTGGTAAAGAGGAGAGGGAACCGGAACCAGAGGAAGAAGCAGCCCATTCCCGTGGGTCGTCGACTTCTTCGGAAGCCGACGAGGTCGGCCGCACCGCGACAGCTCCGCTCCCCCTCACCCCCCGCGTGCCACGCCATCTCGCCCTCTTAGTCATATAGTCCATCCACAGAAACCAGGTCGTGGCACATTTGTCCGAGCGCCCCTGCAGGGAGGCCGTCAACATCTCCAGATTATAGATATTTTCCACCCTGTTGACCCATTGTTGGAAGGTAGGCACTGCACGACTTTTCCAGTATATCGGTGTGGCGAAACCAACCTCGCCACTGTGAACTGGAGAAGCCTGGTTGCTCGCCTGCTCCCTTTGGACTATGGCCCTGCAGGTTAAACTGTTTATTTCCCCTGCAGAAAGGCTTATTTGTGTGATCTGAGTGCCATTCATCTAATAATGTGCACTCAGATCCCAGCTATCTGGGGATATGTGAAATGTCTGTGTGTTATGTGTAAATGTGACTTTATGTATTTTAAAGTGTTTTGTGTCTTTTTGCAACCATGTGCTTAATGGAGTCTTGTGTCTATCCTGGGAGATAATTGAATTACTCTCCAGGATAGAAGACTGTGAAACTGGTTTGGGCCAGAAAGCCATGCTTCATTTAGTCACAAAGGACTTTCCCTTAACTTTTGAACCCCTGGTCTGATTCGTGACATTTTTTAATATGTTGTTCCCCTGAATGGATTGATTGTGAATATGTAATTTTATGTGAATGTGATGTATGGTTTTAGAGTTATGAAAGTTGGGTAGAAAGTATGTTTTAACTGTATGTGTAATTGAGTTTCCTCTCAGGATAAGGGGAGGGAATATGTGGGATGTAACTGATATGTGATTGGTTGTTTTGTAACGCCCTGTGGGCTGTACTATGTTTGTGGATTGGGAATAAAGGAGACTGTATGTGACAGTACAGGAAGTTCCTGTTTTAACCCTCAAAGTGAAGTGTCGTCTCATTATTGGGGGAAGGATTTATTGTATGCTGTTCCAGTTTGACTGCTAGGAGAGTAAACCTATTCGTATGGTTCCTATTCAACTGTCTACAGCATTCATATGCTTGAGAGAATTTATTTGTTTCTCCGGTTCGGTGTTGTGGTGTCTGCTGAGTGCTTGGAGTCCTCAGGAAGCGCTAGGAGCATCCTTCAACGGAGGTACCCAGTCGGGGTGCCAGGCGATCCGTTACATTGGTGGCAAGCGGTGGGATGGCGTCCTAGTGCTAGGTAAAGCAGCTCAGAGACACAGTTCGTTTGGATTTACAAATTGAGGGCAACGCTAGCACACGTGCAGCGACCCTGGGAGCAGAGGTATCCAGCGACTTGGAGCAGACAAGTATGGAAGGCTCTGGCGACGATTGGATGGCCGAGGTGAGGCAGCGAGTGGCCCAGTATGGGGATGATTTACCCATGGAGGTACGCCGGGTGATCTGGAACCAGGTCACGGCCGAGCAAAACACAAGGCTGGCCCGAGAATTCCGACTGGCGAAAGAGAGAGAGTATGCTCAGCGGAAGGAGTGTTACAGCAGCCGAGTAGAGGCTGCATCCGAGGAGGCTAGCCGTCTCCCCCTGAGGCGGCCGCAGGAACCCGAAGTAGGGGTCCTCATAGACTGGTCCTGTGAGGAACCACAACAGGCAGGTGGAGATGGGACCGGCCCAGATCCCCAGCAGCAGCCGAAGTTGCCAGGTGCGGAAGCAGGTGGTCCTTACTCGCAAATGTTGAGGGACCTCACAGACTGGTCCTGGGAAGACCCACAGATGGCAGGTGGAGATGGGACGGCGGTCTCTCAACCGGCCCTACAGGGATGCTGGGCGGTCGGCCCAGATCTCCAGCGGCAGTGTGCACCCCAGGGAGCTGAAGGTGCAGTCCTTCCTCCCCAGCGGCAGTGTGCACCCCAGGGAGCTGAAGGTGCAGTCCTTCCTCCCCAGCATCAGTGTGTACCCCAGGGATCTGAAGGTGCCGTCCTTCCTCCCCAGCGGCACAGTGTCCTGCAGGGAGCAGAGACCGTCAGTCTCGCACCCCAACCACAGGACAAAATAATGAAAGGGGAGACAGCTGGTCCCCCTCTCCACCAGCAGAGAGTGTGTCAGGGAGAGGAGCCTGATACCCCCTCTCCCCAGCGGCAGTTTACAGTTCAGAGAGAGGAGCTTGTTACACCCTCTCTCCAGCGGCAGCCTAACCCAGCAAGGGGAGATGTTACACCCCCAACAGTGCAGATGGGACTGTAGTCTCTGCACTTACAGCACAAGGGGTAGGGACAGTCGGTCCTGTTCCCCAGCCACAGAGCGGTGTATCCAGAGGGGAGACAGTCGGTCTCTCCCTCCCACAACCAGGCTCCCACCAGGCTACTTCCGTGGTAGCACTGGCATCAGGGCAGAGTACCGCTGGTCTCTGCCCACTCAACAACCCACCAAGGCAGCCTAACAGTTGCCCACACAGTCGTGGTGAGGCACCTGGACATGGACAAAGTTCTCCTCTACCCAGGTGTAGTAACCAGTTATTGTGGGTGGGCTGTACTGCTGTTTCTGTTTTGTGGGTGGGTTGCTGGACTAACCAGGGCACTGACCGGCAGGAGGTCAGATACCCTGTTAGTCTAATTGGTAAAGGGGAGAAGTGTGGCGAAACCAACCTCGCCACTGTGAACTGGAGAAGCCTGGTTGCTCGCCTGCTCCCTTTGGACTATGGCCCTGCAGGTTAAACTGTTTATTTCCTCTGCAGAAAGGCTTATTTGTGTGATCTGAGTGCCATTCATCTAATAATGTGCACTCAGATCCCAGCTATCTGGGGATATGTGAAATGTCTGTGTGTTATGTGTAAATGTGACTTTATGTATTTAAAGTGTTTTGTGTCTTTTTGCAACCATGTGCTTAATGGAGTCTTGTGTCTATCCTGGGAGATAATTGAATTACTCTCCAGGATAGAAGACTCTGAAACTGGTTTGGGCCAGAAAGCCATGCTTCATTTAGTCACAAAGGACTTTCCCTTAACTTTTAAACCCCTGGTCTGATTCGTGCCATTTTTTAATATGTTGTTCCCCTGAATGGATTGATTGTGAATATGTAATTTTATGTGACTGTGATGTATGGTTTTAGAGTTATGAAAGTTGGGTAGAAAGTATGTTTTAACTGTATGTGTAATTGAGTTTCCTCTCAGGATAAGGGGAGGGAATATGTGGGATGTAACTGATATGTGATTGGTTGTTTTGTAACGCCCTGTGGGCTGTACTATGTTTGTGATTGGGAATAAAAGAGACTGTATGTGACAGTACAGGGAGTTCCTGTTTTAACCCTCAAAGTGAAGTGTCGTCTCATTATTGGGGGAAGGATTTATGGTATGCTGTTCCAGTTTGACTGCTAGGAGAGTAAACCTATTCGTATGGTTCCTATTCAACTGTCTACAGCATTCTTATGCTTGAGAGAAGGTATACGCTTCTCTGGTTCGGTGATTGTGGTGTCTGCTGCAGTGCTTGGAGTCTTCAGGAAGCGCTAGGAGCATCTTTCAACGGAGGTACCCAGTCGGGGTGCCAGGCGATCCGTTACACTCACTATATAGAATAATCTCCATTCCCCACACCCTAAAAAAACTTTACATTTTAAAAGAAATAAGATTTTCTTAGCTTTAGTTCCATCATGTGACGGTTTCTGTTTTCACCGCAGATGCCAATTCTCTCCGGCTAAAATTATCTTTACAGATGAAGCAATCAAATGTTTCTCCATTAAGCTGTAGTGGTTCTGGTGCTTACAGTGTCCCTTTAAATTGGTTTGTTGCCCTACGTATGCCTGGAACATTCTTTCAAGAGTCGTACTGTTGTTTGTGCGTCCACAAATTTAGTGACGTATTTCTCTCCATTTAAAGCTGTAGTGGAGTCCTTTATTTTGCAAGATTTTCTGTGGCTGTGGTTCTGGTGGCTCCTTCTGGTATTGCTGATCCATTTGTCATTTATTTCCTCATATCCTGGCTTTCATTTTTTCTCCTTTTTTTAAGTTGTCCAGTTGCTTGGATATGAAATCTCCATTCCATTCACCAAAATGTATCCCTAATTTAAAAAAAATGTAAAAAAAAAAAATTGCTCTTTGCTATCATGGAAAATATGTATATCTATCTATATGCATTATAAACTTAACTGTGCACATAATACGCATTATGTAACTATGCAACACTATATTATAAATACTGTTTACACATAAACACTGTATACATGAATAATATATAAATCTTATATGCTAATGATTTACTCTAGTCATATACTCGATATAAAAACTCTACACAAGCTGTATACATTGTATGCACTCTATACTCATGTATATGTAGATTATATACTCTAAATACCTGTTATGCTTAAAGGCACTATATATTCTACATGCGCTGTATATATATATATATATATACACACATACCATATATCCTGTGTATTCTATATACAATCTGCTATGTACATAGGTATACACCGAGTATACAATATATATACTGTATTACATTAATTCGTTATATACTCTATATATACTTGTTATGCTTAAATGCACTATACACTCTACATGCACTATACACATATATATGCCATATATCCTGTGTATTCTATATACAATCGGCAATGTACACAGGTATACACCGAATATACAATATATATACTACATTCAATAGTTACATACGCTCTATATACTTGCTATGCTTAAATGCACTATACACTCTACATACACGATATACATCTATACATATATACACCATATATCCTGTGTATTCTATATACAATCTGCAATGTATAGAGGTATACACCGAATATACAATATATATACTACATTCAATAGTTATGTTATGTATAAAATAAAGGGTGGGCCAATATTAAGAGTAGGATTTGACAGGTAAATAACTTGTTAGCAGTTGAATATTTCACGTGTAGGTACATATTATAAATGAGTCTTGGTCAATTCATCATGGGTAATTTCATGGAGTTACAACGAGAAAAAGTAGTGGAATTTAAATCTCAAAATGGCAGATCCGTTATTTTAACACAAAGAGCTTACCACCGTCACTTCAATGTAAGCTGCCATACTTTGTCCATCCTTTGAGCTGCTAAATACTTCCTGTGGGGATATCTGAAGTTGTTGGTGTATATTAACAAGCCGTGTACACTTGAGCAGATCGAGGAGAATATCCGTGCATAAATTCGAGTCTCTAACATTTGCTTTTGTAATGAACAATCCAATTGAAAGCGTCCAACTTTGCGCGGCGGTAATGGAACTCATTTAATAGATGTCATCTTCCGTACATAGTCAAGCAAATCTTCATACGCTGAGCATTCATTGTATGTAATATCATTGAAATTGGTTCATTCATAAAAAACAGTTATTCACCCCTCAAACCCTACTCTGAATTTTGGCAGATTTTAAACTATATATACAATAAAAATACATAAATGCACTATATACTCTACACTTACTCTGTACATTATACGTATTATGTAACTATACAATCTAAAATGTACACAGGTATACATCGAATATACAATATATATATATATATATATATATACTACACTAAATAGTTATATACTCTGTATATACTTGTTATGATTAAATGCACTACACACTCTACATGCACTATGCTCATATATACACCATATATCCTGTGTATTCTATATACAATCTGCAGTGTACACAGGTATACACCAAATATACAATATATATACTACATTCAATAGTTACATACACTGTATATACTTGTTATGCTTAAATGCACTATACACTCTAGAAACACTACATACACTATATACATAAATACACCATATATCCTGTTTATTCTATATACAATATGAAATCTATAGAGGTATACACCTAATATACAATATATATACTACATTCAATAGTTATATACGCTATATGTTCTTGTTATGCTTAAATGATCTATACACTCTACAGGCACTATACTCGTATATACACCATATATCCTGTGTATTCTATATACAATCTGCAGTGTACACAGGTATACACCAAATATACAATACATATACTACATTCAATAGTTACATACACTGTATATACTTGTTATGCTTAAATGCACTATACACTCTTTAAACACTACATACACTATATACATATATACACCATATATCCTGTTTATTCTATATACAATATGAAATCTATAGAGGTATACACCTAATATACAATTTATATACTACATTCAATAGTTACATACACTGTATATACTTGTTATGCTTAAATGCACTATACACTCTTTAAACACTACATACACTATATACATATATACACCATATATCCTATGTATTCTATATACAATCTGCAATGTATAGAGGTATACACCGAATATACAATATATATACTACATTCAATAGTTATGTTATGTATAAAATAAAGGGTGGGCCAATATTAAGAGTAGGATTTGACAGGTAAATAACTTGTTAGCAGTTGAATTTTTCACTTGCAGGTACATATTATAAATGAGTCTTGGTCAATTCATCATGGGTAATTTCATGGAGTTACAACGAGAAAAAGTAGTGGAATTTAAATCTCAAAAGGGCAGGTCCATTTTTTTAACGCAAAGAGCTTACCACCGTCACTTCAATGTAAGCTGCCATACTTTGTCCATCCTTTGAGCTGCTAAATACTTCCTGTGGGGATATCTGAAGTTGTTGGTGTATATTAACAAGCCGTGTACACTTGAGCAGATCAAGGAGAAGATCCGTGCATAAATTCGAGTCTCTAACATTTGCTTTTGTAATGAACAATCCAATTGAAAGCGTCCAACTTTGCAAGGCGGTAATGGAACTCATTTAATAGATGTCATCTTCCGTACATAGTCAAGCAAATCTTCATACGCTGAGCATTCATTGTATGTAATATCATTGAAATTGGTTCATTCATAAAAAACAGTTATTCACCCCTCAAACCCTACTCTGAATTTTGGCAGACTTTAAACTATATATATACAATAAAAATACATAAATGCACTATACACTCTACACTATATAAATATTTATTCAACGCACATATATACACTTTTAACACCATTGACTTTATGTATTTATACTCTTTATAGTTTATAGATATATATATATACACTCTCAATTAACTTTATACATATTTACTATATATACAATGTAAACGGTATACACACATACATAAATCTATATAATTATATTCTCCATATAGCAAGGCAGTAAGGAAAGTCTGCATTATATTCTTAATTAAGAAGGTGGGAAATACCCACAATGCACTTTCCTTACCTTCTCTTATTAATCTTTCTCGCATCCTGAACGCACTTAAGCTCTTCATATATGAGACCATCTTGAAAATGGATCCACGTAATATCCTTCCCCTTCTTCTTGATCCTCCAGTCTCTCTTTGTCCCAGATTTTGATGAACATGTAGGACACTCTGATTGGTGTTTTTAAACATTTCATCAAGCCTGGTTTTAGGTTGTCCTCCTTTTCCCTTGACACCATCTGTAAACAAGACAACTCTAGTTGAGTTGAGCATTCTGATGTTGCTATGACTACTTTTGGTTTCATATCACTGGATATAAGTGATGTCATAAACGGTTTTGTGTTGCGCAGGGAAAGTCAATGCTTCTGTAGCCCATGGATCAGCGCAGCTAAGAGGAATAGGCCTTGACAGAGCCAGGAGGTAGGCATAGCAGCCACAGGAATTTAGTGACAGCTAGCATGCTGGGTAGGGCGGAGCCATAAGGGGAGTATTTATACCAGCCATTATGTGAAGTGGCCATTTTAACTGAATCTAAGCTTACCTGTCAGTTGTGAAAGCTGCCTGCCCTGGAGGGAGAAGGCAGCAGCATGGAGGCAGCATAGCAGAACAGGCAGCATGGAGGCAGCATAGCAGAACAGGCAGCATGGAGAACAGGCAGCATGAAGAACAGGCAGTACTGAGACAGGAGGCAGCATGGAGATACAGGAGAGGCTGGAGTGAGCTGCTATTACATGATCACTCCCATCAGCAGCATGGAGAACAGGCAGTACTGAGACAGGAGGCAGCATGGAGATACAGGAGAGGCTGGAATGAGCTGCTACTACATGATCACTCCCATCAGCAGCATGGAGGCAGCATAGAAGAACAGGCAGCATGGAGGCAGCATGAAGAACAGGCAGTACTGAGACAGGAGACAGCATGGAGATACAGGAGAGGCTGGAGTGAGCTGCTACTACATGATCACTCCCATCAGCAGTATGGAGAACAGGCAGTACTGAGACAGGAGACAGCATGGAGGTACAGGAGAGGCTGGAATGAGCTGCTACTACATGATCACTCCCATCAGCAGTATGGATTCGGCACCCAGCCAGGAGGCAAGAGGGTCGGACAGCACCGGGAAGCGGCCGGCGCGCCGGTGCGCCGCGGTGCCGGTCAGGCGAGGACGGCCGCGAAGCGCGGGCCTGCTGGTAAACGCGCCCCACCCAAGATGGCGGCAGGCAGCACAGGAACCCCAGAGGAGGGCTCCAGCACGGCGGGAATGGCGGCTGGGAGAGCGGAGGAACACGTGGTCGGCAGCACTTCAGTGAGGCGTCCCGGTGAGTCCACTCTGGTCACTGAGGGGCAGGGGGCGGGCGGGACTCGGGATGTTCCAGCGCAGGCGGCCCCCCAGCAACCCAGGGGTGGCCTGGTCAGCGGGACCAGCTCGCGGGCGGCCTTAGGTGTGGCCGGGACGGGCGACAGTGCCAGGCATAGGGAGGAGGGGCGGCAGGAAGACGGCAGGATCGGACAGGGAACGGCAGAGGTTCCAGCGGGCTGCCAGGGGGTGCAAGGGGCATCTGAGCCAGGCGCAGCGGCCAACAGATGGCCAGGTACAGCGGAGAAAGGGGACACACGCAGTACAGCGCGGGATAGGGAAGTCAGGAGCAGTAGCAGTGGAAGGTTGGGCCCCTCAGGCTGCTCTCACGGGGGGCAGCGGAAGCGGGAGGAGTACAGACGGGAGCGGCGCAGCGGTGGCGCCAGGCCCGGCAGCAGGAGGTCAGCTGATCGGCAGTGGAGCAGGGACAGGAGTCCATCGCATAGCAGACGCAGTGGTTCCAGGACCAGCTGCAGGGCGGGGAGAAGGAGGTCCGCGTCCAAGGACGGGCGGGGGCGGAGGCGGCGCAGCGCATCTGGGTCATCGGGTGACAGTGCACTACGACAGCAGCGGGCCCCCAGGAGCAGGGAAGCTAGGCCGGCAAGGCGGTGCGAAGCTTGGAATTGCGGAGAAGAGCGTAGGGAGGAAGGACGGGTAGGGGCCCAGCAGTACAGACTACCCAGGTTGTCTTCTCCTTACAGGTCGCGGAGCACTACCCCTACGGTCCTGAGGAGGGATCAGGCGGATGGGAGTCGGCGTCAACCGGATGCTCCGGAGCCTGAACGGGTGGACGGAAGGTCGGCAACCCCGGAGCCTGGCACGGCCGGGGTCTCCAACGGTGAGTCCATATCTGCACAACACTCCAGACAGTTATTGGGCTATTTAAAAACACTATTGGAGGCATGGTCAGGGAAGGGGGAATCACCATTACAGTTCGGAAAGGTATGGTCCCCTGACACGGCGGTGAAGGCAATAGGGGCGGGGGTCCAACCGGCGAGCGGAGGCGAGGTAAGCGAAGCGGTATTGGCGTCCGGTGCGGCGGATGGGGGGGCTGAGTCGGCGGTCGGGTGTGGCGACATTTCGGACGCGGCACGTCAAAACGTACACGTATCTTTTGCGGGCCCCCTAGGTTGTCACCTGAAATTAGAGGTTAAAGAAAAGATTTGGAAGGGGGAGTTCATGGAAAATTTTTCTTTGCTCCCTTTGGAGGAATTCCTAGACTTGAAGGAGGAGGATAAGAAGGACGCCAAGAAGGAGGAAGAAGAAAAAAGGCGGAGGTATCGCAAGATACCGAAGACTTTGGGGAATTGGCTGAGGGCGTTCTGCATCCTGGCTAGTGTGATAGGAATAAAAAAAAAAAGGCCAGGGAACTGTGCGCAACTGTTCTGCTACTTGGATGGGATAGGCGATGCGTATCGGACGTATGGGGGCCTAGCGTGGTGGAAATATGATGAGCAGTTTCGGCAACGCTTGGCGGCCAACCCTACCATGCGGTGGGACCAAATGGACCTGCCGCTATGGATGAGGATTATGATGGCGCAGAAGGCTGCGCCCTTTCTCGGGGCAGCTGGGACAGCCTCAGGCGTGGCTGTGCCAGCGGGACAAAAGAAGGGCCTGTGCTGGACGTACAACGAGGGTCACGGCGCCAGCAGATGCTTCAAGAAAGGTAAGCTCAATGCAGGGGGTGGAACCGCAGGGGTGGCGGCCACCTCGGCTGCAACTGGGGGCGTCCCCAGTGAGGTTAGGAGCGATGTTGCCTTGGCTAAGGCAATACGCTAACCAGGAGGATGCAGCGTTCCTGTGGCGGGGTTTTAGGGAGTGCTTCGTGATCCCCTTCACGGTTAAGGAACCAGGGGCGGTTTGTGCCAATCTTAAATCGGTGCGGGAACGCCCGGAGGTAGTGCGGGAAAAGATGGCCAAAGAGGTCCTTTTGGGGAGGATGGCGGGGCCGTTCCCGTATCCTCCTATAGCGGAGTTGCGGATATCCCCACTTGGAGTGGTCCCCACAAAAGAGGCTGGCAAGTTTAGGTTGATTCATCATTTATCGTATCCTAAAGGGTCATCGGTGAATGATGACATCGACGCAGCACTCTGTTCAGTATCTTACACATCATTTGACAGGGCAGTCGAGTTGGTACGGAGAGCTGGGCGAGGAGCGCTGATGGCGAAGGTGGACGTGGAGGCAGCGTTTCGGCTGCTTCCCATACACCCGTCATGTCATCACCCCTTGGGGTGTTGTTTTGAAGGGGGCTTCTTTGTGAATCTGTGCTTGCCGATGGGTTGTTCCATCTCGTGCGCCTATTTCGAGAAGTTTAGCACTTTTCTGGAATGGGTAGTGCGACGGGAATCGGAGGGGGGGCACGGTTGTGCATTACCTGGACGACTTCTTATGTGTCGGCCCTCGAGGCTCAGACCGGTGCAAGCAGATACTACGGGTGTTCCAATGGGTAGCGCAGACGATGGGGGTTCCTTTGGCGGAGGACAAGACCGTGGGACCCGCCACGTGTCTTAGTTTTCTGGGTTTGGAGATCGATTCGAAGATCGGGGAATGTAGATTACCACAGGACAAGTTGCGCAAGCTGAAAGACTTGGTGCACACAATTGGGAGAGCACGGAAGGTGACGCTGAGGGGATTACAGTCTCTGGTAGGGAGCCTGAACTTTGCGTGCAGGGTCATACCCATGGGGAGGGTTTTCTGTAGACGATTGGCGCGGGCGACGAGCGGGATACGGATGCCGTCACACTATATCAGGGTTTCCGCGGACATGAGGGCGGACTTAGAGGTTTGGGATCGTTTTTTGAGGGACTTCAATGGCAAGGCCTTTTTTCGGGAGCAAGTGGTGTCTTCGGAAGCAGTGGGGCTGTTTACGGACGCTTCGAGACGCCATGCTTGGAGGATCGATACAGAATCCTATGGCACCGGGCAGAGGGACTGCCTATGTGAACTTTGAGATATGTGGGACAAGGCGGTTGGTTTCACTGTGGGGGCCCAGTCAAAGGAGGGGCGAAGGGATACCTTGCGGTGGTTCCTAAGCCGTTTGTTTGTTCAGCGTTAGCTCCATCAGCAAGGGACAGGAGCATGGTGGCATTGTCGTTAGGGTTTAAACTGACTGATTGGGAGGAAGTGACGGAACGTTGTCACGTCCGTCAGGCATCGCGGGTCTTACGGAGAGATATGAAATATGTCGGTGGCGGGTTTCCTTGGGTAACCCAACGCCTGGTGGTGTATTACCCTACTTTTGCAGTGAGTTTGCTTGCGGTGGCCTTTTCGGAGGCTTGGGGCAATTTGGATTGGGGAACTGGTGAGTGCCTTCGGGCAGGTGTTGGGGAGTTCTACACTTGGTTGTCGAACCTTAGTCGGTTAAGGTAACGATTCAGTAGGGTTGTTCAAGAACGAATGTGTCTGGTAAAGGAGGTTTGGTAAAGCTATATTCCCTGCCGGGGTCACGGGTACGCCCGGTGTTAAGCGCATCATGCTACTTGGAGCTTTGCCCGGACATCCCGGGTGGCTTACTGGTAAAAGGGGACAGATCGGTGCTGTCACGATTCCATTCCCGCAGGTGTTTGACAATGTTGGGTTTGGATCCCGGGCACTTTGGGACCCATTCTTCCCAGGTGATGGCGGTAACAGAGGCACCCCACCTGGTTTTAAGTGAGGACCTAGGGAAACGTTTAGGCAGGTGGGAGTCAGTACGGTTTAAGCCCTGTTTCAGGCCAGTCTATTTGGTTTAATGGCTATGGACGTATGGGTTTGTGTTTGGGGCTATGCCGTGTCGCTAATTACTTTCGTTTCAGGTTTGGTGACATGGTTGGTGGGTCATTCTTATATCTAAGGGGCACAGATGGGAGCCGCGTTTCAGTTCAAACGTAACTGGGCTTTCCTTTGAAATTGGTGGAGCAGGAGTGGTTTTGCTTTTCAGGGATTTTGGTGGCAAGACATTAGGGGAGAAATTTTTCCGGGAGGTAACAAAGGGTACTTTCCAGGACATTCTGGATATTGGCATGGTCCCGGAAAAGGAATTGATAAGGTGGAGGCAGAGGGAGGTGGACCAGCTATGGGAGCTGGCCACGGGTGTGGTGGTGGTGCAGTCCGAGATGGTTCCTTGGTTACATTGGAGACATACTACGTACCCGGCCGTGGTAGCTCGGTGTCGAGGACGACTTAATAAAAAATTGATGGCGGTATTTATCAGATGTGGGGGCGGTGTAACAGTGAGACACAACGAATTGGGAGGAAAGCTCCCTGGGTACTCCAGGTGGGATGGGGTACATTTTCGGATGTAAGGTGTGATCTGTTTAAATTGGGCCTTCAGGAAGGCATTCAACAGGCCTTATTCCGGTGTGGTGGGGGTCGCTCAGGAGCTTTAGGTGTCAAGTCCTGAGCTGTGGCGGGGAATGGCCTGGTTAAATCGGAGGGTAGATGGAGGAGAAAGTGGGCATCCTGAGGTTTAGTGTGGATTGGGCAGTGTTGCACGTGGTTGGTAGGTTCGAGCCCGTCGGTGGCTCCGAACCTGGGGGTGTGGTGGTGTCTTGGCACACCCTACACTGGAACTGGTGGGTAGCGGTGTCTTGGTACACCCCTACAATGGATATGGTGGGTAGCGGTGTCTTGGTACACCCCTACAATGGATATGGTGGGTAGCGGTGTCTCTGTACACCCCTACAATTTAACCTGGTGGAAATGTGGTCAAATTGGACGGCCAGTTTCTGTGTTAACATGTTATTTATATTGTTATCTATTGTTATTATTGTGGGGTCATTGCTAGGGGTATGTTATGTATATGGGGGAGGTTAACATTATTAAGATTTGTTGGCAATGACCCCATTTGTTATTCCTTAATTATTTATTAATAATTTAATAAAGCTGTGGACAAATTATTTCCAACAGTATAACCTGTGTCCGTGTTTTAATGGGGGTTGGGGTAAGGTTAGCGCATATGCCGGCAAATCCGACTGTGCGCCTGTCATGTAGCCCATGGATCAGCGCAGCTAAGAGGAATAGGCCTTGACAGAGCCAGGAGGTAGGCATAGCAGCCACAGGAATTTAGTGACAGCTAGCATGCTGGGTAGGGCGGAGCCATAAGGGGAGTATTTATACCAGCCATTATATGAAGTGGCCATTTTAACTGAACCTAAGCTTACCTGTCAGTTGTCCCTCCCACCCTCCCTGTATTTGGTTAGGTTAGTTGATTTCCCGTTTTTTCACAGCGGCGGGGAATGGCCTGGTTAAATCGGAGGGTAGATGGAGGAGAAAGTGGGCATCCTGAGGTTTAGTGTGGATTGGGCAGTGTTGCACATGGTTGGTAGGTTCGAGCCCGTCGGTGGCTCCGAACCTGGGGGTGTGGTGGTGTCTTGGTACACCCTACACTGGAACTGGTGGGTAGCGGTGTCTTGGTACACCCCTACAATGGATATGGTGGGTAGCGGTGTCTTGGTACACCCCTACAATGGATATGGTGGGTAGCGGTGTCTTGGTACACCCCTACAATCAATATGGTGGGGTGTCTCGGTACACCCCTACAATTTAACCTGGTGGAAATGTGGTCAAATTGGACGGCCAGTTTCTGTGTTAACATGTTATTTATATTGTTATCTATTGTTATTATTGTGGGGTCATTGCTAGGGGTATGTTATGTATATGGGGGAGGTTAACATTATTAAGATTTGTTGGCAATGACCCCATTTGTTATTCCTTAATTATTTATTAATAATTTAATAAAGCTGTGGACAAATTATTTCCAACAGTATAACCTGTGTCCGTGTTTTAATGGGGGTTTGGGTAAGGTTAGCGCATATGCCGGCAAATCCGACTGTGCGCCTGTCATGTAGCCCATGGATCAGCGCAGCTAAGAGGAATAGGCCTTGACAGAGCCAGGAGGTAGGCATAGCAGCCACAGGAATTTAGTGACAGCTAGCATGCTGGGTAGGGCGGAGCCATAAGGGGAGTATTTATACCAGCCATTATATGAAGTGGCCATTTTAACTGAACCTAAGCTTACCTGTCAGTTGTCCCTCCCACCCTCCCTGTATTTGGTTAGGTTAGTTGATTTCCCGTTTTTTCACAGCGGCGGGGAATGGCCTGGTTAAATCGGAGGGTAGATGGAGGAGAAAGTGGGCATCCTGAGGTTTAGTGTGGATTGGGCAGTGTTGCACGTGGTTGGTAGGTTCGAGCCCGTCGGTGGCTCCGAACCTGGGGGTGTGGTGGTGTCTTGGTACACCCTACACTGGAACTGGTGGGTAGCGGTGTCTTGGTACACCCCTACAATGGATATGGTGGGTAGCGGTGTCTTGGTACACCCCTACAATGGATATGGTGGGTAGCGGTGTCTCGGTACACCCCTACAATTTAACCTGGTGGAAATGTGGTCAAATTGGACGGCCAGTTTCTGTGTTAACATGTTATTTATATTGTTATCTATTGTTATTATTGTGGGGTCATTGCTAGGGGTATGTTATGTATATGGGGGAGGTTAACATTATTAAGATTTGTTGGCAATGACCCCATTTGTTATTCCTTAATTATTTATTAATAATTTAATAAAGCTGTGGACAAATTATTTCCAACAGTATAACCTGTGTCCGTGTTTTAATGGGGGTTGGGGTAAGGTTAGCGCATATGCCGGCAAATCCGACTGTGCACCTGTCAAGTGAAAAGCTCCCTCCCACAGGACAGATCTTCATACTCTATGCATTTCGTTTTTTACAACACTTTATCAAGTTCAGGTTATTGTAGCTACAAACATAATGTTATTGTTGCTGTGAATTAAAGAGCACCTGTCATTCCCCAAACAACTAAAGCTCATTAGATTGAGCGTATAATTCTATCCATACATTGTAACTGCAGTTTTGCTAGCAAATGTACAGATTAGGAGAAAAACCTCTTTAAAAATGTTTTTTTCTCCCAGCTCTCAGTCAATGCTTTGGTATCCCAAGGCATTTACTGACAAGGGAGAGTAGAAAAGACCTCCCACAAGAGGTCCCACTGCTCTCCACCCAAAGCAACCATAGCACACGTGCTGTGGTTTCCTAGGAAACTCCCTTGCTGACACTTCTAGTTCAGGCTAGGAGAATAAGAACAACTTGAAGTTACGTTACTCCGTTCCGACGCTTGCATGTTGGCAAGGAAGCCAATTTGCCAGCGTCCCTGATGAGATTTGCCCTGCTTGGGGCAAAGAAGACTATGGGAGGAGCGAAGGTAGAGTAGAGGACGGTCAGGTGGTAGGTGTTACACAAAGAGTAATAACCACAAAGCAGCGCTGGAATGGAGGAAAAGTGAGTAAAGTTTCATGTTTGTTTCTTTGTGATATATGGTTTATTCAAAGTATGTGGGTGTGATTTCAGGTACGTTCATTTTTCCAAAACAGGTTTACTTAAAATTGTGTAAGCCCAATACGTGCAACTGCAGAAAACAAAAATGAAAAAACATATTTTTTTTGTTCAGCTAGATCCACTGTGTACTGATGCACGTTTACAGTAACATGGCCAAATTATAGACCTGGTCATTTATTTCTTTAAAGGGACACTCCAGATCCCTAAAGCACTTTTTTGTCCTCTTTTTTTTGCAGATTTCAATAGATATTGACACTTTTATATATTATACTGGTTTCACACCAGACAGCAGGTCCTGTAACATCCTGTTTGGTTAGTTTATTTGGTCAAGTGGCAGCAATTGCTCAGAGCATCTGCCTTGCAAATTCTTCTCATTGAGCTGCATTGGGAAGTGTGTGTTTGGACAGCCACAGAAAGACCGGGCTGGGTTAGAAGGGTAGGGCTTGCAAAGGCAGTTCTGCAGTTTTTGCAAGCTGTTTTTAGATATAACTCCAATGAAAAAAAATGCATAATTAAATGCATGCATGTTTTAATTTGGGGTATATCTACCAAACAGTGATTTTTATTTATTTTGTATTTGGGCAGTGGAGTGTCCGTTTAAGCTTAAAATTAGCAATTAGAGACTTTTGTCTGTTTTATTAGTAGTTTGTCAGCAGGGCCGGACTGGCCCACCGGGATACCGGGAAATTTCCCGGTGGGCCGCAGCACCTGGGTCCGGTCTGACAGCCCTAATCATTGGGCTGACAGCTCCTGTGATCCCGGCCGGCCATGTACAAGGTGCCCCATGGGAGCAGGGGGAGCCAGGCGGCCGGCACAGCTCACACATGGCTGGCCGGGATCATAAAAAAAAGAATAATAATTTACGGCGGGGGCGGAGCTTATGTGGGGCGGGGCTAGCGGGGCGGGGCTTAGCGTGCGGCGGGGCTTACTGTGCGGCGGGGGCCTGGCTGACTGCAGCATGGGAAGCAGGAAGGAGTCCCTGCTTCCCCAACAACCAGCCTCCAGGACAGGGCCAGACTGGGGATACAAAGCAGCCCTGGAAAAAAAATTTGTGCCAGCCCCATAAGTCACTGCGCCATATATTGTCGCGTGTAATATGTAAGGCTATGTCTTGCCAGGACAGATGATTGAGATATATATATATATATATATATATTGCTTTTTCTAATATAAAATATTGGTCCTTTCAGGGTAAAACGTTTAATTATACAGTAAGCATACTCACATGCAGACACAGGCAATTTCACTGACATCTCAATGACACACAGAAGCTCATTGATACACAGCCTCATAGACAAACAATCTTACTGATATACATCAGCTCATTGACATAAAAACACAAGCTCACTCACTAGCAGGCACATGCATGCAAGCAAGCTCACTCACTAGCAGACGCACACACACAGCTTAATGTGGTGGTACTGGTGTCTATAGCATGTCCTACAGGCTTTTCAACGTAAACACTGACTTTTCAGAGAAAAGGCAGTGTTTACATTGCTTCAAAGTGACACTGCTAGTGACAGTCACTCAGACGGTCACTAGAGGTGCTTCCTGTGTTAGTGCACCTACATTCAGGGCCTCCACACTCTGTAGGTGCTGAACGTTCCCCATAGAGATACATTGAGTCAGGAGATGCTGATTAGAGTGGCGTTTTGCAGCCAATCCTATGGCAAAGCATTGGATTGGCTGAGATCATCAAGCTTGATGATCTCAGCTATAGAGGCAGGGCCAGTCGAGGGGAGACCAGCACGCTGCGTGGGAAAAAAAAAAAGGTGAGCAAAAACACTATTTTTAAACACACATTTACACCATGACAGACACAGAAACACACATATACCATGACAGATACACACCCCATGACACACACACATGGACAGACCATGACAGACACACACCATGACGGACAGATAGACACACACACCATGACGGACAGACACACACACACACACCATGAATGACAGACAGACACGCACACACCCCATGACAGACAGACAGACACACACACACCCCATGACACACACACACACCCCATGGCGGACGAACAGACACACACACACACACCCCATGGCGGACAGACAGACACACACCTCGTAGCCGGACAGACACACACACACACACCCCATGACAGACAGACACACACACACACCCCGCGACGAAGACAGACGCACACACACCCCATGACAGACAGACACACACACACCCGCGACAGACGAGCAGACACACACACACACACCCCCATGGCGGACAGACGCACACTATACAGACGAAGACACTATGACACAGACAGACACACACACACACACACACCCATATGACGGACAGACAGACACACACACCCCATAGCCGGACGAACAGACACACACACACACACACCCCACTTGGCCCGGACAGACACACACACACACACACACCCCATAGCGGACAGACAGACACACACACCTCACTTGGCCGGACAGACACACACACACACACACACCCCATGACGAAGACAGACACACACACACACACACCCCATGACAGACAGACACACACACACACCCCGCTGACAGACAGACACACACCCCATGACAGACAGACACACACACACACACACCCCATGGCGGACAGACACACACACTATACAGACAGACACTATGACACGGAACAGACACACTTTTTACACCCGCTGACGGACGAACAGACACACACACACACCCCTTGGCGGACAGACACACACACACACACACCCCATGACAGACAGACAGACACACACCCCATGACAGACAGACACACACACACACCCCGCTGACGGGCGAAGACACATACACACCATGACAGACAGACACATACACACACCCCATGACAGACAGACACACACACACCCCATGACAGACAGACACATACACACACACACCCCATGACAGACAGACACACACACACCCCATGACAGACAGACAGACACACACACACCCCATAACAGACAGACACACACACACACACACACCCCATGACGGACAGACACACACCATACAGACAGACACTATGACACAGACAAACAGACACACACACACCATACAGACAGACACCATGACACGGACAGACAGACACACACAACATACATACAGACAGATACACACACACACACACCATACAGACAGACAGACACCATAACACAGACAGACACATTACTAGTACCTGACACCAGGGGGAGGTCTGCTGTCGGCCACTGGGGAGGTCAACTGGCGGCCGCTGGGGGACTTGTCCTGGCGGCCGCTGGGGGGAGCTGCGCTGTCTGTGCTCTCCCGCCCTCGCGCGCTGCTGAATGAGACCAGTGCCGGAATATGACGTCATATTCCGGCGCTGGTCTCATTCAGCTGCGCACTGGGGAGCACAGACAGAGCAGCTCCCCCCAGCGGCCGCCAGAAGATCTCCCCAGCAGCCGACAGCAGACCCAGGTGTCTGCCCGGGCCCAGGTGCTGACGGCCCACCGGGAAATTTCCCGGTATCCCGGTGGGCCAGTCCGGCCCTGCTCCAGGAGCTCCAAGCAGGAGGTAAGAAGGAGGTCAGTGTGTCTGTGTGAGTGTGTGACTGTCTCTGTGTGAGTGTGTGACTGCCTGTGAGTGTGTGACTGTCTGTGTGTGACTGCCTGTGAGTGTGTGACTGCCTGTGTGACTGTCTGTGTGTGACTGCCTGTGTGAGTGTGTGACTGTCTGTGTGTGACTGTCTGTGTGTGACTGTGTGACTGTGTGACAGTCTGTCTGTGTGTGTGACTGTCTGTGTGTGACTGCCTGTGAGTGTGTGACTGTCTGTGTGAGTGTGTGACTGTCTGTGTGTGACAGTCTCTGTGTGAGTGTGTGACTGCCTGTGTGTGACTGCCTGTGTGTGACTGCCTGTGTGTGACTGTATGTGTGTGACTGCGTGACAGTCTGTCTGTGTGTGTGACTGTCTGTGTGTGACTGCCTGTGAGTGTGTGACTGTCTGTGTGTGACTGCCTGTGAGTGTGTGACTGTCTGTGTGAGTGCGTGGACCGTCTGTGTGAGACTGCCTGTGTGAGTGTGTGTGACTGTCTGTGAGTGTGTGACTGTCTGTGTGTGTGAGTGTGTGACTGTCTGTGTGTGATAGTCTGTGTGTGTGTGTGACAGTCTGTGTGTGCGACAGTTCCTCGTGTGTGTGCGTGTGGACAGTCTGTGTGGAGTGTGTGATAAAATTGTGTGTGACTGTCTGTGTGAGTGTGTGACTGTCTGTGTGAGTGTGTGACTGTCTGTGTGTGACTGCCTGTGAGTTTGTGACTGTCTGTGTGAGTGTGTGACTGACTGTGGGGCGGGGCCAGCGGGGCGGGGCTTAGCGTGCGGCGGCGGCGGGGCTTACTGTGCAGCGGGGGCCTGGCTGACTGCAGCATGGGAAGCAGGAAGGAGTCCCTGCTTCCCCAACAACCAGCCTCCAGGAGCTCCAAGCAGGAGGTAAGAAGGAGGTCAGTGTGTCTGTGTGAGTGTGTGACTGTCTGTGAGTGTGTGACTGTGACTGTGTGTGTGTGTGTGACTGTGTGTGTGTGTGTGTGTGTGTGTGTGTGTGTGTGTGTGTGTGTGTGTGTGTGCGCATCTGCTAGTGAGGGAGCCTCTGTGTGTGTGTGTGTGTGTGCCTGCTAGTGAGTTTGTGTGTGTGTGCCTGCTAGTGAGTGAGCTTGTCTGTATGGATAATATGTGTGTGTGTGTTAGTGAGCTTGTCTGTAAGGAGCATGGGTGTGTCGGAGCTTGTCTGTAGTAAGCATGAGTGTGATCGTGAGCTTGTCTGTAGTGACCATATGTGAGTCAGTGAGCTTATCTGTAGTGAGCATGTCTGTAGTTAATCTGTGTGTTAATGAGCTCTTCTGTAGGGAGCATGTGTGTGTCAATGGGCTTGTCTGTAGGGAGAGTGTGTGCGCATCAGTGAGCGTGTCTGCAGTGAGCGTGTGTGTGACAGCTTGTCTATAGTAAGCTTGTGTGTGTATCAGAGTTTGTCTGTACTAAATTTGTGTGTGTGCCAGTAACCTTGTCTGTGTGTGTCATTGAGATTGTCTGTCAATGAGCCTATTTGTGTGCATCAGTAAGATTGTCTGTGTCTGTGTGAGTATGCTTTACTGTATAATTGAATTACCCTAAAATAACTAATATTTTGAATTAGAAGAAGAAATGTATCAATAATATTGCATCACCAGAGCTCCAGTATCCAGGTAATTGAAATAGTTGGCTGCACTCTCAGATTTCCTTAAAATGTAACTTTTATTGAAATATTTAAGAGAAGATCAATGTTTCAGTGCCTCTTGTGGACTTTCGTCATGATCCTGATGCAAGTCCACAAGAGGGACTGAAACGTTGATCTTCTCTTAAATATTTCAATAAAAGTTACATTTAAAGGAAATCCGAGAGTGCAGCCAACTATTTCAATTGTGTGTGTGTGTGTGTGTGTGTGTGTGTGTATATGTATATGTGTATATGTATATGTATATGTGTATATGTATATATATATATATATATATATATATATATATATATATATATATATATATATATATATATATATATATATATATATATATCTCTATCTATATCTCTCCTATATAGCACAATGACTTATGGGGCTGTATGCGGCCAGTAGGCCGCGAGTTTGACATGCTTGCTGTAGGGTATAAAAATGCAGTGTTTTGTTTTTAATATAACTGCAGGCTCTTTATTGGGAACTCCACACGGAAGGCAGCATTAAAAGTCCCTGTAAACAAAATCCTAGCTCGTCTGAGCGCTTACTGACATTCCAATCCCTATCTATCAAGGGTAAAACTAAACAAAATACAGGTTTCACCAACCTTGTGTCATGAATTATCTACACTCCAGTGCTCAGTCACCTTGACTGCCAACATCTGCACTCAAGTGCTCCAAGCCAGCCTGCTGCTTCCAACCTATAAAGAAGAAACCACAAATATCCCTTACCTGCCTATTCCCACTGCTGCAGCTGATTAATTGCAGCTGAGCAATGGGTTGGAGACAGCCTGCATTCCTGGCCTGGACCTTATGTCTCCCAGTTGCTTGTAAACTGAGGAGTGGAGCACTGGCCCGCTCTACTCTCCAAACGCTCCACCCCAGGGGCCCATCTTTAAATATTATTTTATCTTGCATACCACACATACCCCCCCTGGGGTTAAATGTCATATGCTTCTCTAGAAATCTAGGGGAAAGATACTCCTTCACTGATCACACCAGGCACTTTATCACAATATAAATAAATGATCACCAATGCCACCCACTAAGAGCAGGACACAGTGGTACTCTGACCTGTGCTTGATGTGGAGCAGTAAAGAAAGAGGAAGTAGTTGGTTGGGAGGCGACTTTTATTGTATATTACTTTTTCTGATTGTTTTTTCTCTGTATGTTAATGTGCTGCTGTGGAGCCTCCTGTCATGTTATAATATTAAAGGACCACTATAGGCACCATGACCAATTCAGCTCAATGAAGTGGTCTGGGGGCCAGGTCCATCTAGGGTTAACCCCGCCTGCTGTAAACATAGCAGTTTCATTAGGGTTAATCCAGCCTCTAGTGGCTGTCTCATTGACAGCCGATGGAGGCGCTTCTCACTGGGATTTTCACAGTGAGAAGACTCCAGCGTCCATAGGAAAGCATTGAGAATGCTTTCCTATGCCAAGGGTCTCCAGGCACCATAACCAATTCATTCAGTGTCCCTTTAAAAAGTAACTATGTGCTGGGGAAGTCCAGCAAAGTTAGGCTAACAGCTGTGGGCCAGGTAAAATAAAAGATCTAAAGTGGACAAAAATGACAATAATAGCCTACTTAACCCCTTAAGGACCGTGGACGGTTCAGGACCGTCATCGGCATTTTTGCCTTGCCGACCGCTGACGGTCCTAAACCGTCCTAACGGTCTTAGTTACTTACAGCGGTGCTCCCGGTGTGGGGAGACTGCCTGCAGCCCAGACAGTCTCCCCACACTGGATTAGGACCCCTGTGGCCATGTGATCGCTCAACACAGCGATCACATGGTCACAATAGGTGTCCGTGTGTCTGCCTGCAGGGGGACTGTCTGTGATAACAGGCAGTCTCCCTGCAACTGTAAAATCATTAAAATAAAATAAAGTTAATGTTAATTAAAAAAATTATAACTATATATATGTGTGTGTGTATATATATATATATATATATATATATATATATATATATATACAAATATGTACATATAGTAATATAAAAACACACTTATTAAATTACATGTGTGTATATATATATATTCTAAAAATTAATTTATATCTGTATGAAATTTTATTCTAACTGTATTTTGATATTAATATATATTTATATCAAAATACACTTAGAATGACATTGTATATCTAAATAAAAATAATACGAAATATACATATGTCCATATACAAAATTACATAAATAATTATATAAATATACACGTAGACTTCAAATATATAAATATGCATATATATTTAAATTCTATGTGCGTTTTTATCTAATATTTTTACATAATTAAGTAATTTTATTGATTGCAATTTGAGGGACCTGCCTGCCAACCCAGGCCGAAGGTCCAGAGAATTTAATTTGCTAGCACTGTATTTTAATTTGCTAGCACTGTATTTTGTCCTGTAACGTTCTACGACACCCTAAAACCTGTGCATGGGGGTACTGTTTTACTCTGGAGACTTCGCTGAACACAAATATTAGTGATTCAAAACCGTAAAACATATCACAGCGATGATATTGTTGTGATACGTTTTCCAGTTTTGAAACACTAATATTTGTGTTCAGCAAAGTCTCCTGAGTATAACAGTACCCCCATGTACAGGTTTTATAGCATTTTTGAAAGTTACAGGGTCAAATATATATGGGTCAAATATTTTTACATTGAAAATGGCAAGGTTGGTTACGTTGCCTTTGAGAGCGTATGGTACCCCAGGAATGAGAATTACCCCCATGATGGCATACCATTTGCAAAAGCAGACAACCCAAGGTATTGCAAATGGGGTATGTCCAGTCTTTTTTAGTAACCACTTAGTCACAAACACTGGCCAAAATTAGCGTTCAATTTAGTTTTTTACTTTTTTCACACACAAACAAATATGAAAGCTAACTTTGGCCAGTGTTTTCGACTAAGTGGCTACTAAAAAAGACTGGACATACCCCATATTGAATACCCTGGGTTGTCTACTTTAAAAAAAAAAAATGTACATATGGGGTGTTATTCAGAGATTTATGACAGATAATAGTGTTACAATGTCACTATTGATAAATTTTAAACATTTATGTTTTGAAACCGCAATATCCTACTTGTAAACACTGGGTATTTTTAAACTCAGGACAAAATTTTGAATCTATTTAGCAGTTGTTTTTCATTCGCTTTTGTAGATGAGTAAAAGATTTTTCAAGTATAAGTCAAAAAACATTTATTTATTTCAATTTTTCAGTATATATATATTTTTTTTTATTAAATTTTACATGAGATTATGTAAAGAAAGCCCCTTTTGTCCCCTTTTGTCCTGAAAAAAAAAATATATAATTTGTATGGGAACAGTAAATGAGAGAGCGGAAAATTACAGCTCAACACAAACACCACAAAAGTGTAAAAATATGCCTGGTCGCAAATGTTCAACATCGCAAAAACAGTCTGGTCCTTAAGGGGTTAAATGTGCAAATCCTTAAGCCGAGAAGAGGAAAAAGACTAGTGGACATTTGCTCATAGAGTGTGTGTGTGTATCTATAGCAACCATTCACTAAGCAGCAGCTTTTGCCATTAGAAGCCATGTTTAGATCAGGAAACTTGCAGTACAGTTACAAAGGTCAAAACTTGCTGGCCACATGCATTTGTGGAGATTCCGTTTTAAAACTGGTAGGGGGGGATGGGGGGTGGTAAGGGATTATTGGCAAGAATTCATTTATTTTTCTGATTTTTTTTTTTTTTTTCTTTTCTCTATGTTAATGTGCTGCTGTGGAGTTCTAGTAAAGAGAGACTTAAAGGACCACTCTAGGCACCCAGACCACTTCAGCTTAATGAAGTGGTCTAGGTGCCAGGTCCAGCTAGGGTTAACCCATTTTTTTAATAAACATAGCAGTTTCAATAGGTCAAGAGACACTGAAGAGATGTGCTGCTGGGCACTCTCGTTTACACCTAAAACACTTAAACAGTTTTTTTGTTTTTTTTTAACGCTTGTGGCGGACACCCCAAGAGGAAGAGGGTTTTCTCCGCCTGAGCTGTTCTTTCCCCCTATTCAAAGTGATGTTACAATAATCCCAATCACGATACTCCAAGTCAGGGCATAGCTGTTCCCTACAAACATGATATGAGACTCTCTGAGACTCTAAGCAGGAACTGGTTTTGTGGTAGCCACACTCTGCTCTTTATGTAAATCCCCATGCAAGGGGTTTACTGTGACATATTCCAGGGGCATTCCCCACTGGACCTGAGAGGAGACTAGATACAGCAAACATACCCAGGACACTCCCACACAAAACAAGGTAATCCCTCCTCTGTACCTGAGAGATAATTGAGTCAAGAACTGTACTAAACTCGATTATCTCCAGGCACAGAATATATATATTTTAACATCCCGAAAGTACCCCCAATACACATGGAAACCCCACAAAAGTCACATCCCCTGATAGCCCTGATGTGGGGGACCAACATATCCAAAAATCACTCAGATCGGTTCGGGATTTCCACGGAAGTCATAATTTTGACCGACCGTGCACATGGTCCTATGCCCAAAACCATTCCAGGGAATCAGGACTAATGGTCGGTCTCTCTTTCTGGAGTACATAATTCACATGAACGGAGCCTTTAAAAGTGCAATGGGCAAGGTATATTGCAGGGCCTATAGTCCTGAGGCAGGAATCTGGCGAGCAGGCTCCTCCAGGAGCCTGTGGCAAGGTTCTGTTCGCCACAACGGTAAATGGACCATGCCAGTGGACCCCAGACACTGTGAATACTTCAATGAGCTGAAGCTGTCACAGTGCTTGTTGTGTCCTTTTAAGGATCAGCTCCTTGTAAATACCTTTTCCAGTAGTTTTATTGATACTGCTGCAGTGTTTAGAGTTTTTGTTGACTCTACACCTTATGCAAACCCATAAACCTTGCATTCTTCCTATTGATCAATACAGGGAGTTTCTTCTTCAATGCTAATGGAGTAATAATCATATGATGCCAGTTTTCTAGTATGTTTGGCTCTAAAACTCTAAGCCTCGTAACCTAGTTCACCATTGTAAATTTCCATCACTGAGACACTAATGTCAAGCCTATGGAAATATAGCATTGAATATTTTTATTGTGGAGGTTAATTGATTTACACCAAAACTAAGATGGAATCTTCACAAGACTATTATCTTGGTGGTTCTGTTAAGAGAACTCTAAATGTTTGTTTTTACATTTGTTTATTTATGTATTGTAATTCAAATTTTATTGAATATTTCAAAATATACAGTGTGTTGAAGCAAAAATTAGAAAGGGACAAACATGAAGAGACAATTTTCATATAAATAAATAAATAAAAAGAACATTTAGAAAAAAAACTGGTTTCAATTTAAATAGTTTGTGACCTCTAGGGCATTACTGTCGCTGGGCAACCCATGAGATGTGAAATTAGCCAGCCCTAATTTTAAGCATGCTGCCCTATTGGGGGTTTAAAGGGTATGTTTCATAAGATATGTGTAACAGGAACATGGTAGACCTGTCCTGCTTTATATCCCATCCCTTCTCCTCCATTACCAAGGACCACTGCCACATTCCAGGCAGGTATCGACTTCCCCTGACTGTCCTTTTTCCTTCCAGGCAGGTGTCAACCACTCTGCCTATGCTGGCTGCAAATACTACCTTTACAAATGCACTTGCAGCTCACAGGCTTAGGTTTTGTCACTATCTATCTTTACAGCATTAGTCCAGCTCTTTACCTACAGGTCCCCAGTACAGTGCAGCCATGAAGCAGGTCCTGAAACTTTGCTACTGAAATCCCTGACAGTACCAAGCAAGAGACTCAGTTCTTATTGGAACCAACACAGAGTACTTTATTTCACAAACCACTAGCCTCTATCAAGGTTACATTAGACTTATCGTGACACACTCAAAATACATGAGACATAATCTTATAGGGAAGCATACAGACAACATTATACCACAATAAAATATAACGATGCAAAGAAGGGAAAGTTAGGGGAGCATAGACAATAAAAATATACCATTCTATGTGCATTACCACTGTAACGGAACTGCTGGCACACCAACTTGGTACCTTCCGTTGACGGATGCTCCTAGCGTTTCCCGAGGGCTCCAAACACTCCACCAGACACCATAACCACCGCAGTCCCCACGAACCACCGCTGCTTGGTTGGGGTCTCGCTGTCTCCACCCACTCTGGACCCAAGACCAGGGTCCAGCTTCCAGTAGGTCGACCTCTCTTAAATCCAGAGAGCAGGAACAGGAACAAGCTCTTACCAGAGGTTAGTGATTATACCCTGGGGAGTATAGTGATTATAGCAATCCCCAAAGTGTAGTTCTCCAATCCCCCAAACATGAGCCAACTTCATGAAGGTACAAGATGATCTGTTTAATGAGCACAAAGGCATTTCTTTTATACACATTTTCAGGCAAGAGGCACACCCCCTGGACCCGATGGAACACGGGGACAAAAGGGACACAAAGCAATGGGAACAATAATTAACACAGCAACACTCCCACATACACAGTAAAACCCCTCCCCTCTATCTTGGAGATAATTGGCTTAAGTAACCGTAGTAAACCTAATTATCTCCAGGTATAGAAAATATCTCTAAGATACAACTGCAACAAAACACATTAAAATACATAACTTATGTTTCACAGAACTGAACCCCCACATGTGACATATCCCCAGATAGCTTGGATCTGAGAGCCCAATATATCCGAACAGCGCTCAGATCCCACGAATATAGTCGAATCGCCATGGGGTTCAAGTGTTTATGGAAGTCTCTTTTGACCAACCGCAAGCATGGCTTTCCTGCCCAAAACAGTTCCACAGAATTTGGCTGTGCGGCCGGTCTATTTCCCATGTTAAGGTCAGTTCAAATAGACAAATGGCAACTCTTCATGCAAATGTCAATGTTAATGTGCCGTTCGAGTTGTCAAAAGGTGTTCGATTCCCGTCGAAGTTCTGGAGAGGGTAAAGTTCAGCGGTGTTCGTGCCGTCGCGTGTCCGATTTGAGTTCCATGAACTTGAAGACCAAACACCGCTGAACGCGTTCGACTAAACAAGATGGCTGCTGCCACATGTTCGACCATACGAACGGCGACCACCCAGCCGTTCGTCAATTAGCCGCTGCTCCTGGAAGGTAAATGAGGGACACACTCCACTTGTGTGTGTGGTCCAGCAGTTCGGTGGTCCGAAGTTCTACTTCGACTACTTTGAAAGTTTAAATGGGCATTGTACCAAGTCCCAAAATGCCCAAATTGTGTACTTAAAGGGCAATACATCCCAGGGACCATAGTCACAGGGCAAGAGGCTGGCAAGCAGGCCTCTTCAAATTCCAGTGACGAAGGTGCTTTCGTCACAACCACCATAATCAAATATATGCAAAACATATTGATGACTATGAACGCACAACCAATAGACAGCGTTGTGACACACAATGTCACCGTGGATGATTGTGGTTCTCTTTCAATAAGCTGAAGAGGCCATATCCAAGATTCTGAGCTTATTTGCAGGGGTTTTAGTCCACCTCTGGCTTTTGTCAATTTGTTACCCTGGAACTATATAAATTTTACCCGGGTTTTGCTTAACTTCTATTACTGTAGCAGTTGAACCAAACAATCTTTTTACAGAGCAGTTCTTCTCGTGATGAGTGGCACTTCTATTCAGGACTAACTACTTATCCATTAAGCTTCTGAGTTTCTTTCTGTTGTTGGTGTTTAATCCGTGCACAAAAGGAAACTTTTAAGGTAATTTTCCTCAGCATTTGTTTGTTTGCAATATGGAGTGTCAATATGTGTGTGAGTACAGTGGTGTATATGTGTGTAGAGCAGCGTTTCCCAATTGGCGTACCGCGGAACCCTGGGGAAACAAAATGGCGGCGGGAGAGCACTCTCCCCTGCTCAGCTCCCTCACGCGTACAGCAGTGATGCTGGAGCCGGAATATGACGTCACTCCAGCTCCGGCATCACAAGAGGCACGTGAGGGAGCTGAGCAGGAAGATCACTGCTCCTTCACCGCCCGCACTGTACACCCACATGCCAGCCGCTCAGCAGCCCCACTGGACCCCAGGCACCGCATTCCCTGACCCTCAGCAGCCCCACGGGACCGCACACGCTCATTCGCCCCACTGGACCACAGGTACAGCATGCCCAGCCGCATCACTGGACTACAGGGACCGCACGCCCAGCCACTCAGCACCCCCACTGGACCCCAGGGACCGCACACCCAGCGCAGCAGCCCCAATGGACCACAGTGACATAGAAATTCCATGCCAGCACTCACAAAGGTAGGGAGGTTGGGTGGAGTAAAACTAAAAAAATAATAAATTGTGTCTATTAGGGAGTTTGTGTGTCTGTCAAAGAGTGTATGTTTGCTTGTCAGTGAGAGCATATATGTGTTTGTATGTGTGTCTGTCAAAGAATATTTTTGTTTGTCAGTGAGAGTGTATGTGTGTCAGGGTTTGTGTATATCAGTGTTTGTGTGTGTGTATGTATTTGTATTTGTAAGTCATTGTGTATGTGTGTCAAGGTGTGTATCTGTGTGTCAGATACATATACACACTGACACACCGATACACACACCTTGACACAGCGTGTGTGTGTGTGCCGTATGTGTATATGTGTGTCAGATTCATACACACTGGCACATACAAACAAAGAAATACAAACACAAATACACACACTTTGACACACAGATACATGCATATATACATAAACACACACACACTGGCACATACAAACACAGATGCACACACCTTGACACACAGACACTATGTTGATACACGATGTCAAAGGGTTCCACAGGAAAATTTTATTGGAAACCCCTGGTGTAGTGTCTGTGTATATGCAAATGCTTTTGTTAATGTGTGTGGTAGTGTGTAGTGTATTTGCCCTCTTCCTTTCAATGTCCCTAATCCCCTAGCTCTTCATAGCAAGTAACCTCTCGAGGAATGGGATCTGTGAAATGTAATTTTCACCTTCCTCCCTGCCACCTTCCTCTAATTCATCCCTTTCACTGCACATTTTCTCTAATCTTCATCACTGTCCGGCTTGCTTTAATTGTCACTGCTTCCCATCCTCTAAGTGCACTTACCCTATTATCTCATCACAACCCCCTTTCTTACCTAGTAGAGTCCCACGTCATGTTGTGTTTGTGCTTTATGCATTACTTTCCTATCTTCCTAGCTAGCAGTAGTTCAGGTCATCAAGGCTAGTGGCTGGTGTGAGATGGATGGAGTGTCGCCTGTATTATTACTGACAAGCACAGTTCCAGCTAAGCTCACACCATAGAGATACAGGTGTCTTTGAATTACATCACCCATCACTGCAGCCTGAGCTATAATAGACAAAGGTCCTAGATCTCCAACAGGCTTCCCTCCTACCTGGTGGCTACATGTGGTATGCTGCTGCAGGTAATTTCAAGTTCTCTTGCCAGAGCTGAATTTCCACTTGCCCATTGGGAGAAGATAAGTGGAAACTCCTGATCTCTGATGTTATGTTGTCATTTCTTGTGACCTCATCTTTGCATTGCATGTTTGCATAAATCATAAAACCTTTTTTTCCCTGTCTTTGTTGATGTTTGTATGCAGTAAACTGCAGTTACATTACAGTTCTATTTTTAAACTGGTATAACAATATAGTTATGATTTAAATGATATTTAGATTAGGGGAAACAGAATCGAAAGATGAAATGTAGTTTCATTATCTAAGTGAGTTACAAGGACGCAAGTAATAATGAAGAGATAAAAAACCTAATTTTACGTTACCTATATTATGATAAAAATAAATCTGATTTTGAGATTCAATTGTATTATGTATTTTTAACCCACCTGCTTCTTTTCCTTAATATTCCTCAGGTTAAAGAAAGGTGTTTGTTTTTTTTTTGTTTTTTTTTTGCCAATGATATACGGCAGGTTGCTTCCACACTGTCATATATCATAGTTGGATAGTTGAATCCAAAACCAAGACAGAATGTGAAGGTTTTTAAGACAGCCAGTAGAGACATCCTGAATGAAAAATTTAAACACTGCCCTTTCTCGGAAATGAAAATGTTTACTTTTGCTAGACTGCAGGGACAGACTCTATCCAATAAAACCACTACATTAAGATGTAGTTCGTTTAGTGATTAGCAGGGTCCGATTTCCCGATTAGGTATAGTAGGCACCTGCCTGCTGATGCATGCCTAGTTGTGGTGTCTGTTCTGCCTGTTAAAAGATCCCTCCTTACCTCCTGCCCATTGTCTGCTGCTTGCACAGACACATATCTAAACAGAAGTACATACATTTACACACTGCTACGCAAGCACACTCTTCAATATCCACATACTCAGAATTTCAGGGTTATTCACTAAAGGGAGAATTCACGGTGAATTCAAATTTAGGTCATAATAACCGAATTGGGAAAAATTCTCTGTTAGCGGTGTTCAATTCGACTATGAACTCAAATTTGAAATTTTCTTTGAATTCACTTTCTGAGTGGATTTTAGATTTAAGGCCAAAACAGAATGGAGTGGGAGATTGTTTTCCAATTTGACTATTGTCAAATCGTCCCGGAGCTACTGCTCACAGAGACAGGAGATGTATCTGTAATATTGTTAAGCAAGCAAAGCAGGAAGGGGAATTGGATGTACTTGTCCATCTAGGGACAAATGACTTGGCTTGCAATGAGGTTTCAGAGGTTAAGGAAGTTTTTAGTGTTTTTGCCAATGATATACGGCAGGTTGCTTCCACACTGTCATTCTCTGAAGTTCTGCCTGTGCATAACACTCAGAACGACAGGCGGATGCGTATTAGGGACTTTAATTTGTGGCTTGGTGAATGGTGTCGGGAGCAAGGATTTGGCTTTATTTCTCATGGTAGCTCTGTTTGGAATGGAAATAAGCTGTGCAAAAAAGATGGTTTGCATCTTTCTCAAAAGGGAACAAATGTTCTCAGTGAGCAGTTCAGAGGTTTTGCTAGGATGTATTTAAACTAGGAGGGGGGGGCAAAAGGGTGATAAAACATCAATCCAATTGTCCCCCAAAACAAGGACAGAAGGTGCCTGTAGCAAGTGTGTTAAAAAATGATAAGCTTAGAGTCATGTCTACAAATGCTCGCAGTTTAGGGAAAAAGATCCATGAACTTGTGGCAATAATGGCAACTGATAGTGTAGATTTAGTCGCTGTTACTGAGACATGGTATAATGAGAAAAATGACTGGGACATAGCAACACCAGGGTACTCTTTTTATATAGAAAAGATATGGAAGGCAAGAAAGTGGGAGGAGTGGCCCTGTATGTGAAGGATAGCATAAAAGTTAGTGAGACAAACCTAGAGTCCGTTTGGGTTACGTTAGAATTTGGTAATCCCACAGTAACTCGTGTCGGTGTGATTTATAGGACAAATTGAAGAGTTAGATAATCTATTAGTTGAGGAAATAGCTAAAATGACAATGAAGGGGAAGTTATCATCATGGGTGACTTTAATCTTCCTGATGTAAATTGGACAACAAAATTAGCTACTTGTGCCAGGAGCACACACATTCTAAACTCACTACTGGGATTGTCTCTAAAACAAGTTGTTGAAGAGCCAACTCGTAAAGAGGCCGTACTAGATTTGGTATCAGATATTACTGTAAGTGAAAGTTTAGGATCCAGTGATCATCAGTCAGTGTGGTTTAATATAAGAACAGTGACTGAGTCACACCACACAAAAACAAAAGTTTCAGACTTTAGAAAAACAGACTTTTCTAAAATTAGAATATGGGTAGAGGAGTCATTATCAGACTGGAGCAATTTAAATGGAGTCCAAGAGAAATGGGATTATTTAAAAGTTGCACTATTGAAGGCAACAGAAAATTGCATTAGGCTTGTCAGTAAAAGCAAAAAATTCAAGAAACCACTGTGGTACTCCGCAGATGTGGCCAAAATAGTTAAAAACAAAAAGTTAGCATTTAGGAATTATAAAAAAACCCAGAGTGAGGAAGACAAAATGATCTACAAGATTAGGCAGAAAGAGGCTAAGCAAGTTATAAGAGCTTCCAAATCACACACAGAAGAGAAAATAGCACAGTCAGTAAAAAAGGGGGACAAAACATTTTTTAGATACATAAATGAGAAAAGAAAAGTAAAACAAGGATTAGTTAGATTAAAAACAAAAGAAGGAAGGTATGTAGAAGAGGATAAAGGTCTAGCTGACTGCCTCAATGAATATTTTTGTTCTGTATTTACAGATGAAAATGAAGGAAAGGGACCTCAGTTGAGAAAAAGGATAAATGAGTCATTTATTACACGTGAGTTTACAGAGGAAGAGGTTCTATTTCAACTGTCAAAAGTAAAGACAAATAAGTCAATGGGACCTGATGGAATACACCCAAAGCTATTAAAAGAGCTTAGTGGTGTACTAGCAAAACCATTAACAGATTTATTTAACCAATCATTGTTAACAGGAGTAGTCCCAGAAGATTGGAAGTTAGCGAATGTTGTGCCCATTTACAAGAAAGGTAATAGGGAGGAGTCGGGCAACTATAGGCCAGTAAGCCTTACTTCAGTAGTGGGGAAAGTGATGGAAACCATGTTAAAGGATAGGATTGTTGAACATCTAAAAACACATGGATTTCAAGATCAGAGACAACATGGATTTACTTCAGGGAGATCATGCCAAACTAATCTTATTGATTTTTTTGATTGGGTAACTAAAATTATAGATCAGGGTGGTGCAGTAGACATTGCTTACCTAGATTTCAGTAAGGCTTTTGACACTGTTGCACATAGAAGGCTTATCAATAAACTGCAATCTTTAAGTTTGGATTCCAATATTGTTGAATGGGTAAGGCAGTGGCTGAGTGACAGGCAACAGAGGGTTGTAGTTAATGGAATATATTCGAAGCTTGGACTTGTCACCAGTGGGGTACCTCAGGGATCTGTACTTGGACCCATTCTCTTTAATATTTTTATTAGTGATATTGCAGAAGGTCTTGATGGTAAGGTATGTCTTTTGCTGATGATACTAAGATATGTAACAGGGTTGATGTTCCAGGAGGGATAAGCCAAATGACAAATGATTTAGGTAAACTAGAAAAATGGTCAGAATTGTGGCAACTGACATTTAATGTGGATAAGTGCAAGATAATGCATCTTGGACGTAAAAACCCAAGGGCAGAGAACAGAATATTTGATAGTCCTAACCTCAACAATTGAGGAAAGGGATTTAGGGGTGACTATTTCTGATGACTTAAAGGTAGGCAGACAATGTAATAGAGCAGCAGGAAATGCTAGCAGAATGCTTGGTTGTATAGGGAGAAGTATTAGCAGTAGAAAGAGGGAAGTGCTCATGCCATTGTACAGAACACTGGTGAGACCTCACTTGGAGTATTGTACACAGTACTGGAGACCGTATCTTCAGAAGGATATTGATACCTTAGAGAGGGTTCAGAGAAGGGCTACTAAACTGGTTCATGGATTGCGGGATAAAACTTACCAGGAAAGGTTAAAGGATCTTAACATGTATAGCTTGGAGGAAAGACGAGACAGGGGGGATATGATAGAAACATTTAAATATATAAAGGGAATCAACACAGTAAAGGAGGAGACTATATTTAAAAGAAGAAAAACTACCACAACAAGAGGACATAGTCTTAAATTAGAGGGATAAAGGTTTAAAAATAATATCAGGAAGTATTACTTTACTGAGAGGGTAGTGGATGCATGGAATAGCCTTCCAGCTGAAGTGGTAGAGGTTAACACAGTAAAGGAGTTTAAGCATGCGTGGGATAGGCATAAGGCTATCCTAACTATAAGATAAGGCTAGGGACTAATGAAAGTATTTAGAAAATTGGGCAGACTAGATGGGCCGAATGGTTCTTATCTGCCGTCACATTCTATGTTTCTATTGTTGCCTAAAATTTTAAAATCACTTTGGATTTAATTTTCCTACCTGTTTTATTTAAATTTTAGCAAATCAGCCTGGTTGCTCCCTTACAGCTCAGTCCAAGTGTTTAGAGGTTTCGCTCATCCTTTATTCCTATCTATATGTTGGGGGGTTTTAAACTTTACTAGTAAACTTTGAAAAACCCAAAATCTAACAGAAAGTGGCTTAGCATGTGAGAGGAGGTCCTAAGATAAAGTAATTTGTACATTTACAGTTTACTTTTAGGAATGCGAGACAGGGCTGTTGCTTACTAATAACAATTTTTGTAACTAAAATGTAGTTTCGAACAAGAACACTGTATCTTACTTACACCAACTGATTTCTAAACACATTTATTGTAATTCAAAGACACACTACTGAGATTCTTTTTTCTGTAGATCTCTGTGATGGACGCAAAAACATCAACAATAAGGAGCTCTTTAGGGTAGAAAATAGGGACCTGTGGATTTGAGGTTAAAATGGGTACTGTCCTAAATAGGGACACTTAGCAGGTATGAAACCTAGAAAGTGTGACATTTTAGAGGAGACACGACATGTAGACTATAGGGAGACTTTTTTTTATTATGAGAAAAGTGTCTGGAATTGATTTAGAGGAAAAAAAAAAAATTCGACCACAATTTATATCCTTGAGGAAGGGTCCTAACTAAAATTAGCGCACAATACATATGCAATTGTTCAGTTCCTGGCAGAAATATATTACTACTAGTTGTGTTTTTTTTTTTTTTTCTCTTTTTCATTTCAACCATAGGTTAACCATTAAAAAATGTAATTGCCATCAAATTTTTTTTTTTAATAACATTACATAACATACTGGTAATTTTTAGAAATAATCCCTCATGTTTTAATTGAAGTCCGTATAAATTCATAATTACTATTTACATATTTTTTTCTAGACAAGCTTTTAAAAAAAAAAGTTATTTTAAATTCTCTATTTACTGCAAATAACATTCCATTGTCACTAAACATGTACATGAGTGAGCTTGTGAATCTGAAGCATCATTTTGTGGGCAATAAAAACATGCCAACAGTCCACTGGCTGTGGGAAGGGAGTGCCACCACGCCAAAAAAACACTCTCCAGGTTTACTTATGAGATTATAGTGTGGCTTTGTATTTCTGCCAAGGTTCTCAAGTCTTATGGAACGCGTGGAGGGAGTTGTATATTGTATCTTTTAATTGGTCCATTAGGTGGTTCTCTCTCAATTTTTTTCTTTGAGCTTCTTTATCAGTGGGGTGGCTACCTTTTAACCAGTTCGTTGCTTAAACATTCTTGCTGCTAAAGTGATTTTGTTAAATAATCTTTGCACTTTTTTTTAGAGGCCCTGTAGAGGTTTCGATAAGCGAAAAAGCCAAGGCTCGAGCACAAATGGTCTCTTGAATATGCTTGTCGATAATCCCCTCACCTCTTCCCAAAATACCATTAATATTGGACAGGACCACCACATGTGGAAATGGGAACCTCTGTGTCTGCAGAGTCTCCAACAATCATCTGATGGGACCTTACCTATTTTGTGTAACTGTTTTGGGGTGACATGCCACCTGTATAGGGTCTTATAAAACTGCCCCTGTGATATTATGCATATCGAGACTTTGCCTGCCATTTCCCACGTATACTCCCATTTGTCACTAGTTTTGTCCTCCCTGGTCTTATTCCCACTGTGAAATATACCTCAATGGTCCCCAGACTTTGGATTGTGACCAAACATATTCATATATTTGTGAAATAAGACCTTTTTCTATATGTATGCAGATGCTTTCAAATAACGTAAGGGGTTGACCTATCATTTTATTAATCTCATTCTGCTGTGCATAATTTGCATATTTGTATATAGCTGAAGAAGACTTGACTGGTTAAGGGATGTCTCCCTTTTAAAGCTGTAAAATGTGTAATGTGTTATCCCATAAATGTAGATATCGCTGTATACTTGACTCCTAAATATTCCTGAATCCCTGCGGGTGCATCCCTGGTGAAATGTCTAGGTTTCAAAGTATCAGAGTGAAAGGTGAGGGGCTGGAATTTGTTGATTTTTTTTTGTCCCATATTTATAAGTAGGTTAGAATTCTAGGGAATTCTGTGCGACATTGGTAAGTTTGATCACTTCATTTGTGCTTCTAATTCCACCCATCTCCTCTTAACCATTGGTACATGCCACATTGCCAACTGAGCTAGTTGACCTGAGTAAGAGTACATGATTAAATTAGGAACTCCCAGTTCTCCCCTCCTACTCGCTTGCCTGTGTCTTTTGTTGTTCCAAATAAAATTATCTTTAGGCCTCTACGTGCCTTCAAGGTCCCTCTTCGTGAGTAACATTGGAAGAGCTTGAAATAAAGTCTCCTCTCAGGATCACATTAATCTTTTTACAATGCAATTCTCCGATCCATGAGATTAATTTTGTCTCCGCATGTCTCTATATCTCTTCTTTATCTGAAATAGAGACGAATAATTGGCTCTGTATTTAGCAAGGGTCAGCAAAATATGACACATGTGCCATGCATGGCACTTGTGGTGCATTTGCACAGCACTCAAGACAGCAACAGCCAAACAGGCTCTGTCCTTTCAGGAGTCCCAGTGGGACTTCAGGTATTTGCTAGTGCAACTCGAGCAGTGATTGCAGATGGTGAGGAACAATCCTCAATTTACCCATTGCAACACTTAGGAACTGATCCCAGATCACTTGGCCTTCACCTGCACCTGGCCAGGCTGGTCCCCACTGAACCCCAAGGAAGCCACCCACACTGCTAGATATATACAGAGCTGCAGAAGAAGCCCCCCTGTCATTCAAATATATAAACAGCTCACACACACCATCCCCACAAACACAACACCATTGACAATCCACACACACACACACAACCCCACAAACAAAGAACAAAATAAGCAGTATGATAACCCTTACATAAATGTAAAAACAATAAACAACTCAGGATAACTGTGAGAAACCTGAAAGAAACACACTAAAACTGAAAACAGGTGTGAGATGAAAAATTGAGTGCAACAAAATAAATTGACACCCAAATTTTAAGTCACATAGCAAAATTTGGTAGGAAAGCAGTGTTACCTTCCGTATTGAATTCAGTATTAAAATATAGTAAATTTTCAAACTTTAATACACTTTAAAAAAAGAAAATCACATTGTGTAAAATGTAACAATGGCAAATCTCACATCCAGATTAGAAATAATTAACTTGGTTTTGTTTTTTTAGAGAAGCATTTAGGTTCCCTAACTCTTAAATAACAAAGGGAAGTATTAATTTTTAATGTTGGAGTGTTCCTTTAATTACAGAAAAGGACAGAATTTAAAACGATGACCGGCTGGAAACCAAAATGGAACATGTCCGAAAATGGCTTAGAAAATGGGAAGTGGGGAAAGTAAACCAGTAAATTATTCAATATATACAAATTTAAAACATAAATATTATATTAAAGGGACACTAGTCACCTGAACAACTATGGCTTATTGTAGTTGTTCTGGTGAGTATAGTCAGTCCCTGCAGGCATTTCATTCAGAGAAAAAGCAGTGTTTACTTTGGTGCCTAGGGACACCTCTAGTGACAGTCACTGAGATGACCACTAGAGGTGCTTCCTGGGTTGTGCAGCACTTTTGTTTACCGTCTCCATGCTCTGCATGGAAGTGCTGAACTATGAGAAGATGCTTACTGGCTAGCTTGGCATATTTCTTTTGGGAGAGCATTGGAATGGCTGAGATCATCAGTTTTCATGACCTCAGCCAAGAGGTTGGATCGGCGACGGGGCAGCACCAGCAGACCCCCGCGGTGCTGGAATAAAATAAATGTGTTTTTCTACTTTTTTTTTTTAAAGGGGCAAAGAGGGGCTAGAGGGCTAAATAGTGTTTAAGACTATAGGATCAGGAATACACACTTGTATTCCTGACCCTATAGTGTTCCTTTAAGATAATCATTTTTTTTTTTATTTTTTTTTTTAAATGTCTGCTTTTCATATCAAATATTTTGGGAAATATTTTAAAAATAAATTTAATAATAGTCGACAAACCCAAACCAGTTTAAAAAAAAAAAAAAAAAAAGTTTCATTATTAAAGTTAGAGACTAGCATATCAAAATTTTAAAACATTTAATTTAGAAGGAGTGTGTTTAGTTTGGCATGTGACATGTATTATTTAAAAATATGTGAAAATCCAAGGCTTGTGATATATTCCTGCAATCAGACAAAATACATTTATATGCTTTTCCTGCAATACTTGTCTACAAACTGCTATTTAAGGACACTTATTCTTTTTATTTGTGTTAAATGCATTTGATTAGAAATGTGTATATATAGGGCGTACACAATTAAAAATTCTAAAGAATTGAACTTGTATATTGGTGCACTAAATGAGTAAGAAGAAGAACATTACTGTTGAACAAAGATCTAATCAAAATGACTATTGTCATTAAGGTACAAAATAGCCCTTGTCAAGTAGATGTAAAATGCATATTTTATTTTTTGACATTGTCATTGAAAATAAAGTTATTCTGAGGGGAATAAAATTTAGTTAATTTAATGTGCTACTGTGAGTTAAGGCTTGTTGTTTCCCTGGTAACCTGGATTGAAATAGTTTGAATATAATAAGTAGCTTTAGGGATTGAAGTAGGAAATTCTACCAGTGATGGTGGTTTAAATCACATGCCTCTTCCACCACCTTTCTTGATAATGTTCGATTACAGGATATCACTCTGAAAAAACAACAATCATTACTGTCTCCCTGAAGTAAGGAGTCTC
>OW240919.1:87620803-87668303 GCA_933207985.1 Pelobates cultripes
TGACCTTGACCGTACCCTCCTCAAAAGAGAATGTTTTTGGATCTATAGATTCCTCTACAATCACTTAAGTTATTATATCTTTAATCATATCCTAGCAGGACCCTTACATTTCTTCATTAATTAATGTCTCTATATAGTTTTACACTATCATGCCCATTATCACTTATTGAGTATTTTAGAAATCATTTGCCTTACTAGTGCATATTGATTAATCTAATATAATATATAACTTCTTTATCTATTTGATCTCAGGCATTTAAACATGAGTCCTTTGCTAGACTCTATTCTATTTTATTAGTGCAATGTTTAACATACAAAAACAGTTTACATAGGGTTAATTCTGTCTTCAGTTTCCAGTGATACGTAACACAGGTGGGCGGACCCTGTTCAAACGCTGATTATGGCGCAAACATGAATCTACACGCCCCCTAATCCGATAAATACATCGGCCGGTATTGGACCACACTTGATGCCTCTGAGGAAGGCGCTCTGAATAAGCGCCGAAACGCGCGTTAGGCAGACAGGGGACACTAGGCAGATAGAGGGAATACTCCAGACGATTTTTATACGTAGCAAGTCCTTCTTTATTTTTCTTCTCTGGGGGTTGGTTTGGTGGTAGAACGAGTGGTGCTATATATATATATATATATATATATATATATATATATATATTTTTTTTGTCAATCACATTTTTATTGGTATTTTAAGTAGTTTTTACATAACACAGAAAATATACGGTGTACAATAAGTAATAGGCAAGTTATGTGTTGCATTTACCCTTTCATCAGTTTTGTAGCCATCCCTCTCTCCTCCTCCCTCCCCCTGTAGTGGTCTCTCAGCCTAACTTCCATCCTCTCCCCCATCTATCTTGTTTTTACAATCTTTATTCAGTCTTTGCTAGTGGACTAGGTACGTTTGTAACTTAACCAACCAGTTAGAGCTGATTGCTATATAGAGACAAGAGACATCCCCTCGCTGATGTTGTAGGGACCCATCCTAGGGCAGCAACTGTTCCTCCTGTGTCTCATCCCGGGTTCTAACTCGTTTTGTGGTTGAGACTATTAGGCCTATTCAGCAAAGTATCGGATACAGGTGTAGCCCCGTAGGACCTCACACCCGGTACGGGTCTCGTCAAGGAGAGTGGTGTCGGTTTATAAACCCGTGTCTCAGCCTCCAGTAATGGGGCACTAGAGGTGGAGGTCCCTAGTGTATGTCCCCGGTGGAGATCGGCCTGTGTCTGTAGGTGCCTGTTATGCTCTATCAGTATTGTGTGGTAAGCTAGCAACCATATAGTCCTTTAGCCCAACTACCCTTCCCTTGTATTTATCTGTCAGGAGTGGCCTCTAGTACTCGCAATCGGATAGGGACAGAAATCGAGGTGGCGCCTACCATAATCTAAGGGCGTCCTGCTGGACATAATGTGTAGTACGTCATGTGTCTGTGTTCTTGGGACCTCAGTCTTACTGCCAATCATGCTATACCCCTCGCGAGGTAGGAACTCCAGGGGTACCATTTGAGGGCGCATTTGTCCGAGCGCTCTTGCAGGGAGGCCGTCATAAGTTCCATGTCATGGATGGCTTCTACCTTATCCACACATTGTCTGTACGTGGGGACTGTTGGGTGCTTCCAGTGTAGGGGTATGAGTGTTTTGGCTGCGGTGAGCAGATGTATGGTGAGTGAGTTTTTGGGTGCTATATTTTTTATGCAGTATTCAAGTATTGTGGTCCTATCAGTTGATCTTGGAACTGCATGGCAGAACAAGCGATACTATCTTTATTTTCACATGTAGAGTTCCACTGATTGTGGCTATATTAGCAGATAGTGGCTATACCTCCCATTCTAGCTTTAGATACTTATTAGCCATTTAGATAGCTACTCCCTTCTTAATCTCTGGGGGTTGCTCTGTGTATCCAAACGTGGGATACATGTACATTTCCTTTTCTGTTAATAAATACATCTATTTGTAGCAATGTACAGTGTCCTACATCATTGACATTCTGTATCATTTCAGACAAGGATCTAAGCCCTTTTTCTTTCGCTTTCTCTCTTTTTTTTTTTTTTTTTCACAGAGATTTATAGTCTGTTTGCCATTTATATAGGGAGCTGTCACTATGATATAATTCTCCCCCTTTCTCTATCCCACTGTTTATTCCAGCCCCCTTTTATTGATTCAGGACAAGGCTATGTCTTACTGCTACTCCAGTTGACCCACTAGTACCATTAGGCGTCCCTAGTGGACTATATTCTTATCCCTCTATCCTATTCGTCCCCTCTCTTTCCATTTTTTATTTTATATGTATCACATAATTCTGATTTTATTTTTTTCTATTAAAGGTTAAGTTTTAGCATTTATTCTAGGCAGGGGCTTCCTAATCGGGTAGACATTGGGGTAGGAGGGGGGTTGTTTCCCCTCTTCCCCCTTTTCCTTTAGGTCTTCCTTTTTCTTTTTTATACTTGCCTTTCCTGCAGCTCCTCCAGCTCTCCTGTGTAAATCTCGCTTGTAATGAGCCCGGCGGTTCTGGTCTGTATTATTGCAATATAAGTTGCTATAATACAGACCCTGACTCAAGTATAAGCCGAGGGGGGCTTTTTCAGCATAAAAAGTGCTGAAAAAGCTTATACTTGAGTATATACGGTAAATATATATATATATATATATATATATATATATATATATATATATATATCTCTCTCTCTCTCTACCTACCTCATATCATCATAGATTGTAAACTTTGAGCAGCGCCTTCTTCACCTCTTAAAGATTTCCCATCTATAATTCTAAAGCACTGCAGCAATATATGAATGTTCATATTAATAACTTAACTGGGTCCTGCATGCAACCATCCTCATGTTTCCTTTGAGCCAAGCACAGCCCGATACAGTTCCACACTTATTGGCTGAGCGCGCTGATACTCAGTGAAGCAAACTGGATTCTCCATGCAAAAGAATTCAGACGCTGGGGCAAGAGCACCCGGTGGAGCTCAGGGTGTGGTTAAGATGCTTCAAGTGTTCCTTTAGTGGAGAATGGCTCCTAAAGCAAATAAGTAAATCTTTAATTTTATTATAAAGATATATGATATATTTATATGCCTTTATGAGATATTATATTCATACTTGCTTCTGATCTAGCACTGTCATGACAGAGGTATCATGGTTTCTCCTGTCTCCTTCCTGCTTTACCCTTTTGGGATTTTTTTTTTTTAAAACACATATACCTTTGGGTGTACGTATGTATATATTATTTTTTCTTCTTTCATTTAATATAAAATGTCCACTAACAACACGTTCAGTTATACATTTTTCTCTATTAGTTTAAATAAGACCGTGATTGACTCACTTATTGTTAGTTGCTTAGCAACTAAGGGGAGTAAAACAAGGGTGGGGCTTAACGTCTGATCTGAATAGCAAATCCATCTACATGGAGAGACAGGCAGATTTTGCAAGGTATATTGACTTTAAAAGTAATTTTTTTTTTTTTTTTTAACCATATTCTGATACAATAGAGATATTAACAGCTTCATGGACTGGATGCTGAGTATTTTCAAAGGCCTTTTTATGGAAATGCATAGAATTAAAAATGTAACATAAAATTGTAATTATCTATGTAAGTGTCATAATTATTGAAAATGTTCCTTTTTTGTTCAGAATAGAAAATGGGATTATTAAAGGTACACTATAGTCACCAGAACCGCTACAACCTAATGTAGTGGTGCTGGTGTATAGAGCCTGTCTCTGGAGGTTGAGCATTGTAAATGCTGTCTTTTCTGAGAAAAGGCAGTGTTTACACAGCTGCCTAAGTCCACCTCTACTGGCTGATAGAATACTTCCCATAGAGATGCATTGATTTTATGCATCTCTATGAGGAGATGCCGATTGGTGGAGCATGGCGATTTCCAGCGCATGGGTTTTAACCTCCCAATGCTTTCATATCGGGAAGTATTGGATTGATGATCTTGGCCATGGAGGGGGAACAGCAGTGCAGAGATTGGTGTGCAGACACTGAACTTTCCTCAGAGCTGCATTGATTCAATGCATATCTATGAGAAGTTGCTGATTGGCCAGGGCTGTGTTGGATTGGGCTGGCTCTGTCCCTGATCTGCCTCCTTGACAGTCTCAGCCAATCCTTTTGGGGAAGCATAGTGATTGGTTCAGACCACCACTTCTGATGTCAGCAAACACAGGCAGTTTCAGAGGCAGACAGGGCAGACCCAGCAGCTTCAGACTTGAAAACAAGTAAGATTTTACTATTATTTAGGGAGGCAAGAGGGGGTGGGGGTGGGGCCAGGGGAGCTAGATGGTGGCTTTAACACTAAATGGTCAGGAAAACATGTTTGTGTTCCTGACCTTATAGTCCTCCTTTAAACATGGATTGTCCATTTTGCACTTTAACCACACAGTGCTGGATTAAACTTTTCCAACCGTTCAGATTCCATAAGCCAGAATGAGAGGTTTTGAATCTACGTCATGGAGAGGGTATAGCCAAAGTCTGATTGTTTAATGTCTAGGAAGTTGCACCAAAAGCTGGAACTTAAAAACGTTCTATATTTTCGCACAAAAGAGGTGACGGGGACTACCCATCTTACGCCCAAGTTCTAAGTTGAAGGTACTATATATTGTAGGTGCTGGGCACCCTCAAAGTGTAATCATTTTTATTTATTTATTTTAATTGTGGTTATTTGTTTAGCATTGTGATCAACTGTGATTTAAAAAAAAAATAAAAAAATTCACAAAACAAATTCATGGGGAGATCTATCCAATTGAGCAATTGTTGCCTAAAATGTGCAATTCCCTGCTGAATTACTGATAGTTCCCAGATGAGTAAATAACTGTACTGGAATAATTCTTAAAGCATTGTACTCCATAGGACTGCTAATGTTCTTGGCTGCTGAAAGGGACTCTCTAAGCTGTAATGGTTCTGATGCTTAATGTAGTGGTTCTGGTACTTAAAATCTGACCCTGCAGTCTGACAACTGTAAATACTTCCTTTTTTGAGAGACTGTAATCTTTACATTTTGTCTCTAAGGGCACCTCCAGGAGTTGTCACTCAGACAGCCCTATAGACCCATCCTTGTGCGTTCCTGCAATCTTTGTTGGACTGAAGCTTGAGGGTGAGCCTTAGGAGAATGGCTGAAATGTGCAAACCCCCTCAAAAGAGAACATGTTAACCTTACAGGGAACTGCCCTGGCCAATCCCACAGTGCTCTTGATCGGGATATTTTCTTTGTGTCCACAAAAGAGGTACACAAGGGAATAAACCTTAGATGACTTTGGCAGTAGCCCCAATTAGGATGGCCTGTTTATTCTGGAACTCTCCACGATTCGATTCACGCCACATCTGTTGTCACACCCCGTCATCCGTGGTCCAATCGAATGCTTCTCATAGAGAAATATTTGAATGGACCCTTTCACTCGCTCAGATTACATGCACATGCTCTGGGCTGGCTGCAAGGGAGAAGCTCATATCTGCATCTAAAAGTAGAAATGGTCATGGTGGTTGGACTAACCCTTCAATTGTTGGTATTTTAAAGAGCATTTCAAATTTTAGGCCAACATAAACTAACTGAATTGGAAAACTGACTGATAGGGTTATTCAGTAAAGATTGAATTCAGAATGAATTTCAAATATAAGGACTAAATAGCAGAGCTGGAAAAATGTTGGCTTTAAAGTTTAAATTCATGTTGAATTTACTGTCTGGACTATTTACTAAAGTGAGCATTTAAACTGAATTTCAAATGTTATGCAAGAGTATCTGAAATTAAAGCATAACGAACAGATGATTTATTTCCATTTATGGTATTGACCTTAAATTTTAAATTCTCATTTTAGTGAAAATCCCTCTGTAAGATGCTTTGAGCAGGGTCCACATCAACCTATTGTTTCTGTAACATTTTCTAATGGCCTCATTTATTGTTAAAAGCATAGCTGGCTTGGAGAATTGTTCCAGTTATGAATTTAAAGTGAATTTCAATTTTAAAATCAAAATGACAATTCTCCAAGCCAGCTATGCTTCTAGTTCAGGTATTTTGGCTCTGAAGTTAAAATTAATTTATTCCAACAATTCTCATTTTACAGGGCTATATTCACTAAAGTGAGAATTATTATTCTCATTATCGGCATTCATAGAACGCCAACATATTCTGCAGCGCTTTACAATATTAGAAGAGTGGGAAGATTTAGCAATAGATGAGACCACAAAATTTTACTGGAACAATAGATCGATGAGGACCCTGCTAAAAGTGCTTACAACGGGTTATTCACTGAAGTGAGAATTCAAAGAGAATTTCAAATTTAAGGTCGAAATAGCCAAAACAGAAAAATTCTCTGTCCGCTATGCTTTCACTTCAGCTACTCTGGCATAGAATTTGAAATTCAGTTCTCACTTTAATAAATATCCCTTCTTGAAAGGCCCACAAATCCCACCCCACATCATTGGCTGGAATGACAAAAATAGAAAATAATAAATATATATATGAAACATAGCTGGAGTGTCTATATTTATTTATATATAAAACCCCATGTATGCCTGTAGTTCTGTGTATCCTAGATTGTACATAAAACGTTCTCAGCACGTTGCCTTTTGTCGTGTTGTCAATAAAGTTTTAGAAAGTACGAAGAGGGGGTGTTGAGAAGATACAGGAAGTGACGTCAAATGATGGTCGTGCTGTGTGTGCAACTGAAGTGAAAGAGCTAGAGAGCAGAGGGATCGCAGGTACGGGAGTCATAGAGAGAGGGGAGGGGGGGGATAGAAGGGAATGGTCCATCCACAAACCCCCCCAGGACCTGATACCGAGCTGTGGTGACGGCCCAGCGTTGCCATGGCAGAGGATGTGCAGTGCATTGCGGCGCTCTGTGTGTGTTGAATACCCAACCGGCCGTGAAGGGGTTTTCGCTGCATGTACGTCGCTGTAATTTAGCCATCTTAACTGGTTTACATGGAGCCCGTAGGGGGCGGGGAGTGCCAGTCTGGAACGGATATTCCGTGCTAATTTACAGGCATGGGGAGGACAGCAGGACAAAGGGGAACTTTATTCCCCCTAGCCATGTCCCCACCAGCTCTCTCCAATACATTTACTGTGGTTTTGTGGGGAAACACACAATGTAGTTTCCTGCCTGGCATATTGATTTGATTCCCCTCTACCACCCACTTGCAGTGAAACCTGTTCTATTATGTGATTATTTCCCACACACCCAACCCATAACCTGCATCTATCAAAACTAAAGATATGCCTTGCACTTTCCACAAGGTCACATACAGTAAATTCCTCCATATTTTGTTTACACTATAAATCTCAAAGTATGTTATACGATTTGTTTATAGAAGTTGTGTTGACAGAATGTAATGTATCTCTTGATTTTGTTTTTTTGTTAGATGTGTTCCCCCCCCACCCCCCTAAATATTGAGAGTTAGGATGTGTTTTAAAGCGGCTTATTTAGATGGATGATATAAGCGCTCGTGACCAAGCATGTAAAATTTTAGGGCAAGTACAAAAGCTAACTTTAGCTATTCTTCATCCGTGCTATTTTGGCCTAAATCTTGAATTTATTTTTTTTCAGTTCATCAAGTTTACTTTTGTTTAACTGACTAGTTAATGGTTCACATACCAGATAAATTGCTCTCTGCACCTTCAGAATTTGAACAGTCCATCTCTTACCATAAAACACACAGAAAACCCAAACCTATTTAAAAAAAAAAATGGTTAGTTAGAAACATAGAATGTGATGGCAGATAAGAACCATTCGGCCCATCTAGTCTGCCCAATTTTCTAAATACTTTCATTAGTCCTTAGTTTTATCATATAGTTAGGACAGCCTTATGCCTATCCCACGCATGCTTAAACTCCTTTACTGTGTTAACCTCTACCACTTCAGCTGGAAGGCTGCATCCACTACCCTCTCAGTAAAGTAATACTTCCTGATATTATTTTTAAATCTTTGTCCCTCTAATTTAAGACTATGTCCTCTTGTTGTGGTAGTTTTTTTTCTTTTAAATATAGTCTCCTCCTTTACGGTGTTGATTCCCTTTATATATTTAAATGTTTCTATCATATCCCCCCTGTCTCGTCTTTCCTCCAAGCTATACATGTTAAGATCCTTTAACCTTTCCTGGTAAGTTTTATCCCGCAATCCATGAACCAGTTTAGTGGCCCTTCTCTGAACCCTCTCTAAGGTATCAATATCTGTTCAGGATTAGTATTCTTACACATTATCACATACACATGACAGGAAATATCAAAGAGGTTTATTAAACAGATAATTGCTAAGCGAAGTTCAACATTTAGACTCTGCTAAAAGAAGTGGAGTGAAAAAAACTGCTTGTTTTTTCCTAGCTGTTATTTTGATTTTTACATTTGCAATTCTTTTGGCAAGTCCACAATTTCCGGTTTACTGAACAACCCAAAAGGAAGTAAACTAGCCTTGTCACATGTGAGATCATTGTAATTTTTTTTTTATTTTTATAGTAAAGGCGTTTTAAGGTGTCATGTCTGATTTACATGGTGGCACATGAGAATGAGTCATTGGGGAATATGCTCACCTGATGCTGTCCCTTTTCATCTCTGCCATTCGATTCAGCTTCTTGCACTTCACTTTTTTTTTTTTTTTTATACTTGCAAGAAATCATTTTACTTAACATTTATTAGTTATGTAGCCAGGATAGATGGAATAACCAGAGTTGCAACATGATAAAGTGGAAGTACAGGGACATAAAAGGTGGTGAGTGCCTACTCAAACGATTTTATGTTGTAATCTGCCACAAAGCATGTCAATTTTGTATGGTTTTGTGACATTTTATTTTTTTATAATTATATCAAATAGTTTTACTTTTGTTTTCAAGATTCATAAAACACAAACCTATTGGTGTATAGTATGTAGTAGGAAATTAAAATTTTAACCCCTTTCGTGACAAAAAAAAAAAAACATGAGTATTTACATTTCTCCAAAACCACCCCTCTAGTGCCTGTCAGTCACTAGTTGCACTTTCTCATTGAAGACTTTAATTTCTTTTGAAGGTTTTCACATTTGGCATCATCACGCTGTGCATGATGCTGCCAAATGCTGTGAATATTTATCATTGGGTTTGATGATACTTATCCAAATGACTAAGAGTGATGATTGCTGCGTATGCATTATAGGTCCCAAGTATGAGAAGCATTGGATTGAACAGAAATCATCACAAGTGATGATCTCAGAAGAGTAGTAGTGGCTGCCCAGTGAAGGCCCTTCTTGATTGCAGGTGAATAAAAATTGAGTTGTTCTTTTTAATTTTTTTATTTATCTTTCATTATTTTTTGTTTTGTTTTGTTTAAATCGAAGGGAAAAAAAGAACACACTAAAGTTAAAAATATTATACTATATTATGCAATTTTATCCTTAGATTTATCAATTAAAGGGAGTCTATAGGGCAGGGTAAGCAACCTTCAGCACCCCATATGTTGTGTACTACAACTCCCATAATGCTCATGTAATCCACAACATATGTAGCGCCGAAGATTCTTTCCTGCTAGAGCATTATAAGAACTTCATCCATCATGAACCTCATTGGTGCTTTAATTGTGCCCACAAGTAAAAGTAGAAGTCTACAGAAGGTCCTGCAAAAACTTGGAATCCTTCATAGACCAAGTGGCATGCTTTGCAAGAACAAGCCTGATTTCTAGTGACAGTTGTGGAAATTGACAAGACCTGACAAAAGAAGTCTGACCTATTGTCAGATGTACTCAAAGTAGTACCTACATTATATTTTGATCTCTTTTAATTGCGCAGGGATTTCAATAAAATGGGAGTATTTCATAAATTTGAAATGCTCACTATGGTACGGTCTATTTATAGCGGCTATCACACTGAATGAGATTCCCTGGCTGTCCATAGCCCAGCTCCAATAGGATATGTGGCTATGATGTTAATTGCACACTGTCTTAGCCATACCAGCGATGGCAGCTCTAATAGGCTGTGAATGTAATTTTACCTCTCACATCCGATCACTGACACCCATCACTCCTTGGGTTAATGTAGAAGTGTTAGCTTGAGCTGCAAAGAGTGGACAAGGTATCCCAAGTTTCATTAACAGTTTAACACTAATGAAGGAATAGTATTCCATAAGATGAAGTGGTTACAGTACCTAGAGCAGGGTTAGGCACTCCAGATGTCCCTCTCCCCACCTTCTGATAGGAAACTGAATGTGACAGGACACCAGCCTGACACCCTCCTCTCCCTCGTGTGTTAGCTAGGAGGAAATGACAGACTCTCACTTCTTTCTGGCTGTCAGTATGAGTGGGGCCTGGGTTGCAACACACGACCAGACTCCTGACAAGACATGCCCACCGCGTGGTCTTAAGTGCATGGGTCACCTGGTGGGCCCCCAGTGTAGTCGCACAGACAGTATATCAGTCGCTGGGTTTGGATGCATTTTACTACAGTTAGCTTCAAGTCTCTCTATCGTTTTAGGGAGGGTTATTTACCAAAGTGAGTAATGTCACAAATTCAAAGTGTATTTAAAATTAAAGGAAACAATAGTCGAATTGGAAACATAGTGCACTTGGTTGAAAACCTTCCCAGTTCAGCTATTTTTGTCATAGATTTAAAATTCATTTTAAATTCCTGACAGTTGTCACTTTAGTGAACAACACTGTTAGTGACCAAATGGTTATTTTATTATTTTTTAAGAGGATTGGTTACACAGTGACCAATGGGCTAGTTTGTGGTTTTTACATTCTTTTGTGTGGTGTCTTGTTTTAAAAACAAACAAAAAAAAAATATTTTTTTTTTTTAATGGGGGGTAAAGGGGCAGGCTCTTAAGTATTCTCTTAGCCCCCTGTTCTTTCACAATTTCTGTGAGTGAGTGATCAGGATTGGAGAGCACTCAAATGACTTTCTAAAGCTGTGTGTGCCTATCAGCATTTCCACACATGCCATTGCTCTCTGAAAGCAATCACATGTCAGGAAATACTGGTACGGAAATACTGTCTCTCAGCTGGCAGTATCGGCGTGTACTTGTACATTGTGATCACGTCATGCACATTTGCCATGATCTGCAAACGTTGATGTTCTGGGACAGTTACACATCCAATAGGGACATATTTTTGTAATTGTCCCATCACATCTCCCAGCATTGAAGGGATTGTAAATGTGTTGGACACTTGGACGATTGCAATTGGGAGCGTGCTTTAGGTAAATTAATGTGTAAATCTATAAATATTAAAGTTTAAGTATAAATACTCCTTTCCTAGATTAATACCATTAATTTAGAAAAAGATGGAAAAAAGCCCAGAGAAAAAAGGCACAATATGACTAAAATTTAGGTGATGCTGTCAGTTCTCCTGGTGACAAAGTTTTTAGTCCTTGGTTTTCAAGAGAAGGGAACAAAGAGGAAGGAGCAGGTGCTTATCCGTTGACTTATGTAACAAGCTAAGCATGCTTTCATTGGCCATGGTCGAAACATCTTATGATATTTGTCATGTGCCTGCTATTCTTTGATATGTTGTAAATTTTACTTTTGTAACCGTATGTTTCAATATGTAGTTGCTTACAGAAAGCACTATGATTTTGTGGTCTTAGATTTTTAGATTAAGTACAGTTTCACCTCATACTGAAAGGATTTGGGACATTTGCTTATTCATATATCCATGGATTTTTGGAATATGGACTTTTTATGATTTATTAATTATTTGGTTGATTGATTTTTATTTATTTTTTTAAATTTTAGCCACCTTGTGCCTTGGTTTTTCAATCTTAATTCTTTATAGCAGTCTTTTTTTTATTAAAAAAATAGTTTGGGCACCATAACTTATTAGAAATGAACTTGTTATGGTGTCAGGAGGTCCCTTGCACGGCTCACTTAAAGGGGTTAAACTATTCATTATTATGTTATTTATATAGCGCCAACAAATTCCGCAGAGCTTTACAGTGGGTGGACGAACAAACATGTAGTTGTAACCTTACAAGTTGGACACACAGGAACAGAGGGGTTGAGGGCCCTGCTGAATGCTTGAGGGAGTGGGGTAAAGTGACACAAAAGGTAAGGATAGTATTAGACTAATGACGGTTGCAAGAGAGGAACGGTTTATTCAGGAACAGTTTAACCGCAAAGTCTGTGTTCCAGAGCCGAGTCTCTTTCTCTGTCCTTCTGTTTTTTTGTTTTGTTTTTTAATCGGGAAACCGGAAGACTCCTGCAGAATCAGGCAACACGCTCACTGGTTAAGAGCTTCAGCTGACTGCTGTCAGCCAATCAGTGGCACTGCCAAATTGTGCAAGAGCCTCCCAGTTTCCTGATTTCAAGAAAACGTAAGGACAGAAATGCAGGGAGATTTGGTATGGAAACTCAGACTTTGGAGTTAAATCATTCCAGAACTATTTAACCCCTTAAGGTAAGCAAGCACCAGGGACCTCCTGGCACCATAAGAACTTAATTTTGATTAAGTTGCGTTGGTGCCCGTAGTGTTTCTTTAAAAATACCATGACAATTTAGAATTAGTGAAAATAAAAATATATATTGTAAGAGATATCCATGTCTTGAAAGAAAAAAAATGCAGTGTGACTCAAAATCTCTTGTGTCAACTTTCTCAGACATTAATATTTATCGTCAAATTGAAAGTGGTTTGACGCCAACCGGTAACACCGTGACCGAAGACTCTTTGCAATATGCAAAATAACCACTACAAAGACCTGTAGTGGTAACCGCGCTTAGAATGCTGCTATAACTTCAACACTGATCAGGTTCTTCTATATAAGGTGTTTTACGTTTGCAAACAAGATTTTTTTTGGCAGTTGTATCTCAGGCGTATGCCTTCTGCGGTTTAAAAGCAAACTGATAAACTACACATCCCAGCAAACCAAATTATACAGTGGTTTTTATATTGCAAACTTTATAAAAAGAGCTACGGTATTTGTAACCTAATCTACACAGTTCACCTAATTTGTGCGAATATTTGGACTGTCCCTTTGAGTTTAGTCAATATTGCCTGCCAGTGCTGGAAATGCCCAAGATGAACTTACTGGTTGTCTTATTCCAACTTTCTTGCGTCATGGAAGGAGTTGTGTGCATGAGATGCCTCCAAGGCTAGTTTAAGTGATTCTGCTAGCTGGGAGATCATGCGCATGGTACAATACACATGACAAAGTGTAGTTTTCTTGTTGTGTATTTTGTAAGTTTAAAAAAAAAAAAAAAGATTTAAACCCCTTAAGTGATAGTCCTGCTTTATTGTTTACCATGCAAACCTAAAGTTTTAGTTTAATGGTTTAAAAGGGAGAATGGAGATCTATGAACTTGCAATATCGCTTGTACCCAAGACCTAAGAATTGCAGCATAAATAGATATTTTATCTTCATCAAAGGGAAGATGTCAAGATTTGACTTGCTATCCTGCCTCAAACGTACATTTCATACTCTGTATTCTTTTTTTTTTTTTTTATATTCTTTATTTTTGTTCACATCGCATATGCACAAAGTTTAGATTGCATTACAGCGCTATAAGCAGTGGAAACAGTTTAAGCAGGTTGTAGAGTATAATAGCAACCATTAGTGCGTAGCCACTTAGCATCGGGTTGACATATGCGACATGGGTTTTTTGGTTTTTGTGATGTAACAATTTTTAACTGTCAACTTGAAAATATAGATAAAATAGAGAATAAGAGGAAAATACCCCTAGAAATATACATTGCATCCTCTGCTTCCAGGGCGCTATGTGTTGTTAGGTTGTATCGTGAGGAATTGTGTTGTGCTATGTGTGCGCCATGCGCTTAAACAGAGGCAGGTGCCAACGTGGCATTGAGGCATTAATAGGGGTAAAAATGGGGGGGGGGGGGGGGGAAGTACTTTTGGTGGTACTACGGCTTAGCAAGGTTGCCTACGGAGCCAGAGAAATAATAACAGATCTTAGTAACATATGAAACTTCAGGAGTAAGAAATTATATAACTGTCAATTATGACATGCAGGAAACAAATAGTTCAGTCGGTGTCAAGCTGGGGGGTCCGCCGACCCCGCCAGTGCATATCGTGGGACAAATGGAGGGATGTCTTCTACTGCCCGTGTTCTTCTGTCCCGTGGTGATAGGGCTTCTGCTGAAACTCCCAGTGCTTGGAGGAAGGCAGGTGCATCTTGGAGTTGCGAGAGTGGGAACTTCTTGCCATTTTTCTCTGCCACTAGGTGGTGTGGGCCCCATCTGTACGGGATGTCAGCCTCCCTCAGCAGCTTTGTAGCGGAGCGGAGTGACTGCCTCCATTGCATGGTTGCTCTTGAGAGGTCCTTGTAGAAGGACAGCTGCGAGCCTTCAAAAGCCAGTGAGGGAGATACTCTTGTGGTTCCCAGGACTGCGGACTTGTCAGAGTCCCTCTGAAATTGCAGCAGCACGTCCCTGGGTGCCTCTGGGGGTGCCTTGGCTGCCTTGGGCAATCGATGGCATCTGTCAATTACAGCTTGCTTGGCTTGCTTAGGTGTTAGCAGTGTGGCTAGCAATCGCCTTATGTAGTGAGGCAGTTCATCTGGTGAGGTGGATTCAGGTATGCCTCGTATCCTTATATTGCGGGCTTTAGCCCTGTCTTCCAGACCTGCCAGTCGCTGGCTCATTTCGCCACATTTCTTTTGTAGGGTATGGAGCGTAGCCTCTGTGGCTGATTGTGCCAGATGTGTACCTCCTAGTTCTCCTTCCACTGCCTGGACACGGCCTGTCAGCTTAACGATATCCTCTCTTACCACTGCTATGTCAGCTTGAAACATGGCCTTGAGGTCCTGCAATAAGGCTTTAATATCTGCCTTGGTTGAAGGGGCAGCGTCCCCAAGTCCCACATACTGGGATTGTGTGTTCATCGTGGCTGGTATCATGGCAGAGAAATCCTCCTCTGGTGTGTTCTCGGCTTCCGACGAAGCCGTGGAGTAGGCCGTGGTCGACGCCATCTTGGGCTGCACGGGGTACTGCGACTGTTTGAATAAATTGCCTATATCTCGGCAGCCGATTCCAGGATCCGCTCGCTGCTTTTTGGAGCGGCGCCCCATGTTCCCAGGACCCAGTGGAGCTCGTTTTGGGCTTTGTGTGTGCCCAGTGGGTAGGTACATTCGCCGTTTAATCAGCCGGCGGCTCGGAGCTTGCAGAGGATGCGACCGTCTCGCTTGGGCGCTGGCTCCGCCCCCCCCCATACTCTATATTCTAATGTGAAATGAATTAGAAATATATTTACATTGTAATGCAAGGTAAATTGAGGTAAATAATGACCAAGACTGACAATGTCAAAGCTTGACTAAAGTGCCACCTTTTTGTCAACCTGCATGTTATACATAAGGAAAAGTAGTCACTACGTTTCCTTATGTATAACTTTAGAAATAAGTATACTTTAAAGCTGCTTTGTCACCATAAACTTACCTTGTTTCAATCTGTTCCTCTGCTTTTCCTCACTCCTTATCCATTCTTCCTTTCTTGTCGAATTTATAAGGCAAAGTATGCATTTCTTTTTTTTACCTCTTGACAAAATGTGGAGCTAAATCTCTCAAGATTTATGAATTTTCCCAGCCAGGGAAATACAGCTTTTCCTTACTCATTGTAAGACCATATCTATGGAATCTCACAAGGGATTCTCCATTAACAGTAGTGCTATACTCACACATGCACAAGAGCACAGCACTGACGTGGGCTCCTGGTGGATGTAGTGCCAGAGGCTGAAGAAAGAAGATGGCGGTGCCTGTGGGGGCAGCTTTAGGTAATTACATCTAACCAAGCAAAGTATGCAAAGAAAGTGACCGTCCCTTTAAAGAGGGGTGAGAAAAAACAAACTAGGTGGATGGAGCTGTTTGGACATGTCAAAACATAAATAAATGACAGCCACTTCACATAAAATATTGCAAACAAAGAACTACAAAAAACATCAAATATGTGTTACAGCAAGTAAAAGTAAATTCACTGTCCATTATCTGTCCACTTTTTTGTAGTTCTTGGCCGTGGAATTTAGTCATGTTGTCTATGAAATAATCAGCAACTTGAAATTGTCAGTCATCTGGGATACCTGGCAAATTAATAAATAAATAAATTCCCCTTTTTATTTAGGAAACCTCAACATATTCCTACGTAACAAAATATAAGAAAATTATGACAAATTTTAGGTTATGAGAATAGGACCTCACTCAAATGAGCTTACAATGGAAATGTTGATGCTGTCATGCTATATATTGACGTTGTTTAGAGAAAACTAAATGTCTAAATTACCTTTTTGCTTATTTTATGGAAGTGGCAATTATGAAATCTTTGTGGATATTCTTGAAAATAGTTCTTGTCACATGTTCATCCTCACCTTGTGGTGTTTGTAATGGCCAATGCCTTTCTGGCATTAACGGAGGTGGTGTTCAGCAGCCCTGTGCCGGTGTATCTGACTCCTGCGGCATGTTGAAGGACGCCAGCCGCTACTGATCCATTCCAATTTGTAACCCTACGTCCGCCCACGGTATTGACGGCGTGCTTGTGATGTCACGCAAAGGACGCGCACGCACGTTCTGGGGTCAAAGGCCGGGTATAGGCTAATGGATCTGAAGGAGACTTATTTAAACTCCCTTTTCTTTTTCTTCATTGCCCTGTCGTGGTTTCTCTTAGTAGGTTATCCGAGAGTGTTTCTGAGCGTTTATTTTTTGTTATTGACTTTGACTTAATTTGACTTCCCTGTATTCTTGACTTTTGGCTTTCCCTCATTGTTGTCTCATTTTGTGTCCCCGACCTCGACAAGCATTCTGACTATTCACTGCTATGTTTAGTCCGGCCATTCTAAGACCTGGTAAGACATTACCTTTAGTCCTAGGTGTGAAAAAGTTTTGCGTGCTGGATCAACTAGTATTCTGACAGTTCTATATTGAATTTGCTTGCGGTTTTCAGTTTCTGATTGGACACCGCTACTCTACTTGGAAAAGAACTAAAAATATACAGGGTGACCTTTTCTGGATCATTTGCAAAATTCAATAGCTGTGATTCTTGTTCAGTGCTTCTTCAAATGAAACTTACACAAAATTGTGCTCACTGGGAGATTGTCGTATTTTATTTCATAACTGTTAATAATTTTATGTTAAAACAATAGACTTCTCATTCCTTTTTTTTATTTTGTTTTGTTTTCCTGCCTTTACTGTTCCTCCAACGTCTTTCTGCTCTTTGCTCCTCCCACAGCAAATAGTACATGATCATCCCTGTATCCGTGCTACATTTTTTATTTTATTTTTTTACAGAATTGTTTAAAAAAAATTATACAACAAACTTTTCTCTATAAGACATGCTGAATCATAATGTCCTTAAAGGACCGCTATAGGCACCCAGACCACTTCAGCTTAATGAAGTGGTCTGGGTGCCAGGTCTAGCTCGTTAACCCTGTCTGCTGTAAGCATAGCAGTTTCAGAGAAACTGCTATGTTTACATTTGTATTAATCCAGCCTCTAGTGGCTGTCTCATTGACAGTTGCTAGAGGCGTGTCCGCTCTTCTCACTGTGATTTTCAGTGAGAAGACGCCAGTGTCCATAGGAAAGCATTGAGAAATGCTTTCCTATGGACTGACTGCGCACGCAGCTCTTGCCACGCATGCGCATTCAGCGTATGACGTCGGAAGAGGGAGGAGAGTCATCAGCTCAGAGGGAGCCCGGCGCAGGAGAAAGGTAAGAATTTAACCCCTTCCTTCCCCTTCAGCTCGGTGGGAGGGGGACCCAGAGGGTGGAGGGACCTAAAGACCCTATAGAACCAGGAAAATGAGTTTGTTTTCCTGGCACTGTAGCGGTCCTTTAATAATGTACCAAAACATATTTCCCACTTTGTTCTTGTACACCACTGTCACAAACTGCAACCATTCAGTTAGAGCGTAGGCACTCAGAGCCAGTTAAGTAGTCCAATCAAAGGCTTGTCTGTGAGAAACCTTTGGCTGGACCTTCACACAGCTCCTGTGATGTCACAAGGAGCTTCACTTGATGCTGGATTCAAGGCAAGTAAAACTTATTGTCACGGCTGCTAGTGTGGTCCAACACGCAGAAACTATGTAAACCAAAAAAAGTGGAGTAACTCTGGAAAGGCCAACCCAATGAAAGTACCCTCGGAGAATGGTTTAGAGCAACAGCTATTTGTAAATGTGCAGCTCTAAACCAGAACCTGAGATTTGTCAATTAAGCATTTGGATATCTCCGTTCTGGCTGCCTGATATCCGTGTTGTACATGTAGAGGCCATATTCTCCACTGCCACAACTTTGGCTGAACTCTTCCTTGCCACATGTCCCGGTTTACTTAACAGTGAACTGACTGTTTGTAAACTGATAAATCATGCTATCCATTTACAGAGAAGAAACATTAAATGTTGTCTATGGGTTGTATGTCAATTAAAATAAACCCTACAGTAACTGCAACTTCAGTTGCCTTATTTACTCCTGCAAACACTATTGAGTGAAGGAACATGTAGAAGTGACAGTTCTACTCTCAGGTGTATGAAAAAATTCATACATTTTCAGTAAACCAAACAAATCTCAAGTTTGTGGCAGGGTTTTTAAGTCTGCCTCCTCCTGAGTTGCATTAATAATGCAATGTCACTCAGACTGGATGGCATTTTTAGGTTGAGAGTACTGGTAACACTGACACCCAACTATGCCATTCACTGCCATTTCAAAAGAGCAGTCTCATGCCCCTCAAGCTAACAGGTGAATGTCTACAGGTAAATTACATGTGTAGAATGTTACAGCAAAATTTTATTTGTTGGAAGAATACATTGACCAGCATCGGACCCTTTCCTTCAGGGCGCGAGACACACACACACTTTTATGTAAGCATACGAACCGTATTTACTAAAAGGATGTGACCTGCTGGTCATATGTCTTTTCTTTAAGCATAGTAAGTGTAGAGGCCTAAAGTGGTTTTAGAACCTGGTATTAAATGGCATAGTCGTAGCCCAGGAGTTACTTTTTTAGTGCTGTTTCCCTTTTCTCATTGTCTCTAAATGACTGCGTGAGAGAGTAATTTGAGAAACCACCATAGAACATTGTGCTTTAGTGACATCTAGTGGATATAATCTAAGCATGTAAACAAATTAAGTACAGTAATTATTAGTAATGTAGAGTTTGTAATATAATGTAACAAATGCAGAGATTATCCACTAAAAGTGAAACAACAATGTAGTTTTAAGATTAAAATAGTAAAATGTAGATGCCAAAAGGACAGAGGCACCATGCTGCACATATATGGTGGCAATGCAGAGAGATCCAACAATTCTGGCAACAAATAGCAAACCTAATCGCCAAATACACAGGCTTCAAGCTACCACTAAAACCAGAAACATACCTACTTCTCTTACTGCCACAGACACCACACAAACATCAGAAATATCTCATCTACCACATCATCGTAGCCGCGCTAACTAGTATCAGTAGGAACTGGAAACAAACTACCTCCCCCACGATCACCCAATGTACCGCACTCATAGACAGCAACAAATCATATGAAATCATGGCCAGGAACACACGACACCCCCCATACTGGCTCAGTGTGGGAAATGTGGGGCAAAAACAAATCAACCCCATGAAGAGCACAGGCACACTTCACAATATAGATCTACACCTCTCTGAGTAGAGGTCAAACAACGTCCCACCCGTGGCATCCTGGTTTTAGGGGATATTCCCTATTTCTTCTGGATCTGTTAATCAGAATAAGTTGAGCCATTAAACTGTCTGTGCCACTGGAGCATACCGGTAAAGCCCACTCCCTTGCAGAAAATGGGAGCTCGTCAGAGGAGATATTTTGATTACCCCAGACAAAAGACCCCACCTATACTTTGTGTCAGGTCATTTCTTTGTCAACCTAGAGCAATAGTAGGCAACCTTTTGGCATTCCAGATGTTGTGGACTACATTTCCTGTGATGCTTTGCCAGTATTATGGTAGTGTCAGCATTATGGGAGATATAGTACCCAACATTTGGAGTGCCGATGGTTGCTTGACCTAGAGTGTAAATTTGTTGAGCTCTGTGCTTTGTATTTTGTATAAATTATGGTCATTTCAGCAGCACAATTTTTAAACCATACATGCTCTATTGCTTCCCATGAATGTTTTCGTTTTCCTTAAAAATCAGGGGAATGATTTTAATTGTAATTAATTCCCTTTGTAAATTATAGCGGGAAAGATAAAAAAAAAGAAAAAAAGAAAAAACTTTTCTGCTTAGGAACACCTCTAGTGATTGTGAAGCTTCCAACTGGAGAGTCTATTCCTGATGAAGAGGTCTATTAAAGTGACACTATAGTCACCAGAACAACTATAGCTTATAGTAGTTGTTCTGTTGTGTATAGCCTGTCACTGCAGGCTTAAACTCTGCCTTTTCAGAGAACAACTTCTTGACACTACTGCCCAAGGACACCTCCAGGCAGCCACTAGAGGTGCTTCCTGGATCAGTGTGCAGCACGGACATTCAGCATTCCCACGCTCTGTGTGGAGGTGCCGAACGTTTCCTAGATAGATGCATTGGAAAAATTCATATGGGGAAGCATTGCATTGACTGAGATTGTCAAGTTTGATCTTAGCCAAGGAGATGGTGCTGAAATAAAGATACGTTTAAATACCTTTTATTTTACTAGCAGGGGATCTAAATTTCGCTCTTAGAACTATGGTGTTAAGAATACATGTTTGTATTCCTGACACTACAGTGTTCCTTTAAAGGGACACTATAGTAACCAGAATGACTACAGCTTATTGCATTTGTTCTGGTGAGTAGAATCATTACCTTCATGCTTTTGGCTGTAAATACTGTCTTTTTCAAAGAAAATGCAGTGTTTACATTACAGCCTAGTGATAATTACACTGGCCACTCCTTAGATGGCTGCTAAAGCTGCTTCCTTGGGCAGTGCTGCAGAGTAAGCAGCACTGTCATTCAGTGTCTCCACCCTCCGCATGCAGACACTGAACTTTCCTCATAGAGATGCATTGATTCAATTAATCTCTATGAGGAGATGCTGATTGGCCAGGCCTGTGTTTTGACTTTTGCGGGCTCTGCCCCTGATCTGCCTCCTTGACAGTCTCAGCCACTCCTATGGGAAAGCACTGTGATTGGCTCAGACCACCACTTCTGATGATGTCAGCAGACTGAGGCGCTTCACAGGCAAACTGTGGCAGAGCCAGGAGCTGCAGACTTGAATACAAGTAAGAGTTTAGTGTATTTGGGGAGGCAAGATGGGGCCAGGGGGGATAGATGGTGGTGGTCAGGAATACATGTTTGTGTTCCTGACCCTATAGTGCTCCTTTAAGTTTTTAAGCTGCAGTAGCTTGGTCTTCCAGCAGGGTTGGCTCATCTGTCATTCTTTTGATGTTGAGAAAATGGGTGCTATTAAAACTACACTGACCACAAGATGTATATTTGAATGCTTTTCTTAATTTAAAAAAAAATTATTATTATTATTATTAATATTGTGTTACCATACCATCACTGTATCTAAAATAACTTGAAACAGAAACTTAAGGTGTTATGGAAAAAGTTTCACACGTTTATCACAGTCTTGCGGCTTGTACAATGGTTAGATAGTTTACTAAATTATTCTGTCACTACACTAATACTTTAAAATTAAGTTCATTTTATAGGTTGTTGTTTATAGTATTTAATTACTAATATTATTCTTTTATACTTTCTGCAGGAGTCCAGCTGTTTCTCAGATGCAATGCAGTCCTTCCGGGAGCAAAGCAATTATCATGGCAGTCAGCAGACATATCCCCCTGAAGCTCACGGATCATCGAGATTGGAAGAATATAGCCCACGACAGCAAGCTCAGATTTTCCAGAGTAGCTTTGGAGGACGACGAGGAGGAGCAGGGACTCCTGTGGCAATCCCACCTGGGGAGAATGCCAACCTGCAGAATTATCAGGCATATCGCAAAGAATCAGGTGACTTCTACTACCTAAGTAGCAAAGAAGGAGCCCCTTCTGGGAGCCAGACACCACAGCGTCGGCCAGCTGGGCCTGTCCAGAGTTATGGTCCTCCACAAGGAAACAGTAGTGGCAGCAGTAGTAGCAGTACCACAGGGTTTGGAACTCACTATGGTAGAGAAGTACATCACAGCCAGTTTGCAGGCCAACATCCAGCATCAGGGACCCTGTCCCAGTATTCACAAGAATTTACAGGATCTTTTTCTCCTTCTGGAGGCCAATACCCAACACATGTTTCCAGTCAACAGCTAAGACATCAGATTTATCAGTCACATCAACCTCTTTCACAAACTGGCAATCCACCTGCAACTGCAGGCACTCCACATCTGCAGCAGGTGCAACGCTCTGCAAATATCAGCTCTCCCACTGGATATCAGTTACGTATGGGACAGTTTGGACAACACTACCAGACCTCTTCAAGTTCATCTTCCAGCTCCTTCCCTAATGCTCAAAGATTTGGACAGTCTGGGGCAGGATATGAGGGTTATAGTCCTGGAGGCACCAATTCTCCATATGAGAGCCACATCCCTGGGTCACAATATAGTACACAACAAGCGTATAGCAGTTATACCAGTCAGCACTTAAAAGGTTTTGAGGCTTCTAAAGTGCCTCAGAGTGTAGGAGGACAACAGCAACAACCTCCTCATATCATGCAGTACTCAAACACCTCCAAAATACCTTTACAAAGCCAAGGTGGCCAATACACCCAGTCAGAGGTTCCTGTGCGATCTCCTATGCAGTTTCAGCAAAATTTTAGTCCAATTTCTAACCCATCTCCAGCAGCTTCAGTAGTGCAATCACCTAGCTGCAGTTCCACACCATCACCTTTGATGACCAGTGGGGATAATATCCAGTGTAGTCAAGGCAGTGTTCCACTTTCATCCAGAAACCGTATATTGCAAATGATGCCACAGCTGAGTCCTAATCCCAATGCAGGAGGATTCAAAAGCTTTGGAGTAGAAGGAACCTCTGATAAGCGATTGTCAGATCCGGGTTTGAGCAGTCTTAGTGCTCTAAGTAGCCAAGTAGCCAATTTGCCCAACACAGTTCAGCACATGCTTCTTTCTGATGCCTTGGTACCTCACAAGAAGAGCAGCAAGCGAACATCAAGAAAAACAGACAGCTGTGCCAACTCAGAAACTTCTTCCCAAGCTGAGGAGCATCTAAAATCTCCTTTGGCAGAGTCCTTGGATGGCAGCTGCTCTAGTAGTTCTGGAGATCCAGGTGAAAGAGTGAGGCAACTCAGCGGTCAAAGTACTAGCTCAGAAACTGGATATAAAGCACCATCTGCAGAAAAACTACCTTCACCTGTTCAAGTGTGGCAAAAGGAGCCTCCAGCTAAAACACCAGTTCAAGAAATGGAAAATGATCCTGAAACTACAGAGGGATTTACAGAAGTTTCCAAGCCAAACGAAAAGACTGTGGGTGTTATAGTTTCTATGGAAACAGTGGCAAATAGATCTGAAAAGACAGTTGATGATATTCCAACTCCTCCCAATGATGATGTTGAAACTGTATTGGAGAATGAGGTTCCTGAAATAAGTAAAGATGAAAATGTTAGTGATTGTACTACAAGCCAAAATGGAGACCAGAACGTTGCTGATTCTAATGCACTATCTAATACACCAGCTGTTGGTCCACAAGCAGACGATTCTAAATCTCCTATAGGGTCTGGATACAACGTAAAGGAAGGATCCACAGGATCTAGAAATGCTAGCAACTTGCCACAAAATCTCAAAAACATAGATTCTGTAAGCTTTAGTGGGCAGTGTGACCGTAAACCAGGTACAGGCAGAAGTGAAAAATTCCCCAGTCTTTTGCAGGAGGTCCTACAAGGACACCATCAGCAGGAGAGAAGGTATGCAAGAAGTACACAAGAGCCTCTAGCAGTAACTACAAATGCAGAAGTGTCCTTAAGGCCAAATATACTCATGAGTCAAACAAATGAGCTACCAAACCGCAGTATCCTTGGCAAGACACTAGCTCCTCAGTTAGAAACTCCGCATTGGGGCCCATGGGATAGAAAGTCAGCACCTGATGTTAAACAGATAAACCTGGCTGATTATCCTGTAACCAGAAAATTTGATGTGGAGTCATCGGGATCCTGTCATGAATCAGTGCCCTCTGAAAGAAGGTCTGTTATCTGTGATATCTCGCCGCTGAGGCAACTAGTGAGAGACTCCACTACAGCTCACCATGTTGGCACTGGTCAAGAGAGACCAGACGGTAGACCTGGGCAGTCTGTAATTTTACCAAGTGGAATAATTTCTTTGGATGTTAAATCAAGCACCCAAGTTGGAACACCTAAAATGGAAGATCTTGATACATCAAAAATGAACAGAAAACGAACTGGAGATCACTGCCTGCCATACAGCACCAAAGATTCTGCTAGGAGCAAAGAATCTGCCAGTCCAAGATCCATGACCTATGATCCCAATCAGGAATATAGTTCACAGAGCCGGACCACGCACTCAAGAAGGGGAACTGGGAGAGTAGGGTCCCGAGGGAGGTCACCTGCACACTCTCAGGACCTGGGTGACAAACTTAAATTGTCTCCAGGAAGAAGTAGAGGTCCAGCAGATGTGCATCATGTAAATCCAACAATGAGTTTTTCAGAGAGAGCAAGCAGAGAAGCCTTCTACTCTGCTTTCTTCCAGAATACAGATAGCACTTCTATTGGTTATCATACAAACTCCAGATCAAGCGCTTATGGGGAGCCTCACCCAGCCTTCACTTCTCCCCTGCACTACAAGAGACAAATGTATCCACAGGAGGAATATAAGGAGTGGCTTGGAAATTCTGCACAAGCTATCCTTTCTGCTTCTCAACATCGTCAGGAAATGCAGCGTAAAAGCCCTAGACAAGAGCCATTTCATGTACGTAGTCCTGGTAGGAGTGAGAATGAAGGGATAAATTACAACCAGACTGTTTCATATCATGATCACAGTAACGTGGACTTTAATCGTTCACTTCGTATGGGTGAAGGAGGAACCAACAGTATGGCAACATTAGATCTAAAACGCAGTAGTCAAAAGACTCCACAAGGTGAGAATTCAAACTGGAACCTGACTCGACAAGCGTCGCCAGTCAAGAAAATTGGATCACCTACAGGAGCAAGTCAAAAGCCTTTTAGTCCTATTAGGGAAACTGATTCTCACGGATCCAGACCAGGAGATTCTGCTGATACATCCAAAACTGGATGTAATGCTCCTCGACCATTGGGACCTGATGAACAATCACACCAAAATCCTCTAATTATGAGGAGAAGAGTGCGTTCTTTTATCTCCCCAATTCCCAGCAAAAGGCAGTTGGCTGATGATAAAGGTCGTCCTCCTTCATGTCCTTCAAAAGAAGCATGTGACAAAACTGCTATCACTCATGTGTTCTCTTCAAGGGTGAAAGAGAGTGAGTTTTCTCCTGTGACTGAAGAGCTAGCCAAAAGCAGCACTGAAGAGAGGAGTCCACCAGCTGTGTCACTTTCAAGCCCAACAAAGACCAAAATCCTTCCTCCACGAAAAGGAAGAGGACTAAAATTGGAAGCCATAGTACAGAAGATCACTTCACCGAATGTTCGAAGGACTTCTGCTCCAAGTAGTGCAGATTGTGCGGTTGAATCTGTAACACTTGATGATATTCTTTCACTTAAGAGCAAATTTCCAGAAGGTGGAAGTGGATCACTTCAGGAACCAAATGAACGTTTAGATGAAGTGATTCTCGGTGTTCCCTGTACTGAAGACACAAAAGTCAAGGGTCTCTCTCCCAAGTCCATTGAGGCTTGGATTATCCAGGATGACAAAAAGATTAAAAAAGAAACTGATGACCAGTTCATGGAAACCAAAGACTTTATACAGTCTGGAGCACCAATACCACAAGATACAAACCATTATATTGAGGATATAGGTTCATCTCAACCTTTAGAACAGAAATGTTCTCTGCCCTTAATACAGCAGCATGTCGTTCCAGATCAGCAAAATATGGCTTCTACGCCTTGTCCTGTAACCCCAAAACAAGAACTTACACCACCGAAAGGCTACTTCCCATCTGGAAAAAAGAAAGGACGTCCCATTGGTAGTGTTAATAAGCAAAAAAAGCAGCAACAGCAGCAGCAGCAGCAGCAACAACAACAACAACCGTTATTACAAGAACTAGTGCCAGCAGCCCCTGCCACATTGTCTTTGCCTTTGAGTTCTCCCTTGCAACCGCAGACTATATTGGAGCAGGGTGCAGAGGCAGAACCCAAACCGAAAAGGAGGAGAAGAGAAGGAAGGAAGCCTGCTGGCACACCAAGGAGAAGAAGGGGAAAGCAATCAGCACCCATAGTTGTTCCCATAGAACCTGAGATTAAGCTGAAATATGCCAGTCAAACAGTAGACAAAAGTGAAACTAAAGCAAAATCTTTTTTCCCTTACATTCATGTGGAAAATAAAGAAGAGCTAGGCTTGGCATGTGTAATAATTAATGCAGAAGAGGAGGAGCAGCGTTGGAAAAAACTGACCTCTACACGCAAGGGTCAAAGGGCAACATCGCCACAACCCAGCAGTGAAAGCAAAGCACTCCCTGCCTCAAGTTTCATGGTTCAAGGGCCAGCAGTTACAGAGTCTACATCTATGGGTCCTCTTGTTTGCTGCTTTTGTGGGAAGTGGGCTAACTACAGGAACCTTGGAGACTTGTTTGGTCCTTTCTATACTCAAGAATTTGCTTCAACCCTATCAAAAAATCCACCACCCAAAAAAACATCAGAAATTCCCAGCACAGTCAAGGTTCGGCACAAAGACACATCAGATGGTTCCAAGACAGATTCCGAGGAAGAAGAGGAAGAGGAACCGCAACAGGCACGTGAACAACGAAGCTTATCTTCTCACCCTCGCTATAAAAGACGGAATCGTTCAGGAGATTGTGCTTCCTCCAGACTTTCACTACCTTCTTGTCGTAAGATTTCTGACCCTTGTGAACTGACCTCTGTTGACTCTAGTGTTGCAGCCCCCACAGCAGATGGACTCCCTGAGCAAGGGTTTCAGGTTCCCCAACTACCTCTCGACAGCAATGAATTCTGGATGCACGAGGGGTGTGTCCTATGGGCCAGTGGTGTCTACTTTGTTTGTGGCCGGTTATACGGTTTACAGGAAGCTATTGACATTGCTAGAGATATGGTGAGTAAATCGTGACTATGAAATGTTTTTACAATAATTCATATAATGAATTTTCAAAGTTACACTGTACCTCATAACATATTAATAAATAAATAGCTAGGCTTTGTTGGGGGAAAGTATATCCTACCTCTAGTACTGGCAACATTTTGTGTTACATAGTTGCCTGCAGCATTATCATTTCAAGATCTATATTGAATTGTATTAAAAATATCTTAATGTGGAACTTTCACTAGTGAGGTCTATGCATTTATTTATTGATTGTTTTATTTACTTAACTGTCCCGTCTCCATTGTGACATCATCTTATTCAACCAGGTCTCTAGCTTGTTACCTGTTACATTTGCCAAGAGCTGTGTCAGTGGTGTACTTTAGTGCATGTTCAAGAATACAAAATGAGGGTGCATGGTTAAGACAGTGTGTTCTAAACATGATATTGCCATTGAGCATTAATAGGACTTGTCTTCTGTACAAGAAAGTGTTTGTGCCCATATGTTTGCCCTTTGCCACATTTTTGCCATAAAACCATGTAAGTCCCTACTTTTTTATGGTAACCTATGATAACCTTGACATTCCAAAAGTGTTTTTTTTTTTTTTTTTTACACCAAGATTATATAGTTATGAAATCTCAAGTGATCGTAAAGCACTTCCGCTTCTGTTTTATGAATCTGGAGCCTGTCAAATATGCAACTGTTGATAAAAGTGTAGATTTTAAATAGAAATAAACACTTTTGTAAAACTTTGCCTAAATGCCTCCCCAGCTGGTAATCAGGCAGCTTTGCGTGTATTCTTACATATTCGTAAACTAGCGGAAGTGGCGCGCAAGATAGGCTAGTAGGTGCCTGCCTCCACCCTTCTCAGTGATCTGTTCTAGAGCTCAATAATAAGTATAGGAAAGCTGCGATCACACACACGCAGCTCCAGCACTGAGGCTTTTTCGATGATCAGCCTCTGATTGGGGTTTTCCTGGCACCTACTGAAAGTCTGTGACGAGGAAAGAGAGGAGGGCTAATAAAAACTGCAGGCAGCAGGCCTGCAGCTTATGCAAGCTGTGTCTTCATATAAAAAAAATAAACAATACATGCATGTTTTCTTTGGGGTAGATCTACTAAAATCTGTGCTGGGGAGACCATAGAGACTGTTGGTTTTCAAACACTGTCCAACCAAATGTTGGATTCTGGATTCTACTATGCTCCTAGCATTCTGTCTTTTAATATTGTTAGGGATGAGTGTGTTTTTTTTTTTCATTTTTACAAATACTTGATTTGAAAATATTTTCTTTCACTACTTAATGAAAGGATTATCCTAAAAATATTTTTGAGATAATTGTCCCTTTAATCATATCCTTATTCATACCTTCAGCAGCTCTAAGATACCAAATCAATTGTACACTTGTTGAAAAGTTGCATACTATATGATTAAAATTGACCACAAGGAATTAAAATGCTTTACCCAATTACTCAAAAAAAAAAAAATTAAAATACTTGGCTTGCTACGAACATCTACTATCTAAAATATCTAATTCATTCAGAGGCCCTGAATGTGTTAAGTAATTATGAATCTATTATCTTATATTATATAAAGGGACACTATAGTCACCCAGATCACTTCATCTTAATGAAATGGTCTGGGTGCAGTGACCCTGTCTTTTTAACTTTCCAATGTAAAACATAGTTTTGTAGAAACTGCAATGTTTACATTTCAGCATTAAATCCATATCTTCTGACTGTCTAGAGTTGCTTTTGCAGTAGAGGACTGAGCCAAGTATAAATACAAAATATGCGCCTTATTCTACCCCAGGGCTTCGGAGGTGCTCTTTGAATGTTAATTTGTATTTCAAATTAAAGTGTACCTGTCGTGCCAGGTACAACTCATGCTATTTTTTGCTGAATATAACAGTGACAGAAGCAGACAGATGTCAAACATAAAATACAAAAATATGGCATTTCAAATTGAACACAGTTCTGTTTTGTTTTTGTTTTAGAGGTGGGAAAACTAAACTGCTGTCCAAGGTGATACACACCAATTTGCTCAGTCAAGAAAAATACCTTATACCAGTGGTTCCTAAACGTTTTAGGTCCAAGGTGCCATTAATATTTCAATATTTTTCCAAGGCACTCAAATTCTAAATTTCTAGGTTGTAGATCTGTACAGCGCCGCAGCAATTACTGGTGCTATAGTGTAATGTGCAGTGTTTGTGTTTGAAGGGGTGCTTGTATATAGTTTGTGTTTTAATACAGGGGTCTGTTTGTGTGTAATGTTTGCGTTTTATTGCAGGGGTGTGTCTGAATGTAATGTTCACTTTTAAATGCGGATGTACATTTGTGTGACGTTTTTGTGTTTGAGTAAAGGTGTGTGTTTGTATATTTTTTGGGGGGGTTTGTATGTAATATGTGTTAGATTGCAGGAGTGTGCTTGTATCTTGTGCCGGTGTTTGACTGCTTGAATGTATGCACATACACTACCATATACATACAAACGTATACAGATATTCATGCACATTACCACACAGATACGTATAAATACACCGACACATACATACATAGATACAGACTGACATATATACACACACGCGCGCGCACACGGATATACATATTTGTTTGTGTAGTGTCTGTATTTCTGTAGGTGTGTAATTTGGAAGGAGGGGGCATTTTTTATTTAGCTTTTAAAAAACTATTTATTTTTTGTCCCCTTGTTACCTGGCCAGGGAGGGGGGGATATGGTATTCGCTGGTGGTCCGGTGGCAACGACTCCGCTGAGGGGTTCGCAGCAAGCTCTTACCTTCCCAACAGCTCCCCTGTCTAACTCTCGCGACCAGCATGCTGCGCGGAGCGTTGCCATGGTAACCCGTGGGACTCGTGAGATTTACACAGGGGAGCTGCTGGGAAGGTAAGTAAGAGTTTGCTGTGGGCCCTCCAAGGTCATGGGCCCGGCGGTCCTGGTATGTATTATCGGCAATATCGGTATCTCTATAGGCCAATACCGATATTGCCGAAAATACAGAATATCGTCCAGACCGATAATCGGTCGATCCCTACTAGATAATAACATAACACCGCAAGTTTCCACATCTGTAACCAGCTAGTATGTATTTAAATACAATACAACACAACATTGGTTGCCAAAATAAATATTGCTGTTAAACCGTAGGTTCTCTGACCTTATTTTTGGATAAGGTATAATGCAACCTATGTCTACCATTTTTTCAGATTGCAAGTAATTTTGACTGGCAATTCATTTTATAGGAATTTTTTTGATGGCATTAAGCAATGGAGAAGCAACAATTTGTAATACATCTTTGTTCATTAACCCAACTTAAGATAACTGATGTATGTGGCCAAGTATGGTAGGTTGGATGTGGCAGGTAGAGCAGGAAATGATATGATGTGTATGGTAGGCAGTTTGTTTGTATAAATAATTTAGACCACACAATAAACACTCATTTTATGAACTTTTCAATGGATTAAGGATAAAGGGCCGATGTCCCTCTGCCCAGTTCTCTGGAACTGCAATGTTTTACAGGGACACAGCACCCTGACCACTTCATTGAGCTCAAGTGCTCTGGGTGCTTACAGTGTCCCTTTAATGTAAAGCTTATGGGGCTTACTACTATAGATTAGATTATATCATTAAATAAATAAAGTTTAACCTTTTATGTAAAATTTAAGTTTATTAACTACCATATTGCCTTAGATGACCTGACAGCCTTTTATTTAATACCATCCTTCCTCAGAACTTAAAGGTCCACTAGAGTGCCAGGAAACTCTATAGGGTTATTAGGTGTACCCCCCCAGCCCCCCTCGGAGCCTGCCTCCTGCTGGGATGAAGGGGTTAAAACCACTTCAGCCACTTACCTTAATACAGCGCCGGGCTCCCTCGGCACTGGTGACCTCTCCTCTATCTGCCGATGTCAGCTCCGAATGCACATGCGCGGCCAGAGATGCGCGCGCATTCAAACTACTCATAGGAAAGCATTACTCAATGCTTTCCTATGGACGTCCAGCGTGAGTTCACTGTGATTTTCACATTGAGGATCGCAGAAGCGGCCTCTAGTGGCTGTCAGGGAGACAGCCACTAGAGGCTGGATTAACCCTCAATGTAAACATAGCAGTTTCTCTGAAACTGCTATGTTTTCAACTACAAGGTTAAAACTAGGGGACCTTGCACCCAAACCACATTGAGCCTAAGTGGTCTGGGTGCCTATAGTGGATTTTAACCCCTTTAACCCTGTGGATGATTTTGCCTCCAATTCTTAGCAACAATAAAATAAATGAAGGGAAGAAGGGCGGGGGTATGTGCGCGCTTGTTATTGATTCGCACTCCTGCAATCTATCCACTCTTAGTTTCTAGCGCTTTTTTTTGCTGATGACCTGCACCTGATCCCAGAGCAGCTACTGTCCCTAGCAACAACAATGTCATCTTCTGCCAAGATACCTGTCTAACTAACAAAATTCTAAAACTTTCCTACATTCTGATTCAAGGCATTTATTTTAGTGATATTGCTTCCATGCCTATTGGATAACATTGGGGTGGGGTTATTTTTTTACTGCCATTCATATAGCACTAACTTATTCCGCAACGCTTTGCAGTTTTATATAAGGTGATTTATAAGTTTCAAGGATAAATCCTCCTTTAATTATGTTCAGGAGAACCCAAATCAATTCAAGCGCTTGGAGAAGCAATAAGGCACACGACAAGTGATAGCTTTGAATCCAGAAGAATTGCTTCTAGCTTTAATTGGGGGAGATCATCTTGTAAATACAATGTAAGAAGAGGCATATTTCTAAATGTCAAAAGATATAAATAATAATAAGCAGTTTACAGAAGTACTCCAGTGGGGGCTAGTTTTTGTAAGAAAGAGAACTTAAAGTTAATTTACACATAAAGCATATCATGATCCAAGTTAGCCAATTTTAATAGACTGGACCAATTGGCATCGGTAGCTTGAGCCTTGGAATCAAGGTGCATTCCTTCACATAAGCAAATGAACCAAACTACTACAAATGTTGACTTGTTTAAGAGGTAAATGAGGATTCTGCTTGATTGAGTTTACATTCCACAAGGTCCACTAAATTAGCCACCAAATCTACTTGGTGGCTCAAGTTCTTAAATGAATCTCAAGACCGGTTGTTACAATGCCTCATGATTTAAAAAAAAAAAAAGAGAAAATTTTTAGTTCTAAAAAAATAAATTAAAAAATAACCATACAATGTGAAATACAGTTTCATCTACAACAGTTTACCAGATGCCTCTAAAATGAAAGGTTCATGAGTTTTTTCTTTTGTGCGTTTTTTTTTTTTTTTTTTTCTCCACTCATTATTATAGTGGCTACAACTCTGTGGAATCTTTTAGCCCCTCCTCCGACATTACTTTCAATAATAACATACATGCAAATTTATGTAATTGGACCAAAGCTGATGAGGCTTTGACTCACTGTTGTACTCTTGATTGCCCTGGGTACACTCTTTGAACTACCATGGTGGAGCACCCTAACCATATAAATGTATTTAGTTTCAGTTGTGCAGGCAACCATAGTGCTTTCCACACTCCTGTGTTTAGTCGGGGTTCCTGAAGCATTCTTTATATAACACCCTCATCCCTTTCTGAGTTTGGTACACCACACTGCTACAAGGAAAGCTGTGACCGTATACTTCTGGTGTAGTCTGGAGACTGGCAACTTCCTTGCAACTTATGTGAGTGACTCTGGGATATCCTTTGATCTCTTCAGACCTTTGCTTGGCAGTAGGGTAACAGTAAGAATGCAAGTATCCCATTATTGGGTTTGCATGGATTTTTGAGACCTTTGTTCTACAGAGGACGCATTTGCTTTTATTGGCCATTTGGAGCATCCCATTCCTCAGGATTAGCAGCAGTTGTTTGAATGTTTTATATCACAAGCTTGATGCCAAACCACTTCATTTCCATTTGTAAATTACAAATTGTCATAAGCTTATTATTAATTTGATTGATCTTGTTGAACTATATTCATTAAAAAAAATAAAAAATAAATGTAAGTGTTATATTATTCATATCTTTCTTTTTCTTAGAAATGTAGTCACTGCCAGGAGACTGGTGCCACCCTGGGCTGCTACAACAAGGGTTGTGCTTGCTGCTATCATTTTCCATGTGCCATGGATTCAGGTAAGAAAATTTCAGATTACTGTAGCGTCTTTTTCCATAGGCATCAAAGTAGAGATTCAATTTGTGATAGTCAAGTGGTAAATTGACATAGATGCTAGTTATGTCCCATTAACTTTATAGACTCCTTAAAGGGACACAGGTACCCAGACTACTTCAGCCCATTGAAGTGGTCTGGGTGCCAACTCCCATCACCTTAACCCTGCAAGTGTAAAAACTGCAATAATTACCTTGCAGGGTTGAGCCCTCCTCTAGTGGCTGTTTACCAGACATCCACTAGATGGACTTCCAGGCTCTTAGACAACTTCTGGTCATCTAAACGATGCTGGATGTCCTCAAGCTATGCATGAGGACCTCCAGCGTCACTGGAATCCTCATAGGAAAGGAATGAATAATGCTTTCCTATAGGGAGATCCTAATGCAGCCGCGGCCATTGCCTCTCATGCGCATTAGGTCTCCCCTGTTGGCGGGGGAGGAGCACAGGCGGTGCCTGACCAAGCGCAGAGGGACATCGGTGCTAGATTCAGGTAAGTGACTGAAGTGGTTTAAACCCCCTCATTAGAATGCGGGAGGGAGGGAGGACTGTTTTCCTGGCACTACAGAATCCCTTTGGTGGTTTGGTTATTCAGTTACGGTCAGTGTTAAAGTATAAATTCAGTTAAAGGATCACTATAGTGTCAGGAAAACAAACTCATTTTCCTGACACTAACATCCTTAGGTCCCCCCACCCTCAGGGTCCCCCTCCCTTGGCGCTAAAGGGGTTAAAACACCTTCAGCCACTTACCTTTATCCAGCGCCGGGCTCCCTCGGCGCTGGTGACCTCTCCTCCCCCGCCGACATCAGCTCCCGAGTGGAGCGGAATGCGCATGCATGGCAAGAGCTGCGTGCGAATTCAAACAGTCCATAGTAAAGCATTTCTCAATGCTTTCCTATGGACGTTCTGCACGCTGGATGCAAACTTCGCATCCAGCATCGCAGATGCGCCTCTAGCAGCTGTCAGGAAGACAGCCGCTAGAGGTTGGATTAACCCTGCAATGTAAACATAGCTGCTTCTCTGAAACGGCTATGTTTACATCTGAAGGGTTAAAACCTGGGGGTCCTGGCACCCAGACCACTTCGTTGAGCTAAAGTGGTCTGGGTGACTATAGTGTCCCTTTAATGCAATTTTACTTTCTATTGCTGCATCTGCAAATAGGGTTGTTGAATTTTCATCACTATTAAAAAGTTGTGGACATATGATTTTTATTTGCTAGACACCGAACTGTAGTCAATTGTAGTGATGATGGTGGATTTGGATATTTGTTTTTCCAAAATGATCTGATTTGCTAAAGTTTTCAATTTGCTCATTCTACTGCAATTCAATGTATAGCGAATGAACCCCTAATATCTCCAAAACCGTCACTAGAATAGATCAATGTCTGCACTGAGCCTTTTCAAATGGACCTCAAAAAATTATTCATAATAATAAACTGACCAGCCTACCCTGACACGGTATAGCTGAAATGTAAATAAAAATATTCTCAATGCTTGATTATAATCCTTTAGAGCAATAAGAAAAGAAAAGAAAAAACACATTTGACACTGTAGCATTTTCAATAAGTCCTCAGTCATGCTGTAAGAAATGTACAGTAATTGATCAACCACTCAGGATGCTTAGGCAACTTTCTTTTGCAAGCTTGTGGACTGCAATGGGCAAGGTTTATGGTAAATTTACTATTATAGCACACAATGTAGTATTCCAATGTCGTATCTCATGTATTGAAGAAAAACAAGTGATGTTAAATTCTTGCATAATTTAACTTCATATTTAATGAGAGGTGAGTAGTATCCATGGGAAAAATCTATAACTGATGAAAATTCAGATATAAGTTTTGTAAATCAATGTCTTTAAAGGAACACTATAGTCACCTAAATTACTTTAGCTAAATAAAGCAGTTTTAGTGTATAGATCATTCCCCTGCAATTTCACTGCTCAATTCACTGTCATTTAGGAGTTAAATCACTTTGTTTCTGTTTATGCAGCCCTAGCCACACCTCCCCTGGCTATGATTGACAGAGCCTGTATGAAAAAAGTGGTTTCACTTTCAAACAGATGTAATTTACCTTAAATAATTGTATCTCAATCTCAATTAAATTGAACTTTAATCACATACAGGAGGCTCTTGCAGGGTCTAGCAGGGGGATAAGAAAATCTTAATTAAACAGAACTTGCAAGAAAGAAAGCCTAAATAGGGCTCTCTTTACAGGAAGTGTTTATGGAAGGCTGTGCAAGTCACATGCAGGGAGGTGTGACTAGTTACATAGTTACATAGCTGAAAAAAGACTTGTGTCCATCAAGTTCAGCCTTCCTCACAAATGTTGTTGCTGTTGATCCAAAAGAAGGCAAAAAAACCTGGTCTGGAGCGCTTCCAATTTTGCCACAAACTAGGAAAAAATTCCTTCTTGACCCCAAAATAGCAGTCAGATGTCTCCTTGGATCAAGCAGCTATTACCCCACTAATTAGAAATTATATTCCTGTATGTTATTTTTTTCTAAGTATTTATCCAATTTCAGTTTAAACATCTGTATGGACAAAAACCACCTCTTCAGGCAGAGAATTCCATATCCTTATTGTTCTTACTGTAAAAAACAAAAAAAAAAAAAAACACTTTTCTTTGCCTTAGATGAAATCTCCTTTCTTCCAGCCTAAATGTGTGACCTCGTGTCCTATGTATAGCCCTGTTTATGACTAGATTTCCAGATAAAGGTTTGTACTGACTAGGGTTCATAAACAAAGGGATTTAACTCCTAAATGACAGAGGATTGAGCAGTGAGGCTGCAGGGGGCATGTTCTATACACCAAAACTGCTTCATTAAGCTAAAGTTGCTCAGGTGACTCTAGTGTCCCTTTAAAGTCACCTAGACCACCATATCTCAATAAAGTGGTCTGTGTGCAGTGACCCTCTAGCTTTAGCCCTGCATTGTAAAACATAAATTTTTTTTTTTTTTTTTTTGAAACTGTATTGTTTATACTTTGTAGGGTTAAACACATCTCTAGTGGCTGTCTTCCAGATAGCCATTAGAGGAGCTCCCTCTAAAACAATAGCAATACGAGTGTCTTAGCGCAGGAGAAAAGGTAAGTAAAACACCCCCGGTCACCCTACACATTGGGGATAAGGCACTGATCTGTGTGCACATGGACAGTGGCACTATTGTGTATCCTAACGCTATAGTGTTCCTTTAATGTATTTAAAATTTTAGCAACAGGTTTAAGTTTGAAATCCTTATGTGAACTACAATTCTTAAACTAAAGTATTTTGTACCCTGCTGATGCTCATGTATTTGTATATATTGGTTTTTATACACTTTATTGCATGTACTTCATGTATTGCATGTACTCTTTGTTTCAGAATGTTTACTGAATGAGGAGAACTTCTCTGTACGCTGTCCCAAGCACAAGGTATGAAAATTTACTCTCGTGTTTGAAAACCCATTGTGCTTCAGAATTAAAGGGATTTTCCAGGCTGGAGTTGATTCTCTGCTTAATCAGTGGTAGACTCTACGGACAGAACAGCTGACCTATTCTTGTCTAACAGTGAAGCTGGTTGTTTCTCCATGGTGTAATGGGGAAGATAGCCTTTTCTTACTTCCCGTGCACTGCTAGGTACTGATTCAGACCACATTCCAGAAGGAAGTGATGTCAGTCAGAAGGAGAAAATGGGCTAGAATTAAACCAGCCAGTCTGTATGCCCAAGCTTTTCTTTTGTCCTCTCCTGAAAGACTGAGGAAAAACTTGGGGAACCATGTTACTTTTTTGTTCTGAGACATCTTGGCGCGATGGATTTGTTTATTTATTTTTATTATTATTTTTTTTTGTCTGTGTGTTAAATATTATCCCTCAAAACGATAATATACAATACTATACATTAATAAGCCTATGGTGAGAACAACTAAATGCTTTTTGTGTTTGGGTGTAGCCCTAGTGCACATGACCTCACTCTAACATTGTTTAATTGAGAGAGTATTCCTTACCTTATGAGTGACTGAGGAAGCAGTAGTGTTAGCCCAGAAAGCACACATAAACAGACTAGCCAGCAACCTGCTTTCCCATTGGGATTCTCAATTGTTTATTGCAACCGGATTAGTTCATTCTAGTGAAATTAAACTTTAACACCCCCACTCCCACAACATGTGGTTAACATATTGTGTACAATAACCACTCAAAAATGCATTTGTTCAATTTATTCAGCCTTTAGAGAAATACTGGAGGATACATAGGTTCATGTGTAGTCAAATTTGAATAAAATGGTAAATACACCTAAGATTTAAAAAATAAAATAAAATGCATTCCAGATGTGAAAATGTGTGTGGGCATAATTGTAGTGTGCCTAAAATTAGGTCTCCACTTTCCCTGGCTGCAGGAATAAGGACAATGTATATTGTGCCATATCGGCACTATTGTAAGAAGGGAAATTGGTTGATCTGGTATTCCTAGTTCCTTTGTACTAGACAGAGAGACCGACCTAAGCCCAGGTGCCAGAGATGATTTTGTACGATAAAAAATGTGGGGTTACAAATGTGAGGTTTTAAAACTTAAATTTAGAGGGCCACTTTCCATAGCACCATAATAATTACAGTAAATTGGGATGGTTTTGTAACTGTAGTGTTTTATTTTACTAGTTTCTAATTCACAAACTAATTTGAGCTCAATATTTTATTTAATCAATTTGTGTGGAAATTTAGGAAATTTATGTAAATTTAATTTGGTATAAACCATATTTATGTGCCACCTTCAACAACAAAAATATCTCTGAAATCACATGCCAGATATATGTATGTGTGTGTATGTAATAAACAAATATGTGTATGTGTGTGTGTGTGTGTGTGTGTGTATATATATATGTATATATATATATATATATATTCACACACAGTTTAATTTTTTTTGCTGAAGCTAATGCAGAGCCTTTTTGCAGCAGACAGATGCATGCATTCAATTATGCAATCATTGGTGGAAGATGCACCTTGAAGATTGTGTTTGTTGATGAAAACTTGAGTAGTAAAAATGAACCAGTCCCTTAATGATGTCAGGAAGAGGAATCTAGGCTTGTAGAGAATCAGAGATGACTTGCATTGGTGATTATGGTATATATGGATTTGCATAACACTGGTTTTCCAAACTTTTTGATTTTTATAAAACTCAATACATTTTTTCTTTTTAGTTTGGTGCAATGTTTGTGAATACATATGTTTATTGTGTAGACTTACTTAAGAATGTTGTCATGAGTTTTTACTTGTTGCTTCTTTTAGTCACATAGTGAAGTTCGTATTTCACATTGATTATTCATAAGTGCAGTTTTGCACATCTTAATTTACTTAAATTTTATTGTGTAGTAACTTTTATTTAAGTATTTAACGAAGAATGTACGTTTAGCTTGTCACTATTTCTGAAGTAAAACCAGGGGTCTTCATATTACCCAACTTAATAAATGCTAGCGATCCCAGAAGTATGAAAAGCGTTACTGACCTTGCTCTGGACTAATCAGAGGCTCGGAGTTATCTCATCGGCACTCCCCAGCACTACAGCCTATAATTTTTGTCCAAATTTGGATGGGTTTGTATAGGTAATGCTGATGTGGAATGTCTGCATTAGTCTGTGGCAGTAGTATAGGGTAGAGTTTTTGGTGATGGGAAAGCCCCTGTTTTGTCAAATCTGGCAAACACACTGATCAGCCACAAAAAACACCTTTATAATATTGTGCTGCCAAAACTGCTCTGATGCATTGAGGCATGGACTTAACAAGACCTCTGAGCGTGTCCCCTAGTGTTTGGCAGCAAGACATTAGCAGCAGATCCTTTAAGTCGTGCAAGTTGCGAGGTGGAGCCTCCACGGGTTGGATTTTTTTGTTCCAGCATATCCCACAGATGCTCAGTTGGATTGAGATCAGGAAATTTGTAGGTCAAGGCAACACCTTGTACTCTGTCATGTTCCTCAAACCATACATGAAAATATTTTGCAATGTGGCAGGTTGCATTTTCCTGCTGAAAGAGGTCACTGCCATCAGTGAACACCATACGTGATTGGCAACAATCTCTAGGAAGGTGGTATGTGTCAAAATAATATCCACGTGAATGCTAGGACCCAAGCATAACACTGCCGGCCTGGCTTCTTCCCATAGTGCCATCTCTTTGCCAGGCAAATGACGAGCAAGCACTTACCTGCTTTAAATAGAGAATGTGGTTCCTCAGTCCAGGTAACATTTTTTTCCATTGCTCCTTGTCCAGTTCTGATGCTTACATCCTCCTTGAAGACCCTTTTGGCGGTCGACAGGATTCCTCATGGGAACTCTGAACTGTCTACGTCTGGGCAGTCCCATACTCTGTAAACTGTGGTGCACTGTGTGTTCTGACACCTTTCCATCATGACTAGCAATATGATGTTCAGCAATTTCAGCTACATTAGCTCTTCTGTAATTTGAACCAGACAGGGTAGCCTTTACTCACCACTTGCATCAATGAGCTTTGGACCTTGTGACCATGACACCGATAGAGTTGTTCTTCCTTGCACCACTTTTGGTAGGTACTAAACATTGCATACCAGCAACATCTTACAAGACTTGTCATTTTGGAGAAGCTCTGACAGTCGTCTAGTCCTCACTGCAATATATCACTCTTTGCAATAACAATATAATCAATGTTATTCACTTCCCTTGTCAGTGATTTTAATGTTGTGGCTGATCAGTGTAGCACGATAACGGCTAAGGAAAGCTAGGCAGAGAATTGCCCAGAGCACCTGTCTTGCAAAGAGTACTCACTGAGCTGCATTGGAAAGCCCATAATTGGACAGTCACAGAAAGTCTGGGCCAGGCTAGAAGAGAAGGGCTTGCAATGGTAGCAAATGAGAACTGCAGCTTTTGCAAGCTGTTTAGATATAAATGCATATTTGGAATGTATGCATGTTTTTATTGGGGATATATATCTACTAAACAGTGATATTTATTTTGTATTTGAGCAGTGGAGAGTCTCTTTAATGCAACACTATGACATTCGGAATACAAGCATGTTTTCCTAACACTAAAGTGTTCTACTCCCTGTTTAGATTTATTATACAATCTTATGCTTGTCATAGATATGAGCATTGATTAAAGAACCATTTCTGACTTGGTTACATTATAGTAGCGGAAGCTCCCTGTTGTGGCTGTTAGGAAGACAGCCACTCGAAATCTGTTTAGCTCTGGAATAAAAACATTGCCGTAGTGGCTTTATTTACATTGCAGGGCTAAAATGCCAGGTGGCACTGTATCTGTTATAGGGAAACTCAGAAGCCACGCACAGACAGTCCGGACCCAGGTCAGTTCAGGAAGCAAAGGTGACCCATTCTCCCTGATCGGGTCTCAGCTGAACTCTTGTTCAAAATGTCTGAGCACAAGCTTTTTATAGCTATTCATCCCCCATCTGTACCCTTACACCAGTCAGCAAACCGTATTTACAGCATTACCTTATAAGGATAGGCAGTATGGTACTTGGAGAATGGAATGTGGTTTTTCAAATCCAGCACATGCTCAGTACATTGATGACAGTATCTTAGTTACACGTAATTAACAGATACCTGTACTTGTATATGCCACATGGAGATTTTGGGCCTAACTGAAATCCCATCACCTATCCAGACCACTTCATTGAGATGAATGAAGTCGTCTGAGTGCCAACAGAGTCCATTTAAATGGACACTCTAAGCACCAAAACAACTTTATCTTAATGAAGTGTGTGTTTTTTTTTTTTTTTTTTATAGATTAGGTTCATGGGGTAAGATGGCTTTTGCAGCCCGAGACACTCCTTCCCTGGCTGTGATTTCAACAGCTTCTTATCTACTGCTATGTTAATGCATGCTAGAGCCTATGGAGACTTGTGAGTGGTTAAAGTTCATTTCACAGAGCAGAATATAACTTCTAAAGAAAACATGTTGTGCTGTAAGATCTGACTGAAAATTAAGTTGTTTTTTTTTTTCTTGGAGGCTTGTGAGTCACAGGCAGGTGGTGTTGCTAGGGCTGCATAAACAAACAAAAGAAGTGATGTAACTCCTAAATGACAGAGAATTGAAGATTATACTAGCTTTAGTGTACTAATAATCTTAATTTTAGTAATGACAGGAGGCGAATATTTGCATATCTTTCTTTACTGTAAACTCCAGCAGCATAGAAACAGTAACAACCAATCAGAGAAAAGATATGGTGCCCATAAGAGGCCCTGTCTATGACATCACTTCCTCTTTCTTTGGTGTGAACAGTAAATAACAATAAAACTTAAAACAAATTACAGTAACAGTTCAACAGCATGATGGGGAAAAATAACTCCGGTAGTTCCTTGATGTAACGATGTGGGAGATGAGCCTTTGTCCCGAATAGAAGATGTGTACACTTGTCGAGAAGGCGATCACACTGCAAGACAAGGAAAAGAGTGAAAGGTCTCTGGCGTGATAACTTGTCCGCATATCTTAAAACATAATAATCCTGCCATAACACAAGACTGTCCGAAAGGTTCAAGTAATATACCCGATAAAATTACTGTAATAGGAAGAACTATAGATATACATGATGTACATAGATATAAGGTTACTACATTCCATCCTATACCAACCCCTAAACACTGTTAGGTACGGAATATACTCACCTATGGTACATGTCTTCCTGAACCTATGAGGCCTTCTGTTCCGTTGATGAAATAAAGGGGGGGTCCAATAGGGTGGGAAATATTCGCCTCCTGTCATTACTAAAATTAAGATTATTAGTACACTAAAGCTAGTATAATCTTCAATTTTACCACATGACAGGAGGCTTCATATTTGCATTTTTAAAGCTTGGAATTGATGAGTGTGAAGGAAGCATGAGTTGTTTGACGGAAATAGAAAGTCCTGACCGAATGTGCGCCGAAGTGAGGTTCAACGCCTGCTAACGATAGTAGCCAGCGGACCCATCTAGCCAGTGTAGTCGTGGACACCGGTCCATGAGGCTTCACATAGGAAATCAACAGTTGACCCGTCGAACTGGTTCGAAGGGGAGTTGTGGTTTCCGTATATCTCATAAGCGTCCTGACAACGCATAGTTTGGGATCTGAGCCAAAGTACGGGTACGATATCGAGGTGGAATCCGATTTGGTCCGTCTTGATATGGAAAAAATAACTCCTTCTGGAGTGATGGAGAACCCGTCCACGTCGAATGCTCTAACGTCTGACACTCGCCGGAACGAGACGAGACATAGTAAGAGGGTCAGTTTAGCTGAAAGTTGTTTCAGTGACAGATAGGGATTATCTGGCCATGTTCTAAGAAAATCCAGCACCACGTCTACCTGCCAGAGGTTAGAATATTTGGGTGCCGGTGGTCTCGTTAGTTTAGCGCCCCGTAGAAGTCGGCATATCAGTGGGTCCTGCCCCACTGGTCTGCCTTGTATCGGGACGTGTGCCGCCGATATGGCTGATCTGATCACGTTGAGGGATCGATACGATCGTCCCAACGAGAACAGATGAGCTAGGTAGTTAAGGATCAGTGGGATAGGGGCATTAAAGGGATCGGAGTCCCGTTCCACACACCACTTACTCCAAGCCGCCCATGCGGACATATAGCATTTCCTGGTGCCTGGAGCCCAAGAGTCCCATAGGAGGTCCTTAGTCGATTGTGATAGGCCGTGGACTGACCAGGAGCCCCTGAAATCGTCCAAGCCACTAGTTCTAGTTGCCTTTCCAGGACGAGGGGGTGTGGTTCTCCTCGAGGTCCCGTCAGAAGTCGTGGGAAGGCAGGGGGTAGCCGGGGGTGTCCGTGGGACATTTCCAGGAGGTCTGGGAACCACGGTTGACTCTGCCAAAGCGGGGTTATCAGTAGAAGCGATAGTTTGCGGGTGCGTGTGTATCGCAGTACCCGTGGTATCATGGAGAATGGTGGGAAGGCGTAAGCCCCTAGGATGGGCCAGTCTTGCAGGAATGCGTCTGCCGCTTCGCTCTTCGGATCTGGGAGCCAACTGTAGTATCTCGGCAGTTGGTGGTTGGTCCTGGAGGCGAACAAGTCTATTGTTAGCGGGTCCCTCGCCGTAATTCTTGGAATATCTCCCTGTTGAGTTTCCAGTCGCTGGTGTCTCGCCAGTGGCGTGAGAACCAATCCGCCGTCAGGTTGGCGATTCCTGGTAGGTATTCCGCATGTAGCGTGATGTTCCGACGCAGGCAGAAGCTGTAGATGTCCTTCGTGGCCTCTGTCAGTGCTCGAGATCTCGCTCCGCCTAGGCGGTTGATGTACTGTACCGCCGAAATGTTGTCCATGCGGAGCAGAATACAGCAATTCGATTTGTCCTTGGCCAGGCTGCGGATGGCGAAGGATCCTGCAATCAGTTCCAGGCAGTTGATGTGTAGGTTGGTCTCCTCCTCTTGCCATGGGCCTCCCGTGGAGGCGTCCGCGCAGTGAGCTCCCCATCCCCATAGGCTGGCGTCCGATTCCACGATGAAGTCCGGGGAGGAGCCGAAGATAGCCTTTCCATTCCAGGCTTGCATGTGTAGTAACCACCATCGAAGTTCTGTCCTCACTTCCGTCGACAGTGGGATCCATTGGTCGTACGAGTGCCCAGTGCGGAGGTATGCCGCCTTCAGCCGTTGCATGGCCCTGTAGTGGAGCGGGCCTGGGAAAATCGCCTGTATGGAGGAGGAAAGGAGTCCCACGATCCGAGCGAGCATCCTGAGTGGTATCGTGTCCATCCTCAGAACCCGTCTGATTTCCTTCCTTATCGATGCTATCTTTGTCGAGGGGAGGCGTAGTACGCAGTCCTTCGAATCGATATCGAAACCGAGGAACTGAACCGACTGGGAAGGAGAGAGAGACGATTTTTGTCTGTTCACTACGAAACCCAAAGATTCCAGCAAGTGAACGACAAACTTCGTCTGCAATCGTAGTCTGGAGGCTGATTCGCAGAAAATTAGCAAATCGTCCAGGTATACGAGACATCTTATGCCGCGGGTTCGTATGTGCGCCATCACCGGTCTCAGGAGCTTCGTGAAGCACCACGGGGCTGAGCTGAGGCCGAACGGCAGACATGTGAACTGGCATATCCGTCCTCTCCATAGGAAGCGGAGGAAACATCGGCAGTGAACGCTCACTGGAACGGACAGGTACGCGTCCTTTAGATCCAGGCGTGTAAACCAGTCGTTCTTGATGAGGAGGTCTTGTAGAAGGTGGATTCCTTCCATCTTGAAATGCCTGTATACCACAAACGAGTTCAATTGTCGGAGGTTGATCACCGGTCTGTAGTCGCCTGTTTTCTTTTTGACCAGGAAGATGTTGCTTATAAAGCCTCCCCCTTCTGGTGCGTATTGTATCGCGCCTTTCCTGAAGAGTGTGTGGATCTCCTCGTCCACCAAGAGTTCTTGTTCCTTTGACAAGTGAATCGGAGGAGGGGGGTTGGGTTGTATGGGTTTTGTGAAGAAATCTATGACGAAGCCTCGTACTGTCTGTAGGACCCAGGCGTCTTTGGTAATCAGCTCCCAGTTCTGAAAGAAAAGGGACAGGCTGCCTGCTATAAAGTGTGAGACATTTTGGTATGTAGGGGGACTCACCATTGGAGAAACGGCCGCGTCCCCGACCTCTGAATCCTCTAGACCTCCCCGTCCCTCGGAACGAAGAGGGCCTTTGCGTCGTAGATGGGAAGAAACTTTGGGTCTGTGGGAGTGATCTGGAACCGGAGGTCCAAAAACGGCTGGTGGCTCGGTTCCGCTGCCGACCAGCCCTTCCAAAAACACCCCTTGTAGTCGGGGTATGAAAACTTGTTTGAGTGAGGTTTGGGCCTTATTCAAAGTGGTGAAAAGGTTCACGTGCTTTTTGAGTTCCGTGATAAAGGCGTCGCCAAACAGCTGTCCTTGGGCTTTCGGTCCGAATTCTTTCGCCCCGAGGTCCAGGAGCTTACTATCAATGCGGATGAGTGCCGATCTGCGTCTTTCGGTGCACAATGCGGCATTTGCGTTGCCCAGAAGGCACACCGATCTTTGAGCCCATTCCCGTATGATGTGAGGGTCTAGTTGGGAGCCTTGGCTGAGGGCTAGGTCTGCGAAGTAGAGTATTTTCGCAATGGGGCCGAGTAGGTCCAGCACCTTATCTTGTGTCGCCTTCATGCCTTTTTCCACTCCCTTTCGGGGGTCTCGGCCCGAGCGTGACATAAAGACCACAACTGTATTGTCAAATTCAGGGGTAAGTGCCACTTTGTCGGGTAACAAGGGTCTGGGGCATTCGGCCCGGAGACGTGCTCGTACCTCCTTTTCTAATGGCTTGCGTAGCCAGAAGTGAATGAACTTTGTCAGGTGGTCTGGTAAGCTCCACTCGGAAGACCGTGGGTGTCAGATGGAACGTGGGTCGAAGAGTGGGTTCCCTTGGTCATCTATAAACACTCCATCTCCGGTCTTATCCGTGTTGCTATCTCTGTCTCGGTCGGTGGTGTCGAGAAAGGTCTCCTTAACGTATCTCGAGGAGGTGGGAGGTAAGTCCTGCCATTCCTCTTCATCGGAAATTGATTCCTCCCCGTGCCACTCGTCGACCACGTCCAAGGTGCGTGGTACATAGGAGTCCTCTTCGTCGGAGGATGGAAATGGTTGGGGTGCGGGCTGTAGTCGGCCCGTGGTCTTACTCCGTTTGGTGGGTGATTTGCCCCTAGTCTTGGTGGAAGGGGGGGCTTAGAGTCTTTCGCTGTCGTTTTACTTTGGACATCTCTGAGCCCGAAGCCTCCATCCGTTCTGGGGGACTCATGTCGCCCTGACTTTGGGGTAGAGCTTTCAAGAGGGCTTTTTCTACAGATGCCGCCACTGCAGCATTAATCATAGCCTGAAAGTCCTGACTATTTTGGGTGTCTTCCATGATTTGTAGTGTGTTTTCCTCGGCCTGTTGGGCGATAATGAAAATCAGTGGAAGCGGTGGAGGAGAGTCAGTACATGTAGTGACAGACTCCTGGTACAACTGGGGGCCGCCCAGTTGGCAAAAATTGTGCTTAGAGGCGTATTGTATATGGGCTGTCGCCTAATACAGAGGCCGCCTGATATGAGCTCAGTGGTGGTGTATAGGTAGGGTTCGCCACAGTTGTACACCAGAGCTGTATTGCACGTTAGGTAGCAATCAGGGTTAAATGTCAGTTGAGGGCAGGTCCTCGTGCATATACTCGGGGTTCACCCCGGGTGGTGTGCCGTGGTAACCAGAGGACACCCACATAAGATAATGGTCAGTGACCTTGCATGCATATCTGGGGGGTCACCCCAGGTGGTGTGCCATGAAAAAATACCCAGAGGACACCCACATCAGTTTGCACCGTTAGGTACAGTAATATAATGTAACCCTTGAAGGGTGTTGCAATGTAATATGCCCTTGGCTGTAATGTAATATGCCCTTGGAGGGTACAGCAATATGGTATGACCCTGTAAAGGGTCTGGTAACAATATGCCTCTTGTGATTATATAGAAGTAGAACAATAGTGTGATTGTAAGGATACAGATGTATGTAACTTATTGCATGCAGTATACATGTGCCCAGAGTAGTGGGCAGTAGGAGGTTAAAATCCAGCCATCCTTTTCTACCTCATATAAAAATGAAAAAATCTATGTAGTGTGGTCCTTAGTAGGGGCCACCTGTAGGGGCAATGGAGTTGTGGAGCGGTGGTCGGGTGATTCCCGACCCGCTATACCGTAGGTAGAGGCGGCCGCCGAGGATCTCGCGAGATGCGAGATCCAAGATGGCCGCTGGCCGCGAATGCCGCCGACCGCGTGTGCACCCGTTCGCGGCCGCGGGTGGAAGGCGCGGCGGGAAAAAATAATAAAATTACCCGGTCCCCTTCTACCCGTCCCCACGAAGTCCCCGAGTGAGAAGGGAGTAGGTCCGCGTGGCGAGCACGGCACCGGCAGCCGGCGCCCGCGGACCTTCACACAAAATAGGGAAGTCTGAAAAAGGATATATAGTAGATAAGGAGGGGAAGCAGGGAGACAGGTGTAGAGAGCCAGGAGTAGTAGGATATAAATAGTTAGGTATAAACATCAACAAGTATAATAAATTATAACAAGCCACAGAGGGTAAAAAATACTCTGACCTGTAGGCTGGAGCAGCAAAGAAAGAGGAAGTGATGTCATAGACAGGGCCTTTTATGGGCACCATATCTTTTCTCTGATTGGTTGTTACTGTTTCTATGCTGCTGGAGTTTACAGTAAAGAAAGATATGCAAATATGAAGCCTCCTGTCATGTGGTAAAATTGAGCAGTGAGACTGCAGAGGCATGATCTGTATACTAGAACTGATTTGTTAAGCTAAATATGCCAATATATATTTAAAATCTGAAAGGATTT
>OW240919.1:87673303-87877610 GCA_933207985.1 Pelobates cultripes
CATAAATATCGACAACCTGGTTTTTATCTAAGGTCTCACCCCAGCAGGCACTTAGTGGATTTTCTCACCACAGGTTTCTCACAAGGGTTTCACACAGGCATAATAGCCATTCCCCCAGGTACACTAGAATGTCCTAATCTCCAGTCTGCACGTTTAGACCCAGTCGCTGTAGACACTCTCATTTCCGCAGAAACCACAAATGGTTTCATGATCGGTCCTTTCACCTCTTCACCGTTTTCCTCCTGGCGCACTAACCCTATTGGTATTGCTATTCACAAATATTCTAATAAAAACGTCTCATTATCGATTTATCGGCACCGCACTCCTCTTTTGTTCCAAGCATAAACGCACTCATTCCAGCAGACGAATTCTCTCTGCAGTACGTCACCATCGACGACGCCATACAGTCCATCATGACATCTGGTAATCGACCCTGGCTCAGCAAAACAGACATCACTAACGCTTTTAAATTACTGCCCATACACCCCTCACTCTGGCACTTACACGGTGTTAAATGGCGAGGGTATTATTACTTCTCAACACGACTCACTTTTGGTTCGCGAAGCAGCCCCAAACTTTTCGACATTTTCGCAGAGTCACTATGCTGGCTGCTTCTGAACGTCATCAGGTGTCACTCCGTTATTCACTATCTAGATGACTTTCTACTGATAGAGCCAGGGTCATCAACACCCACAGCAATCAATAGTACTACCGCACTTTTTTCCACACTTGGAGTCCCTTTGTCCCCAGCCAAAACTATAGGACCCACAACAAAGTTGACCTTTTTAGGCATAGAGCTCGATTCTGTCAAACTCAGAGCTAGCCTTCCACACGACAAACTTTCACGATTGAGAGGGGAGATAGACACCTTCCTGCGGAGTGACGTTTGCACCAGGAGAGAACTTCAGTCCCTTCTTGGATCTCTGAACTTCGCCATGCGCATCATTCCTCAGGGAAGGTCTTTTATTTCCAGACTTCTTTGCCTGCTCCATGGAGTCCCGGACTCCGGCACAGTTTCTTTGGACCCCCACGCCAAGGCTGACTTGGCTATGTGGGGGAAGTTTTTGAAAGACTGGAATGGTATCTCCATGTTTATCCCCCCTCTCTCCACCTCTTCACCCATCATCCACACGGACGCAGCAGCCAACACCGGTTTCGCAGCCATTTTCGGGAACCACTGGTTTAGGGGCCACTGGCCCACTGAGACGGATGCCTTGCCAGGATTCAGGGAGACCTCAACCCTATTTGAAATTTACCCCATTGTGGCGGCCGCACACACCTGGGGTCATCTCTGGTCCGGCAAGGCAGTAAAATGCTACTCAGATAACTCGGCAGCTTGCGATATCATTAACAAAGGGCGCTCATCATCCCTGACCATCATGCGGCTGATTCGCAAGTTGACCTGGCTGGCAGCATCCAATCAGTTTCACTTAGTATGTTCTCACATCCCGGGTATTCACAACACCGCCGCTGACGCTCTTTCTCGTTCTCGATTCCAGGCATTTTCTCAGGCACTCCCAGCAGCTCACCAACAGCCATCCAGGACACCACGGTTTCACGAACTAATATTGGATTAAGCACACTCTTGCTTCACGCTAGATCACTCACTCACCAAGCATTATCACCCAACACTGCTATCACTTACAATAGGGCACTTAACATATTTAACAAATTCACTGCAGAATTCGGGCTACAAGGTGACTTTTCTATCCAAACCATGGTGTCTTTTGCCTCTTTTTGCCACCTACACCTTAATCTGTCACACAACACCATTAAACTTTACCTCACCGGGGTTCAGCACCACAGCCTCACCAATTTTCCTAACAGCACCCCCTTTTTGTCTTCATACCCCATAAAAAAGGTCTTGAAAGGTATATCAAAGGTGTCACCACCACTCGCAAGCACTAGATTCTCTTAGCAATCTCCTTGACACAGCCCCATTTGTTAGCTACACCAATACGGTGATAAAATCTGCCATATATCTCGCTTTCTACGGTTTTCTCAGACTTGGAGAGTTCACAGTGATTTGTCAAGGAGATATCGCACGATGCCTTAAAACTTCACACCTCACCAAGGTAGGGGATCACTACCTCCTTTCTATCCCTACCACTAAAACCAACCGGTCAATACATCCTACAATAATTCCTCTCTTCCCTACTGATAATGCCTAGTGTCCGGTGAAAGTTCTCGACCAACTACGGTCAACTCTTCGCACTCACCTGCCAGACTCTCCGCTCTTAACATTACAAGGGCACCCGCTTACCACGGCAAAATTGATGTCACATGTCAGAACCCTGTTATCTAAGCTCAGACACAACCCGGCTGCATTCTCCGGGCACTCCTTCCGCATAGGAGCCGCCTCAGCAGCCTCAAGCACAAACGCACCGGTCCACATCATCAAAAGGCTCGGGCGATGGAAATCCTCCATATATAACGCATATATTCCGCAACCAGAGAAAGAGCTTCGCCAAGCTTTCAGAAACTTGGTCTTGTAAAATGCAATAAAGTGTGTATTTTCTCGAATTTATCTTTTGCCCTCTTTTATTTACAGGCCCACTCGTACGTTGGTTTCGGCACACCACAACCAACTTTGCTCACAGTTACTATCCATCACGTATTTAAATTCCGAGCACAAGTAGAAAGGCCATTAGGCCTGAATTTGTGGGAGGAGTAAGTCCCCTACTTAAGCTCCCAGCCCCTACTCACCGCTGCCGCTCAGCTGATTGTCCCCACCCACCTACACCCTGTTTTAACTACATTATCCTTGGTGGGCCCTCTTTTATTTACAGGCCCACTCGTACGTTGGTTTCGGCACACCACAACCAACTTTGCTCACAGTTACTATCCATCACGTATTTAAATTCCGAGCACAAGTAGAAAGGCCATTAGGCCTGAATTTGTGGGAGGAGTAAGTCCCCTACTTAAGCTCCCAGCCCCTACTCACCGCTGCCGCTCAGCTGATTGTCCCCACCCACCTACACCCTGTTTTAACTACATTATCCTTGGTGGGCCCTCTTTTATTTACAGGCCCACTCGTACGTTGGTTTCGGCACACCACAACCAACTTTGCTCACAGTTACTATCCATCACGTATTTAAATTCCGAGCACAAGTAGAAAGGCCATTAGGCCTGAATTTGTGGGAGGAGTAAGTCCCCTACTTAAGCTCCCAGCCCCTACTCACCGCTGCCGCTCAGCTGATTGTCCCCACCCACCTACACCCTGTTTTAACTACATTATCCTTGGTGGGCCCTCTTTTATTTACAGGCCCACTCGTACGTTGGTTTCGGCACACCACAACCAACTTTGCTCACAGTTACTATCCATCACGTATTTAAATTCCGAGCACAAATATAAATATAAATATATATATATATATATATATATATATATATATATATATATATATATATATATATATATATATATATATATATAATTTAACTTCTTTAATTTTGCGTTGCTTTGGTTCTTTACAAGCATGGGGCCAATCTCTGCCTCTGCCCCAGACCTGTGCTTCCGGTTGCCCCCCCCCAACCCCCTTGGACCGGTGGGGGTTATCCCGATCTGCTCCCTAGAGACTCCCTGGCAACACTGAAGACACGCGGCACTCACGCAAACCCAAGATGACGGGTGCTGCGCGCTCCTTCAAGTCATCACAACTATGTTCTGCACCTTGTGAATGAAAAACCCGAATGTGCCCATGGCCTGCTGCCCCAAAGAGCCAGACAAGCACAATGAGTCCTCAGACTGCGCCTAACAGGGAGGAGAGAGCTCCTGCTACATCGGGGCCCGAAGATATAGGCCGATACTCACAGCGAGATGCACAGCCTGCTGGATCATGGGACCATTGAGGGGATCCCTGTTACCTATACGGGACTTACCTGATTGCCACACAGCAACCCAACATCACCACGCAAGTGGACCGCTGAGCCTCGTGCTGGGACTTCTGTGTAGGGTCTGTACACGGCCCCTGCGGGACAGGGGGTTAAGTCCAAGGCTGGATCAGGGTCTACCTCTTTCTGACAGGACATCCTGGCAATGCATGTTGCCAACAAACCAGCTATTGTGCTTATTTTTATTTCTAGCTTTTACTTTCTTTTCCGGGGCTTTCATTCATAGCCTGCTTGGGGAGCCTCTGAGGGGTCTTTACTCAAAGCTTGTCTGCCTATACAGCTAGTCGCTGTCTACTCTATGCAGCTGATTCCCAGTGCATATAGCCTGCATACATACTACCCTACTGATCTTCTCATCTGCACTGTGTTCTTCTTGTCACTTTAAATTGTAATTATTCATTTATAATAGGCTTATGATGCTCATGAAACATAGTATGTCTCCTTAAAGGATCACTATAGGGTCAGGAACACAAACATGTATTCCTGACCCTATCGTGTTAAAACCACCATCTAGCCCCCTGGGCCCCTCATGCCTCCATAAATAAAACAAAATCTTACTGTATTCAAGCCAGATGCTGTAGATCTGCATGCTGTTTGCCTAAAAAACAAACAAAAACAAAAAACAAGCAGTCTGCTGACATCAGAAGTGGTAGCCTGATCCAATCACAGTGCTTCCCCATAGGATTGGCTGAGACTGACAAAGAGGCAGATCAGGGGCAGAGCCAGCATGATTCAAACACAGCCCTGGTCAATCAGCATCTCCTCATAGAGATGAATTAAATCAATGAATCTCTGAGGAAAGTTCAGTGTCTGCATGCAGAGGGAGGAGATACTGAATGTTTGGATGCATTTTAGGCAGCCATGACCCAGGAAGGATCTCTAGCAGCCATCTGAGGAGTGGCCAGCGAAGTTATCACTAGGCTGTAATGTAAACACTGCATTTTCTCTGAAAAGACAGTGTTTACAGCAAAAAGCCTAAAGGTAATGAGTCTACTCACCAGAACAAATTCAATAAGCTGTAGTTGTTCTGGTGACTATAGTGTCCGTTTAATGTCTATCTTAGACCGGTTAAAGGATCACTATAGTGTCAGAAAAACAAAGTGCCCTGAGGATGCCCCCACCCTCAGGGTCCCCTTCAGCCATTTACCTTAATCCAGCACTGGGCTCCCTCGGCGCTGGTGACCTCTCCCCGTCCGTCACTGGAGCCGAATGCGCATACGCACATTCAAAGTGTCCATAGGAAAGCATTTCTAGATGCTTTCCTATGGACACTCTGCGCGATGGAGGAGAAATTCGCAGATGCGCCTTTAGTAGCTGTCCAGAAGACAGCCACTAGAGGCTGGATTAACCCCAAATGTAAACATGGCAGTTTCTCTGAAACTGTAATGTTTACACGTGAAGGGTTAAAACCTGAGGGACCTGGCACCCAGACCACTTTATTGAGCTGAAGTGGTCTGGGTGACTATAGTGTCCCTTTAACTCTGAAGCATTATCCAGACTAGTCATGCTGCCAGAGTGTACTGACACTCAATTGTGCACCTTATTAAGTTAATCTGCCTATGTCCACCTTGACATGCATGCTGATGTTATTGCTTTTAACTCTGGTGATTTAACGTTACACGCGTGTACCTAGCTTGCTTATTCTCATTTAAAAAAATTTAAAAGTGCCAATACTTTCATGACATATGTGAAATACCTTGTTTTAATAGGCTTTGTACTATGCTGTTGTGGCATTGTCATCTCTTATGTTATCTTGTGCACAATAAAAAAATAAAGACTTTAAAAAAAACAAACAATTTTTTAGTCTGATGTATGGTTTGTAGAATCTGTATGTAGGTAATAAAGTTATATTTTACCCAGTAAATTTGAAGATGAATTATTTTGTCACATCTTTCTATGGAAAGTCGCCTCTTTTTCTTTAGTTGTGGTGATTCAGTTAAGACACTCACTGACATAACTCACCCATTGTTGTTAATCAGTTTGGCTCAAATGATCAGCCCCCCTGAATCCACTAGGAAACTCACAACACTTGCATTATGATGTCACTACTCTCTCACATTTCTCTAAGAAATTCCTACTACTACCTGTAGGGGCACTGTTGTCAATGTATAAATTTAGTTCAACTCTGGACCATGTCATTAAATGACCTATTTTCCTAGGATTTCAATCTTATGTCTTTAATGGCAAAAATAAGTGAATGCATTTCTTCAGGCATTATAAACCAATAAATGTCCTTTTTCTTAAGGACATAAAGATAAAATAGTTCATATTTTGTAACTTAACCCTTTTATACTGAGGACACTCTCAATATATAAATGCAATAGAACACTTGTGGAGTGGTTATACCATAGTAGTTGTAAACAATAAATCATAGGTTATACTAGCTATGATATATATTGTACAGGGAATATTGTGTTATGATACAAAGATAAAGCAAAATAAATGTATGTTTTCTATATTCCTCTAACTCTTCTTATAGAATACTTTAGTTAAAAAAAAATGGGAATCTGTTGTTTGTCAGTAGAGATAATGCATACTCAATATATTTGTAACTTTGACTCCGTCATTCCTCCTGTATTTGAGGTGGTCTGTCCTCCCAGTTTGTCTTTTGGAATCTGTGTTTGTAAAGTTTTTGTTGCATTATAAATCTGATTATTAATTAATGATTCATAGTTCTCCCTTGATATGGTCAATATGCCCAACATGTGCTTAAACCTCTCCTCAAGTCTTAGTGGGCAGCAACCAAAAAAATACACCATAACTGATGGAACAGGGACATAACAGTCTGCACTGTGGATTAAACCCATAAAAGTAATAGAAATCCCCAAGCTTCAAAATACACGTTAGTCAGAGGTGATCGCCAGATGTTGTAGAACTACAACTCCCATGAAGCTTTGTATGCCTTTGAAAATACCTTTAGAATGGCATCTGGGGATCTACCTTTTGGGCACCCCTAAAGTAAGTGATATAGATACGTGAGGTATAATATATACATGTCCACACCAGCAAATAGCCTAAAAAATTAGTGATAATCATACAGAAATTATTTGAAATGTATTACCTGATTGGTAACTGATTACTCAATTTGAAACTAAAATATGTCTCTACTACAGGAAGACATTGCTTCTTCAACTGTAGGTCGACAACTGTATTCCCATTTTTGTGCAATTGATGTGTTAGCTACCATAAGTGTATGACGAGCCAAAGTATTCCGGTGACCTGTTATGTCAGGCAGTAAACTGTATAGCAATAGAGCTATTCCAGGAGAGGTTGGGACCCTAATACCAGTAGCCGCTTCAATTAAGTGATGGGTGTCATTCCAATATGATTGTAGCTGAGGACAGGAGAAAAATGTGGAGGATATCTCTGCAGGAATGCTTGCATCTCCATCAGGTTGAGTCCTAAAGATAAATGTGTTTTTAGCCTGGCAAGGTTGAAGTACCATCTAAGGATGCTCACTTCAAAATGACTGAAACATTTAAAGGTCTTCATTTTGTTTACTGCTGTATGCCTATCTTCCAAGAGAATTTTGGAAAGTCTTTTTCACATGTATTTGCTATGTATCCAAGTTTTCCTTTAGAGGTGGTGTGGAGTAACGGTTTATAGCATGCAGAAAAAGGTTTACAGTGGGACTTGCAGTTGAAGGCTATATGTTTAAATTTGTTAAGTTGAGCATATTTTTTTGTGGCTACCTTCTGGCCTCAAGAAACGTTTTATCCTCGTGATGGTAAAGAATTTGGGGGAAGAGTATAATGTTGCAATATTTCTGGGAACGAAATGACTACCATTTCAGAATAAAGCTGGTATACTTTCATAATGCCTGATTTTTGCCAGGTTGAAATCTGAAGGTCTATAGTGAAGTATTTGAGCTTAGTCAGTGGAGTGGTTTCAAGGTCATTGTTTGTGGAGGGGGGTGAGGGGTGTTTTTATTTTTAAATTTTTCCCTCCATTGGAAGTAATTAGTCATATTGAAATATGAAACTGTATGTAGGGAATGAAAATGTCAGTGCACAATTATGCTAAATAATTAATTGTGAAATAATTGGCAAAATTAAAGGCAAACACTGTGATAAGTTTATAATTGTGTTTTCATGTAACCAAACATTGCACCTTAACCCAAGTGATACACTGGTAAAGGTGTACAATTTACTGTAATGGTAGTTAGTGGTTCATGCCACCTACACTACTGTGTTTTGTAGTTATTCCAAGACTGATTTACTGTTTAGTGTGTAAAACTAGAAGAAAGGGGCAATATACTTCTTCCTTATTTCCCTAACATTGTGTGTGTGTATGTGTGTGTGGCAAATGTTCTCGTTTTTATCGTGTTAATTGAAGAAGCACTGCAGGTGCTCTCATGTAAGTACAGCCACTAGAAGCACTTCTGCTGAAATAGCCTAATAAAACTCCACTATTTCCTTTAGAAGATTTACTTACAAAGAACATTTGGTTTGTGCCACACATACAAACTAGCCTCAATGTTTTCCTATGGGAAACCATTGGATTGGCTGTTTATCAAGATTGATCTCACCCAGGAGGCAGAGAGCACCGTGTCGAGGAAGAAAAGATGTTTTGTTATTTGTAAACATTTTTTTTCTTTTTCTTTTTTTTTTTTTTTACAAATGTGTGAACTTTATTACCTGGCTTGGTGAGAGTGAATTTTAGATGCAGCAAATGTAGGAACTTCACTTGTGGTTTTGGTTTCCTGTTTTTATTACTTTGAAAATCTTTTTTTTTTTCTCAAACAAACTCCATTATGACATGATATAGCTGGAGTGTTGTCATATAAAGAGACTGCCTAACTCTTTGTTATGGGGTTGAAAATGAATTCATCCACTTCAGCCTGGAGTGTCCCATTTAAAAGTAGTAAATTCATTGTGGAACAGGATATTATTTATTTAAAAATGAAAACCTAAATATTTTTAAGCAGTATTACCTTTGTTGAAAAGTGCATCATATTGCTTCATATTTTTTAACCAATAGTGAATCATGTATGGATATTTTACATCTGATATTTTGGTGTAATAAGTTTTGTTGTGTTTTTCAGATAAAGCTTTTAAGGTAAAGGGGATCATCACAAAGCAGTTCGGAGAAAACCTCTGCTCCATTCTCTGTCTGAACAATGACTTCTCTTGGGATTCATGTTATTTAAATTGAGTATTTCTTTGATGGACTTCACTCACTTCAGATCAGTGATCTTAGAGGACGATGCCCTCAGTCTACAAAACATCTACATCCCCGAATAAAAGAGAAAATGGGGGAAGTATTAAAAATAAATACAAAAATATATAAATATATATAAATATATTTTTAGTCTGAAAAGACTTTGAAAGGAAAGGCGCGAAATCTCTTTTTATGGTTGAGCTGAAATCTCATTTAAAAATAAATAAAACAAAACATGTTAAAGAAGGAAAAAAAGACTTGAGATGATTTTAGAAGATTATTTTGTTCACTCTTGACCATTGCTCAGTGTACTGTGGGACTTGTGGAACTGAATGCGGAAAAGAAGCCTTTATACACAGCCTGTGTATATCCTCTAGTGTTCTATCGTGTGACAAAACTTCTGACCTGCATAAGTTGCAAAATGTAACTGCATTTCATGTAAACTCTTATTACATAAAACAATCTGGTTGGAGCCTCATATGCAAATCTATGAAGTGCAGTTGGACACAAGTATTGTTTCCTTTTTGCTTCACAGCTGTACATTGATATTTTTTTTTTTTTCTACAATGGGAAATGACTGAATCAAGACTGTTTTAATAGCTGAAATGTATTGTAAAGACGTTGGTCAAAAGAGGACATTTCTTCTGTTTTTTTTCTTCTATTTTTTTGTTTTTAAAGTTATATAAACCTTTTAATGGCTATATATTTTATTTTAATATTTCTTGTACCTTAGTCCACATGAACAAATAATTGAGCGAGGGGCAGTGAGGGTGCCTTTCCTTGCGCATTTCACTTCAACCATAAAAAAATTAAAGTTTGGTGGTTCACAAGGGTTTTTGTTTTTGTTTTTTTGTTTAATTTTTTTTGTTTTGTTTTTTAAGAAAAAGTTTTAAAAAAATAAAGAATTAAAAAGATACATTTATTTTTACATATTGTCTTTCTTTCCTCTTCCTATTTTAACTACATCACAAATATCATATTCAAATTAAGGGTATTATCTATAATTCGTGCACTCGCCAAATCTGAATTAGTTAATTTACTTTGTGTTAGAGCAGTGATGCTTCTTTTTGATGCAGATACCATAGCATTAGCTTGCTGTCCAATTTACAATTGTAAAATTAACTCAGTGACCCAATCTTTTAACTGTTCAGTCGTATATTCCGAAATTCATTCTGAAAAATATCTGAAAGGAACACTTTAGCATTAAGAATACAAACCTGTATCTTAAAGGATCACTATAGGGTGAGGAACACATACATGTATTCCTGAACCTCTAGTGTTTAACCCACCATTTAGGTGGCTTGCCCCCCTATAAAAGTCTAAAACAGTCAAATGCTATTTTGGCCAATCAGGACCTCCTCACAGTGATGCATTGAATTAATGCATCTCTATGAGGAAAATTCAGCGTCTCCATGCAGAGCGTAGGGATGCTAAACAGCAGGGCTGCTTATTGTGCAGACTTGATCCAGGAAGCCCCTCCAGTGGCCACTTGGAGATGTCCCTAGGGCAATAAACACTGCCTTTTCTCTGAAAAGACAGTGTTTACATGAAAATGCCTGAAGGGAACTATTATACTCACCAGAGCAACTACATTAAGCTGTAGTTGTTCTGGTGACAATAGTATCACTTTAATCTAGATAAAAACTGAAATATCTCTAACGTGACTACTAATGTTTTACTCATTTTTCTTTTTCTCAAACTGTGCTTTTGTACATATACACTTATTTTGTCTTTTTGCAACCCTCAAAGCGTATAATGTGCTATCTTTATTATTCTCAAGCACAAAAAATAATATAAATATATATGTGTGTGTATGTATGTATGTATGTATGTATATATATATATATATATATATATATATATATATATATATATATATATATATATATATATATATATATATATATATATATAGACAAATACACACACGTCAAGCCATAAGACTTGCTTTTCTCATATAAATCTCACTTTAACAGTGCTCTCACTACTGCAAGGGATTCTGGGTAGGTGTATGCAAATGAGCTCAACAAACTACACTTTTGCCTCAATTTCACTTTATACATGGATTCCTTGGAGTATGTATTTGCTGTCTACAACAGTTTTGAAACACCACTCAGAAAGAGGAGCAAAGCCAGTGAACCACCCATGGACAGCTGTTTCGTTGTTAATGCAACTCATCAGAATGAGGAACACCACAACTCTCTAGGTATGTAATATATATTTGTTGTTTTTTTTTTAAACTGAAATAAATGCCATTACTTAAGTTTGTGTCCCCCCGTCCCCCCCAATGCCAGTATAATCCCTGCAGCTGCTTAATTCTTCTCCCGCAATGTCACGCACACACTTTTAAACGTCCAGTCCAATGCTCCTAATTAAACAGCATTGGGGATGGAAAAAAGCATGTGTGCAGCCAATTTGACTCTGTTCTCACTGCAAAAGAACCTAACTAGAGTTGTATTTAATTCTGCACAGAAAGCATTGCAGTATCTACTAAACAGCAATACTTTACATTGCAGAATTAATATAAAGGACCTCTGCAGCTAGACGACTTAACTGATCTTAAGTGGTCATGGTGCTTGAAGTCTGTATGTATAACATTTTAGTTTGATATTTGGGTTTGACCCTTTTGCTGTCGGAGATTAACTTCACCTCCGGCAGCTTCATTAGCCAGTCTGGGACTCAATTTTGTGCATATTAGGCATCTTTAGTCTCAAACACCCATCCCCGCACTCCCAAATCATTCTATCAGCCCACTCTCTGGGATGTCCAGCTTCACCTGTAGAGAGGGGAAGTGAAGAGGAATCAGCCTAACAGAATACTGTGGCCTAGGTGTGAGGTTATAAAGGCACCGATTTTTCTTTAATTGCAGTAAGTAGTTTCTTGCAGGCAGTTACCTTGGACCTGATAAATATGATGTACCTGTTCTAACCATAGTGAACCCAGTTTTGTGTCACCACACAGGGTTTAGTGAACATTCTGTTACAGTTGTTAACACTATCAATGGTACTCCTAACAAAACAGGAAATCTAATTTATTCCCATTGCTTCACACAGGAAATGCTAAAAAATTGTAAAAAAGCATATGATTATATGGAAAAGTAAAGTATATTTACACTGACCCAGGTTAGACTGCTAAATTCTGTTTTTATCTGTCTCCTGCTGGCTGTTTTGTATTGTACCCCATTTTTGGAGAATATACTGGAACAGGATAGTGATCTCCTGTCTTTGGTCACCCCAGCCTAACAGACCACACTTTGTTTATTTATTTTTTAATGTATCCACCATATGTTTTAGTGTACACCTCTTAAGTCCTAGTCTTCATATAAAACCATGTCTTGGTCTTTATGTTCCTGGTCAGTTCCATGTGTCATCTGACTTTGCAATTTGTTGTATATTTATATTTTCAGCTTTCAACTGCAAATAGCCTTTTAGTTTTTGGAAGTCTGTTTCCATATGTATCAGTGGAAAACTTAAACTAGTTGTCGACAAGAAAATATTCCCAGATGTTACAAAGTTACTAGTGAGATCTAGCTTACAACTAAACTTACCGGTCCATCTTTCCTGGTCCTATTAAAATGCTTTTTTGACATGCGTTTTTCTGGATTTTTTTTTGTTTGTTTTTTTTGTTTTGTTATTCTGTCTCTCTCTGTTAAAATATACCTACCATTAAAATTATGCACTGATCATTTCTTTGTCAGTGGGCAAATGTTCAAAATCAGCAGGGGATCAAATACTTTTTTCCCTTCACTCTATGATGCAATTTTAACGTAAGTACTGGATTGATGCACCAGGTTTAGGTATCACTGGCCTGTTTTCCATATTTATACCCTGTTTCTCCATTACGCTATCGGGTAGTCTACAGTTCCAAAACATATGCCACCATCCCTGAAAATTCCTGTTTACAGTAAGACTGCTGTTTGGGTGCTTGCATTCACTGCTAGCAACCGTAATAATACGTTGATGTAGTCGCTTCAGTTCTGCTACACTTATAGGTTTCATTACAATTCTTAGTTTACAAAGTTTTGGAATAGTATTTGCCATTAAGTGAAGCTGGATATGCTTGCCTATGACTAAACCTAGTACCCAATCAAATACATTCTTATTTTTTTGCGTTAGTGCTCTAACCCAAGTTAAGCTTGAACTGTTATTTTGGTCCATTAGGTTAAGAAGAAGAAACTGTTGTGGTAACTTTGATATGCCTAAAACTTGCATCCAGGAACAACCAAACAATGGAGAGCCTCCATTAGGTAAAATGTAGTCGTAGTGGGTTTGTTATACTTTTAGATGTCATGGTAGGTGATATACGCCCAATAGGTTTTATGGTCTCATTTAACCTTTTAAAAGAACACTATAGGGTCTGGAACACAAGCATGTATTCCTGACCCTGTAGTATTAAAACCACCATCTAGCCCCTCTGGCCCCCCTAAATATAGCAAAATCTTACCTTTACTTCAGTGTGCTGCTGCTTCTGACTCTAACCTGCCTGCTTGACATCATCAGAAGTTTTTACATCCAAAGCATTGGATTGGCTGAGCTTGTCGAGGCAGATCAGGGGCAGAGCCAGCACAATCCAAACACAGCCCTGGCCAATCCACATCTCCTCATAGAAATGCCTTGAATCAATGCATCTCTATAAGGATAGTTCAGTGTCTCCATGAAGAGAGTGGAGACCCTGAATTACAGTGCTGCACACTCACTGCCCCCGGAAGCACCTCTAGTAGCCATCTGAGGAGTGGCTAGTGGAGGCTTCCGTAGGCTGTAATATAAACACTGCATTTTCTCTGAAAGTGTGTTTACTTAAAGGGAGGATTCTACTCACCAGAACAAATACATTTAGCTGTAGTTGTTCTGGTGACTATAGTGTCCCTTTTAGGATGGAGGCAATTGTACATGTTTTGTGTGAAAAAGATCTTTATTGATACAGCAAGTGTGTAAAAGACTGAATTTCCTATGCAGAGGAAAAATAACATTTAAAACCGAGTAATCCAATAACCATAGGCTGTGATAACATATTAGCCCTGAAACGTCAGGTTGTAACCAGTATGACCTTCATCTTTGTGGTCTGTCAACTGAGTACCTTTTTACCCATACTGAGCATGTTGTGATCCTGTAAGGTGTGTACTCTCCTTTGTCCCCACCCCTAAGCCAGTCCAGGCTGCCGCAACCCAGACTGGGCACGCCGACCCGGAGGTGCACCAGCCGAATGGCACTCTGCATTGAGAAATGTGGTCGAGAGTGTTAGGGAGGAAGAATGAAGAAGAGAAAATGACATGAGAGAAGAGAGGGAAAGAGGGCAGGAGGACTGCAGAGCAAGATGTGGGGGTGAGGGGGGGTGATAGTGATAGTCAGCCATTTGCAAGTTTGGCAAAGTCTGCTGAGGCTAGGAATTCCAGCCAGCAGAACCACCGATGATTATATCTTTCTCGTTCCTTGACCATGGCGGCTTTCAGGTCTTCAAATTTTCTGGTGTACTCTGGCTCTTCAATCCATTGTTTTATCGTAGGTGTCTGCATCTGCCAATAGGTCGGGATCACCACTTTAGCCGGTTTAAGAGCATTTGTAGCTCTGTACTGTATTGGCTGTGTGGTGTAGCAAGTATGTCGCTGGTTTCACTGGAGGTGGCTCCTCCGATAGTCTCCCCACTACTGATTGTTTCCCAGAACAGCGTGATCATCAGCATGTCCACCACACATGTAGAAATGTGCCTCTATCTCCTCCACTACATGGGTCCCTCCGATGTAGTGTGGACGAGGTCAGGTACCACCTCATTAAGATCCTATAGATATTCTCATGTAGCCGTGTTGACACCAGAGTTTTCTGGATGAGAGTTGGCATCTTGTCCAGTTTGCTTCTGTGAACATCTGCTGGAGGTCCTCCTCCCAGCTTCTCATGCAGGGTGGTGGTAGTAAGTAGCGGTTCGTCACTAGCATGTTTTATGTAGTGAAAACACTTTTAGGGGCCATGGTGTCATGCATGCATATGTGTTCAAAGTCTGTCAACTCCCAGGTGATACTCTGTGGAATTGAGTGGATATATTGCGTTATTTGCAGCCTTGTCAGTGAGTGGGGTTGTGTGTGTCACATCTGGAAATAGCTCATTGTCCGGACCGTTCTGTCCTGCCCCCAAGAAATCTTTCACCCTGGGGAAGGGGGCTCCTCTCAATATCCCTCTCATTGTGCACTGTCGGGAAGTCTGGGTTGCCCCAGTAGAGTAGAGGGCTTGGCGATGTCGTCAGGTAGGTTAGCGTCACTTTGATGAATGGATTTGATGCTGCTGTGCCACTTCCTCTATCTATCCACGGCAGGACCCGGAGGTCAGATCTTATACTGTCCGCTTCCAGGTGGACTCATTCCTTTCTGCTTCATGGAATCGTTCCAGCTGATGATTCTGGAGAAATGGGCTGGCAGGTAGTATTTCTCAGTCCGGCAATGCCAGGCCACCTCACAATTTAGGTAGCGTCAATTGGGAGTGTGCCATTCTCGGTGATCTACCTTTCCAGATAAACCTCTAGACTTTGAACTTGAGTTTTTTAAAGAAGGGTTGTGATACGACAATGGGCAACGTCTGGAATATGAACAGTAGTTGTGGTAGCAGTATCATTTTTACCGCGTTTACATGGCCCACCCATGATATGCATGTTACACTGCTTCAGTTCCTCTGTGGCCTTCTGAAATATTGGTTGGAAATTGTGGGTAAATAGATCTGCTGGGTCTTTAGTCAGCCACACCACTAGGTACCGCATGTGTGATTTGCACCACCGAAATGGAAATCATTGTGTGAGTCCCTGGTACGATTCTCGATTGGATGCCAGGTCTAGTATTTCCGATTTGGTGTAGTTTAATGCATAGGTTGTAGACTGTGCCATATTTTTCAAATTCTGCCATAATGTTTTGTAGTGAGGAGGTTTGGTTCAATACTACAAAGAGCAGATCGTCTGCATAGGCCAGGACTTTGTGTTTGGTCTTCTTTGGTCTGCATGCCTTGTATGGCCTCGTTGCTCCTAATCCTGTTCAGGAATGGTTCTAATATCAGTGTGAAAAGGAGGGGGGAGAGTGGGCAGCCCTGCTGCGTTCCATTAAGATTCCGAATGGATCAGATAAGGCTGCGTTTATTAGTAGTCGGGTCGACAGATTAGAGTATAAAGTCGAGATCCAGGACAGGAAATTTGGGCTGATGCCTAGTGCGTGCAGGACTCCAGTCTACCCTGTCAAATACTTTTTCCCCAGCCGTGGACAGAAGCAGAACTTGGAGGTCCCTGTGGCGGGCCATTGCAATCAGATTTAGTGCTCTGATGGTATTGTCCCGGACCTCCCTACCCGAAATGAACCCAGTTTGGTCTGGTTTGATGGTGTCTGGCAGTAAGTGAGAGAGGCGACCGGCTAGGACCTTGGAGAGAAGTTTGAGATCTGTTTTCAGCACCGAGATTGGTCGGTAGCTATGGCACAGGGTGGGGTCCTTTCCTTATTTGTGCATGCGTGTGATATTGGCTGATGTGAATTGCAGGGAGGGTCTGGCATCTTTCAAGATGGAATTCAGTGCTTTCAACAACTTTGATTCCAATAATAATCGGTAGTTCATATTTGTTTTTTTTGTATGTTTTACACAAAAACTGCACTTTCACTGATGATTTTCTCTTCATGATAGGTTTTACTGTTTTAAAGCACTCATGTGCAAAGTCTGATTAGTAAAACAATACTCCTCATGTACAGGTTTTATGATGAAAGTTACATGGTTAACTATAGGGCTTGCAAATGAAAGTCTCTAGACTTCCTACCTGGCTTGTCAGGCAGGTCCCTCAGAATGTAATTGGTAAAAATCACATAATTACCGTATGTACTCGAGTATAAGCATTTTTTGTGCTGAAAAACCCCAACTCTGCTTATACTCGAGTCAATGTCTGTATTGTGGCAATTTACATTGCCATAATACAGACCAGGACCGCCGGGCTCATTAGAAGCCCGGCGGTCCTGTTGGGAGCTGACAGCGAGCTCTTACTTACCTTCCTGCAGCTCCTGTCAGCTCCCTCCTCCTCCGTGCAGCTCCTCGGTCAGCTCCGTTCTGCTCACAGTGTAAGTCTCGTGAGACTTACACTGTAAACAGAACGGAGCTGCATGGAGGAGGAGGGAGCTGACAGGAGCTGCAGGAAGGTAAGTAAGAGCTCGCTGCCAGCCCCCCCCCCCGACTGAACTGCCAATGCCACTGGACCACCAGGGATTTAACATTATTTTATTTTAATAATAATATAATAATATTATTAAAATAATATTATATTATTATTTTAATATTTGCATTATTTTTTTTAAAATGTTTTTTGTCCCCCCTCCCTGCTTGTTACCTGGCCAGGGAGGGGGGACAAAAAACATTTTAAAAAAAAATAATGCAAATATTAAAATAATAATAATATAATAATAAAATAATATTATTTTTATTATTATTTTAATATTTGCATTATTTATTTTTAATGGTTTTTTGTCCCCCCTCCCTGCTTGTTGCCTGGCCAGGGAGGGGGGACAAAAAACATTTAAAAAAAAAATAATGTAAATATTAAAATAATATTATTATTTTAATATTATATTATTATTTTTAATATATAAAAAAGTAATATTAAAATAAAAATATAATAAAATAATATTATTTAATACTATATTATTTTATTATATTATTATTTTAATATTTGAATTATTTTTTTTTTAAATAGTTTTTTGTCCCCCCTCCCTGACCAGGCAACAAGCAGGGAGGGGGGACAATAATGCAAATATTAAAATAATAATAATATTAAAATAATATAATAAAATTAAAATAAAAATGCCCTCCCCTCATCCAGTTTATACACACTGCATTATTTACACACACAACACACAAACACACACAACACACACACTACATTCATTATATATACACACACAAACACACACTCTGCATTCATTATATACACACACAAACACACACTCTGCATTCATTCTATACACACACTGTAAATATTCAATTAATGTAATTTTATTGGGATCTAATTTATAAATTTACCAGTAGCTACTGCATTTCCCACCCTAGGCTTATACTCGAGTCAATAAGTTTTCCCAGTTTCTGTGGAAAAATTAGGGGCCTCGGCTTATATTCGGGTCGGCTTATACTCGAGTATATACGGTATGTAAAAATATTACATAAATATACATGTAGAATTTATACTTTAAAATATATTTTTTTTAAGTCTACATGTATATTTATGCAATCATATATAATTTGTTTAAAATTTGTGTGTATATATATATATCTCCCAGAGAAGTGCACTCAGAGTGCTTGTAGTCTTGTGCGATATATCCTTTTATGAGTGCAAAGGCACAGTCATGGTTTTAGTCCGACTTTTTTCAAGACCGAGGCAAGAACAGGACAGGAATGTGAGTGCCAAGCCTATGTTAGATATGGCGATATATATAATCTCACAAAAGTGAGTACACCCCTAAGTGGAACTGTCCAAATTGGGCCCAAAGAGTCAATATTTTTTGTGGCCATTATTTTCCAGCACTGCCTTAACCCTCATGGGCATGGAGTCCACCAGAGCTTCGCAGGTTGCCACTGAAGTCCTCTTACACTCCTCCATGACGACATCACGGAGCTAGTGGATGTTGGAGACCTTGCGCTTCCCCACCTTTCGTTTGAGGATGCCTCAGAGTTGCTCAATGGGGGTTAGGTCTGTAGACATGCTTGGCCTTTACCTTCAGCTTCTTTAGCAAGGCAGTGGTCGTCTCGGAGGTGTGTCTGGGGTAGTTATCATGCTGGAGAACTGCCCTGCTGCCCAGTCTTCAAAGGGAGGGGATCATGCTCTGCTTCAGTATGTCATAGTACATGTTGGCATTCGTGGTTCCCTCAATGAACTGTGGCTCCCCACTGCCGGCAGCACTCATGCAGGCCCAAACTATGACACTCCCACCACCATGCTTGACTGTAGGCAAGACACACTTGTCTTTATACTCCTCACCTATTTACGCCACACATGCTTGACCCCATCTGAACCAAATAGGTTTATCTTGGTTCCAGTAATCCATGTCCTTAGTCTGCTTGACTTCAGCAAACTGTTTGAGGGCTTTCTTGTGCATCATCTTTAGAAGAGGCTTCCTTCTGGGATGACAGCCATGCAGACCAATTTGATTCAGTGTGCGGCGTATGGTCTGAACGCTAACAGGCTGTTCCCCCACGTCTTCAACCTCTGCAGCAATGCTGGCAACACTCATACATCTATTTCCCAAAGACAACCTCTGGATGTGATGCTGAGCACGTGCACTCAACTTCTTTGGTCGACCATGGCGAGGCCTGTTCTGAGTGGAACCTGTCCTGTGAAATCGCTGTATGATGTTGCCCACTGTGCTGCAGCTCAGTTTCAGGGTCTTTGCAATCTTTTTATAGCCTAGGCCATCTTTATGTAGAGCAAGAATTCTTTTTTTCAGATCCTCAGAGTTCTTTGCCATGAGGTGCCATGTTGAACGTCCAGTGACCAGTATGAGAGAGTGTGAGCGCGATAACACCAAATTTAATACACCTACTCCACATTCACACCTGAGACCTTGTAACACGAACGAGTCACATGACACCAGGGAGGAAATATGGCTAATTGGGCCCAATTTGGACATTTCCACTTAAGGGTGTGCTCACTTTTATTGCCAACGGTTTAGACATTAATGGCTGTGTTGAATTATTTTGAGGGGACAGCAAATTTACACTGTTATACAGGCTGTGTACTTACTACTTTACATTGTAGCAGAGTGTCATTTCTTCAGTGTTGTCACATGAAAAGATTTAAAATATTTACAAAAATGTGAGGGGTATACTCACTTTTGTGAGGTACTGTGTGTCACGCCAATGGTGCATAATTCATTGTTGTACAATAAAATATTGCCATTTAATGTAATTTGTGTAGTGCATTTATGAATTGGCCACTTTGTTGCAAGGTCCGATGACAGAAGAGGTAATGTAAATTGCATAGGAATGTGAAAGGGGGCAGTTGGTTTACCATATGGATTGATCCTTTGATTAATCAAAGGCTCTGCAATGTGTGAGAAGTCACACATAAGTGGCCTGGAAGTCTGGTTTAAATTTAAACTCTCTAAATTGCCATATGTCTAGATTTCCTCTTAGATAGGGGGTCCTTTGATAGGCTAATGACCATTAGCCTTGTGTTCCAGTATCATATCCAAAAGAAACATTAATATTTACCCACAGATTAATAATTAAGCCACATTTTTATTATATTCAGAATGGGACAAGCACAATCTTCTAATCAAGCCCAAACATGATGTGTGTACCTTAACCATAGGGGAAGGGATTGTGATATCCGCTATATTGGGTCACAAGTAAGGAGTGGACTTATATATGGATTGGAAAAATTGTAACAAATTCATAGATAGAATTATTATTTCTGTGGCAAGTACATAAGAGGAGATGTTTCCATTTGGATTGATGTTGGTCGGGAAGACAAGGTGGTGGTCACTTATAGTTATAATAGGTACGCCTTATCTCCACCTCTGGGAGAGGCTTGGTAAACCACAGGGTATATATCTTATGATACTGAAGTGTGTTTTGTTCTTGCTTGGGGACCAGAATACAATTCTAAGTGAGTCACCACCTTTCCTACCAGAGACCCCCCGGGCAGTAGTTTTACCTTGAAAACCCGAGTAAGTGATTAGGACTTCTATTATTATATCCCTTTTGTTTTTATCTGTTGTTGGTGTAACTAATTTGATTTTCATCTATATTTTTGTATGCACTGAGACTATTTTTTGCTCATAATAAATATTTCTTTATTAAGTTCTGCCTTTGTCATGTAAAGAATCACGTTGCCTGAAGAGACTAATTAGTATTTTGCAATTACATAGATATTGTGCTAAGTTATATTTGGTGGGTTTTTATTATTAAGTTACCTGGGGGACCAAGGCACCCCATATATAAATTGTCTTGGTGGTGGCAGCGTTGAAATTTTAATATTTATATTATTGTGGTGTTAAGTGGGATTTTATCATTATTTCCGGTCTAGTGCAGATAAATAGTGAACTTTAACCCTTTCACCACCACAACTACATCATGCACACTCTTGATGTAGGGTGCATTTGTGACACCGTGTATGTTTATATATATTTAATTATAAGTGTATTTTTATATGAATATAAATTTTAAAATAGTTAGAATTAAAAATATAATTTATTTTTATTAATTTTATAAATGCAGCCTTTCAAAGTCCTCTCCTGTAACCCAGCCCAGACTTTATAGGGCTGTCCAATCACAGACCCAATGCATCCAGGTCGTTGAATTATTAAAGACGTGATGGAATACTTTTTCTTTTTTTATATTGGAGACTGTTTTTTGTTTGTTTTTGGCATAGTTGTCAGGAATACCGCAATGAGCTCCTATGGTATTTGCTGTAAATTAAAACACAAATTGTTCAAACCATGTGTCCCATTATTCTGTGCCTGGGGCAATTGCAAACTGCATGCCAAGTAGTGTCTTTGGAGGGTACCACCACACATCTTCTTTGCCAGCTTTTATGTTCTGTGTGCTTCCAGTGCTGAGTTATTACTTTGAGTCTATAACTGTCTAAAGCTATCTCTGAGACTCTGGAACATGGACCATTACTTTCTATTCAGCCTCAACACATATACGCTTAACAAACAAATTCCTCAGTAACAACCCAGACATTGCAAGGGGCATCTCCAGCTTTTCTTAATGCTGCAGTACAGTAACAGTATTGATGAAACTGTTTGTGTGTAATATGCAACTATACAATAAGTCATAGTAATCTTGGCAGTTTGCATCATGGCTGTGAAATAATTGTCTTTTATTATTTGTTTACAGCTTCTGCGCCCACAAGGTTTAGAGGATTCTAGAGAGCTAGCTGGCAAACCTCTCTCTGTATTCGCTGGCTTTGTAGAAGCAGTTAGGTGGCAGTTGCAGCAGCAGGTTAAAGGGAAGCTATAACTATCAAAAGTTCAAACTCCACCAGCTCCATGAATTTCGGCACAAGAATTGTACTGAGTCATGCTGGCCCATCCATCAGGACATTGCAGTCCAGCTGAAGCAACCCAAGAGACCAGGTAGTGAGGGCCTTCATCTTGCACTTGTAAAACACACCATAGCTATTTATAAGCACACTGATTTCAAATTATTTTTATTTTTTTCTTAGTTGGTTATGCAATTAAATATGGAGTACACTATTGGTATTTATCATGTCAGCAATTTTAAAGGCCTGCTATTGAGCAGTTTTTTGATTTCTCTGGTTATTTTAATAGTTTATTTACACATTTGTGACAATTTCAAAACAACTGCCAGCCCACAGGAGTGATTAACCAGTAGGGTTGTCCAAGTTTAAGAGCTTGGATGCAGCACATGCATGGATACAGCATGTAAAAAGAAAATTGCAGAGATTGGCATTTTAAAATAGATTTTGCATAATTAGTCCTATAAACCAATATGACCACCTGCCCATGAGACATATCACCCACATCCTTATTGTTTTTACTGTAAAAAACACTTTCCTTTGCCTTAGACTAAATCTCCTTTCTTGCAGTCTAAATGTGTGACCTTGTGTCCTATGCATAGTTCTGGACAATGGTTTATATTGGCGCCGCATATATTTATATAATGCGATCATATGCCCCCTAAGGGGCAGTTTTTCTAAACTAGAGAAATTAAAATTTGTTAACCTTTCTTCATAACTAAAATGCTCGATTCCTTTTATCAAATTTGCAGCCCACCCCTGCACTTTTTGTAGTACCATAATATCCTCCTTAACAATAATAGTAATATGTTTGGTTTTTTAAAATCACGTAAGTAATTAATTGACTTTAAGAGGTGGCCAATTATAACAGCATGCTATAGTAAGCGAATAAAGATTGCATGCAGCAACATAAATTGAGTTGCAATTTTAACAAATATTTTAAATTTTGCAACTTGGGCCATGTAAACCATTATGGCCACCAGAGCATAGAATATAAGGGCTTCACATTGTATGTGGTGGAACAAGCCTTAAATATTTATCGGCACATTGATTTTAAAGCATTTTAGTTATACAGTTTTTAAAAAAAAAGAGATGGTAAAGCTTTTGAAGAGTTCAAAATGGCTGCCAAACCTCGTGACTGACCACCTGACTTCTCTTAAATAAATCCGAATGTTGGCCATTGCATAGCTCCACAAATGATGTTTCACATCTGTCACAAACGGTGTGACGAGACCAATCTGGCCACATTGCATTGGAGGAGCCTGGTTGCCTGCCAGCTGCCTTTTGATTATGGACCGGCATTTAAATAAGTTACTTTCCCCTGCAGAAAGGCTGAACGATCAACCACCTGGGAACTGGAGTGTGCCATCAATTGACCTCCCAGAAGCTGCGGTTAACCACAGCTTAATTGACGGATGCTGGGTGGCCTTTGTTCGTTTGCCGAACACATGGCGGCGGCCATTTTAAAGTCCCGAACGGCCAGCAGTGTTCACCGCCCAAACTATGGAACTGGAAACGGACACTTATTTGCGCGAACCCCACTGAGCCGTCAGCCTCCTTGCTTCTGCATTCGGTCATTTAACCGGATGCCTGTTCATTCGGTAGTTTAACCGTATGAACAGCATTACCAGATAGCCGTGCCATGGAGCCTATTCGTGTAACGAAAGACTATGGGAAAGACTTTAGCTCCATGGTGATTGAACTGTATGTATGTGATCTGAGCGCCATCTGGTAATAATGTGCGCTCAGATCTAAGCTATCTGGGGATAAGGAGAATGTATATGTTTTGTGCAACGGTTGTAACTTTGTACATTTTTATGTCTTTTACTGTCTTTTACTGCCATGTGGTTAATGGAGTTTTACTTCCCAATTATCTCCAGGACAGAGGGAGGGAAATTAGGATGCATTGTGGGGTTGTTTTACCTCTGTGTGTCTGTCATTGGTTCATGTCGGTCCTTTGTCACAGTCTCCCATTTGGTCCCTAGGGGAGTGTCCACCAGCTGGGAGACCTGCATAAATACTGGGCAGGTAGCCTTCAATAAACCAAACCACTGCTTGACCCTCAACATGGAGCTCTGTCTCGTCTTTGGGGGGGATATACTGTATGCTGTTAGAGACTGATTGCCAGGAGTGTAAGCCACTTGGGTGCTTTTCCTGTTCGTCTGCTAGCAGCTATTCGTGAGGTTCCAGTTCGGGAGTTTGGAGTGCTACTTTGTACGCAGTTTGGGAGTTTGGAGCATTCCCTTGTATGCAGTTTGGGAGTTTGGAGCATTCCCTTGTATGCAGTTCGGGAGTTTGGTGTTCTGCAGTAGCTGTGCCTGTGTCTCTGGAAGGGAAGATCTACTAAATGGCGTTTAACTCCTTTTATGCCTGGGGGGTGCCGTTAAAAACGGTGTAAGAGACAATATTGTAATTTTTTTTAATTTGTTTTTTTTAAACCCATCGTGTGATATCAATAATTCACATACAGCGGCTTACTGCAAATCTTTGCATTTTGTCAAAGTTTTATGGATGTTAAACTGGGCTGGGGATGACCCACCGGCCATGGTTCATGTTGGTACCAATGACAAAGTTAGAGGAAAATGGAAGGTCCTAAAGAATGATTTCAGGGAATTAGGTAGCAAACTTGAGAAAAAGACCTCCAAGGTGGTATTCTCTGAGATACTACCTGTGCCACACGTTACAGTGGAAAGGCAGCGGGAGATTAGAGAGGTCAATGTGTGGCTGATGTCTTGGTGTAGGAAGGAGGGTTTTTGTTTTTTAGAGCACTAGGTCGACTTTGCGCTTAGTTACAAACTTTATAGCCATGATGGATTGCACCTAAATGGGAGAGGGTTGGCAGTGCTGGGAGACAGGATGGCCAGAAGGTTGGAGGAGATTTTAAACTAGTAGGGGGGGGGGGGGGGGTAGTAGCAATCTACAAAATGGATATAGGACAGAAAGGAGATGGTCTTTTGCTCAGTAAAAGGGGGGTGGAGACGGAGAGAGGGGCAAACTCAAAACAGAGGAGGTATGTAACATTGCTAAAAATTCACAAAAAGTGCAAGTGACTCATGATAATATTAAATGTATGCTTACTAATGCAAGGAGTCTAACAAAAATGGGAGAACTAGAGGCAATAGCATACACTAAACAATGTGGCATAATAGGCATAACTGAAACATGGTGGGATGAGACACATGACTGGGCAGTTAACTTAAATGTATACACTGCCCACTATTTAGGAAGGATGGAAAAAACAGAAAAGGTGGTGTGGTATGTTTGTATGTCAACCATGAGTCAAAGCCAAATCTTAAGCAAGTGTAAGTGTAAGAGGAAAGACGGGTATTAAAGACTATATAATTCACGATACACCGATATCTGTCCTGAATCAGTATAGTGAAGATTTAGATTTATCAAGTTGAAATAGTAAAGGAGTTGACAACCTAGCGGTTTTGTGTAGCAGATAGTACCTTTTGAAGCTCTAAAAAGACAGAATGGCTCCTACTCCTGTCTCTGACGCATCTACTTCTAAAATAAAAGGTTTAGTCGGATCAGGGTGCGTCAGGACAGGTGCTGAAGCAAATAAAGATTTTAATCTTTCAAATGCCTCCTTTGCTTCTTTTGACCATAAATTACAATTTGTTCCTTTCTTGGTTAGGTTGGTAATAGGAGCGATTACTGATGAGAAATTCTTAATGAACTTACGGTAATAATTTGCAAAACCTATAAAGCATTGTGTAGCTTTAAGGCCTTTGGGTAACGGCCTTTGCAAGACTGCTTCCAGTTTGTGTGGGTCCATTTTGAAACCAGAAGAGATATAACATTGCCAAGAAACTGTATCTCAGTCTGGTCAAACTGGCATTTTTCCAGCTTACAGTATAAGCCATTTTTTAACAGGGTTTTTAGTATGATTCTCACATGTCCGTGATAAGTTTCTAGGTCTGTTGAATAGATGAGAATATCGTCTAAATACACTAGTACGAATATGTGAAGATATTCTCTAAGGACATCGTTAATCAAGTCCTGAAATACCGCTGGGGCGTTGCATAGGCCAAAAGGCATAACCAGGTACTCATATTGTCCCATTCTCATATTAATCAGTATAGTGAAGATTTAGATCTATCAAGCTGAAATAGTAAAGGAGTTGACAACCTAGCAGTTTTGTGTAGCAGATAGTACCTTTTGAAGCTCTAAAAAGAAAAACTGATTTATCTAACATATTTTTATTTATCTAAAATTGAAAAATGTCTTAAAAAACATTGTGATATCTCCTCCAACTAAACTGGATGAGTATATAGCAGTTTCCCAATTAATTTTTCCCTTGGAACCCTTTGACATGGTATAGAAAAATGTTGCCCTTCCTTAATTCTGACTAGGTTGTATGTGCTCCTCAGATCGAGTTTTGTGAATACTTGGGCACCCCTCAACCTATCAAATAGCTCAGAAATAAGGGGAATGGGATAGGCGTCTTTAATCGTAATTTTATTTAGACCCCTATAATCAATACAAGGGCGTAGGTCTCCTTCTTTTTTACAAACTAAGAAGAACCCAGCCCCAGCAGGTGAAGAGGATCTTCTTATGTGACCCTTTCTGAGAGCATCCTTAATGTATTCTTCTAAACAAAGGGTTTCTTGAGGAGAAAGTGCATAAACTCCTCCTTTAGCGGGCATAGTGCCGGGTAACAAATTAATGGCACAGTCGTAGGGCCTATGTGGAGGTAATACCTCCGACTGAACCTTGTTAAATACTTCTTTTAAGTCCAAATACTGTGGTGGGATTTCTGTGGTTATGGGAGGTGCTATAGGTACATTGATGGAACCGATTCATTTAGGCACTTTTTTTAAGCAATGACCTCTGCAACTCTTTCCCCAACTCACAATCTCTCCTTCAACCCAATCTAGACATGAATTGTGTTTCTGGAGCCAAGGAAAACCGGGTATAATTGGACATGTAGGGGAAGATATAATTTGAAAAACCATTTCTTCAGAATGTAAGAAACCTACTGAGACAGTGATTGGTATAGTTTCGTATGTGATGAGAGGTTGAGTAAGAGGTCTCCCATCGATAGCCTCTACTGCTGTGGGTCTGTCTTTCTGCCTTAAAGGCAGAAGATGTTTGCCAGAAAATTCCTTATCAAGGAAATTCTCCGCTGCCCCAGAGTCAATCATGGCCTCACACCAAACAGTAGTTTTCTTACAAAACAGAGTGATTTTTATAAGAAAGCAGTTCTTAGTCAATTTAGGAGAAATATACATCACACCTAAGGTCAGTCCCCGAACGTGCCTTAGGTGTGCAAGTTTTCCAGCCGAACTGGACAAGAAAGCCTCTGATGTCCTCTTTTGCCACAATATAGGCACAACACCTCTATTGTCTCTCCGCCTCAGTCAGTTTGGTAATGCCCAATTGCATGGGTTCGGCTTCTGTAGGTGGAGCAGGACTAACAGTCACTGGGTTAGAGAAACGAGGGGCTATAGACAAGTTTGTAAGTCTAGTACACTGTTTGTTTTTCTCCCTCTCTCTGAGCCTGTTGTCCATGTATGCAATAAAATCATGAAGATTAACCGGAAGGTCTCTGGTTGCAGTCTCATCTTGTATATTTTCTGCTAAACCTTCCCAAAAAGCAGCCACCAAACCACTACTGGTCCAGTCAACCTCAGAAGCTAATGTCCTGAACTCTATGGCGTAATCGGCTACAGAGCGGGTGCCTTGTTTTATTTTGGTTAAGGCTCTGGCAGCGTTTTTCTCTTTTCCCATTGGCTCAAAAGTGGCTTTAAATGCCGTTAAAAAGTCATTATAATCACGGGCAACTGGATTTCCACTCTCCCATAAGGGATTGGCCCAGGTTAAGGCTTTGCCTGTTAATTGGTTCATAAGATAGGTCAAAGATTGGCTATCTGTAAGGAAGGAACCAGGGGAAGCCTCGAAATGATATTCAATTTGGTTAAGGAAACCTCTGAATTCTTTAGAATCACCTCCAAAACGAGGGGGAGGTGAAAGGGTTATGGATGGAGGTTTATATACTGCAGGTATAGGTGGCAGAACTACCGGTGGTACCAGGGGTGTATCCAGATAAGCAGTTCTCTGGAGCAAGGTCTGGAACGCTTGGGCAAACTGATCTAACCTGTGGTCCATATCCTCCACCCTGTTCTCACAGGCTATCAAATGTTTACATAGTCCCGCAGGATCCATGTCCCTGTCATAATGTCACTGCTGCTAGTGTGGTCCAACACGCAGAAACTATGTAAACCTAATTAAAGAAATAAGAAAGGAAATAAAAGGATAGAACGTAAACCGGACCTTAGAATGGTCGGACTAATACGTTAGAGACAGAGAATGGTCAAAGGGAAAGCCGAGGTCAAGGAAGCCAGAAATACACAATACCGTTTCAACAAGCCAAGTCAGGGGAACCAGAAATCGGAATAACCAGGAATAGCCAAGATCAGAATACCAGAATAGCAATATCACAAGGAAAAAGGCACTCTCGGGAAACCAGGAACGAGAAACCACGACAGGGCAAGGTACTGGGGTGAATTAGGGATTTAAATATTCCTCTCTAGGTTCTGATTGGTCAGAGGGTGACCTCTTATCCCAGAACGTGCGGTTCGTTGACGTTGTGACGTCACGCGCACGTTCGTATAATTTTGGGGGATGGAGCCATGGATAGACCTCATGGTCGGCGCCATCTTGGATTTCCCCAAGCAGCGTGGAGGAGCGGTTCCTGGCTCGCCGCTGAGCAGGTACGCTCAGTGAGTTGGTGCGGTCGTGCCGGTCGGGCACGGACGCATATGGCGGCGAGCCGGGGACCGTGACAGTTGGCGAATGGCAACAGAACTTTGATTGCCCACTTGGACAATTCTCGGTATTCTTCGCATAAATCACCCCAAAAAGCAAAAAGAGAAACTTCTTTAAATTTTTGGCTTGGTTGACTGTCAGAAGTTATATCAATCAGATTCTCAAAATCTATATCAGAAAAATTGGCTGGCTTGTCTTTTATGAATGAATTTCAAACCCAGTCATTATTTTTTTTATTCAAGAATGGAAAATATTGATTAATAGATGTGATTAAATGGCAAAGATGACCTACAATTTCATTGCGAATTTCATCTTCAAGTTCAATTTCTGATCAAATTATTTTGCTCAACTGATGAGGTCCAAAACTGCAGCTTACGAGACAGTGAAAATATTTTATTTCTTGCATTAAAAATATTAGTGTTTTTTCCTTGGAGTGATAAATATACGTCATTTAATTTTGTGAATACGTCTGCAAGATATGCTACTTTGGATAACCACAGAGTGTTTAATTGATCAAATAATTCAAATTTATGATCCTGGAAATATGCAAACAACTCTTGACGCAATTCAAACATTCTAACAAGGACTTTTCCTCGTGACAGCCAACGGACTTCTGAATGCAAAAGCAGAGCAGAGTGGTGACTTCCCATATCTTTACATATTATTTTAAATAGCCATGACTGTAATGGTCGACTTTATATAAAATTAATAATCTGGACCGGTTCATCTAGCACAGTTTTAAGTGAGATTTAAATATTTTTAGCTACCAGTGCATGTCTGTGAAGAACACAGTGAGAACTGGTGCTCTTTTTTGCTACATTTCTTATTCGTGTCACAGCGCCTGCCATTTTCCCAACCATTGCTTTGGAACCATCACTGCACACATCTACACATTTGTCCCAATTTATACTGCGTGTGTTCATGAATTTCTGGATACAGTTAAAGATGTTCTCACCAGTGGTATGAGTTTTCAAAGTTTCACACAGAAGCAAAATGTAACAAAACCCCTGTGTGACAAACTGCCATTTGCCACTGGCTTTCTATGTGCTAAACTGGTCTGTTCCGCTGGCTTATGGAGAAGCCTGCTTGCCAGCCTCTTGCCGCATAACGATGGCCCTGGGGTGTATGGCCCTTTTAAAACATTATTTGGGCTTATGGACTTTTATGGGACTTAGTTATTTTTCTGCATAAAATAGACCGACCGCACAGCCCAAATCTATGGAACTGTTTTGGGCATGAAAATGTGCGTGCGGTAGGTCAAAAAGGGACCTCCACCTAACTTTTTAACACCTTAAAGGACCACTCTAGGCACCCAGACCACTTCAGCTTAATGAAGTGGTCTGGGTGCCAGGTCCCTCTAGGATTAACCCTTTTTTTTAATTTATAAACATAGCAGTTTCAGAGAAAATGCTATGTTTATAATAGGGTTAATCCAGCCTCCAAATCCTCTAGTGGCTGTCTCATTGACAGCCGCTAGAGGCACTTGCGTGATTCTCACTGTGAAAATCAGAGTGAGAAGATGCAAGCGTCCATAGGAAAGCATTGTAAATGCTTTCCTATGAGACCGGCTGAATGCGCGTGCAGCTCCTGCTGCGCGTGCGCATTCAGCCGAAGGGGAGGAGAGGAGGAGAGCTCCCCGCCCGGCGCTGGAAAAAAGGTAAGTTTTAACCCTTTCCTCTCCCCAGAGCTGGGCGGGAGGGGGACCCTGAGGGTGGGGGCACCCTCAGGGCACTAAAGTGCCAGGAAAACGAGTATGTTTTCCTGGCACTATAGTGGTCCTTTAACAGATTCAAGTGAATTTGGGATTTGTTTGTCCCCAAGTTATGCTGGTTGTAATGTAAACAAAGTTATAAAAATTTAATAAAAATGTTTTTTAGCTTGGAGATAATTGAATTGATACAGTAATTAACTCAATTATCTCCCAAGCAGAGGGGAGGATTCTTATTGTAATAAATGGGTGGGATTATCCATGTACCTTTATTTGATTGGTTGCTAAGTTTACAGTTCCAGTGCCCCACAAGGTCCATGTGGGTGGTAACCTTGCTGGGAAACTTGTATATAAGCAGGAATAAACGCTCATTGGAGTCAGTTCTTCTTCACCCTCAATCTAGGGTCCTGTCTCTTATTGGCGGTAACCAACTATACAGCTAATCACACTAGCTCTTTTAAGAGCTTCCTCACCTGCATGAAGATTGGATGCTGAGAATACCCCTCACTCACTGGGAGAAGGACACCCTCCAGCGGTGGAAACCCCTCTACTACTTGGGGTAACTGCTACATAAGTCTTCTTCAATTTGTTTGTCAAAATTATATCTAACAAAAACCAACAAAACTGAAAGTCCTGCAACATCTGTGGACTTGTCTAATTGCAGCGAATACCCATCACATTGATGCAGTCGAGAAATTAGTTCAGTATGGATGTCATCAGCAAGATCATGCATACAGCAAAACTGTGTTGTTGGAAAGTGACACAGCTTCAATTTTTTTACTAAACTTCTGACTTAAAATACATGACACTATTTCTTTTGCACATGGTTTTATTAGTGATTCCCCAATTGTGTGTGCTTCTCCTGCAAGTGCTATGCGGTAACTCGCTCTGTAAGAAGCCACTGTGGCTTTTTCATTAGCATGTTGAAATTTTTTGCTCAAAAATTGTTTACTCTTCTGATACTCCTTTAGCTTTCGCTTAAAAAAAAGCAATATCTTTATCGTTGTACTCTGCGTGGTTTTGCTCAAAATGACGACGTAATTTAGCAGGTGCTAATGAACTGTTTGGCAATGTTTTATTGCAAAGTACGCATTGTGCTTCAGGACAATCTTTATTTCTGGCACTTGTGAATCCAAATGACAAGTAGCTATCATCATATTTTCTCTTTGTTTGAGAAGAAGATTGGCTAGCATTATGTGCTTTTCTTTTTTTTCTTTTTCTTTTTTGACTTGTCACTTGTCTCTGCTGTTTGAGGAACAGTAGATACAACTATTTCAGGCATGTTTTCAGGATTTTTACTTGTATCTTCTTTCTCAGTTTCTATAAGTGCCAAACAAGTTGAAGTAGTAATATTTTTTCTCTGAATAGTTCCCTGCTTTAACCAGCTTTCCAAATTCATGGTTGTTTATTGGTAAAAAAAAAAAAAAAAAAAAGATTTGAACACTTTGAAACAATACAGATCTCACAACCTGACTGAAAAGGATGCTGATTTTGATAACGCTCTTTGAAAGAACTGAACGTATGCAGGATTTTTTAGTTAGACATGGATGCAGGGGTTAGACAAAAAGATTTGAACACTTTTGAAAAATACAGTTAACAACAGTTTTTGATGCCCCTGACAGAATCTTTCAATGCCCCTGACAGAGCCTTTTGATGTCCCTAACAGAGAATTTCAGTTCCCCTGACAGAGCCTTTCGATGTCCCTAGCAAAGAGTTTTAGTGCCCCTGACAGAGTCTTTCATTGCCCCGACAAAGTATTTCAGTGTTCCTACCTAACAGAGCTTTCTATCTGGCAATAACAGAGCTTTAACTAACAGATCCTCTATCACTCCTCTACCACAAGTGATAGAAAATGGCTGACGGCAGGGCTGGCTAACTGCTGGACGGGCTCTCTCATGGTCGAGCTAAGTCCCTAAGTGGCTGGCTGATGGTAGGGCGGGCTCTGATGGCAATGCGTGCTTACGGCAAGGTTGACGGCAGGGCAGCCTTAAGATCGCATTCCCGCAATCTCTGCTGTTTCCGACCTTCCGGGAACAGCAGGTAGCGGCGGCCATCTTGGATGTGGCAAAATGCCGCTGAACCCCAATTGGGAAACGCTGGTTTATAGCAAAAGTGAATTTGATGAGAATGTCAAAGCTTTATGGGTAAATATCTGCTTGGGGCAAAAGAAGGGAAATCAATTATTGGTTGGGAGCTGTTTGAGCTAATTGAGAAAGCTGCAGATCTGGGTAACACGTTAATTATTGGAGATTTTAATTACCTGGACATAAATTGGGACAGAGGAACCAGTAGTTCAGCAAAGGGAATTAGGTTATTTAACTTGTTAAATTACACCTTCATGTCACAACTTGTGCAAGCACCAACTAGAAAGGAAGCTTGTCTGGTCCTGGTTCTAGCAAACAACGTTGATCTTTTGACCAACATTCAAGTAGGTGAGCACTTGGCAAATAGTGCTCATAATATACTGTCCTTTGAAATAAACTCAAAACAAACAAAAGCACATAGGATGTACTAAAATATATATATTTTAAAAAGGCCAATTTCAATAAGTTAAGGGCAGCTTTACAATGTATTGACTGGCATAAACACTTTAGTGAAAAGAACACTCAGGATAAATGGAATATCTTCAAACAAATATTAGAAAGGTACATTTCTCAGTATGTACCATTGGGTAATAAATATAAAAGAAACAAATTTAAACCAGTGTGGCTTAGTGGTGAAAGTGAATCAAGAAATTAAAAATAAGAAAAGGGCATTTAAAGCCTTTAAAATGAACAAATCAGAGGCATCCTACAAAAGATATAAGTAAGCCAATAATGCATGCAAAAAGGCAATCATATTCACTAAACTTAAAAGGAAAAAGTAATAACCAAAGAGAGCAAAGCCAACCCCAAAGCATTTTTAAAAGTACATAAATTCTAAAAAAAACAAAAAAATTAAAATGTAGGTACACTGAAAACCGGGATTGTGGTGTTAGTTAATGAAGACCAGGAAAAGATAGAAATTGTAAACAACTATTTCTCCTCAGTATCTATTAAGAACCTATGGCAATAGATATGCAAATGATTGCTGCAAAAAATTTGCAGAAAAATTGTAATTGGATAACTCAAAGAAAGTTAATATAAACAAAGCTCCAGGGCCTGACGGTACTCATCCATGAGTACTTAAGGAACTAAGTGAACCTCTGTTTTTAATCTTTCAGGAAGTGTACCAAAGGATTGGAAGAAGGCAGATGTGGTTCCTATATTCAAAAAGGGTTTAAAATCCTTGCCTGGACATTATAGACCTGTGAGCTTAACGTCTGTGGCTGGGAAAGTATTTAAAAGGTTATTAAGGGATAATGTTCAAGAATTCCTTGACAATAATGTGGTTATCAGCAAGAATTAGTATGGTTTTATGAAACTTAGGTCATGTCAAACTAACTTTATTACATTCTATGAAGAAGTAAGTAGAAGTATAGATCAGGGTGTTGCAATTGATGTGATCTATTTGGATTTTGCGAAGTCGTGTGATACAATTCCACACAATAGATTAGTGTTAAAATTCAAAGAAATTGGTCTAGATGAAAATTCTTGTCCTTAGGTAGAAAATTGTGAGAGTTGTCATTAATGGTACATTTTCAAGCTGGACTGTGGGTGGCAAGTGATTTCCCTCAGGGTTCTGTTCTGGGACCCTGGGAGTCTTCTATTGAACATGTTTATAAATGACCTTGCAAAAAAGCGTTGAAAGTCATGTTTCAGTGTTTGCAGAAACAAAACTCTGTAAAATAATACAATGTGAGCAAGATATTACTTTGCTGCAGATGGATTAGATAGATTGGGGGACTGGATATTTAAATAGCATATGAAATTTAATGTTGAAAAATGCATAGTTATGCACTTTGGCGTAAATTAGGGAATTAGGGATAACAACCAGTGGCGTACTAAAGAGGGTGGCGGAAAGGGTCGATCTGCACTGGGTGCCACTCACTTGGGGGGTGCCATGACAAAGGTGCCTATGGATGTTTGAGCTATGCAGCTGCACAGGGTGCCATGGCAGCCGCACAGCTCACATATCTTCCTGTGACTGTGCGTGACTGTCTTCCTGTGTCTGTGTGTGTGACTGCCTGCCTGTCTGTGACTGTGTGATTGTCTGAGTGTGACTGTCTGTGTATGGCAGTGTCCCTATGAGTGTGTGTGGGACTGTCTGCATATGGCTATGTGTGTGTGTGTGTGTGACTGCCTGTGATTGGGGAATGCTGCCTGTAACTGTATGTGTGTGTGTAGTTACTATCTGCCTGTGACTGTGTGTGTGACTATCTGTCTGTAATGGTTTGTGTAACTGTGCAAGTGACTGTGCCTGGGATGGGACTCTGAAGACTGTTGCTAATATTGTTGTGTAAAAAAATGAATTCTATTGTAAGGGGTTGAGCAGGGGCTTTAGAGGAAGAGGCAGGTTTTTTTGGGAAGGGGGATGCAGGAGTTTTATGGAAGGGGGTGCAGGGGTTTGTAGAAGGGGACAGGGATTTTGTATAAAGGGGGCTGAGCAGGGGATTTGTGGAAGGAAGATGCAGGGGTTTTCTAGAACGGGGGCAGGATATGCATTTTGCAGGCAGGGTTTTTTTCAAAACGTACACATTTGTGCAATTTTTAAAACGGAAAACATTAAACATTGAAAATATTGCGGGTGTTTTTTTACATTTTAAAGTGGGGGGGGAGGAGGTGCCAAACAGAGGATCCGCCCCGAGTGCCAAATGAGCTAGATACGCCATAGATAAAACACAAGAAGGATTTGGGAATTGTTATAGACACAAACTATGCAACAATGTGCACTGTCAATCAGCAGTGGCTAAGGCCAGTAAGGTATTGTCATGCATGAAAAAGGGCTTTCATTCTCTTTATAAATCACTGGTAAAACCACATCTTGAATATGCTGTGCAATTTTGGGAACCTGTTCTAAAGAAGAATGTTATGGCACTAGAAAAAGTGCAGAGGCGGACCACAAAATTAATAAAAGGAATGGAGCATTTTAGCTATGAAGAAAGGTTAACAAATTAAAACCTCTTTAGTTTAGAAAAACGTTGCCTCAGAGGGGATATGATAACATTATACAAATATATCTGTGGCCAATACAAACCATTGTTTGGAAATCTATTCACAAACAGGACTATACATAGGACACGAGGTCATGTATTTAGACTGGAAGAAAGAAGATTTAGTCTAAGGCAAAGGAAAGGTTTTTCTTACCATAAGAACAATAAGGATATGGAATTCTCTACCTGAAGAAGTGGTTTTATCAGAATCCGTACAGATGTTTAAACAGCGACTAGATGCATACTTGCAAAAAATATAATATTCAATCATAAAACTTTTCAACTGTAAGGTAATAGCTTCTTCATCTAAAGATAAACCTGAGTGCCATTCTGGTGTCAAGAGGGTCAGTAAATAAAGCAGTAGTGTGGTAACAGTGTTGACATCATTGGTAGCATTAATAAGCAGAGGACCAGTTGGTTATAGTGCAATTATATGAAAATTCAGGGTAAGAGAAAAAGCAAAAGTAATACATTGCAGTAATAAACAAGCCTGTTTAGGGCCTATGCAATTGAGACCTTTAGACAAAAGGTGCGCCTGAGTAACTCCTGGCCCGTCAGTTATGTACAAGGGGGTCTTCTTACAATCATACATATGGTAAAAAGTTTTATTTATTTACTTTTACCTTTGGGGGAGCACGTGTGTTATATTTTAACATATATTTTCTGTTATATGTACAACTGGCTGTCATAACTACCAGGTGGATATCCACTGTCTATGGGGTTCGCATATCGACTCTATGGTGTCCACCTCTCAAGTATATCACCGGTCTAGGTGTATTCCTGTCCGGGATGAGTGAAATAAGAGAAGAATAAGAGGAGGAAAAGAAGGAAGAGAGGTTCAACGTGGTTTACCTAAAGAGCAGAGGAACGGAGCGGCGCCCCCCGACCAGGGATCAAACAGGCCGCAGCGGTGGTTAGGTTAGGTCGACTCATCTAGGAAGGATTCCTGTGGCTCCCACACCCTATCGAAGGTTTTTAGCGTACCTCTAACCTGGGCGGTCAGCTTGTCCATTAAGTATGTATCTTTTAGTTTTAGTAGTACCATGGCAATGGATGGGACCTCTGACCCCAGCCAGGTTTGAGCTACTGACCTTCTGGCCGCCAGGGCAATTTTGTGGATCAGTTTCTGTTCTGTCCTAGTACATTTATCAAGTGGTCTAGAGTGTAGAACCCATGGGTCTGGCATCAGTGGTCTGTTGAAGATGTTCGTTATTAGTTCGCTAACTTTTCTCCACAGCGTTTGTACCCAAGGGCAGCCCCACCACATATGTTTGTATGTACCTCTTTGTCCGCATAGTCTCCAACATTGGTCAGTCTGGGTTTTGTACATGAGGTAGAGCTTGACGGGGGTAGTGTACCATCGGAACATTGTTTTATACGATTGCTCTTCTATCGTGACACAGATCGAGGTTTGACCGTTAGCCTTCCAGATGTCTTGCCAGTCAGTTCCCTCTAATGTCTCCCTCAACTCTGCTTCCCATTGGCCAATGTATGGCAGGCCCCCCCAGTTTGTGGTGTTGGTGCATAAGTGTGAATAGAGTCTAGTGATGAGGCCTTTTTGGTATGTTTCTGCATCGCAGATCTTCTCAAAGAATGTTAGCTGTGTTTGGGATGATTTTTTGATGTGTGTGTTCCTGATCTGTAGGTACCGAAAATAGTCTGAGGTTGTTAGTCTTATTATGTTTTTGAGTTCGTCAAGTGTCTCCCATGTATAGGTGGTAGAGTCTTTGGAGTCCCGTGTATTCAAGCCCTTTAAAGTCTCTAAGTCGCATTCCAGGCAGGAATGCTCTGTTACGCAGTATGGGCGTCATTCGGGATTATGGTGTGGTGAGGTTATATTTCTGGGCACATTTGTCCCAGACCCTGAGGGAGGCCTGCACCGCCGGACACTCGGTTCTCCGGAATGCCCGGCTCCCATTAGTAAAGACTCAAAATCCATCCATCTACGTTGATCAGGTGGTGAGTGCCACAGTGCGATTTGCACCAGTTGTGCCACTAGGAAATAATGGTATAAATGTGGGAGGCCAAGACCGCTCGCCAGCTTAAGATGGTATAAAACGTTATGTGCCACTCTGGGTCTTTTTCCCTGCCATACGAAGTTATCAATAGCTTTTTGCAGCGGGCCTAAGTCTCTCTTATTCAAGTATATTGGTAAAGCCTGAAACAGGAATAATATGCATGGGAGTATGTTCATTTTGACAAGAGTGTATCCTGCCAAGCCATGATATGAGTTTGTCTGTCTACCTCTCCATGTCTTCCATTAATGTCCTGAACATGGCGGCATAATTGAGTTGAATTAGCTTTGTGGGGTCAGCTGGTAGCTTTATCCCCAAGTATTTAATAGAGTCATAAGTTATTTGGACCTGATAGGTATCCCGTACCAGTGCCAAGTCCGCTGCAGAGACAACTATGGGGAGTGCGCTATATTTCCCCATATGTATTTTATACCCAGATAGTGTGCCATAGTCGGTTAAAATTGTTCGCAGGGAATCCACTGGTTGTGTCAGCGTGAGAAGAATGGGGGCTCCAGTGTCAGGATAAACAATAGGGGTGAGAGGGGAAGGGCTGTGTTCATGTACAGTGCTCTCACTGCTGTGACATAGGGGTTTGGGATGCCCAAATGTTTCAGGAGAGTGAACATGAAGGGCCACAGAACTCTGTTGAACGCCTTCTTGACGTCTAGGGACAGTGCCAGAAAAGGCGTTCTGGATGATGTTAGTTTCCATATGAAGTCAATGTTCCATTGCGTATTCTCAAAGAGTTGTTGTCTGGGGATTATTATTATTATTATTGCCATTTATATAGCGCCAACAAATTCCGTAGCGCTTTACAATATTTTGAGAGGGGGGATGTAACAATAAATAGGACATATACAAGAAAACTTACAGGAACAATAGGTTGAAGAGGACCCTGCTCAAACGAGCTTACAGACTATAGGAGGTAGGGTATTAGAAACATTAGGACATGAAATATCAAGTAGGAGTGAAGCAGAGGTGGAGGAGAGAGCAAAGCACTGTCCCATAGGAGAGAGCAGGAGACAGGTATGTAATGTAGAGATTACTCTGGGAGGCCATAAGCTTTCCTGAAGAGATGGGTTTTAAGGCCCTTCTTAAATGATTGAAGACTAGGGGAGAGTCTGATGGTAGTAGGCAAGCTATTCCATAGGAAAGGAGCCGCCCGCGAGAGGTCCTGCAAGCGCGAGTTGGCCGCACGGGTGCGAGCAGCGGTCAGGAGGTGGTCACGGGCAGAGCGGAGGGTACGAGGAGGGGCATATCTATGGATTAGTGAAGAGATATAAGTGGGGCTAGAATTGTTCAGTGCTTTAAATGTATGGGTTAGCACTTTGAATTGACTCCTATAGCGTAGGAGCCAATGTAAGGACTGGCAGAGGGGTGAGGTGTGAGAGGACCGACTAGAGAGGAAAATCAGTCTAGCTGCAGCATTCATTACAGAATTTAGCGGGGCAATACGGCTTTTGGGGAGACCAATCAGGAGAGGGTTACAGTAATCTGTGCGGGAAATTACTAGAGCATGGACAAGCTCCTTGGTAGCATCTTGCATAAGAAAGGGGTGAATGCGGGCTATGTTTTTGAGTTGGAACCTACAGGACTTGGCAACAAACTGGATGTGAGACTCAAAGGTGAGACCAGAGTCAAGTATGACGCCAAGACAGCGTGCTTGCAGGGATGGACTTATGTGGATATCACTGACTTGAAGGGAGAGCGAGAGAGGAGGATCAGTATTAGGAGGAGGAAAGACAAGGAGTTCAGTTTTAGAGAGGTTAAGTTTCAGAAAGCGTGAGGACATCCAGTCAGAGATGGAAGAAAGGCAAGCAGTGACACGTTGCAGGACGGCAGGGGAGAGGTCCGGGGAGGAGAGGTATATCTGAGTGTCATCAGCATACAGGTGGTAGTGGAATCCAAAAGAGGCAATAAGTTTACCAAGAGAGGCAGTATAAAGAGAAAATAGAAGGGGACCAAGGACAGACCCTTGGGGAACTCCAACCGAGACAGGACGAGGGGAGGAGGTGTCCTTGGAAAAGGAGACACTGAATGAGCGTTGGGAGAGATAGGAGGAAAACCAAGAGAGGACAGAGTCACAGAGACCAAGCGATTGAAGAGTTTGAAAGAGGAGAGCATGAGCAACGGTGTCAAAGGCAGCAGAGAGGTCAAGGAGAATTAATATGGAGTAGTGACCTTTGGATTTAGCGGAGATTAGGTCATTAGTCACTTTGATAAGAGCAGTCTCAGTAGAGTGGAGAGGGCGGAAGCCAGACTGAAGAGGGTCAAGGAGAGAGTTGGAATTAAGGAAGCGGGACACACGGGTAAAGACAAGTCTTTCCAAAAGCTTTGATGAGAAAGGGAGCAGGGATATGGGACGATAGTTAGAAGGGGAGGATGGGTCAAGAGATGTTTTTTTCAGGATAGGTATTACAGTGGCATGTTTAAGGTCAGCAGGAACAGTGCCAGAAGAGAGAGAGCAGTTAAAGATGTGTGTTAGGGTAGGCACAAGACAAGGGGAGAGAGATCTGATGAGGTGAGATGGGACAGGATCGAGCGGGCAAGTGGTGGGGCGAGAGGAATGGAGAAGCGCAGCCACCTCTTGTTCAGTAGCCGGGTAGAAAGTCTGGAGGGTAGGGAAAGCAAGATTTACATGTGGTGGAGAAAGAGAACGGCAAGGAGGGGAGAATTGCTTCCTTAGCTGTTCAATCTTGTCGGTAAAGTAGCATGCAAAGCTATCAGCTGTAAGGTTAGTTTGGGGGGTGGCCACAGCAGGGCGGAGAAGGGAATTAAAGGTGTCAAAGAGACGTCTGGGATTGCGGGAGCATGAACTAATGAGAGAGGAAAAGTATGACTGTTTGGCGAGAGCGAGGGCTGCGCTGTATGAAAGCAACATGAATCTATAATGGAGAAAGTCTGCCTGGGTGCGGGACTTCCTCCAAGAGCGTTCAGCACACCGGGAGCAACTCTGCAGATAGCGTGTTGATTTATTATGCCAAGGTTGGGGTCGTGTCCTCCTCGAGGTGTATGTTTGGAGCCGGGCTGCAGCGTTCAAGGCAGATGTGGGGGTAGTGTTATATGTGGAGATGGCCAGTGAGGGACAGGAGAGGGAAGGGATGGATAGCAGTTGTGAATCAATGTCAGCTGACAGCTGCTGGAGGTTAATAGAGTTAAGGTTCTTCCTGAGCTGAGGGTGGTTAGGCTGAGATTGTTGGGTGAGGGGGTAATTGAGAGCAAACGATAAGAGGTGGTGATCAGAGAGAGGAAATGGAGCGTTGCAGATATTAGATATTGTACATGAATAAGAGAAAATAAGGTCGAGGGTATTGCCAGCTACATAAGTGGGAGAATTAGCCCACTGCAAAAGTCCAAGGGAGGAAGTGGGATGAAACCCACTTGATCCGCATGAAGCAAGCGTCCCAGAAATTGGGTTGAGTCACACTGCAAGTATCTTAGTGAATAGCTTTGCGTCAGGATTGATTAGTGAAATGGGTCTATATGCTTCTGATAGCATATGGTCCTTACCTGGTTTGGGCAGCAGTATTATATTAGCTAGGGCCATGTCACAATCTGGCGCGCCGCCCGGACCGAGTTAGTTGAAAAGAGATTCCAACTGTGGTGTAAGTTATTCTCTACACATTTTATAATACCCCCCTTGAATCTATCCGGGGTTTTGTTACTCTTGAGAGCAGAGATTGCCCTGCTTATTTCTTCTCTCGTAATTAGGACCGTTAGGGTCAGTACTGCCTCGTTTGAAAATTTAGGTTTATTAATCCTTTGGTGGTAGGCCCGAATACGTTCCTGTGCCCCGATGGGTTGGCGCCTGTTTACGCTGTGTGGTTGTATAGGGCGTGGTAATATTCTGTGAAGACTTGTGCGCTCTCCCGTGGGGAGTTTTGGATAGAGCCGTCTCTCTCTGATTGCTGTTATGTGAGGGTGTCTTTGCCAGGGCTGTAAGGCCCTTGCCAGCATAGTATCCATTTTATTGGATTTTTCATAGAATGTCCGTTTAGACCATTGTAAGGAGCGGGCTGTGTCTTCAAGGAGGATATCTTTGATGGAGTGTTGTAGAGCCCACAGTACTGTTAGGGTCCATGGGGTAGGGTTCATTTTGTGTTGTTGTTCTAGCTTGCAAAGCGACTCAAGTTGCGCTGTTAGTAATTTGGTTTTCTGTTGTTTCCTGTGGGTAGCCATTTTTATGAGGAACTTCCTGATCACCGCCTTGTGCGCTGCCCAAACTGTAGCTTCCGATATTCCCGGAGTCGTATTGGTGTGAAAGTAATTGGTTATTTCCCTGCGTAGGCATGTCAGTAAGATGGGGTCCCTGAGGAGCAAGGAGTTGGCCTCCACGTCCACGGGGATGAGGAGCTTATGTTGCCCAGGGTGATACTTACATCAGCGTGTTCCAACCAAGTGATGGACCCGATATCGGTCTTCAAAACTTTGTGCATTCCGAGATTATTCATGAGGAAATAGTCAATCCTCGAATATGTGTTGTGGGGGGCCGAGTGATGTGTGAAGTCCGCAGTACAAGGGTGTTTTGCTCTCCAAGCATCAATATGGCCTTTATGCCTAAAGACGTTATGAATGAGTTTGTCCCGTGCGCCCATGCCATGGGAACATGTTACACTGCGTTAAAGTCCTCTCCCAGTAAAATGATACCGTGTGGTAAGGAGACAATTATCGAGATTAGATTATCCCAGAATGTTTGAGTCGGGACATTAGGGCGTAAACGTTGAGAAAATTTATTGTTTGGGAGAACATTTGTCCCGACAGGACCATGTAGCGTCCCTCCGGGTCTGAGCCCGCACTCGTGATGGCAAATGGGCATCTTTTGTGTATCAGTATCAGGTTAAGTGGGAGACATGTTCCGCCACGTGGTTGTGGGCCACCATGGTGGTCTCTGTGCGTTGCTCCAAGATGGAGGTGCGCGCCCCTAGCGCATGGATCTCATCCTTCACCTCCTTGGATGTGCTTGCGATTTCCTGGGCCAGGTAGGATTTACTTTGGCCAATTTTGTGAGGATCTGATGGGCTTCCGTCTGTGGTCCTTTGGACCCCTGTGTTATGTCTGAGCCGGGTGCAACTGAGGCCTGTGTACGAGGGCTGTCGCCATTATGAGCATCAGGCCGCCCCACACGCGAGGCTGCAAATAGGTCCATGACCGATGAGTTTAGGTCGGTTTTCTTGGTGTGCGTATATCCATAGCTGAGTACAGAGCAGCATTGAAATACGACAAAATAGCTTACAGTCAATGCGACAGCAAAACATTCCAGTTGCAAAAGTAATTTATTAAAGAAATATGTCTTATGTTATGACCAACACACCGCTCCAAGGATATAAGTGTATAAAAAGAAATACAAGAAAACGAGAAGAAATACAAGAAAATGAGGGCCAGGCACAGTCTAGGATATTATAACCAGTGTATATTGGAAGCAGTTAAACCCATTTCAGACAGATTTTATTTAATTTGGAAAGTGATCCAGCATGTCTGTGTGACATCTTTTCAATAATCTTTGTGTTATCTTGTCTATCCCATGGTGTCTGCAATGAAGAGGGATTTGTAGATTTCCTATAGACACCTTTGCTGCTATTTGTATATGAATGGCTATACCGGTATATCGTAGCATTACTAAAGGACTGACTAGCTCAGAGGACCAGGAGAGGGGTGTGATAATTGATTCACTGCGTTAGTCCTTCGATGAGATTCATTAGTAAAAGAGCATTAAACCTATACGTGTGCATCAGTAAGTGAGGGGAAATGATTGCTGCTTCAGTTGGTTTTTGAGATCCAGCTCACCCCTCATTGTATGGATTGACAAACTGTTTTAATGAGCTTGTCAGGAGTATTTCCCTCTGTCAAGAGTTAATCACTCTATTCCACTTGTATTGCTGTATATCACTATGGGAAATGATTGCCAATCCTGATTGCACACGTTCACAGTTTCAATATGTAATTTGCATATTAAATACATGTATTGAAGTGTTCAGAATCCAGGCTTAAAGATTATTTTAGGTCGAAACATTGACAGGTCCACATATTGATAGAATACAAGTCATAAAGATTTGATGATGTTTCAGAGATTTTTGTTCTCTGTACCATGATCAGTGCAATTCAAACAACTGTAGTCATGTAGGCCAGAGCCACAAAATATATAACACGTAATGTTGGAATTCCCTTTTCAAACAAAGGCATATGATTGCTATGTTGAAAATACCCACTGTAACTTAGTCTTGCTGCCATTTTAAACTTGTATTGTTCCGCTGTTTTCTGTTTGTTACCTCCACTACGTACACAGTTTGGGGTTTATTGACTAAATATTGAATTGCTAAATTTATGCTAAAATAGCAAAGTGATTACTACAGCCAATTAGTAGATTATTACTATTCAGTTACTTTTGTCCAAATTTTGTAATTTGGTTTTCAATTCGCTGCAATCCTTTTCCACCGGGCATGACAGCAAGGCACTTCCTCGCATTCGACCAACGCGATATATCACGACTACTCCACCTGTACCGCCAGGGAGAAACCTTCAAATACAACGAACTTCCCCAAGCGGACACCCTAACCACATCGGACCATTTCCGATATATACAGCTCCGAGACCTGGCACAACAGCCCATGATCAAGCAAGCAGGCATCTCACCTCCGACGACATTCGAGAAGCAGTGTTTCGACGCACCCCTACAATCGGGACAAATCTCCGCCCTCTACAACACACTGACGACCCACGCCTCACAGGTCAACCTCACCTACATCGCCGCATGGGAGCGAGATTTGGGACCACCAGACGACCCGAGCGATTGGGCCGAAATCTGGGAAGCGACAAACTCCATAACGGTCTGCGTCACACACAAAGAACAAGCATATAAGACGCTGCACCATTGGTATCTGACGCCACAAAGACTCTATAAAATGAGCCGAAAACCCGATGATGGGTGATGGAAATTGTGCGGCGCTACTGGCTCCTACCTACATTGCTGGTGGACATGCCCCAAACTCAAACCACTCTGGGGCCAGGTAAGCAATCTCATTGAAACGATCATAAACAAACCAGTCACCACACAACCATGGACCATGCTTCTCAGCAAACCGTTAGATTCGCTAACAAGAAGTGAAAACAAACTAACCGCCCGCATCAACCTAGCGGCGTGGCGAGCGATAGCAGAACTGTGGGCTAACCCCAAAATCCCCACGACCACAACCATAATAAGCAAAATCAAAGAAACCCGTGACCTGGACGAACTAACGGCACAAATAAACGATACATATAAAGCGTTCTTCTTTTCTTCTTTCTTTCTCTCCTCTCTCTCCTTCTCCTCCCCCCTCTCCTTCTCCCCCCACCCGCGCGAGGCGAGGAGCGGAGCGGCACCTCCCGCCAAGCCACCCTACACAAAACCAACCAAAGGCGGAAACCCGCGCCCCTCCCCGACCCCCTAACCGCCCTGTCCAAAAGCATACGGGGTCCAGTCCCCCGATAGCAACCCTACCCGAGGCAAGCAAACAGCACCTAACAGCCATCAAAACACCCAGGAGATACAGGCCTCGCAACCACGGATAGGTCCCTAGAACACCCATCCCTCGATGACCAACGGACCACAACATGCCTGCAACAAAGGGCAAGCACACACGCCCCGAACCCTAGAATGCACTGACACACAGCAGCTGCAAACGGAGGATTCCCAAACACCTGAAGGCTGTAACATGAGGGAGCACATAAATGGAACCACACGCCAACCCGCCCTTCCCCTCTTCTCAGCCCTCGATCTCCCACATGGTCGCCCACACAGCACAAACACAGTACAGACCCTAGAAGAGGGCGATGCGGCAGCGGGGGTGAGGGGGAGGGGGTAGGGGGAGTAAACTGATAGGACACCCCTATTCCCTCCCTTTTATTCTGTACCCTTCCCCGACCCAAAGAGCTAGAGTCAGGACAAATGTCATATGCAGAGTAACTTCGAACAAGCAACTACCAAATGACGGATACGCAGTATGTACACCAAACAAGAATTACATGCATGACTGTTATACCTTACAAATGCAAAATGTACTCTATGCAAAATGTACCAATACTCTTACTCCCCTGTTGTCTTCTGTACCCCAACCCAAACGAACACGAAAATCTTAAAAATAAAGAATTTCAAAAAAAATTTGCTGCAATCCTGTGTTTAGTGAATGAACCTCTTTATTTACTCCAAATGCTTTTGTTGCATCACTATATTCTCCTTTTTTTCCGTATCCCTTGTTCCTTTTTTTATCAAATTCTAAATATTTCACGTTTATTCCTTTTTCACATTTTAATCCTGACTGGCCTCTGCATTATTGGAAAAGTTGTTTGTAATCATTCACCTAGCATATATGCTTTATTATTATCCATTCATGTAATTTGAAATGCATTTCACATAATAAAATAAAGCTTGTTAAATAAAGAAATATTAATTGGTGAGTAAAGTCTGTTTTTTAGTGAGTTGTAAATATAAGTTTTTTTATAAAATGGGTTTCATTGGTTTATTTTTTTTTTCTTCTAGCACTGTAATGTGCAAAGTCCAGTACAGAACATTTATTCGTGTACGTTTACCAAAAAAAAAGTCAAATTCAGAAATGGAGGGGTTAAAACGAACAGCTTAGAAATTATAAAAATAATATAAGGTGCTTTGCTATAGCAACCCATTTAAGTAAAGAAATGTGACGTTCATGCGGCAAATTTTTTCCCCTGCAAATCATAATATTTAGAAATTGTGTCTGAAAAAAGTATACAGGGAAAGGGATAAAAGGGCCTCTTCTCAATAGTCCTATAAGTATTTCCTCCTCCGTAGTATGCCTTATTTTAAATCCTATAATTTGCTCTTTTTCCGTTATTTATTATACAGATTATATATGATATGCAATGTCCCTTTCCCCTTCCTCTCACCTTCTTCAAACTTGAGTCCTTGGTTAGCAGCATCATAATTGACATAGGCGTGCGCAGCCTATTGTATAAGGGTGTGCACCCTAAAGCAGACACACACACGCCGCGTATATATATATATATATATATATACATATATATATATATATATACACACACACACATACTGCTGTGTGAGGATGATGTGTGCGGGCGCTGTGTGTGTGTGTGTGAGAGTGCTGTATGTGTAAGGGAGCTGTTAGTGTGTGTGTGTAAGGGTGCTGTTAGTGTGTGCTTGTGTGTGTGTGAGGGTGCTGTGTGTAAGGGTGCTTTTAGTGTGTGTATGTGTAAGGGTGCTGTGTGTGTGTAAGGGTGATGTTAGTAGGTGCTTTGTGTGTGTAAGGGTGCGGTAACCGCGGCAACGCTTCGAGCTCGCGAGAGGAACCCGACGGAACTGCTGGCAAGAGCACCCCGGGTCCTCTCCTGACTCCCTCCCTGCCTGTGGGTCGGTGAGGGAGATCTTTGATTTTACATGTCTCTAAAAATATTCTTATACACTTACCCTTGTTCCGAATGTCTCTCTTAAAGGGACACTATAGTCCGCAAAACAACCTTAGCTTAATGAAGCAGTTTTGGTATATAGATAATGCTCTTGCAATCTCACTGCTCAATTCTCTGCTATTCACAAGTGAAATCACTTTTGTTTCTGACTCAAACGGCCTGCATAAAGAAAAATGGTTTCTGTCTTGTTTATACTGTTCTAATGAGCTACAATGCTTCTATACTTGCAATAAAAAGGACCTGCGTGTACATTTGTGATACCACTGGTTTTGAGACCAGTCTTACTAATTTCTGCAAAACTTAAATAAAAAGAAATGTACAATAAATTGTTTCATTTTCTATCAGATGTTAACTTGCTTTAGAAGGTTTATTTCCTGCTCTGTAAATAGAATTTTAATCACAGAGAGGCTCTTGCAATGTATAGCACGCCATTAAAAGTGCAGGAGATACCAAGTTCTAAATTAAACAAACTACATTAAAGGAAATGTAAACATTAGATTTCTCTTTACAGGAAGTGTTTAGGAAGGCTGTGCAAGATACATACAAGGAGGTGTGACTACGTATAAACAAAGTGATTTAACTCCTAAATGGCAGAGAATTGAGCAGTGATACTGCATGGGGCATGATCTATACACCAAAACTGCTTCATGAACCTAAAGTTGTTTTGGTCACCATAGTGTCCCTTTAAATTCCATACCACAATTTATCTCAAAAGTTATACTTTTTTTTTTTTACCAGAGGCAAAATGGATGCATACAAAAATTACATGTTTCAATCCATGTATCAACATAGGTAGAAGGAAAAAATATATAGCTAAGAATTCATCATATGTTTCCCTCATTCTTTGTATCTCAGTCCTATATAGCACTCACAACTCCCCTTATTTTCAACCTAATACAGTATTTATTTATTTAATTATTTTTATATCCCAACAACCTTCCTATTAAAATATACAGTTCATTCAATTTAACAAATAGAAATGTGTGAATTCACCAACACCCGCTGGTTTTCTTTTTGGGATTGTTTGGTGTTTTTTTTTTTTTTATTTGCTGGTGGTGTATGGTGGGGATACACCTGGGTGGATTTGTGTTTTTATAGTAGTGGTTACTGACTTCTTGTAATATTTGAACTATTTGGCTGTAGCAAAAGACAGTTTGTTCACCAAAGGGAGAGTTAAAGAATGATTGTCTTGAAACATGGTGAAGGTTCAGTGCAAGTCTGGAACTGCAATTTGCAAATGGTGTTGGGAATTTTGTCAGAATTAATGGCCTTGTTAATGCTACACATTGCAGGCAGATAATTGAAGATCATGCTAGCGTCAGTGTACCTATAATCTTAATTTTAATAATGACAAGAGGCTTCCTATTTTGCATTTCTCTCTTTACTAAACTCCACAGCAGTAAAGAAAGTGAAACATTTAACCAATCAAAATGCAATAGGGAGTAAGGTATTCCCAGCAAATAGGCTCCTCCTCCTCTTTCTTTACTGCTTCATCGCAGACAGGTCAGAGTTTTTGGCTCTTCCCTTACTTATATGTATATTGTAATATTATTATTATATATTAATTGGATTATTACCTTTGTAAGGTTTTTTACATGTTATATACTTTCATGTGCTTATACTTACATTCTGGTACTTTTCTTTCTAGTACTTCCTGAGTTTATTTCGACTAACCGTTTTACTTTTACTTTACTTTTATTTACATCTAGAATAATCCTGCTTTCTGATGCCTTGTAGCATCTGCCCGTTTTAGGCTGTGTGGTGGTTTATTTTATACGCCCTTGGCTTTCCCTTATGTTTGCCTGACCGCCTGATTCATATGAGGTACATCCTTTTTCACCTCCCAGCCTATTACCGCCCGCGGGCGGGCGGACCTGATCGCCCGACGGTTTGCTCCACCGTCGGACGCCTTGCCTCCCTGTCCCAGTCCCCACCGCCACCTAAGCGGCTCTGTCACCTCACTTCTCGCCGCCGATCACAGCTCCTGTTATTAATATTAAGCATACTGAAACTTAAGCATGGAGACCAGGATAACCCCCATCGGTAAAAAAAATTAAAAAAATAAAGTGGGGGTGAAGTGGGGCTTCTGTCACTGTTTTCTACGCAGCAATATCAATCTGAAATTGAATTATCTTCCTGCGAGAGCATAGCTTCTCAACCAAATTACAGGTCTTGCAGTGAGCAGCAGGCCACAGAGGTTGAAAACGGAGTTCTCAAAGGCTAAGCGTCACAAAAAGCTTATCAAAATGTTGCTGGAGGATTATTTATGCCAGATAGCGATAAGTAATGAAAGCAGCTGTAAATAAGCTGGACGGCTGAAGATTATCAGACTTAAGACCAGAGCTGTGAGAGATAACATCCTGTCAGCTCAATGGTCTGGCCCCGCCAGATGTTTAAACAGCAACTGGATGAATACTTGTAAAAACATAATATTCAGGGGTATAATTTTTTAAAATGATTTATGAAAAGAGACATATGTGAGAAAGGCTGAACTTGATGGATGCAAGTCTCTTTACAGCCTATGTAGCTATGTGATTCCAGCTACTGTTATTCACATATGAAATAGCCATGGATGATTCTGGTCATACTGCAAAATACATTTGGAGCCAATCAGGTGCCTCCCTGATTGTATTGTGTGATGGATAATTTTATCACGTGACAGGAGGCTTCCTATTTTGCATTTCTCTCTTTACTAAACTCCACAGCAGTAAAGAAAGTGAAACATTTAACCAATCAAAATGCAATAGGGAGTAAGGTATTCCCAGCAAATAGGCTCCTCCTCCTCTTTCTTTACTTCTCCATCGCAGACAGGTCAGAGTTTTTGGCTCTTCCCTTACTTATATGTATATTGTAATATTATTATTATATATTAATTGGATTATTACCTTTGTAAGGTTTTTTACATGTTATATACTTTCATGTGCTTATACCTACATCGTGGTACTTTTCTTTCTAGTACTTCCGGAGTTTATTTCGACTAACAGTTTTACTTTTACTTTACTTTTATTTACATCTAGAATAATTCTACTTGCCTTGTAGCATCTGCCCGTTTTAGGCTGTGTGGTGCTTTATTTTAAACGCCCTTGGCTTTCCCTTATGTTTGCCTGACCGCCTGATTCATATGAGGTACATCCTTTTTCACCTCCCAGCCTATTCCCGCCCGCGGGCGGACCTGATCGCCCGGCGGTCGGACGCCTTGCCTCCCTGTCCCAGTCCCCACCGCCACCTAGGCGGCTCTGTCACTTCACTTCTCGCTGCCGATCACGGCTCCCGTTCCCGCCTTCAGTCACGCGGTGGCCATTTGCAATCTCGCGAGATTGCGGCCGCTATTTTGGGACTCACTTCAGTGCCGCGAGTGTCACGTCCGGAGACAGATTTGCTTTTGCTTTGTGGGTAACACCAATGCCGTCCTCTCCTCCGAGCGGCGCAAGGCAGCACTACTCCACATAGACTGAAAGTTGGTGGAATTGGGCACCAAAGAATTAGGTCTGCTGGCACAGGGCAAACTATTTGGAGATCCTTTCCTCAAGGATTTGAACAAACATGTAAATATATTTATCTCCCTGAATAAAGCTCAGTCCTCCACGAGGAGAGTGTTTAGACATAACCCCACCAGGGGTGTATTTGGACGGGCTGGCAGCCAAAGGGGGCGTGCTGCCAGCCGATTCTGGCCCTCAGGCCCCCGCAATTCAAGACCCCAACCTTTCTATCCGCAGGTGGGATACCGGCAACAGTTTTCATACATCCAAGGGCAGACAGAGGTCGTGGACCACGTACCCGAGACAGAGCACATTTCTCCACAGGTAAGCAATCACCTAACACATTACCTTCCCCTTCGTACAGCAGGTTGCATCTCTTTGTTCTTTCAGGAATGGCAAACCATCTCCACAGACGCTTGGATCCTACAAACAGTTCAGGGATACATCATCGACTTCACAGCCCATCCACAACAAAGAGTCACACCATACCCCATCAAATGCTTGGCAGAAGACACCGAATTCATGCACAACGAGCTACTAGAACTGCAATCGAAAGGTGCAATCGAACCCGCCTCCGGACCACAAGGTTTCTTCAGCAACATATTCCTAATAAAGAAGAACATGGGGGACGTTCGCCCAGTCATAAACTTAAATGAATACGTCATGTACCGTCACTTCAAGATGGAAGGCATACACCTCCTGAGCGACCTATTACAGGACAAAGATTGGTTCACGAGACTGGACCTAAAAGACGCATACCTTTCAGTACCTGTCCACCATTCCTGACGACAATTCCTACGGTTCCACTGGCAAGACCGCCCCTGGCAATTCACGTGCCTCCCCTTTGGCCTCAGCACGGCCCCATGGTGCTTCACCAAATTACTGAAGCCTGTAGTCACTCATCTTCGAGCACAAGGAATTTGTTGCATTATATACCTGGATGACCTCCTACTGTTCTGTTCCGACAAGTCCAGACTGATACAGCACACACACTATACCACGGACCTCCTATCATCCCTGGGTTTCGTGGTGAACTTTCCCAAATCAGCCGTGTCACCATTCCAAACGGTACAATTCCTAGGATTCGAGATAGACTCCACCACAAGCACCCTACGGCTGCCGGCGTCAAAGATCTCGACCATTCGCAAGGAACTGCGCAAGACTATTCGCGCCCACACCATTCCACTCCGCGCCATTGCTCGAATAGTGGGACTCCTCTCAGCTTCCATACAAGCTATCTTCCCGGGTCCACTCCACTACAGGGCGATGCAACGCCTCAAAGCGTCCTTCCTCAGACAAAACCCATCTTACGACCAACCGATCCCGGTAATGGAGGAAGTCAGAGACAAACTCAGATGGTGGCTAGACAGCATGGAAGCATGGAACGGTCGGGCCATCTGCGGGAGCACACCCGACGTAGTCCTGGAATCGGATGCCAGCCTCTGGGGATGGGGCGCCACAAGCGCAGGTGCATCAACAGGCGGGGCCTGGACCTCCCAGGATCTCAACATGCACATAAACTGCCTAGAACTCCTGGCGGGATCATTCGCCATTCGCAGCCTAGCAAAAGAAACGACGGACTGCTGCATCCCTCTGAGGATGGACAACATCTCGGCAGTCCGTTACATCAACCGCTTAGACGGTGCCCGATCCCGGATCCTGTCAGAAATAACGAAGGAAATCTTAGACTTCTGCCTACCCCGCAACTTCTCCCTCAAAGCGGAATATCTCCCGGGAAACACGAACCTCACGGCAGACTGGTTCTCACGCCACTGGAGGGACACCAGCAATTGGAAACTGGACCCACGGATCTTCCAGGTCTAGCGGAACATCGGGGTCCATTTCACCTAGACCTGTTTGCATCTTGCAACAACAGGCAAACACAAGTATTTTTCAGTTGGCTCCGGGACCCGGAGAGCCAGGCAACGGATGCATTCCTACAACCATGGCCGATCACGGGAGCATATGCCTTTCCCCCCCTTCACCATGATAGCAAGGACCATCCACTATCTGAGTCAACAGTGAGTATCTCTTCTACTCATCACCCTCTATGGACAGGACAACCATGGTTTCGGGACCTCCTAGCCCTTTCTTACAAGGACCCACTCCTACTACCTTCACACCAACATACCCTCACGATCCGAAAGGGAACCCCCACCCATTGATCCTGGCCAACCGACTCACCCTGGTGGCTTGGACTCTTTCCGGGGTGCCTGCAAGTCGGCGAACTATCGCAGGCTGTTAAGGACCTCCTATGGGACTCATGGGTTCCGGGAACCAGAAGATTCTATCTATCCGCTTTGAATTCCTGGTCCAATTGGTGCATGGAACTGAACCTTGATGCATTTACGGCCTCTATTCCTACCATGTTAAACTTTCTAACACACCTGTTCTCAACAGGACGATCATACAGGTCTATTAACGTAGTTCGTTCAGCTATCTCAGCGGCCCACGTTCCTATACTAGGGATCCCAGTGGGAAAAGACCCGCTGGAATGCCGACTTCTAAGGGGCATTCAACTACAACGACCCTCGGAACCCAAATATTCACGACTTTGGGATGTCGAGGTAGTCCTCCGTTTCCTGAGAGAATGGCTGACAAACGACAGGTTCTGCTTTGCCTAGTTTCATTCCGCAGAGTATCGGACGTCCGGGCGTTTGACATAGATGCGTTCTCGGTCTCCCCTGAGGGAGTCACTTTCCAGATATCTCATCTCACGAAATCGGTCTCTACGACAGTTTTCTACCTTTTCTTCAACTCCGATCCACAACTCTGCATCGTGACCACTCTCCGTCGATATGTGGAAGATACACTCCCAATATGGACTCCACCCTCGGGACAACGCCTCGTGTCGTACATTCGACCACACGTCCCTATGACTACTACTACCCTTGCCAGATGGGTTTGTTGGGTTCTTTCTCTAGCAGGCGTAGACACTTCCTTCGGGCCCACTCGGTTCGCGAAGCGGCGGCTTCCTCAGCCTTTGCGGCAGGTGCCTCATTATCGGATATTCTGCGTTCCGTGGACTGGTCTAGAGAATCCACATTTCGCACTTTCTACTTTCGTCCGAACTCCAACGCGGCCATGTCACTCTTACAATAGCATTAAAAATGCAAAATAGGAAGCCTCCTGTCATGCGATAAAATTCGATTAGATTAGATATGCTAGCGTCAGTGTACCTATAATCTTAATTTTAATAATGACAGGAGGCGAGTATTTTCCCACCCTTTCCCACCCTAGGGAAGGTGGGAACATCCGAGTACATGTTTTATCTACCTTCTTCCTTATTCATATCTCTACATCAGCCATTTATTTGTCTACCATTAGTGATGCACCGAACGGTTCGCCTGCGAACAGTTCCCGGCGAACATAGCGTGTTCGCATCTGCCGCGGACGGCGAACGCATGCGCTGTTCGATCCGCCCCCTATTCGTCATCATTGAGTAAACTTTTTTTATGTAATGTAATTGCAGTTAGTTGTCTGCCACTGCTGCCAGCTTCTGTGTCAGGCTCACAGTGGATACTGTGCCCATTTGCCCAGTCAGTGCCACCACTCATATCTGGTGTCACAATAGCTTGCATTTAAAAACAAAAAACTTTTTTCACTGTTATAGATTGAATAGCAGTCAGTTGTCTGCCACTGCTGCCAGCTTCTGTGTCAGGCTCACAGTGGATACTGTGCCATTTGCCCAGTCAGTGCCACCACTCATATCTGGTGTCACAATAGCTTGCATTTAAAAACAAAAAACTTTTTTCACTGTTATAGATTGAATAGCAGTCAGTGTCCTTAAAGCGGGTGTGTTACGCTAACAGTGGATACGCTGACAAGTGCCACTAATTAGATCTGGTGTCACAATAGCTTGTATTTAAAAAAACAAAAAACTTTTTTCACTGTTATAGATTGAATAGCAGTCAGTGTCCTTAAAGCGGGTGTGCTAAGCTCACAGTGGATACGGTGCCCAGTGCCACCACTCATATCTGGTGTCACAATAGCTTGCATTTAAAAACAAAAAACTTTTTTCACTGTTATAGATTGAATAGCAGTCAGTGTCCTAAAGCGGGTGTGTCAGGCTCACAGTGGATACTGTGCCCAGTGCCACCGCTCACTCACTGGTGTCACAATAGCTTGCATTTAAAAACAAAAAACTTTTTTCACTGTTATAGATTGAATAGCAGTCAGTGTCCTTAAAGCGGTGTGTTAAGCTCACAGTGGATACGGAGCCCAGTGCCACCAATCACTGGTGTCATAATAGCTTGCATTTAAAAACAAAAAACTTTTTTCACTGTTATAGATTGAATAGCAGTCAGTGTCCTTAAAGCGGGTGTGTTACGCTAACAGTGGATACGGTGCCCAGTGCTACCACTCACTGGTGTCACAATAGCTTGCATTTAAAAACAAAAAACTTTTTTCACTGTTATAGATTGAATAGCAGTTAGTTGTCTTCAAGCGGGTGTGTCAGCCCTACAGCGTGTACTCTGCCAGTTTACAGTGCCACTCATATCTGGTGTCATAAGAGCTTGCATTTAAAAACAAAATACTTTTTTCACTGTTATAGATTGAATAGCAGTTAGTTGTTTGCCAGCAGGTGTGTCAGGCTCACAGTGGAGACTGTGCCCAGTGCCACCACTCACTCACTGGTACCCGGACGAAATTTATTTTCACAAAAGGCAATCCCCAACCTGTACTCGATTGTGCAAAAGGAAATAATGGCATGTCTGGCACACAGTGTTGGGGCAAGGGTCCATCTGACCACTGATACCTGGTCTGTAAAGCATGGTCAGGGCAGGTATATCACCTAAACTGCGCATTGGGCAAACCTGCTGACGGCTGCCAAGCATGGAATGCATGGCTCTGCAGAGGAGTTGGTGACACCGCCACGACTTGCAGGCAGGCCTGCTGCCACCTCCTCTACTCCTCCTACTCCATTCTCTTCCATAACCTCCTCGGCTGAGTCCTCTTCTGCTGCTGCGTCTTGCTCCACATCAACGGATAGGGGACGTAACAGGGATTAAACTGATAAAAATAGTACTAAACACACCACTCCTATCTGGTGGCACATTAGATTGCACGCGCAGTGCCCCAAATTTGTTGTGATCTGTGAGTAAGGTAAACGGTTGTCCATACAAGTAATGTTGCAGCTTTTTGAGGGCCCACACCACCGCCATGCACTCCTTTTCAATGGCAGTGTATCTACTTCCCTGGGCAAAAGTTTCCGGCTTAGATAAGCCCCGGGTTGCTCGCCACCATCTGCTCCGACTTGGCTCAGTACTGCTCCCAATCCAAACATAGAAGCGTCTGTATGGACGAGAAAGTGTTTAGTTGGATCAGGAGCAGAAAGTACAGGTGATTTAATGAGCGCCGTCTTGAGCTGTTGGAAGGCCTGTTCACACTCTGGGGCCCATACTACTATCTTGGGGAGGTTTTTACGCGTTCCTATATGGCACTTACTGGGCTTTAGGGTCAGTCCGGCCTCCCTAATCCGGTCTAGTACGGCTCCTATGTGGGTCAGGTGTTCGGGCCAGGAGCAGCTAAAAATGGCTATATCATCCAAGTAGGCGCAGGCATACTCCTGAAACCCATCCAGTAGCCGATCTACCATCCTCTTAAAGTTAGCCGGGGCATTCTTCATCCCTAATGGCATGACCTTAAACTGATACAGGCCAAACAAGGTGACAAATGCCGACTTGTGGATGGCGTCCTCGGCTAATGGAATTTGCCAGTACCCCTTGCACAGATCTATTGTGGTGAGGTACTGGTCTCTGGCCATTTTGTCTAGGAGCTCATCTATCCGGGGCATAGGATAGGCATCTGAGGTTGTTCACATGGAGCATGCGCTTGCCTCCCGTGCCTGTGACCGCACCGATCACAAAGGTGGTATCACAAACCTGCTCTACCACCTTGTATGGGCCCTGCCAGGAAGTCTGCAGCTTGTCCTTGTGGACAGTGTCAATCCATATCTGCCAAGTGACCCTATGTAGGGGGAACAGTCCCTATTCTGATCTGTGTCAGTGTGTATCAGGGGCTCTGAGGACAGGTGTCAATCCATATCTGCCAAGTGACCCTATGTAGGAGGAACAGTCCCTATTCTGCTCTGTGTCAGTGTGTATCAGGAATCCTTAGGACATGTGTCAATCCATATCTGCCAAGTGACCCGATGTAGGAGGAACAGTCCCTATTCTGCTCTGTGTCAGTGTGTATCAGGGATCCCTAGGACAGGTGTCAATCCATATCTGCCAAGTGACCCTATGTAAAAAAGGCCTGATGAGATGAGCTGCCTTGGGCTAAAATGGTCCACACGCTGCTGTATTTTAGCTCTGAATGCCGGTTGACTTGCGTGACTTATCCGCCACCAACTAGGGTTCAAGCCGCCATGTTTTAGGGCACTTTCTGCCTGTGAAACAAACATCATTTTTTCTGGCCGCTGCTACAGCAGCGGCTGCAACAATACCGAATTTTTCAGGCATGTATACATGCCTAATTTTTAGGCCCTCTGGTGCTGCACTGTGGCTTCAAAACTTTTTTCACTGTTATAGATTGAATAGCAGTTAGTTGTCTGCAAGCGTCAGAAAGTCACGCCCTTGCCCGGCGTCTGACACCTGGCTTGTCTGAACTATTAGCCCGCCAGCTTTTACCATACAATCTGGTGGAGTCTGAGGCGTTCAAAAAATTTTTAGCTATTGGGACACCGCAGTGGAAGGTACCCGGCCAAAATTTCTTTGCGCAAAAGGCAATCCCCAACCTGTACTCGACTGTGCAAAAGGAAGTAATGGCATGTCTGGCACACAGTGTTGGGGCAAGGGTCCATCTGACCACTGATACCTGGTCTGCAAAGCAGTGGGTACTTTATAAATGGCTCCACCTGCCACCCGTACAGCAACACAGTCTCCAGTTAGGAGGACCGACCAAGCATCTTCTTCCATCTCCCTGTTACAGAAATCACTGCCATGTACACGTCCACTGATAGGAGACGCGGAAGGTATTAAACTGATAAAAATAGTACTAAACACACCACTCCTATCTGGTGTCACATTAGCTTGACCGCGCAGTGCCCAAATTTGCAGTAAGAGGACCGACCAAGCCTCTTCTTCCATCTCCCTGTTACAAAAATCAATGCCGTGTACACGTCCACTGATAGGAGACGCGGAAGGTATTAAACTGATAAAAATAGTACTAAACACACCACTCCTATCTGGTGTCACATTAGCTTGACCGCGCAGTGCCCCAAAATTTGCAGTAAGAGGACCGACCAAGCATCTTCTTCCATCTCCCTGTTACAGAAATCACTGCCATGTACACGTCCACTGATAGGAGACGCGGAAGGTATTAAACTGATAAAATAGTACTAAACACACCACTCCTATCTGGTGTCACATTAGCTTGACCGCGCAGTGCCCCAAATTTGCAGTAAGAGGACCGACCAAGCATCTTCTTCCATCTCCCTGTTACAGAAATCACTGCCATATCCATACAAATTGTACAGAATGTCCAGGATAGTTTTCCAGGGACAAATGTTGTCGCCTGTTGAACGAGGTGACCTTGCTCGGGTCCAAGGTGTGCGGTTCCTAAAATGGCTGCCATATACATGTCCACTGATAGGAGACGCGGAAAGTATTAAACTGATCAGAACAATACTAAACTCACCACTCCTTTTTTTTGGTTAGGCTTTACAGGACAGAGTGCTTCTCCACGGGACATGTTAACTCACGGGCAGCTGGCTCATCAAGGAACCAGAGCAGCTTTCCATGTACAGGTAAGACACGTGCAGCCGGTAAGGGTTCAGGCTCTTCTTCCTTGAGGATACGCTGCAAGCCTGTTGAACGAGGTGACCTTGCTCGGGTCCCAGGTGTACGGTTCCTAAAATGGCTGCCATATACACGTCCACTGATAGGAGACGCTGAAGGTATTAAACTGATCAGAACAATACTAAACACACCACTCCTATCTGGTGGCACATTAGCTTGACCGCGCAGTGCCCCAAATTTGAAGTAAGAGGACCGACCAAGCATCTTCTTCCATCTCCCTGTTACAGAAATCACTGCCATATCCATACAAATTGTACAGAATGTCCAGGATAGTTTTCCAGGACAAATGTTGTCGCCTGTTGAACGAGGTGACCTTGCTCGGGTCCCAGGTGTGCGGTTCCTAAAATGGCTGCCATATACAAGTCCACTGATAGGAGACGCGAAAGGTATTAAACTGATCAGAACAATACTAAACACACCACAAATAAGGTTTCTCTCCTGTATGGCTCCTCAAATGATGCTTAAGATTAGAAGCGGCTGATTAGCATTTCTCACACTCCGAACAAAAATATATTTTTTTAACATTCTCTCCACTTTGAACGAAATGACGTTTGGGAAGAGATTAACATAATTAAACACAGGCAGTAAAAATACAGTTTTTAGCTATACACTGTAACTTTAAAACTACACATCCCATCTTCATAACAATTACATATTTGGAATCAGCACACTTAAAACATGATAAAAATCAGCCAAATCCATCGAGGGGTTAAAAAGTTAGCTGGAGGTCCCTTTATGACCGACCGCAAGCACATTTTCCTGCCCAAAACAGTTCCATAGATTTGGGCTGTGCGGTCGGTCTATTTCAGGGCTGAAAAAACGACTAAGTCCCATCGCGAATGGGACTTAGTCTCTGCAGCTGAAATAAGGCTGAAAAAAACGGCTGAAAAAAGACTAAGTCCCATGGCGAATGGGACTTAGTCTCTGCAACTAATAAAACCAGTAGGGGAGAAGATAGAGCTCAAGCGGTGTTCGCGGAAATGTGTAGCCGATTTTAGTTCCATGAATTTGGCTACACATACCGCTGACCTCGTCGAATGATCAAAGATGGCCGCGCCACGTGTTCAACAAGCGAACAAAGACCTCCCAGCATTGTCAATTAAGCTGCGGTTAACTGCTGCTTCTGGGAGGTAAATTGCCTGCACACTTCCACTTCTGGGTGGTCTGCCTGTGTGGTACTTGGTTCAGTAAGCCATTTACTGAACCAAGTGGGAAATAGCAAGGCAGGCACAAAGGGTTTGCACCAGGTCTGGGGACACAGGGACACCGTCTTAAAGGGGCCGTGTCCCCAACAAGTCTGGGGACACGGCCTTAAAGGGGCAGTGTCCCAATCTTCCTGATGTCCCAAAAAGGTGTTTAAAGGGCCAGCACCAGTCACATAAAGAGTCCATAAGCCCCAATATGCCCACTGACAGTCTTAAAGGCCATACACACCAAATAAAAGTGCATACATTTTCACAATCTCCCAGGGGCCATAGTCATGCGGGAGGAGGCTGGCAAATAGGCTTCTCCACAACCCAGGGAAGCAGGGCAATTTGCCATTTAAAGGGCCAGTTACAAATAGCAGTTTGTAACAAGGTGTCAATCCATATCTGCCAAGTGACCCGATGTAGGGGGAACAGTCCCTATTCTGCTCTGTGTCAGTGTGTATCATGGTCTCTGAGGACAGGTGTCAATCCATATCTGCCAAGTGACCCTATGTAGGGGAACAGTCTCTATTCTGCTCTGTGTCAGTGTGTATCATGGTCTCTGAGGACAGGTGTCAATCCATATCTGCCAAGTGACCCTATGTAGGAGGAACAGTCTCTATTCTGCTCTGTGTCAGTGTGTATCAGGGGCTCTGAGGACAGGTATCAATCCATATCTGCCAAGTGACCCTATGTAGGGGGAACAGTCTCTATTCTGCTCTGTGTCAGTGTGTATCAGGGTCTCTGAGGACAGGTGTTAATCCATATCTGCCAAGTGACCCGATGTAGGGGGAACAGTCTCTATTCTGCTCTGTGTCAGTGTGTATCATGGTCTCTGAGGACAGGTGTCAATCCATATCTGCCAAGTGACCCTATGTAGGGGGAACAGTCTCTATTCTGCTCTGTGTCAGTGTGTATCAGGGGCTCTGAGGACAGGTGTCAATCCATATCTGCCAAGTGACCCTATGTAGGAGGAACAGTCCCTATTCTGCTCTGTGACAGTGTGTATCAACTTTTCCATCACTATTGTGGCCAGAAAGAGTCCCTGTGTGTTTTAAAATTCGCCTGCCCATTGAAGTCAATGGCGGTTTGCCTGGTTCGCGAACATTTGCGGAAGTTCGCGTTCGCCGTTCGCGAACCGTAAATTTCGTGTTCGCGACATCACTATCTACCATCAGTCATGTACAGTTAGACAGTTGTTATTAATCTTCGTTTAATAAAACTTATATTATACGCTTAATTGTTAAAATATCATTAGATGGATCACAGTCATGGAAACAGCCAGTTTGGAGAACTCATTCTAACCCATTTCACACTCTCATTTCAGTTTAATTCCATGACATTCTGGAACTTCTTTGGGAAACTACCCTGACTGCTACTCAATCCATGAAGATCATCACACTATCAGACGTTCACCCGTTGGTGTTAGTTACAATCTTGATCATCACATTACTGGACGTTCACCTGTTGTGTTTTTCCAGATGTTATTTATTGAACTTTTCACTGTTGCGATGTCGCTTTTGAAAGAGGAGGAGGAGCCTATTTGCTGGGAATACCTTACTCCCTATTGCATTTTGATTGGTTAAATGTTTCACTTTCTTTACTGCTGTGGAGTTTAGTAAAGAGAGAAATGCAAAATAGTAAGCCTCCTGTCACGTGATAAAATTATCCATCACACAATACAATCAGGGAGGCACCTGATTGGCTCCAAATGTATTTTGCAGTATGACCAGAATCATCCATGGCTATTTCATTTGTGAATAACAGTAGCTGGAATCACATAGCTACATAGGCTGTAAAGAGACTTGCATCCATCAAGTTCAGCCTTTCTCACATATGTCTCTTTTCATAAATAAATCATTTTAAAAAATGATACCCCTGAATATTATGTTTTTACAAGTATTCATCCAGTTGCTGTTTAAACATCTGGCGGGGCCAGACCATTGAGCTGACAGGATGTTATCTCTCACAGCTCTGGTCTTAAGTCTGAAAATCTTCAGCCGTCCTGCTTATTTACAGCTGCTTTCATTACTTATCGCTATTTGGCATAAATAATCCTCCAGCAACATTTTGATAAGCTTTTTGTGACGCTTACCCTTTGAGAACTCCGTTTTCAACCTCTGTGGCCTGCTGCTCACTGCAAGACCTGTAATTTGGTTGAGAAGCTATGCTCTTGCAGGAAGATAATTCAATTTCAGATTGATATTGCTGCGTAGAAAACAGTGACAGAAGCCCCACTTCACCCCCTCTTTTTACTGATGGGGGTTATCATGGTCTCCATGCTTAAGTTTCAGTATGCTTAATATTTAATTTTGATTTGGCTCTCCTTCCTACCCTACATGTGACAGACTGTGGATCTGCTATGTCCTATTTCTCTTTTACTCATGCTCCTAGTAATGGGAGGATATCTGAAAGAAGGACAGAGAGACCCCACCTGCTACCTAACTATAGTTCTGATATCTTGTTTCCAAGTTGCCGGATGTTATCAGTGATGGAACGTATTGGCCTCCACCACTGGGTTTTGGTGGGGGGTCTGGAGAGAGTCCTTTGCTGTGATCACTGCTGGTTTGGGGTGGTGGGCCCTCTGGCAGTGGGAAAGACATTTGGGGAACCTTGTAAAGCTATAGTGGGACTTTATTGGTGAAGTGTAGGTGCACAAGGTTGTTTGAAAAGGGGGTGTGTGGGGGGGCAGAGCTGGTGAGGTGGATTTTTGAGTGTCTGCTGTGCCACTGATGATCTCCCCAAGTGTCTGCACTGCCTTATACAGTTCTGCAGATTCCATGCTTATGGTTTTTACATTGAAGAGGAGAGGCTATCACATCTATATGGAACTTCTCACTGAATTCTATAATATGGTCCTCCAGACTTGTTACCCTGTTGTGCATATAGTTTGCTGGGCCCTTGCACTGTGCTATTGCCTCCTTTGCGTGTGGGGAGAGGGGGAGGCTTAATAGCTTAGTTTGATTTATTTATGTTTCTTTTATTATTCCTTTCTAAAATTTGCACCTTATTTTTTGTATTCTGGAGGATCAAAGCTGTCCCTGGACAGGATTCACCATCTTATGCTGACCAGTTATATTCCACTAGCCGCTCGTGCTAGGATTCAGATCTTCTGGTTTTCCATGGGCAATTTTTTTGTTTGCTCACTTGGGCATACCATTAGATAGCCTCACAGGCTATTTCTTTTCATGTCCTATGTCATAGGACATGTCTTTTCTCCTTTCTTCTCTTCTCTCTTCTGCTTAATTTCTCTCTCCCTTTCAATGTTTTTCTATTTAGTTACTCAATCCTTCAGTATGGCATATGACTTATACAGAGCACGATATGTTATTGTCAATATACTATGGCAATACCTAAGGTCTTCCTGCTGAAGTTGACAAAGTTCAGAGGTGTCAAAGTGCCGAAGTTCTTAATATACTTACTAATATACTAATATGCTTACCCAGTGAAAAAGGAAGAATGTTACATTGTATACAATTTCAAATAAATAGTGTACAAACATAGCCAGGATTCAGCTGTAAGCATTTGCAACACTTACAACAATCAAGTAACATACATTCATATAAAATGTAAATTACTTAGCCAGTCATGTAATGACAGGAATGAATAAGTAGATAAATCCCTATATTAGGGAGCTATCTACTAAAAGGCTGAAAGACCTGAATTGGTTTTTCAGCCAAATTTACTAATACTAAGTAAAGATTACTTAGTATTAGTAAATTATGCCCCTACTTGCTATGCCGCGAGTAGGGGCATGTCTATTAAACAGAGAGTGGCCTGTGGCTGATCACTGTTAAAAGAAAAATAAAGTCCTTTATAAGCCTTCCCCCGCCCTGCAGAGCTCAGTCTGCGCAGAGCCCTCGCCGGGTGAAGATGGATTAATTTTTCTTTTTGCGCTTGTCTTTTTTGTTGTTGTTGTTTTTTTAATTGCGTTGGTTATTATGGATTTTTATTTGCCCTTTTTTGGGGGCTGAAAAAAGATGATTTTAGAAGAAAGAAAACCTCAAATGGTAAGTTTATTTTAATTTTTACTGGTACCTAGTTAAAGGCCCCCCCTCATTATTTTTAGGGTGAGGGGGTAGGTAGGGGTTTATTTTTTGGGGGAGGGGGTGACTAGGGGTTTGGGGACCCCTAGTCATCTGGGGGGAAGGGGGTTAAATTGTATATAGGGCCGTCACTCAGGGGTGGTGGCCAGGGGGGAGGACATTAGGTCCCCCCCAATTTGTATATAGGGCCCCCACCCACCGCTCAGGGGTGGGAGCCAGGGGGGAGGACATTAGGTCCTCCCCCCTTATTCTTGTTTAGGGACCCCACCCACCACTCAGGAGTGGGGGCCAGAGGGGAGGACATTAGGTCCCCCCCTTATTCTTGTTTAGGGACCCCACCCAACGCTCAGGGGTGGTGGCTAGGGAGGAGAACATTAGGTCCCCCCCAACTTGTATATAAGGCCCCCACCCACCGCTCAGGGGTGGGGGCCTGGGGGGAGGACATTAGGTCCCCCCCCTTATTCTTGTTTAGGGCCCCCACCCAACGCTCAGGGGTGGTGGCCAGGGAGGAGAACATTAGGTCCCCCCCCAACTTGTATATAAGGCCCCCACCCACCGCTCAGGGGTGGGGGCCAGGGGGGAGGACATTAGGTCCCCCCCTTATTCTTGTTTAGGGCCCCCACCCACCGCTCAGGGGTGGGGGCCAGGGGGGAGGACAATAGGTCCCCCCCCCTTATTCTTGTTTAGGGCCCCCATCCACTGCTCAGTGGTGGGGGCCAGGGGGGAGAACATTAGGTCCCCCCCTTATTCTTGTTTAGGGACCCCACCCACCACTCAGGAGTGGGGGCCAGAGGGGAGGACATTAGGTCCCCCCCTTATTCTTGTTTAGGGACCCCACCCACCACTCAGTGGTGGGGGCCAGGGGGGAGAACATTAGATCCCCCTTGTTCTTGTTTAGGGCACCCACCCACCGCTCAGGGGTGGGGGTCAGGGGGGAGAACATTAGGTCCTCCCCAATTTGTATTTAGGGCCCCCACCGACCGCTCAGGGGTGGGGGCCAGGGGGAAGGACAATAGGTCCCCCCTTATTCTTATTTAGGGCTGCCACCCACCTCTCAGTGGTGGGGGCCAGGGGGGAGGACATTAGATCCCCCTTGTTCTTGTTTAGGGCACCCACCCACCGCTCAGGGGTGGGGGTCAGGGGGGAGGACATTAGGTGTCCCCCTTATTCTTGTTTAGGGCCCCCACCCATCGCTCAGGGGTGGGGGCTAGGGGGGAGGACATTAGGTCTCCCCCATTTGTATTTAGGGCACCCACCCACCGCTCAGGGGTGGGGGCCAGGGGGAGGACATTAGGTCCCCACCCACGGCTCAGGGGTGGGGGCCAGAGGGGAGGACAATAGGTCCCCCCCCAATTTGTATTTAGGGCCCCACCCGCTGCTCAGGGGTGGGGACCAGGGGGGAGGACATTAGGTCCCCCACTTATTCTTGTTTAGGGCCCCACCCACCGCTCTGGGGTGGGGGCCGGGGGGAGGACAATAGGTCCCCCCACCTTTTTCTTGTTTAGGGCCTTCACCCACCGCTCAGGGGTGGGGGCCAGGGAGTAGGACAATAGATTCCCGCCCTTTTCTTGTTTTGGGCCCCCACCCACCGCTCAGGGGTGGGAGACGGTGTTACTTTAGGGCCCCCACTCGCCCTTTAGGACGCTTTTTTTTTTCTTTTTTTAACAGTGAGCTGCCACAGGCTGCTCCCTGTTTAACAGACATGCCCCTACTCGCGGTATAGCGAGTAGGGGCAAAATTTACTAATACTAAGTAATTTTTACTTCGTATTAGTAAATTTGGCTGAAAGACCAATTTATGTCTTTCAACCTTTTGGTAGATAACTCCCTAATACCGTGGGAATTAGGGAGTTATCTACCAAGTGGCTGCAAGAAAAGTCCCAAAATGCCGGGGTTCCGAAGTTGCCGAAGTGCCGAAGTGTTCAAGTGCCGAATTGACGAAGTCCTGAATTGACGAAGTCCCGAATTTCGGAATGCCGAACCAAGCCGAATATTTTCCCCATGCACATGCCTACTATATTTCCCTTTTTAAACCACACTATGTCATATTTTTGCAATCTGTACCAATTTTTTATTTGCAGTATACATCACCCTGCTACGTATATGTATGACATTTCATATTACTGTTATTCATGATATGTCATATCTATCAATAAATATTTAACAAAGAAATATCTGTACAGACTCTAAAGTAAAAACCCATTCCTTTGACTTAGACTACATCTCCATTCTTCCAGTGTAAATGCTTGACCTCATGCCCTAATTATGAAGATTTTCCAGACAAAGATTTGTATTGTACAAAATTTATACCACTATATAAAAATATAAAGAGTCTCTTAAAAAGCGTCCCACCAACACCCAAAATAATAGAAATCCACAAAAGTATAAAATAATGTTTAACAAAAATGAGAAACTCTATAAGTAAACACAGAAACTATATAAGTAAACCCCCTCCCTCCCCCCAAAGTGTATAGAGATATATGTAACCTACAAAGACGTATAATATAACAAATGTGAAATACAACCTGATAATAAACAATATTAAAACTTAAAAAATGGAAAAACACACACAATAGTGTAATACAGCTACAAATTGTGAAGGATGGGCGAGGTAGAGCAAGATTGTATTGGATAATAGGCACATCTCCCCATAGCGGTATCTCCAAATATGAAGTCTTGTTCCAGTAGATGTCTGGCAGTCAGGAGGGTCTAATGGTATAAAGAAAAGAGAGAGTGCAATATTACAAAGTATAAAATATTTTCTTTAATAAATGATTGCACAGGATAAAAATAGTCTGCATGTCTCCACTGAAAGTGGATATCAGGAACCGAAGGATGATTAAAAGTCCCACAGTAGCAGCAATAGCAGCAGCAAAATAGCAAGCAATAGACAATAATTTAAAAACCATAATACAAAATAAAATCAAATACAAATAATGGTTTGTATTGGCCCGGGATTTATTTGTGCAATGCTATAATATCCCCTCTGTGCAGTTTTTCTAAACTAAACGTTTAAATTTGTTAACTTTTACCAGCCTCTGATGAAGTGAACTTGAATCATGAAATGCATAAGGCCTTACGGCAACAGTTTTTTTCAGGTTGGAGTGGAATGCAGGCTTGGGACTAATTGGAACGCATGCCAAGAACAGCAATACCGATCTCGGCAGATTACCTCCTCTCAGCCGGCCAGAGGGAGGATTTCATCTAACTAACGTGTCTCCATACCCTGCAGCCACACATTTTCCAGATATGCCTGTTTGATTTGTACTTCTGTCAGTGTTTTTATTCTTTTCTACAATAAACCAATTGTTTTATAGAGAGCACTATGGCTTCTCCATTTATTTTTCAGAATACAGTGAAGATCCAGCCACTCTAGATCTATTACTGTGATCTATAAGTGATTATTATTTCTTTGTACTGTGGTTCCAGCAAGATACAACCATTTGAGAACTGGACATTGACTGCATACTCTAAAGTGCAGAGTATATCACACATCAGTTTTGGATTATTTGCAATTTATGTTACTTTATAACATAAGTGTTTATCCAGATAGTTGATACGTTGTTGCAAAAAGACTGCTTTTTTCCTCATATCTTTTAAAGACTGTGTTTCTACTGCATATTTATATCTTGTTTATATCCATAATTTGAGTTTACTTGGATGCAATATTTTTAGAGCATCTTGTTTATATTATTCCAGCATTGATAGTCAATCTACTACTTAGTTGAAGTGCCCCACGTGTTTTAGCTAAAGGCAGCTCATTTTAAGAGACATTTTGTCTTCTTTCGAATACAAAAACCACTAGCACCTATTTTTCAGACTTGCCCACAATACATCCCCTGGTACATTTGGGATTTATCTTAATTCTGCCTGTTACTTGTTTCATTTATAGCTGCTATGGGAGGTTAGCTATATAAGTTGAGATATTTTGTGGATTTGCACGCCTCCTTATTTTTGTATACTATCAATTGTGCATGGAGGTACCTTAACATTTAGTTTCTATTCTGTTATCATTTTTTTCTACTCTATTAGGTCAGTTTTGTTCTGCCTACCTTTTCCTATACTTGTTCCAGTAGATGTCTGGCAGTCAGGAGGGTCTAATGTTTTAAAGAAAAGAAGAGAGAGTGCAATATTACAAAGTGTAAAATATTCTCTTTAATAAATGATTGCACAGGAAAAAAGTCTGCATACCTCCCCTGAAAGTAGATCTCAGGAACCGAAGGATGATTAAAAGTCCCACAGTAGCAGCAGCACAATAGCAAGCAATAGACAATAATTTATAAACAATAATACAAAATAAAATCAAATACAAATAATGGTTTGTATTGGCCCATTTATTTGTGTAATGCTATAATATCCCATCTGAAGTGCAGTTTTTCCAAACTAAACGTTTACATTTGTTAACTTTTCTTCTTAACTAAAATCGTCCATTCCTTTTATTAGTTTTGTTGCTACTGCTGCACTTTTTCTAGTGCCATAACATCCTTATTAGAACACGTGCCTTGTATTCCCTTACCTAGTTTTGTGTCATCTGCAAACACTGACCAATTTCTTTTAGTTTGAATCGATACACTATTGTGTGGAACTAGTTAAACGCCTCGACAAAATCCAAGTAGATCACATCCACAGTGACACCCTGATCTATACTTCTACCTACTTTTTCGTAGAATGCAATTAGAGGAATTTGACATGACCTATGTTTCATGAAATCATGCTGATTTTTGTGAATAACAACGTTCTTATCAAAAAATTCCTGAATATTATCCCTTAATAACCTTTCAAATACTTTTCCTAACCACAGACGTTAAGCTCACATATCTATAATTTTCAAGAAATATTTCGAACCCTTTATAAATATAGGAACAACATCTGCCTTTCTCCAATCCTGAAATAAATAATCACGTAGTACCTATTTTTTTGTGTCATCCAATTACAATATTTCTGCAAGCTTTTTTGCAGCAAACCTTTTGAAATGTCTTGTGCCATATGTTCCTCCTTAATATATATTGAGGAAAAAATACTATTTAAATGTCTGCCTTTTCCTGGTCTTTATTTACTAACACACCCACCTCTGATTTCAGTGTACCTATACACAGGGCCGGACTGTCCCACCGGGATACCAGGAAATTTCCCGGTGGGCCGGCATACTAGCAGGCCGGTGCGCGGCCGCACTGCACAATTACAGGGTGACCGGCAGGAGGGGACGCACTCCCCTCCTGCTGGTCAGAGTGTGGCATGGCCGAGCAGACAGACTTCGGTAGAGGAGCTTCTGTTCCCCTACCCGGTCTGACATGACTGCTTCCTGTCAGACCAGGTACAGTGAGCAGGAGCTCCTCCACGCGGTCTGCCTGCTCGGCCACACCACAGCAAGGTACAGGGAGACCTGGGTGTACTAATGAGACATCTGGGGACTGGGGGGGGAGAGAATGGGACACCTGGGGGGGACTAATGGGACACAGGGAGAGCTGGGGAACTAATGGGAGACAGGGAGAGCTGGGGGAACTAATGGACAGGGAGAGCTAATGGTACACAGGGAGAGCTGGGGGGAACTAATGGGACACAAGGAGAGCTGGGGGGAAACTAATGGGACACATGGAGATCTGGGGTGGGGGATATAAGAACACATGGAGGGCTGGGAAGGGGGTATAGGGACACATGGAGGGCTGGGGGAACTAATTGGACAACTGGAGTGCTGGGAGGAGGGTATTGGGACACATGGAGGGCTGGGAGGGATGGCTAGTGGGAAACATGGGGGCTGGAAGGGGGCCTATTGGGACACATTGAGGGCTGGGAAGGGGGTATAAGGACACATGGAGGGCTGGGGGAACTAATTGGACAAATGGAGTGCTGGGAGGAGGGTATTAGGACATATGGAGGGATGGGAGGGGGTATAGGGATACATGGAGGGCTGGGAGGGAGCTAATGGGACACATGGGGGCTGGGAGGGATGGCTATTGGGAAACATGGGGGCTGGGAGGTGGCCTATTGGGACACATTGAGGGCTTGGGTGGACTAATTGGACAAATGGAGGGCTGGGGGGGTATAGGGATACATGGAGGGCTGGGAAGGGGGGCTAATGGGACACTTGGGGGCTGGGAGGGATGGCTAGTGGGAATCATGGGGGCTGGGAGGGGGCCTATTGGGACACATGGAGGGCTGGAGGGGGTATAGGGATACATGGGGGGCTGGGAGGGAGGGCTAATGGGACTCACAGGGGGCTCATGGGAAACATGTGAGGGCTAATGAGACACATACAGGGCTGGGAGGGGGGTAAAGGGACTCATGGAGGGCTGGGAGGGGGCATAGGAACACATGGAGGGCTGGGTGGTTGCTATAGGAACACATGGAGGCCTGGGAGGCAGGGCTAGTGGCACACATGGAGGGCTGGGAAGGAGGGCTAGTGGGACACATGAAGGGCTTGGGGGGAGCTATACGGACGGAGGGAGGGCTAAGGGGTGGAACTGAGACACATGGAAGACTGGAGAGGGTGGAATGAGACACATGGAGGGCTGTGGGGTAATGAGACACATGAAGGGGCTGGGGAGTAAAAAGACACACAATGGTGTTTGCGGAGAAAGCGACAGAGGGGTTGGGAAAGGGGAACAGGAGACACACACAGAGGAGCTGAGGAAGACGAACAAGAGACACACAGAAGGGCTGGGAAAGGGGAGAATGAGACACACACAGAGGAGCTGTGGGGAAATATACACATAGAGGTGCTGGGGCCTGGGAAAGAGACTCACAGAAGGGCTGGGGGAAGGGAGAAAGAGACAATGGGGCTGGGGCTAAGAGACACATGAAAGGGGCTTAGGGAAGAAAGACACAAACAAAATGCATCTTCACTTGTGTCTCCTGCTCTCCCTGTAACTCAGAGTCGACCGGTGAGATAAAGACGTCGTATTAAAGGGACACTAAAGTCACCAGAACTACTACAGTTTAATGTAGTGGTTCTGGTGTCCATAGCCTGTCCCTGTAGGCTGAGCACTGTAAATGCTACCTTTTCAGAGAAAAGGCAGTGTCTACATTGCTGCCTAGGCACATCTCTAGTGACAGTCACTCAGGCGGCCACTAGGGATGCTTCCTAGTCCAGTGCTGCACACTCTGCTTGGAGACGCTGATCACTCCCCATCCAGATGCATTGATGTAATGCATCTCTATGAGGAGATGCTGATTGGTGTGGTGAAGCGCAGCATTTTGCCACACATGCGCCATAGCCCCCCAATGCATTCCTATGGGAATTAAATTGGCATTGACTCAAATGTATCCAGTTGTAAGCCAAAGTGAAGAGTACACTCTTATTACTTCAAAAAAAAGCCCAAAAGATAATTTTTTTATTGCTGTGCAATAGCCTACATTCACAATTTCAGTGCAAATTACCAAACTTTTCTTAATATATCAAGAAAATGGACTGAAACATTGATTATATGCAAATGCACGTCTTCTTACAATAAATCTGCTCTTTTGTTTATTTTGAAGCCCTATGAATGCTTTCTTTCACGTTTGAGTGATAGTTTTCAGGTTTAAGGTTTTTTTTCCCACTTCCATATCTGCACACTAAGCTGGCGCGATGCATTATGGGGCTGGTATAGAATCTTTTTCCCGGGCTGCTTTTCATTCCCAGTCCGGCCCTGCCTAAACAGGAAAGGTGGTGAGTATGTTTGTATGTATATTACTTGTGTGTTTTTTTTTCGATAGGGAGAATTAAATAGTCTTTTAGGGAGACAGTAATACAAGGCAGGTACTGCTACAATGATGTTATGAAACACAGGTCATGTCAAACGAACCTTATTGCATTCTACAAAGAAGCATAGATCAGGGTGTTGAAGTGGATGTGATCTACTTGGATTTTGCCGTGGCCTATCATACAGTTCCTCGCAATAGGTTAACTAAAAGAGATTGGTCTAGATGAAAATTCTTGTTCTTGGGTAGAACATTAGCTTAAAGGGAAACTGCAGGCACGGTGTCTGCTTTATCTCTTTAAACTGGTTATAGTGCCTGGAGTCCCCTGGTTCTGTCATTTCATTCAGCATTAAACAGTTTTTAATGTTTTTATGTTGTAATACTAAATAAGAGTCCCCACCTGCCCATTCCATCTGTACTGCTTTGGCTATGAAGAAGTATTAGCCTGAGCAGCAATGGGCAGCTGTGGTTGGCTGAGAGTGTCAGCTGATTGCTTTTAGCCTATCAGAGCTCCAACTGATGGTATGAATGGGTATGACTACAGGAACGTCTGTGATCTGCCATAGCCACACCCCCCAGAAGGGGCAAGACTGTGGGTGGCCAGGGAAACATATTTATTGTTAACCTACTCTAAAGTGGTTTAACACTGAATGTAGGGACTATAACCAGTTCAAAGAGATTATTATTATTATTATTATTGATATTTATATAGCACCAGCTTATTCCACCATGCTTTACAATAAGAGGGGAATTTACCATATAAGACAATAACTAAATTTAACAGGAACAATAGGTAGTTGATGACAATGCTCAAACAAGCTTACATGGAGTACAGAGAGCTTAGATGGAGTACAGAGAGTTGTCATTAATGGTAAATTTTCAAACTAGACAAAAGTGGTAAGTGGTGTCCCTCAGGGTTCTGTTCTGGGACCGCTTCTATTTAACATATTTATAAATGATCTTGAAATAGGCATTGAAAGCCATGTATCCATGTTTGCAGATGTCACAAAATTATGTAAAGTAACACAATGTGAGCAGGATTTTGCTTTGCAGCAGAGGGATTAGGCACTAAAATGGCAGATTAAATTTAATGTAGAAAAATGCAAAGTTATGCACTTCAGGGTAAAGAATGCACAAGCAACTTACACTATAAATGCTAGTGAATTAGGGATAACAACACATGAGCAGGATTTGGGAATTGTAGACCACAAACTATGCTACAATGTGCAATGTAATTTGGCAGTTGCTAAGGCCAGTAAGGTATTGTCATGTATAAATAGGGGCATTGGTTCTCAGGATGAAAACATTATTTTGCCTCTTTATAAATTGCTGGTAAGACCACACCTTGAATATGCCATGCAATTTTGGGTACCTGTTCTAAAGAAGGATATTATGGCACTTGATAAAGTGCAGAGACGAGCTACAAACTTGATAAAAGGAATTGAGTATTTTAATTATGAAGAAAGGTTAACAAATTTAAATCTCTTTAGTTTGGAAAAACAGTGCCTCAAAGGGGATATGAACATTATACAAATATATTCACGGCCAATACAAACCATTGTCTGGAAATCTATTCATAAACAGGACTATACATAGGACACATGGTCACGCATTTAGACTGGAATAAAGGAGATTTAGTCTAAGGCAAAGAAAAAGTTTTTTTTTTTTTTACAGTAGGAACAATAAGGATATGGAATTCTCTGCCTGAGGTAGTTTTATCAGAGTCTGTACAGATGTTTAAACAGCAATTTGATAAATGCTTGCAAAAATATAATATTCAGGGATATAATGTTTAATTATTTGGTTAATAGCTTCTTGATCCAAGGAGATATCTGACTGCCATTCTGGGGTCAAGTAGGGATATTTCCCTAGTTTCTTGCAAAATTGGAAGCACTTCAGACTGGGTTTTTTGCCTTCTTTTGGATCAACAGCAAAATCAAATGTGAGAAAGGCCTAACGTGATGGACACGTGTCTTTTCAGCTATGTAACTGTGTAATGGTATATCACATGTTACATTAGACCTCATCATGCCTTCTTCATATTTTTCTTGATATAACCCACCCAGGATATCATCCTACTGAACCATTAATATTAAAGAAACACCGCAAGTCTGCTAATGGAAGTTCCTGGCACTTTTCAGGACTTTAACCCATCTAGGATAGTCTGCTACTGAAAGTTAGTCTACGTGTCAAATCATTTCTGCATACTACTCCCACAGCCTGTATTTTATATGTGTTTATGTTTACATCTAGTTCACGGTCTGCCCACAAGATCCACTCATGAAGTTAATCAGTTTGTCTGTAATACTATGTCATCATGCAACCTTCGCTGTCTCCAACCAAAATCTTTTCCTCACAGGTATCATGACTTTCTGACCTGTATGCTGAACACCTGATCATTCTACTACAAAAACCATCAGTGGCCTCCCATTAAAATATGTCAAGACTATACTTTGTTGTGCATTAACATGCATACATCTACTTTATGGTTCTTCTGGTTCAGTGATATTCTATCAAAGGCTATTATGACCTACAGTTTACAACATAGCTGAACATGATAGTAATTGTAGATCACCAACATTTCGTGCCTAGAATAGGCTAACGCTGGCCTTGGCACTTGCTGAGTGCACCGTGATCTAGTTATGGACTGTGTAGTCCATCCAATTAACCCCTCTCCCACCTGCTCCATATGAATTTCATCACATTTGTGTGTGTGTGTCTTCCTCGTTACTGCAGCCTTATAAGTGATGGATTATAGTTTTCTTCAATCAAGACCATAGAAAAAGGATTATTTTTTAAATTTCCTAAAGTTTTTATTAATGTAAAAGCTTGCTGCAGGAAGATGTTTCACCAGCTGCAATGTGTTTTCGTAGATAATTGTGAAAAAAAAGTCAGATTTTTTGACAGTTCGTTTGTTTATTTATCTTTGTGGTTACTTAGAATTTTGCTGCAGTATCCTGAAGTGACATTCTTCACTTATCTGCTTTCATCTTTATCTCATACCTCATTGATTTCAACATATGTGAAAATAGTGTGTAACTGGCACCACTATTCCATGCTGTACCAAGTCATGTTTATTCATAGCCCGTGGGAAATGTGATTAAAGTCACCTCAACCCACTTTGCTGGTATATTCATAAAACCAATATTGTGTAAACATATGTGCACATCTGCAATATTTATAGACTGCAGTTCTCCAGAGGCCTTGATAATTGACCCAAAGCATGTTAGACCTCTGGTTGCTCTGGAGATAAATAAATGTGATGATGTCATCACAAGAGACAAAATCCCAAAGTGTTTGGAAAATGTGTCACAGCCAGTATGAAGAATGTGGAAAACAAAATAGAAACCTTTAAAACAGGACGAGAAATGCTATATTCTGCCTGATATAAACCAGATACTCTTGTACCTATGTTTTAATATATGCTGCCGACTGATCGTGTTAACCCTACAGATATGAAACCTTCGTTAACATTTTTTTTTCTGGCGAGGCTGCATGGTTAAGTAATTTACAAGCTGGCATAAGTAAGCAGTGCCGCCAAAAAATAAAAATAAATAAAAATAAAAATCGCTTCCAGCTAGAGCATAATTGCTGCATGGAAAAGCATTGAACTGTGAGACCATGATCCATTTGCTATAAATTGTTGCAGTGTCTCCAACATACAATAGCATATATTCTGGCGTCAATGCTACTACTAATCCTGCCAGTGGGTTTACCTGAGGTTGCCTGACTAAGCATGCATGCCAAAACTTAAATGAATCCTTAGGCCACCACATTGAAGAACACCACAATGCTGTCTCCCATGGTACTGAAAATACTAAATATGTGGTTCAAATTAAAACAATTTTGGTTTCTGCCAAATCTCAGCATTTTTCCTGACAGACAATTCTCTGTCATCTGTCATCCACAGCAAATGCATGGCTAGCAAAGAAATGTTTGATCACGCTCTCCTTCAGACTCATTATATCCTTTGCCTTCATTGTTTCATGGTTCTCGCTAAACGATCCTGTCTCCTTTTCTGGTAACACTTTCTACCCACATCCTGTCTTAGTCAGAGTCGCCCAATGTACTGTCCCCTTCTGTTTTTGCTGTGTATTGCCTCTCTTGGCAATGACACCCAGATATACCTCTCCTCCCTGGATTCCTTTCCCGCTGTCCTAGAACACGTCACTAGTTTCCTCTTTTCCAACTCTGTTTGGATATCAACCCACTTTCTGAAACTCAATTTTTTTAAAACTGAGCTTCTTATCTTCTCTCCTTGTAATATCAATTATCAAATGATGCTCTCCATGCAATTTAATTGTACACACATCAGCTCTTCCTTGCTGCCTTGGTGTTATCATTGAGATTGGCCTTACCTTTACACCTAACATCGAGTCTTTTGCAGAATCCTGCCAATTACAACTTAAAAACCATTGCCCACATCTGCCCCTTTCTTACACAAGATGCTACCAAGGAGTTTGTTCATGCTCTTCTAATTTCTCGTATTAACTACTGAAATTCTCTTCTAATTGTTTTCTCCAGAAACCAAACTGCCTCTCCAAAGTCCATAATAAATGCTGCTCCCATGCTGATTTTTTTCTCTACAATTGCTCTTCTCACACATCATCCCTCTGTTGATGTTTACACTGGCTTCCTGGACCCTCCATTGATTCAATTAAAAATATTAACTCTTAACTACAAGAACCCACGCAATAGATGTGCAAATGATTGCTGCTAAAAACTTGCAGAATAATTGTAATTGGTTAACTCAAGACAAGGTGCTGCAGCAACTAAAGAAAGTTAATATAAACAAAGCTCCAAGGCCTGACGGTATTCATCCATGAGTACTTAAGGAACTAAGTGTAGAAATAAGTGAACCTCTGTTTTTAATCTTTCAAGATTCTTTTCTTTCAGGAATTGTTCCAGAGGATTGGAGGAAGGCAGATGTGATTCCTATATTCAAAAAGGGTTAAAAATTCTTGCCTGGAAATTATAGACCTGTGAATTTAACTTCTGTGGCTGGGAAAATATTTGAAAGGTTATTAAGGGATAATATTCAAGAATTCCTTGAGAAGAACATGGTTATCAGCGAAAATCAGCATGGTTTTATGAAGCACAGGTCATGTCAAACTAACTTGATTGCGTTCTACGAAGAAGTAAGTAGAAGTATAGATCAGGGTGTTACAGTGGATGTGATCTATTTGGATTTTGCCAAGGCATTTCATACAGTTCCACACAATAGCTTAGTGTTCAAACTCAAGGAAATCAGTCTAGATGAAAATGCTTGTTCTTGGGTAGAACATTGGCTTAAAAATAGAGTACAGAGAGTTGTCATTAATGGTAAATTTTCAAGCTGGACAGAGGTGGCAAGTGGTGTCCCTCAGGGTTCTGTTCTGGGACCCCTTCTATTTAACATGTTTATAAATGATCTTGAAAAAAGCATTGAAAGTCATGTTTCAGTGTTTGCAGATGACACAATACTCTGTAAAGTAATACAATGTGAGCAAGATATTACTTTACTGCAGAGGGATTTAGATAGACTGGGGGACTGGGCACTCAAATGGCAGATGAAATTTAATGTTGAAAAATGGAAAAGTTATGCACTTCGGCGTAAAGAATGCACAAGCAACGTATACCCTTAAAGGACCACTATAGTGCCAGGAAAACATACTCGTTTTCCTGGCACTATAGTGCCCTGAGGGTGCCCCCACCCTCAGGGTCCCACTCCCGCCGGGCTCTGGGGAGAGGAAAGGGGTTAAACTTACCTTTTCTCCAGCGCCGGGCGTGGAGCTCTCCTCCGCCTCCGATCCTCCTCTTCGGCTCAATGCGCATGCGCGGCAGGAGCTGCGCGTGCATTCAGCCGGTCTCATAGGAAAGCATTTATAATGCTTTCCTATGGATGCTGGCGTCTTCTCACTGTGATTTTCTCTGAAACTGCTATGTTTATAAAAAAAAAAGGGTTAATCCTAGAGGGACCTGGCACCCAGACCACTTCATTAAGCTGAAGTGGTCTGGGTGCCTAGAGTGGTCCTTTTAATGAAAGCGAATTAGGGATTAGACATGTGCAATTTGTTTCGTTCCGAATGTCAATTCGGACGAATTTCGGGCAATTCAGACATTCGGATACTTCTGAATTGCCGAAGTTCTGAAACTGCCGAAGTGCCGAAGCACAGTATTTCTGAAGTACTAATATACCTACCCAGTGGAAGAATGAAGAATGTTACACTGGGGGGTGGAGCTAAGCAGCCAAGCAGCCCAGACGTGTTCAGCAAGAGCTCCCACATCTGGGCACAAAAATAAGTTGATTATACCCGACAACAGGGACTCACGGACCGCAGGTGACACTGCTCTCACCTGGGAGTGAATGCTGATTTAGACAGTACCTCTCTCGAGCCTCTACGCCGTCGGATTGACACACCGAGGCTTGTGGCCTACAAGAGACCGAGTCACAGAGAGGCGGCCGCTCTCCAGACTCTTAAGTAAAAGCTGGAACCCCTGTAAAGCTGACTCTCCCCTCCCACCTCCCCCGGGACTGGTGGGGGTCATCCCGGCCCGCATAAAACAGCTCCACTTACCTTGCTGATGGCGGGCACTTCTTCTCGCACAAAACCGAGACCCGGCACTCCTAACCAAATGGCGGATTGTATGCTGCAGCACCTAGATTAGATATTTGCACGGTTCTGGGAGCTGTTGGAGGTGCGTGGAGGTGCGTGCAGCTGCGGCAGCAGGGGGACAGAGGAGCAAACGAAGGCAAACGGGAGATGGGGTGCAGGAGGCACCGTTGGGCACAACCTCCTATCAAACAACCAAGCCGCTCACGCTTATCCCACCTGGGCAGAGAGCCAAAAGGAATTCCCTCCCTAAGCATCCCCCAAAGAGGCGGAACCAAAGACCCCACAAGAAACGACCGACTACCCAGGGCTTCTGCCCCTTCCCAGAGAGGAAGGACTCGGGCACAGAGGTGAGGCCCCAGGCCTGTGGTACAAAGATGCAGGCCCTCAGCAAAGTCCGGGGCAAGCAGGAGAGCAAGTGCAACACCAGCCCAGACATGTCACTGGTGAGCCCCCTGGGAACAGAACTCCGCACCAGACCTGCAACCACGGCCTCCAGAACAGGCATCGGCTAGGTGCATGTGGACTGCCTCATCAACTGGCTTCCAGCCATAGCCCACACTCACACCATGAGAACTTTGTATCTGCCCAGATGTTACCTTACCTGTGAGCTGGATTCTGGTGTTACGTAGCACTCTATTCACAGCTTGCAGAATTCCCTCACTCATCAAACATGGACTCAGATATACTCCTAAAACACTTTTTTATGTTTCACGGCGAGTTCCTAAATTTAAGCAATAAGCCTCTACTACTCACATGAATTACCAATGTAGTTGTCTTGCAATTTGTTCCTGTGTATTTTATTTAGAGATGTTAGCTTAGCTGGAATCACAAAGCTTAATTACCTTAACCTCTATGTCTAGACATTAATCAATGCTTACTGTACCTATAGTTAAAAAACTTCCTAGCCATGGAGACTTAGCATGCCGTTATACCTTCACTGTAGGTGATTTTCCTGTTATAAAAAGTGTGTTATTAATTATGCGTCATATAGCCAGCAGCGTCTGCATACATGCAGTCAGAGTACCTAACTACACATTACCTAACCTAGCATGTTTGCATAGATATACTGTGTATATAAGTTAATTCTCTATTTTTCCTCGACATGTATGCCTTGCTAGCTTACTTAAACAAAAAGAGAAATCTAACTGTTGAATCCTTGATTCTACTAAACAAAAAATCGTGCCTGACTAACAAATGTCACAACTTGTATTACATTCTGTACTTCTATATACCTTGCTACCGCTGTTGTGGCGTACCAAGGCTGTTTGTTAATTTTGTGTACAACAAAAATTAAAAAAAAATGAAATAATGTAAAAAAAGAATGTTACACTGTATACAAGTTTAAATAAAAAGTATACAAACATAGCCAGGATTCAGCTGTAAGCATTTGCAACACTTACAACAATCAAGTAACACACATATATATATATATATAAAATGTAAGTTACTTAGCCAGTCAATGGAATGACAGGAATGAATAAGTAGATAACTCCCTAATTCCCACGGTATTAGGGAGAAACATAGAATGTGACGGCAGATAAGAACCATTCGGCCCATCTAGTCTGCCCAATTTTCTAAATACTTTCATTAGTCCCTAGTCTTATCTTATAGTTAGGATAGCCTTATGCCTATCCCACGCATGCTTAAACTCCTTTACTGTGTTAACCTCTACCACTTCAGCTGGAAGGCTATTCCATGCATCCACTACCCTCTCAGTAAAGTAATACTTCCTGATATTATTTTTAAACCTTTGTCCCTCTAATTTAAGACTATGTCCTCTTGTTGTGGTAGTTTTTCTTCTTTTAAATATAGTCTCCTCCTTTACTGTGTTGATTCCCTTTATATATTTAAATGTTTGTATCATATCCCCCCTGTCTCGTCTTTCCTCCAAACTATACATGTTAAGATCCTTTAACCTTTCCTGGTAAGTTTTATCCCGCAATCCATGAACCAGTTTAGTAGCCCTTCTCTGAACCCTCTCTAAGGTATCAATATCCTTCTGAAGATACGGTCTCCAGTACTGTGTACAATACTCCAAGTGAGGTCTCACCAGTGTTCTGTACAATGGCACAAGCACTTCCCTCTTTCTACTGCTAATACCTCTCCCTATACAACCAAGCATTCTGCTAGCATTTCCTGCTGCTCTATTACATTGTCTGCCTACCTTTAAGTCATCAGAAATAATCACCCCTAAATCCCTTTCCTCATATGTTGAGGTTAGGACTCTATCAAATATTCTGTACTCTGCCCTTGGGTTTTTACGTCCAAGATGCATTATCTTGCACTTATCCACATTAAATGTCAGTTGCCACAATTCTGACCATTTTTCTAGTTTACCTAAATCATTTGTCATTTGGTTTATCCCTCCTGGAACATCAACCCTGTTACATATCTTAGTATCATCAGCAAAAAGACCTACCTTACCATCAAGACCTTCTGCAATATCACTAATAAAAATATTAAAGAGAATGGGTCCAAGTACAGATCCCTGAGGTACCCCACTGGTGACAAGTCCAAGCTTTGAATATATTCCATTAACTACAACCCTCTGTTGCCTGTCACTCAGCCACTGCCTTAGCCATTCAACAATATTTGAATCCAAACTTAAAGATTGCAGTTTATTGATAAGCCTTCTATGTGCAACAGTGTTAAAAGCCTTACTGAAATCTAGGTAAGCAATGTCTACTGCACCACCCTGATCTATAATTTTAGTTACCCAATCAAAAAAATCAATAAGATTTGTTTGGCATGATCTCCCTGAAGTAAACCCATGTTGTCTCTGATCTTGAAATCCATGTGTTTTTAGATGTTCATCAATCCTATCCTTTAACATGGTTTCCATCACTTTCCCCACTACTGAAGTAAGGCTTACTGGCCTATAGTTGCCCGACTCCTCCCTATTACCTTTCTTGTAAATGGGCACAACATTCGCTAACTTCCAATCTTCTGGGACTACTCCTGTTAACAATGATTGGTTAAATAAATCTGTTAATGGTTTTGCTAGTACACCACTAAGCTCTTTTAATAGCTTTGGGTGTATTCCATCAGGTCCCATTGACTTATTTGTCTTTACTTTTGACAGTTGAAATAGAACCTCTTCCTCTGTAAACTCACGTGTAATAAATGACTAATTTATCCTTTTTCTCAACTGAGGTCCCTTTCCTTCATTTTCATCTGTAAATACAGAACAAAAATATTCATTGAGGCAGTCAGCTAGACCTTTATCCTCTTCTACATACCTTCCTTCTTTTGTTTTTAATCTAACTAATCCTTGTTTTACTTTTCTTTTCTCATTTATGTATCTAAAAAATGTTTTATCCCCCTTTTTTACTGACTGTGCTATTTTCTCTTCTGTGTGTGATTTGGAAGCTCTTATAACTTGCTTAGCCTCTTTCTGCCTAATCTTATAGATCATTTTGTCTTCCTCACTCTGGTTTTTTTTTATAATTCCTAAATGCTAACTTTTTGTTTTTAACTATTTTGGCCACATCTGCGGAGTACCACAGTGGTTTCTTGAATTTTTTGCTTTTACTGACAAGCCTAATGCAATTTTCTGTTGCCTTCAATAGTGCAACTTTTAAATAATCCCATTTCTCTTGGACTCCATTTAAATTGCTCCAGTCTGATAATGACTCCTCTACCCATATTCTAATTTTAGAAAAGTCTGTTTTTCTAAAGTCTAAAACTTTTGTTTTTGTGTGGTGTGACTCAGTCACTGTTCTTATATTAAACCACACTGACTGATGAACACTGGATCCTAAACTTTCACCTACAGTAATATCTGATACCAAATCTCCAATTGTTAACACTAAATCTAGTATGGCCTCTTTACGAGTTGGCTCCTCAACAACTTGTTTTAGAGACAATCCCAGTAGGGAGTTTAGAATATGTGTGCTCCTGGCACAAGTAGCTAATTTTGTTTTCCAATTTACATCAGGAAGATTAAAGTCACCCATGATGATAACTTCCCCCTTCATTGTCATTTTAGCTATTTCCTCAACTAGTAGATTATCTAACTCTTCAATTTGTCCTGGGGGCCTATAAATCACACCTACACGAGTTACTGTGTGATTACCAAATTCTAACGTAGCCCAAACGGACTCTATGTTTGCCTCACTAACTTTTATTAGGCTAGATTTTATGCTATCCTTCACATACAAGGCCACCCCTCCCCCTTTCTTGCCTTCCCTATCTTTCCTATATAAAGAGTACCCTGGTATTGCTATGTCCCAGTCATTTTTCTCATTGTACCATGTCTCAGTAACAGCGACTAAATCTACACTATCAGTTGCCATTATTGCCACAAGTTCATGGATCTTATTCCCTAAACTGTGAGCATTTGTAGACATGACTCTAAGCTTATCATTTTTTAACACACTTGCTACAGGCACCTTCTGTCCTTGTTTTGGGGGACAATTGGATTGATGTTTTATCACCCTTTTGCCCCCCCCTCCTAGTTTAAATACATCCTAGCAAAACCTCTGAACTGCTCACTGGGAACATTTGTTCCCTTTTGGGAGCTATCTACTAAAAGGCTGAAAGTCCTAAATTGATTAAAGATAAAATTAAAGATTACTTAGTATTAGTAAATTATGCCCCTACTCGCTATACTGCGAGTAGGGGCATGTTCAGTAAACAGTGAGCAGCCTATGACTGCTCACTGTAAAAAAAAAAAAAAGTGTGGGCTTCTAACCTGAAGGGGGGGCCTATTTCCCCCCCACCCAGCCCCCACCCCTGAACGGTGGGTGGGGGCTCTAAATTAGAATAAGGGGGGACCTATTGTCCTCCCCCTGGCCCCCTCCCCTGAGCGATGGGTGGGGGCCCTAAATTAGAATAAGGGTGGGACCTATTGTCCTCCCCCCGGCCCCCAGCACTTAATGGCGGGTGGGGGCCCTAAATACCAATAGGGGGGGGGGACCTACCGATCCCCCCAATTTCTGAATGCTGAACCAAACCAAATATTTTACCCATGCACATCCCTATTAGGGATAACAACCAACACACGAAAAGGACTTGGGAATTGTTATAGACAACAAACTATGCAACAATGTGCAATGTCAGTCAGCAGTGGCTAAGGCTAGTAAGGTATTGTCATGTATGAAAAAGGGCATTCATTCTCGGGATAAGAATATCATTTTGCCTCTTTATAAATCACTGGTAAGACCACATATTGAATATGCTGTGCAATTTTGGTCACCTGTTGTAAAGAAGAATATTATGACACTAGAAAAAGTGCAGAGGCGGGCTACAAAATTAATAAAAGGAATGGAACATATCAGTTATGAAGAAAGGTTATCAAATTTAAACCTCTTTAGTTTAGCAAAACATCGCCTGAGAGGGGATCTGATAATATTATACAAATATATTTGGGGCCAATACAAACCATGGTGTGGAAATCTATTCACAAACCAGACTTTACATAGGACACGAGGTCATGCGTTTAGACTGGAAGAATGAAGATTTCGTCCAAGGCAAAGGAAAGGTTTTTTTACTGTTAGAACAATAAGGATGTGGAATTCTCTTCTCTGAAGTGGTTTTATTAGAGTCCATGCAGATGTTCACACAGCTACTAGATGCATACTTGCAAAAACAGAATATTCAAGGATATAATTTTTCAATGTAGGGTAATAACTGCTTGATCCAAGGATAAATCTGACTGCTATTTCCTAGCTTGTTGCAAAATTGTAAATTCTTCAAACTGGGTTTTTTTTGCCTTCTTTTGGATCAACAGCAAAAAAGAAAAGTGAGGAGGGCTGAACTTGACGGACTTAAGTCTCTTTTCAGCTATGTAACTATGTACAAAGTTTCAACAACTCTTCCTTCGCTTAATTTCTTCACTAATACACCCTTTTAGGTCGATCTGCTCTGCCGTTAACCTTCTCCCATCCTGCTGATTTTGCCTGTAAACGGTGGTGTATTGGGCACCCCCCCATCTAAATGTATCTTCCTTTTTAAAACCAACACGCTGACGCTGACAGACACACACCCTCACTAATGCATACACTGACGTACACTCACTGACAGACACACAGTCATTGGCACACACACACTGTTTAACCAACACACACTTTCACTGAAACACACACACACTGACACACACACTCATTCACAGAGAGACACACATACACTCACTGAGAGACACACACACTCACAGACACACATGCACACTCACTGACAGATGCACACTCACTCAGTGTCAGAAACACACCAAATAAGAATCAGACACACCATTAAGAGTCAGACACACACACACTGACAAACACACATACACACTCACGGACACATATACACTCTGTATCAGACACACATTAACTAACAGACACACATACACTAGCTCACAGACACACACACACACACACTGACAGACATACACATTCATTGATAGACACATATACACACTCACTATGACAGACACACAAACATATACAAACTCACTAACCGACACACATACAATTTATTATTTTCTTTTTTTTAAATTACTCCACCCAGCCTTCCTACCTTTTGGAGTGCTGGCATGGAGTCTCCATGTCCCTGTGGTCCAGTGGCGCTGCTGTGCTGAGTGACTGGCCATGCGGTCCCTGGGATCCAGTGGGGCTTCTGCGCGACTGGGCATGCAGTCAATGCAGGCATGTGAGGGAGCTCTGATGTTCCTGCTCAGCTCCTCTCGAGCTCCTCTTAGTGATGACAGAGGGAGCTGAGCAGAAGGAACTCAAGAGAGAGTGCTCCCTCGCCGCCCGCCTACAAACTGAGCAGATGCCAGCCTCTGGGGGAACCCAATGTGGCCAGCCAGCCAGCCAGCTCCTGGGGCCCCCAGGACAACAGGCTGACAAGGCATATCTCAGGGCTTTGAAAGTGCCGCCCAAGGCAAATGCCTTGTCAGCCTTGCTCTAAATACACGGCTGCCTGAACTTCTAACTTACATTTACAGGCAAATCCCAGGTTGAAATACAGAAATCTATCACTTGTTCTCTCAACTTACAATTCACTTTTAATCTTACCTTCAAATCCTGGTGTGGCTTTTAAGATTATATGATTTACAGTTTATGAAAAATGAAAAAACTAATCTGTTAAAAGAGTTTGTTACCCCATTCTATTAATAGACTCCCTAGTGATATATATTATTGGTTTGTAGAGAAATGCATGGATTAATAAAGGCTTCCTCAGTAGGGCTGGGATTATTCGGAAAGGCTAACCTTCAGATTTTCCTTGGTTCTTACATCGATGCCTGACACCATCCTGCAGTGAGTCCAATGTTTTGACGTTTTTGGTTTTTTTTTTTTTTTCAAGGGAGACAAATTAGGAAAACAAAATGGAGCAGACTGTTTTTACAAAGCCCCTGGGTGCCTGTAGTCCAGTATGCTCCTAATTGTATGATTCCTGCCTTTATTATTATTACTGGCCTTTATAAAGCACCAATGAATTCTGCAGCGCAGTACTACTTGGGAAACTGACAGTACAACATAAACAGAATACAAAAGGTGAACTGGGCCCTGCCTGTTAGATTCAGTATGTTTTATCTAAAACAGAAATTTCCTTTCCACAATAGATATGAGTTCTGTCCGTATAAAGAAATAATTAACATCATTAAGGAATAAACAGGGACTTCAACAATAGCGCTCTCAAAAGATGATGGCGAACTTGAGGCACCCGGTGAAGCAGGTAATTGCAAATACATTTGAAAGTGGTTTGATCACATACCATGGAACAGTGCCAGGTCACACTGGCCCATAAGTTAGAAAAAACAATGAAGAACTTGATGAGTTTCAGCCCCTGAGATTGTGGACACTATGATGATCTATTTTGGACAAGTACCATGTAGAAATCTACTTTGGTTACAGGTAGTTGGAACTAGAGTGTTTTGAGTAATGGTTTAGGAAATTCTGCTATACAAAAGGTACCAAATGTGGGGCAAGGAAGCTAGTCAGTAGCTGTTTTTATGCAACAGTTTCTACATGGGCAATTTGGTCTACGTGGTGGACCATTTATTTCATGCCCCCATCATACCTGCTGATTGTAACTTCTCTGAAATTCTTTCAGGTGGATTAACATGAATAACTCCAAAGATATAAAAGACTTGAATACAGATAAAACGGACATAACCATGCCAAAAGTCTGTAGCACAGAGGTAAGCCAGAAGATATAAAGCAAAAAGTGTCAGACAGGTGAATGACAATAAGCATTTCGATCATATGCTAATAGAACTTGGTGCAGTTCTCCTCAATTCCCTGTTACTATAGCAACAGCATATCTGTCATAGAGATGCTCTGTGAAAAACTGCATCCAATGTTCTTCTATTCAGCACTGTTAGGCTTTGATAAGTTGATTTTTAAAGTACCCAATTTAATTCTAGAGAAATAACCTGTTTGTGTCCAAATGATTTTCTAGCTAGTAAATTGACCTTGTAGTAAAGGGTAGTGAAACAAAGCTCAACTGGGCCTGCACCTCAATGGGTAATACATTAGGTAGAGTATATTGCAGATTTTAAAGGAACACACCAAGCATCACAGACACTAGAGCACACTGTAGTGGTTATGGTGTCAGGAGTGCACTGGAACTCTCAAATGTAAGTATTCAAGCCATTCACTAATTTTTTAAATTAATTATTTTTTATAAATCTGGGGACCACTTGGAGCTGTCCACTTTCTCTATAGAGAGCTGAAAATGCCTAAATGGAGCATCTGTTAGTTGATCTAAACCCAGCCTTGAATGACCAGCTCATTGGCTGATCTCTCTCTGTCAAAGCTAACCCCTGCACCGCCAGTTAGGTTTAAAGTATTAATCATACCTGTGTAGTTTTATTTTATGCTGTTGTTGCACATAGCATGAAAGATTAAAAGTTCCTAGAATTTGCAGGTTTAATTTGAAATTTCCCAGATAATGGTACATTTTTCATCTGCTGCAATATGAAATAGAATTTGAAGAAGGGACGATAAATAGCTGTTTGCGTAAGAGAATATTTCAGGATGTTAACATGAAATATCAGTTTGCAGCAGCGACCAGTATGTTGCATTCTCATGGACCGTCTTGTTTATTTTCCACTGTCTGACTAGCCTACTCATTTCCTTTCTCTAAAAACACATCACCAGGCTACATCGTGTGAGAAAGGAAGAGTACTAATCTCTGCTATTACTGCTTTATTTTGCCTGCAAACTTTAACTTTTGCAATGCTGAAAGGAAAAAACGATATGGGATAAACATAGAAACTAAAATACTTGTTTATTCGGTGTCAAACAAATCACGATTTGTCCAAATTTTGGGCGATCAGCAATTTTCTAAATTCCGCATTGCCATAAAGACGTTTTGTGAAACAAACAAAAAGGACAGTGGACGAGCAGTTGTCACGGTTCACTACAACCCAGCACGAAGAACTTAGGCTATATTAGAGTAGCCGGACCCAACACCAAATAGAGTTTAACAAATAAGCCATGGTCAGGGTTTCAGAGATTAAGGTTCAGGGAGACAGAGAGCAACGTATTCGAGTAAACTAGTCCAGTGTCAAAAAGCCCTCTCTCTTGGATCACCACAACTGGAAAACCCCAACAGGACACAGGGTAAGTGAATAATAGGCTTATATAGAGAGAACATCAGGAGGGAACAATCTGCCAAGAGGCACAGACAGAGGAAGAGAGAAGAACATCGCTGGATCTGGAGAAATAGTAATGTGATGCACTGGAAAATAAGATTATCGGGGTGCAAATAAACAGCAAGAGGTCTGCCCAATGAAGTGGGCTATATGTCCTGCGCAATCAAGAGATGGAAAAATATGATTGACGATAAAAGAAGATGGATTTGAGGGGGCAGTTGCTAAATGTTGATTTTATTCACAGATCAAGTGAGAAGTGACGAATGGAGGGTAAAAAAACAGGAGCAGTAGAAATCTATATATTTCCATTCTTTGACTGGAGCTATTGAGGTAGACAGCCCAGCAGTAGAGATGTCGCGAACCGTCCGCGAACTTTTCGCGAACGGTTCGCCACGGTTCGCCACGAGCTGTTCGCGGCGAACTCCAGTCAGCTGACACGTCCGGCCAATCTCCAGCAGACCCTCCCTCCCAGACCCTCCTACTTCCTGGACAGCATCCATGTTTCAACACCTTGCAAGTTCAACATGGATGCTGTCCAGGAAGTAGGAGGGTCTGGGAGGGAGGGTCTGCTGGAGATTGGCCGGTACGTGTCAGCTGACCGGAGTTCGCGGCAACTGCGGCGAACCGTTCGCGAGAAGTTCGCGGACGGTTCGCAACATCTCTACCCAGCAGAAATTGTGTGCATTACCATTGTTGTCTGTGTGGGAGTGGGAGGTAGCCTTTGTCATTGATCCTAGTGTGAGACTGCTGAGATGGCTAGGTTACTGCTGTGCCTAGATATCACTAGTGCCACTTACACCAACTTTGATTCACTGATTTAAAATTATTTTACCAATTTGTAATTTCTTTTCACCATTGTTTAAAATCCCCTTTTTTCAAATGAAATAGACAGATAAATGTTAATAATTATGTAGCATCTTTCGATTCTAATGGAACCTGGTGCTGCTGTTACTCATTTTTTTCTCATTAATTTAGTATATATATATATATATATATATATTATTTTATTTTAAAACAATTTTAGAACTAAGATCTTTTCATATATTTTTAATGCAGAGATTATAATAAAATTATGACAATTCACAATTGGCATTGCAAAAATGCCTGATTTGGCATATCCAGACAATAATTTAGTTTTTGCATTGAAGTACATTAGTAGGCACCTTTTCACCTTTTGGTTTGTCTAAATAATATTTTCCAAAACATTCATATGGACAAAATTCAATTCGGTTCATCTGAATTTTTTTCTAACAAACTGATTTGAATGAACCAGGTTTCTTTTTACATTTTTTTTTTTTTTTATGTATTCATTTATTCAAAACTAACACCTTGCAAGTTCATTCACTAACATTGATTCTAGAGGCACCAATTTTGTCATGGCAATTTAGGCTCAATGTAATTTTTTTTTTTTTACTCAGTTGTGCTTCTGTCATTCTGGCCTCGATCAATCCTAAAATGACATGATTTGAGACCATTGTGCCTTTTATATATTTTAGTTGGTGTCTCTTTGAACTCACTGTGCTTGTGCAAATATAACACAAAAGCCTGATTCAATATAAACTCCTTTGGTCTTATGACTAGTTCTCCTTCTTGGTTTCTGACCTCTATTTATGTTTTGTTCCTGACACCAAAAATTTGGTTTTGACCTGTCTTGGAGCCAGGGTAAGAAACAAAAATTAAATAAAGAATAATCTAAGAAACAATCAATAAAATTTATCAAATGGTAATACCAAATGTACTGGTAAGGAGCACTTATCTAGGAAGTGCTATAAATGAGGGCTGTTCATGGTGGTAGGTCATTGGATGCTTGAGCCACTGTGATCGTCACAAATTTTGGTCTACAGACCATGGTGGACGATGCACTGCTGGTATGGATCCTGCCATTAGCTCCAACTCCTGGAGCATTGAGGGTACCTCTGAGAGGTGAGTGACAGGAAAGTCTTGCCACCTTTCTCCACCAAAAGCCATTTTGTGCCCCACTTACAGGGTACTTTGTGTTCCCTGAGAAGTTGGGTGACCTTCCGAAATGACTGTCTCCATAGAGTGGCAAGAAATGTCCCTATAGAAAGTGAGTTGACAGTCTTCAAAATCTGTGAAAGTGTTGCCTTTGGTCGCTCCCATAATAATGCCCCATCAGAGTCCCACACAAACATTAGGAGGACCTCTCTAGAAGCCACTTGCGGTGCCCTTGGGGGTGCTTTGGTAAGTGTAGACAATAGTCCAGGGTGACCAATTTTGCCTGTGTCAGTGGCATCAAGGTAGCTAGTAGTCACCTGAGAAAGTGAGGTAGGTCTTCAGCACTGTCTCAGGGACCTCCTGTAGCCTCACAGTCTTTGCTCTGGTCCTATCCTCCAGGATGGCCATGTGGTTGAGCTGGTTAGCATTACCTTTCTGCAGGAAGTTAAGGACCGCATCTGTAGCCACCTGTACCACTCTCGTTGCACTACAATTTAGCTGGTAAGTGTGGCCACCTCCTCCCTCGCCACTGCCATGTCTGCCTGGAACATTGCCCTGATTTCTTGTGACAGGGAGTTAATGTCTGCCTTGGTGGAGGGGGCAGTAATCCCTGCTGTATAGGTACCTGGTGAGGGTGTCAGCATCTGTGGAAATGCAGATGGGTTCTCAGGAAGGCTTTCCTCATCTAAGGAAGCTGTAGTATAGGCCTCTTGCAGCACCATTTTTGCCTTCTCAGGCCTAGCATGCTGGCTTATCAATGTCCCGGTATCTCGGGATCCAGAGTCTGGAACAGGTGATTCTTTGCTTTCTTCCCAATCGGTATCGGAAAGTTAAGCACACCAAGTTCGGGGTGTCTGTGGGTTGCAAGACGCCCCAAAAAACTTGTAAAAAAACAACAACAAAAATATTGCTGTAATCAGTTATTGGTATCAGAGCTCACACGGCTTGCGTCCAACTCTTTCTAAATCTATGTTTTACTAATATTTATTTACAGGTATGCTTCTAAATGTGTTCACTTTGTTCACAGTGAGGTGTTTTGGATTGGACACTGTCCAGCATGAAAAAGGTAAAAAAAGTTTTGTAAAAAAAGAAGGGGGTGCCATGGATCACCTTAGAACTTAAACAAGAGTTAGAATTTTAAATACTTAGGAAAAATAATATATGGCAGCATGTAACAAAAGAAGACTTCACTTACCTATAGAGTCTTTCAAATGGCTTTTCTCTTATATATTATTAAAAAAAATGTTGAAAAATAGAATAGGGTTCCTAGTGTACCGTGAAGGGAAGAATTAACCATTCTCCAACCCCTTCATATAACCCCTAGGTGGTAGTTTACAGGATAATTAAGTAATAAGTGGTCCCTAGTACTTCTACTACAATGATAAACAAACCAGGGATGCCCAGTCCCTTGGTGCTATAAGCTTGTCCCCTGGTCCAAAATACTCAAATCTGCTTCTTTAGCGCCATTTACCATTCAAGCTGAAATGCTGCACATACTGACTCTTACCACCATGACCACTTCAGATCACTAAAGTGGTCATGTTGATTGGAGTAACCTTTGATGACAATGGTTTATCCTAATGAAATGTAAAACAATATAAAAATAAGTATTTATATGGCAAGCTACTGAGTTTCTCTAAGCTTTTGCTTAATTTCAGAGTTCTCATATTCTCTGTTTTTTGTTGCAATGTATTTGCGTGGGCTCTCCCTAGGCTAATAGGGTTATCCAGACACAGACACCATGCTGACTGTCCCTAGAAAGGTATCAGCTACACCTTGCTGACGAGGCCCAAAGAAGGCCAAAACAATCATCCAGCAATCGGGTAGCTGTATACCTCATGCAGAGAGGACTTGCTGGCATTTTGCTTCTTAACTGTCCTTATGGGTGGGGTCAGTCTGATATGCAAATGGTTCTCTTTGTAATGACACAAGTTAGCAAAAACATTTTTGAGACCTGAGCCGATACTAACTGGAGGACAAGCTACTGAATTTCCCTCAGATTTTGTCTATTCTCAGAGTTCTCATATACTGTTTTTGATGCAACTATTCATACTTACCTGTGGAAGTCTTCCCTAAGTATTATTTTTCTTCTCTCTTCCTATTAAACTATACATAAATGGGCAAAATAAAAACCATCATAACCCATAGCAACAGCTTGTAGGACCACTTACAAAATCTTTTTGCGGGTCCACTGGCATAAAGTTGCAAACATGAACACAGACACAAACTTGCAAACACACATTCCCCTGATCCAACAATATATTGAATAAAAATTGCACTTTTCATGGGGACAGTAGGATCCTACTGGTATTCCGTAGGGTGGTCACCTGTGCTGCCTTTTGGTAGCGCCAGCCCTAAATAAGAGTTAAGTGTGCCTATTGGAGGCACAGAATTCTCACTCTCAAAAATCCTTTAAACTAGTCTGACAGTCAATAGAAATCTTCCTAAATGACCTAGACTCGTTTATACTGTCTCCTAGGCTTGTGGCCACAGTGACACTCTAGGTGCCCATCTGTAATGTTATTAATTTTACAAGTGTTTCATTGGGCATTTGCCACCCAAGTCACCCTTCCTCCTTTCAGTTTTCCAAATCAGCAATTTAAATGAATACAAGGTGAGAAACCAAAAGACAGACAAATATAAATTCTTCTTTTCAGTGTACAAAGAGGTGAATAAATCAATGAGTGTTAAGTACAATATAAATGTCTTTTTATTCTGATGAATTACATGTGATGCCAACTGTAGTCCATTAAATTACATTTCTCGAGTTTCCAGAATTAGAAAGTGACGAAATTGTGATCCTATGTAAACCAAATGTTCCATTACCAGACATCCAGGAAATGCATGGTATAATGAGATTAACCAGCGTACGTTATGTGGGAATCAGCCAGATCAAGAGAATACAGCCAACCTTCAGTATGGCAAAAGATCACCAACAGAAATAAAATAGGTTATTTCTGTTTTTCATATATTCTCATAACCTGCCTGTGTGGACATGATGCTTTATCAAGCCTGACGAAGAAGGAAGATACAGGAGTGGAGGAAACATTAAATAAAAACAAGAAGAGGAGCATTAGAAGTAAGAATAATTTACCTTTTTACAATACGGTTTTGTACATATCTACACGAAATAGATAAACATACATGTATTTTTTTTTACTGGCAGCACATTAACATGTTTTTTCACTAAAATGAATTTCCAATTTTAGGCCAAATTAGTTGAAATTATTACATTGCTGACTTTGAGAATGTTTCCAGTTCTGTTGTTTTTAATTTGAATTTGAAATTCACTTGGAATTCACTTTAGTAAATAATCCTGTATATGTTTAACTTTATGTTCTGACAGTGTGAATGCGTAAGTGTATGAGAAATTGAACCTAAGTGTCTGGGGGATGAGAGTGAATGAGGTTTGAGTGGCATGCGAGGGAGTAGGTAAACTGGCACAGAAGACTGGGGAGGAGAGAAGACTGTAATAATGAAAAAGACAGTTTTTCTTAACAAAAGGAGATCTCTCTTAAAGACGTATTGCCATCCAAACCTTATGTCAAATTTATTATAATTTTAAAATAAACTTGTCATAAGGCAAAGTTTTTTGCTGTAACCGTCAGGTGTGGAGTTGTCTTAAATATCCCTATGGATAAGCCTTCATTGAGAATATATAATAATTGTATTAAGTAATATATAATGTAATTAATGCATAAGTTAATATATATTTTAAAATACAGATATAAGATCAATTCACAGAGCTGGTTAGTAGGAGGCATAGTAAAGTTCATTATTATGTATGTTAAAGGGACACTCCACTCCCCTAATATAAAATAAATAAAAATCACTATTTAGTAGATATATCCCAAATGAAAACTTGCATGAATTTAATTATGCATTGTTTCATTGGGGTTATATCTAAAACCAGTTTGAAAAAACTGCAGATTTCTTGTCTGCTGCCCTTGCAAGCCCTCCTCTTCTAACCACACCCAAACTTTCTGTTGCTGTCCAATCACAGACTTCCCAATGCAGCTCAATAAGAAGTCTTTGCAAGGCAGGGGCTCTAAGCAATTACTGCCTCTTGAATTCAGTGCAAGTAAGCTAACCAAACCTGGAAGTAACAGGACCTGTTGTCTGCTTGAAAAGCCAGGAGGGTGAAACCATTATAATTTTCTAAAGTGTCAATTTCTATTGAAATCTGCACTTTTTTCAGGGTGAAACCAGTATAATTTAAAAAAAAGTGTCAATTTTTATTGAAATCTGCACTTTTTCCAAAATGAAATATTAGGACAAACTCTTCACACATAAAGTTTTTCAGCAAGCTTAAGTGCTTTAGGGGTCTGAAGTGGCCCTTTAACAAGTAAAACCTTAAAATAACACTGAACATTTAAACGCTTAATGAATTGAAATAGGTTTGGCATCACCAATTAACTATATGTGCTATTTTCTTTTTGTGCAATTTAGTGAATTATGTTCCAAATTTTAAATTGCATAACAATAATGACAATAGGGATTTAAAAAAAAAAAAAAATAGAATGGACTTATAAGTGTATTATTATTATTATTATTGCCATTTATAGCTCCTAATAAAACAATCTATGAAACTGCAATCCAGTTCTGAAATTTATTTTAAACAAAAACAGAAAGCCTTTCAAACACAAGCGATAATTTTGCAGTTGTTTAAAAGGCAGACAAACAGATCTAACAAAAAAAAAAAAAAAGGCAATTCTGAGAAGTACAAGGTCAAGAGGAGAAATTTAATTAGAAATAACTATATTTCAACATCATACTCTGTAAACATTTTCAAGAGCACCATTCAATAAAATAAATACTAATGACCAAATATACTGTGTATACACAGACACACACAAACATTCACACATTTTTTTTTCTATGTTGAATCCTGAACTAGTTTAAGATAAATAGAAGTATCTTATTCTAGCAGCTGCACATTGACAAGGATGTGGACTGTGGATATACTGTGTGTACTCCCTGTCTTTCGATTGGATTATTTCCATGTAGGGAGGTGAGCTACAGACCTTGGGAAAAATCCTGCCCTCTATGCACAGACAACATCTATCAGCCTGCACTGAGCTGGAACATGGAACTTAGGAGCTCGGCTACAAAGGATACGCTCAAAGGACACCGCAGCAGGCATTGTGAATTCCATCATTCTACGCAGTTTACTGCTGCAAAAATAACACCTATGGGAAGATATATTAAACCAGAAAATATTCTGCACTGAAAAATGACCTCTAAATAGACTCACGCAGAGATTTTCTCATATTTGGGAAATGTGTGCCTCTTACACTGCTTAATGGTCACTAAATCTTCCCTTTAACAAGAAGTATATGCCAAGTGATGATAAAAGGGGCACTTTATGGAACAGGTTGTGAAGATTCGATTTGAACAGATATTAAGTTCTCGTCAGTAATGAAGAAAGCCTTCTGGAAGAATGGGCTCATGGAGAATCTCTGATCACAAACTAGTTTAAATTCTCACTGATGCTAAGGACATAGAGACATCCTCAGCAGGGAAAATATAGCGTCCGTCTCGTCTGTGAGAACTGAGTGAGTTTAATTGGGTTTTAACTGATATTCTTTGCTCTAAGTCGTTCTGTATGTTCTTCTCCCATGGGGACAATTTTAAAGGCAAAGGGGATATCAGTCGTTATTATATGGATGAATAGAATGACTATCAAGAGACAAGGATAGACTAGCGTCGATGTAATTTTTCTCAGAATCTCATCAGATCAAGGTAAGATGAAGTTTGTGTGTGAATGCGCTTACCGTGCATGTTAACAATGTAACAATATGCAGACAGGCACTTGTAGAATTGCAGTTAACTTCAACACACAGCTGGGTTTCCTCAATGTCATAAATTAGCTTAAAACATATACATTAAAACACAGAATGTAAAAAGAATACTCCTATGTGCAGCAATGGAATAGTATGGGTTTACAAACATACTTGGTTTACACATATGGTGCTGCAAAGGACAATATTGCATTACAGTAAATGATCTACCTGATCACTTGAGCAGATCGTCGTTTAACGTTTGGAGTGCCAGGACAGATATGATTAGAAAATGGGCAGGTACATTTTGAGATATTTTCTTTCTCTTATTTAACGGTGTATTCTTGAGGATTGTGTACGATTTATTACAGGAAAACAATATATTGCTTTTCAGAGGACAGAATTTTTTTTGATGCGTTACCTATATACAACATGATTTGATGTGAATTAAAAATGTTGTTTTGTCAGTCTTGCCTCCATGAATTATAACACAATAGGTGCATCTAAAGGCAAACCTTTGCTAAACCTAACACACTAACCCTAGGTTTACAATTACAGTTCTTTATATAATGCCAACACATTCTGAGCTAAATGAAACACCAACCCTACTACTAAGCCTAGGGCAGAGCTAGGTAATCTCATGCTTGCTGCCTTGCCAGCATTATGGCTGTAAGAGCATTAATGGAGATGTCCACAACATCTGGAATATGGATGGCTGTCAACCCCTGCTCTATGGGTAGATTTACCTAATCCTAACACCACAGTAGGATTATGGTCACTATTTATTGAACGGATGGGAGGAAGTGGAGTCTAAAGTGATGTTGGTGCCCTGGTAATTATTGAAGCACCAACATCACAATAACCATAGCGATGCTCCCCGCAATGCTATGGAGGACACCTTTCATGGCCTGCTTTGTGTAACCTTGGGAACATCTTGTATTTTATATGGGTCCCCCCACGGCTAAAAGCAGTAGCATGGACATGATTTGCAATGATCAATCTTTCACTAAAGTGAAAATTCCCTGACATTCTGAATTTCAGTCCACAATAGCCAAGTCAGCTCTGCGTCCAGTTTAGCTACTTTGGAATAAAATCTGAAATTACTTTTAATTCACACTTTGGGGACTGTGTGCTCTACAGCCAACTAGAGTCATAGGGCAGCAAGTGACGGTTGGGGGGCAACCTTGAAGTTAAGGGAAGGTCTTCCATACATGCAGGGGATTTTTAATCCTGTATTGCAAGGCAACATGTATGCTATGAGGTTGACTTTTAAAGCCTACATTATTAGCCAATAGCCACGTAAAGGATATGTGGTCACTACTCAAAGGGTCAAACACCTTATTGAACAACGTGATATCACACTCAAACTTACTCAACCCAACCCCCAACTGGAGTCAGCTACAACTTACTTGCTTTAATTTTCATAGAGGAGAGCAAGCAAAGGAGGAGGTATGTTGCCCTGGTAACAGGCTCCTCCTTCACCTGGGATCTGTTGTGAAACACCAGACTAGAAGGGTCTGTGAGTATGAGTGTGTGAATGAGTAAGTGGGAGTGGGTGAATGAGTGAGTGGGAGTGTGTGTGTGGAGGAGAGGAATGTAAGAGAGATTTAGATCTATAGTTGGCTTAGTGTTTTAAGAGTTGCATGGCTGAGCAGCTTTGGAACCATAAATAATTAAATTTTAGTTTTTAAAATATCTAACTATGTAAAAAAATAAATTAAAAAAATTAATGTGATATAAAACATACAAAGGGGGTGAAATGTGTGTTATTGGTAAATAATGCCATTTTGGGATTTTGAGAACATCCATAAAACATGCAGCCTTTGCTTGTATTCTATATAGTTATAAGAACCCCTCAATTTCATTATATTCCCTTATGTTAATGTATTCTCCATGTTATGTTCCTAGCAATGCAACAACATGTGTCCTCATGGGAGTAAGAAAAATATATCTATTCTGTGACAGCATATAAAATAATAGGATAGCACAATTAACCCCATAATAGAGCACATAATTATATCATTATTATTACAACAACATGCCGATCAAGTTAACAAATTACAATAAACACAGAGCATATTGGTGTCAATAAGTGTGCAGCTTTTTCCAGTGACAATATAAATATATGACAAAATGATGTATAAGTACTACTATGAAAGACATGAAATAATGTAACACTATTACTATCAAAGAAAAGAAATAGAGAAAATAAAACTGAATAAATTGTAACATCATACAATAGTGACAGCCAGTGCAGTAAAACATAAAAGCAATATAAGGTGTAAAACACAAAACTAACGTGTATTAATATGACAGTAATAGCAATATACATACAAGCATGTGACAGTGTGAACAATGGAATAAGAACAGTAGAGAAGATGCACAGTTTACTCTTTCACAAATATATTCACTTGCAAACTTTGTTGTGTTTGTTTGCGACATGTTTTGTCACATCAAAATAGATGCAACGCTAAACTCGAATCCCAACCTTATCCAAAATTTATAATCCTAATTTTAACTCTACTTTTGTCTCTAAACTGGATTTACATGCCAAATGCCTGTGGACATAGAATTCCCAGTGCCCCTGTGTAACCTCGTCCCTCAAAAAATTTAAACAAAATTCAGGTAGCGTAAATTTAATGCAGTTAAATACTGGATATTGTATACATAAAACATCTGGAAAATAAATCCATATTTTTAAACTGCAGATGTATTCACTTTTGTGTCTTTCGTGCTTGTAGAGCGTTGTTGTTGTGTGTAGTATGAGTATATGTGCATTTGTGTGAGTGAAAATGTATGTGTCTAGATTTCTGTATTGTTGGGTATATTGTTTTTGTTGTTATTGTATTGTTGGGTATATTGTTGTGTAGTTGGTGTTTGCATGTATGTGTTTCTGGGTAGCACGACTGTATGTGCGTGGGGTGCAGCATGAAGAAGTACCAGTAAGGGGTTTAACGTATAAGTATTCCTGTCAGAGATTTTTACCCTGGATTTCTTTCCTTTTTCACTCAATGGCTTATGTTATTTTTCTGTTTTAAGTACTTCATAATAAAGTAATCAAATTTAATGTGATCTTGGGTTTGCCTGAATATTTTCCATTTTATGACCTGATTTGTAGGGATAGAAAAGTGTTAAAGTCGGTGTTAAATTAAATCATGTGTCTAGTTTTTTTTTAAGGATTATGGGTTTAGGGTTAGATTTAACATTTAGTATTAGGGAACAGATGCGTTTATGGTTTAACAGGGGTCAGACTTCTTAAACTTCTAATTTCAGCAGGAATGGAGCTCACAGACAAAACTATCCCCCATACTTGACCATTTCACAGTGCCTCTGTTCGTGTCCACTTAACCTAGGAAACCTAGGTTGCACTGTGTTAAATAAAGACTGACATACATAAACTCCTACGTCTGTCATCAATATTAATAAAGATTAAAATTAAGAATGACATACATAAGTTCCTATGTATGTCATCAATATAAAGGATACAAATTAATCCACTAAACTGGGAAATGTAAGTAATTGATAGTAGTGTTGACATTTGAATGCAGGGGTGTGTTGTGTGTAGTGTTGGAATGTGAATGCTGTGGTGCATGCACATATACCCACGCATTGCCACACACACAGACATTTAAATATATATTACGCACAGACACACAATCATATCAAGTAATAATTTCTGTATTTTTAGCCACCATCTTGGTTCCATAATGTTTGGGTGCTGGCTTCCCTGTAGTGCAGTGGGACCATGCTGCAGCAATTGTTGTCTGAGGCTGGTTCTCCAGGATCTCTCAGCCTGCACTCCCCCCTACTCCTCCATTCTCTTGTGCCCCCTTAGCAGATCTCTGTAAACTCGGAGGAAGTGACCTCCTATTTCCTCCAACAATGCAGCCCAAACTGCCAATCTGAAAATGGCCAAGTCATGCTATTAAAGTGCCCAACTGGCCCCTGATCAGAGATGCCCATCGGGTTGAGAGAACCATCTGATGGGCTCCTCTAGCTTGCCATTTCCACCACTGGACTTACAGATAGGGATATGCACTAATCTAATAATTGTCTGGAAAATGACCAGGGAACAATTGAGTTTAAAATTGTCAAACTTGAAACATAAACCGATTTAAAGAATTTTAAGATTTTGGCTATTTTAACCTAAAATCTTAATTTCCTAGTTTAGTTCCCAATGACTCTTAGTTTGTGAATAACACAGATAGCATAAAACTAAGTTTTGCTATGTAACAATCTATTCTATCATTGTAGGTTTAGTGAAGCTTTTTTTGTGTAGGCTCTATCTTTTTTATGAGAGAACCTGTGCAGTAGAAATACAAACATGGTGTTTTCTAACTCGCTGGATAACTTCATTAATGTTTTTTTCAATGATTAAATGACTTGTAATTGATTCACTACTTATTCAATAAAAATCTTGTTGGGCATTGAACGTGAACAGTACTTCCCATGAAAATAGTATAAAGGCCATGCGTAAACACATTCTCTTCTACATTAGGGTCTTTCGCTAACTGTATTCTGAATATATAGATTGCTATTGCTATTGTTAAATGTAAAAAAAAAAAACCATTAATGTTACATGGAAGTAATAGATATTGAACAGGAAGATGTTATAATTTATCTTTTTTTTAAGCTTGTTTTATGGATGAACATATGCTTTTTATGTTATGCAGGTAGAAGTCATGATGAAGACTATTTCTAGTGGGAGCTGTACACTCAGTGTCCCGTCCAAAAACTCCTATCGCATGGTTGTGCTTGGAGCCTCCAGAGTGGGTAAAAGTTCAATTGTGTCACGTTTCTTGAATGGGCGATTTGAAGATCAGTACACACCAACCATCGAGGATTTCCACAGAAAGCTCTATAATATAAAAGGAGAAATGTACCAGCTGGACATCCTAGATACTTCGGGGAACCATCCCTTCCCAGCTACAAGAAGGTTGTCAATATTGACGGGTAAGATTATGGACTAATTTATGGCCTTCAAAGCACATTCCCAGTGTTGCAGAAATTAATACTGTGTTACACTGTGAGATATTATATTTAGAGATCTGCAAACTAAAACATTAGGGGATATTTATCAAAGTGTTCTATAATGTGATGGTTAAAGTATGTTATTATTTTGATTATATATATTAAAGTGTTCTACAATATGATCTAAAAAGAGAGGGTATAGTTTATTGCAAAATCTTCTGTATCCACTCCAGAAGACCACCAAATCTAGAGTGGTGGAAAGCAAGAGAAGTGAAAGACAAAAAAAAAGTAGTGGAAAAAAAAAAGAAATAATGGTTAACGTACAAAAAAAGCCACGGATGAAAGAATTGCTCCAAAAATTTGCAGAAAATGAGATGTCAAATTGTTAGCAACTGATAAATCTCCCTTTCTATGTTCTTTAATGGAAGAACATTTTATAGTGAAAGGCAATGCTCCAAAGCTGGAGTATTTTGTATCACAAATAAATAGTATAATTCAAAGTTATTTCAATCTACAAAGAAAGTTGTATTTCACTAGAATAAAAAAATGCAGTCACAATAATACATTCAGGGTCATTTTTATGTCTATTTAGCTTAGAAAACAACACCAATACTCCGTTCTTTACGGTTAACCTAGTTCACCCAAGTGTTTTTATTTAACACTTTTCACCTTACAATAAGGTATAACTTTGTTCACAGTATGTCACATCATGTGAACTATATTAAATTGGAAATTATGGCCTTCTAAAAATTAGCTAAACTTAGATACAGACTATACTAAATAGCAACATGTTTTATATTTGATGTCAAATGTTATTAATAGTAAAATCTAAAAGTCATAACAGAATTCCTTTTAGAATTAATTTTGGATCCCATTCTATGATAGATAAATTACTACCTGAAAGAAACGGCTCAAAAAGAAATTTATCTAATTTTCCTTAGTGTATGTTCTTCTGCAAACTTTTTTTTTTTTTTTTAATATATTTTTTTATTATTTTCGGTGCATGCCATTGAACATGTATGCCAAGTATGTAGCGTAAAACAAGGAGACACACAGGTCTCGGGTAGAAATGGCAAAAAGAAAGCAATGGTTCAGTACAGTGTGGGCTCGCAGGCCCCTGTTTCAGTGGAAAGCTTTTTTGGCTCGCAGGCCTCAGTCATGGCCCCTACCAGGAATGGGGGCAATCAAAACTATCGCTGGAGTCAGACCTCCTAACTATCAAGCACATGACTCCTTCTTTCCCCGAATAACCTAGCGTAGCCGCTCTTTTAACTCTTGTAGAAAAAGTGTTTCTCATATAATTCTTCTAACGAATGCCCAAAAACCAAGTGTGTCCATGTATATTTTTATGCGTCTCATGGTAAAGAAGGCATTGGGTTTGATTGTGCACATTGTCAATTCGAATTGATGTAAGCTATCGTGAGACCCGCTAGTCTCTTGCTTGTGTTCGTATTGGCGGCTTGTGGGCCCATGGTAGGTAGCAATCTTTCGAGTAAGGTATGGGGGCATCGGATGTTGTGTGTTATGTCCGATGGGTTGTGTTCTGCCCACGTGTCGTAGGTCAGTTATCTGTCTTCAGGAGTCAGTGTGTGGATATGGCCCTGCTGACGGCAGTGGCGTGCCTTTGTATTTTTTTTGTTTTTCCCCATATCCCTGCGTGTCCCAGTTCTGGTTCTGATAGGCTATGTGGGTTCGGGTTCAGTGGTGCTGTTCCCTGTACCTCCCATTGGTGGTATTCCGTTGGGCTTGTGTATTCGTGTGCCTTGTTCTTGTCTGCTGATGTGTAGTGTTGGGGGGGGGGGATTTAGGGTTAAGGGGTGTCTGGGGAGGGGGGGGTGCGTCTCTGTCTGGGTCGCGTCTGTCCAGTTCGTCTTCTATTTTGTCGAGCTATGCGGCCTCGCCTCCTCGTCGTCTACGTGTCGTATTTGAGTCTATTTGTGAATTTTGCCTTAGTTGTGGTCAGTATCCAGTGGGTCCAGATTCCCGAGTACCTGTCTGGGGGATTGGATGTGTTCATGATGAGTTCCTCCATGGTTCTTAGTTCCTCCATTTGGGTGAACCAAGTTGTCAACTGGGGCGTTATTGTTTTGCATCCAGAATTGAGGGATCACTTGTTTGGCTACATTTAAGATTCTGATGGTGAGTGAGTGTTTATATTGGGATCTAGGCGACTTTGTATGGTGTAGGAGCATGTTTTCAGGGAGGAAGGGAGGTGGCGCGTCAGAGAAAGTTTTGAGAAAGCCATGTATGCCCCGCCAGAAGGGCTGTATGGCCTCGCACTCCCACCATAAGTGGAGCACGGTGCCGGCTTCCTTATTGCACCTCCAGCAGAGGTCCGTGTGTTCCGGGTCTATGGCATGGAATACGGCGGGGGTGCGATACCAGTTTGTCAGCAGTTTAAACGCCGTATCCTGCTTCCTGCTTCCTGCTGAAGACTGAGCAGTGATGCGTTAAGTAGCATATCTTCTCCCATTCTCCATCCTTGAAAGTTCTCCCCAGTGTTTGTTCCCATCTCCCCATGAATTTGGGTTTCTCCGTTGGAGTTTCCCTTTGTAGCATGGAGTAAATGAGTGAGATCCCGTGCAGTTGTGGGTCTGGTCCATACACAGTCTTTCAAATGTGGTGGGGTCCCGTTCCCGTGCTATGCCCCCCAGGAGAGTATGGACATAACTCTGTAGCTGTCTGTATTTGAGGTGTTGTAATAGGGTGGGGGTTGAGCCCTCTAATAGGGTCGGGAGTGTTTTGCAGTGCGTTCCGTCGAGGAGGTGGTGTAGTCTAGGTGTCTTGTGTCGGAGTAGGTCTCTGAATGCGTTGGGATCTAGGCCCGATGGGAAACTGTCATTGTGCGTGAGTGGGAGCAGGGGGGACGGAAATGGCGCTAGCCTGCATCTCTTTGCTACCCTCCCCCACGCCCGCAGTGTTGCAGTCGTGTAGGGTGAGCCCATTCCTCCGGTCCCTTCGCTCCCCTGCCATGGTAGGGTGGACAGCGGTTTCCCAGCTTCCGTTTCCTCTATTTCTTTCCACCTCTTGAACACTCTCTCTTTTGTCCACTCCATAATTCTTTGGAGGTGGCAGGATTCAAGGTGAAGTCATGCATAGCCAGTCCCTCCCTGTCTTTGGGTAGCGTCAGTGCGGTCATCTTAACTCTCGGTCCTCTATGATCCCATACGTATTTCCCTGTTGTCTGTCTCAGGGTATGAAAAAATGCTCTAGGGATGATTATGGGTAGGGCTTGCATGAGGTAAAGCAGGCGTGGGAGCAGGTTCATTTTTATTACCTGTATCCTGCCTAGCCATGTTATGTGTGGGTATGCCCAGTCCGACAGGTTTTTCCGGAACCTATCTAATAGAGGGAGGAAATTTTCTCTGTATAGATCATTTTCCCTCTTCGTCAGCCATGTGCCTAAGTACTGTATCTTGTGTTGCATCCATTGGAATGTGTGGCTCTGCTTCAGGGGGGTGACTCTGTGTTCGGGTATACTAACATTCAGGATGTAGGATTTTGTGCAGTTAATTTTAAGGTTGGATATCTCCCCTAAGGTCCTGAAGGCCTTCAGGACATTCGGGAGGGAGACCTCTGGATTGGTGATGAAGAAGAGGAGGTCGTCTGCATATGCCGCAACCTTGTGTTGCAGGTCTATATTTCCAATACCCTTAATAGCTGCGTCGTGTTGTATGTGCGTCAAGAAGGGCTCGAGTGTCAGCACGAAGAGCAGGGGGGACAGAGGGCACCCCTGCCTTGTGCCGTTTTTTATGGGGAATTCATTTGTCAGGGCTCCGTTTACGATAACGTGGGTGGTAGGCCCATCATACAGTGCCTCTACCCATCTCCGGAAATGCGGTCCCAGCCCGGTGTGTGTCAGTGTGTAAAACATGTATTGCCAGTCGACTCTGTCGAAGGCCTTCTCTGTGTCCGTGGACAGCAGCAGAACTCCTTCGTCTCCGCCTTTACGTCTGTGCATGAGCGTCAACGCTCAGATTGTGTTGTCTCTAGCCTCACGTCCCATGACGAAACCCACCTGGTCCAGGTGTATTAGTGTGGGGATGTGTGTTTGGAGTTTGACATCGCAGTTGATGAGCGAGATGGGTCTGTAGTTCCCACAGTGTTCCCTGTCCTTTCCCTCCTTCGGGATAAGGGCGATATGCGCCATCTGTGATTGTTTTGGAAGGCGATGCCCTTCCCTCAGTGCGTTCAGTGCGTCTAGGAGAGGGGAATACAGGTGTTCTGCAAACATTTTGTAATACTTTAGTGGTAGCCTGTCCGGGCCTGGGCTTTTACCTTGTTTTGTCACTTTAATGGCCTGAGCCTGTCCGGAGAAGGTGTCCCATCGGGGGTTGAGTGCCACGTTTAGGTCCCCCCCCCACTATGAGGATTCCCTCCGTGAAGGGCTGTAGTTTCTTCAGTGTGCGTGCCAGGAATTTGTATTGTCGGTTGTTTGGGGCGTAGATGTTTGCGAACGTGTAGTCCTGTCCTGCAATTGAGCCTTTGAGGAAAAGCAATCTACCCTCCCTGTCCGTCATCTGTCCCGTTTCTATAAAAGGTATCTTTTTGTTAACTAGGATGGCCGTGCCTCTCGACCTCCCTGCGTGGTAGTCGCTGTAGTATCCCATCGGGTAGTGATGGTTAGTCATTTTGGGCCTAGACCCTTCCTTAAAGTGTGTCTCCTGAAGAAAGACTACCAAGGCTCGTTTGGCGTGGAAGTCTCTCAGCGCTCCTGAGCGCTTCTCCAGTTTGTTGAGGCCTCTGGCATTTATGGAGAGGACAGTGAGACAGTCCGGCACTAGCGTCTTAGCGTCCATATGCGGGGGCGGACGTGTCATTCGTTCTTAAAGTCACGGTCCAGTCCGGGGTTCATAGGGTGTATGGGTCCGTCAGTTACAGGTTGGGTGGGGGTCTTAGGGTGGAGGAGGGTTAGGGGGTTTGAGATGTGTGTTTATGTGTTCTCGTCACTTACGGAGTGATGGTGAAGTGTCAGCGACGGGGAGCGATCAACCCCGCGGCCACCTGTGATCCGCGGTTTCTACTCACCTTTCTTAGGTCGCTGCACCCTATGGGGCTGTAAAAGGAAGCCAAAGGACTCCGGGTGGTACCAGTCCTCCCCGTGTCCGCGTGTATGTCAGTGGTTGGTGTGTACCTGTGTTGCGTGTTTCGGCCTGTTCGATCCGTGTGGGTCCCCTGTCGGCTCTGTTAGTTAGGTTCGAATCGTTATTGAGATCCTCATCAGTGGAGCTCATATTTGTTGGGCTCCGAGTGGTAGGTCAGAGATCAATTGTACAACAGAACAATGAAGCAATAAAGCAAAACATATCTTTCAGAACATTAACCTGCAATCCTGCTAATATTGTGCAGTCGCATGCATCATAACTCATTATATTCATGTCTGTGCGCCTAGCCCTCCGTCCTACTTTCTTCCCCCTCTGGCTCCTGCGCCCCAGCCCCAGTACGGGTCCCTCGTCTCCTTTAGGTGGGGGCTTACCCCCTCCCCCTTCCAGCCCTCCTCTCGTGCTGCCCTCTATCCCCGTCGTGATTCAGGTCCGTGTTTGGAATGAGTGGTGCGCTGGTGGCAACGGCCTGGTATGAGTGAGCCTGGGGGGCCCTATCTTGCCTTGTGGGTCTCTAACGAGTGTATCTGTGGGTCGGTGGCCTTGATCTCCCTTCTGAAGCGCCTTCCCCTTCTCTTCTCTTCCCCCTCCCGCTCGTTCCCCGTGTGTGAGTTAGTCCCCCCAGCGGGGCCCGCCCCCTGCTCGGCTGGGTCATCACAGGGCGGCCAAGGCCCCAGCGGCGAGGCCCAGTCCTAAATAAGTGCCGGTGCACCCCCCCTTGCCCTTCGATCCATCTCCCCCCCGGTAATGGCCGCGGTGTATATGCCGAGGGCGGGGTCGGTGCTTCCCAAGAGCGGTCCCTCTTTGGTGGGTTTTTGCACTGAGTGCGGGCATGTACTATCAGGGCCCCCTCCCCTCCGTGTCGCCAACTTGTGGGGTTGTGTTGTGGGAGCTCACCCTGTGTTATAAGTATACAGGCTTACTGTCATGCTCGGGGGAGTGCAACGGCCCCTGTGGAAAAAGCTTGCTCCCATCTAGTATAGACACTCAGAGGTGCCTATACTCTCAGAGGTGTGGGTCTGCTTGCGTGCCCCTTTTGTGTGCTTCCCCAGTTCCTCCCCCCCAACTATGGTAACCAGGTGGACCCCCTCCTGTTCTCGCCCCCCCCTTCTCTCAGCCTGGCATAGTAAGTGGTAGCAGTCCTGATCCCCAATAAGGGGGCTGGTACCCCTATTGGAGAGTGAGTCCCGGTGTTTGGTACTTGCGGTTATGTGCAGCGTCTGCTGGTAATAGTCTTTTACGCCACCGTCCCCGAGGGCCGGGTGGCCTGTTGTCTGGTCCCTCTACTCCTGTGCTGTTGTGGCGGGAGCCCCTGGTTCAACGGCGGTGACATGTAGAAGGTAAGGGGGTCCGGCTATGTCATAGTGATGGGTGGAAGTTGTAGTTCCTTTTCCAGGTCGCTCAGATCCTCCGGGTGTCAGACTGTGAAAGGTCCCTTTGTTGTGACGACCTGTAGCCCGGTCGGGAAGGTCCACCGATACCTGATTCTGTTGGACTGGAGAATTCTCGTGAGGGGCCTCATTGCTCTACGGTACGCCAGGGTGGCAGGTGAGAGATCAGGGTACAGTTGTATGTCTACTCCATTCAGTGTCACCCTTTCTGTGCTTCGCGCTTTCTGTAGGATTTCTTTCTTTAGTCGGAAACTGGCCAGGCAACAAATAGTGTCCCTTGGAGGAGCCTCCGGTGGGCCCCTGGGTCTCAGTGCCCGGTGAGCTCTGAAAAACTCAATGTCGGTGGTCGCTGGGTGGACCAGGATCTTATTGAACATTTCTTTGAGGGTATCAGTTATCGGCGTGGATTTATCCAGGTCTTCTGGGATGCCGCGCACCCTTATGTTTTGGCGCCTGCCACGGTTGTCCAGATCCTCCATGTGTAGGGCAATTTGTCTCATTTGCGTTGTGCGGTGGTAGATCGCGTCAGTGTTTGCAGACTGGGCGGAGGACAGGTGGTCACAGTCTGCTTCCAGTTGCGATACTTTGGTATGTAGGTCCTGGATGTCCTCCCGGAGGGAATGCAGTTCCGCTGTGATGGAGGCTCGTAGCTCCGAGTTAGCCTCCTTCAGGTCCTCGTTGGGAGTGCCTGGATCAACTGTACCCAGTCTGGTTGGGGGCCCGGGGAGGTCTGGGCCTGCATCGTCTGGCGGCCTCCTCGTGGCGACGCTGGGCGCGAAACGTCGTCAGGCTCCAAGGCGGTGGAGGCCCGCGCGGACGTGTCAGTGGGATTCACTAGGAATTGCCGCAACGAGACTGCAGCTGTGCCCTTTGGCGTGTCTGTTGGCTTGGTTGTGTGCGGTGCCCGGTGGGTTTTGCCCATATTTGCCTGGTTGTCAGGTGCCGTGATGAGGATTTGAGCTGAGCCTCTTGGGGAGCTCCGGGTTTACGCCGCCATCTATCTCGGCTTCCAAGCCACGCCCGCCTCTTGGCTCTTCTGCAAACCTTTTGATGGTCCATAATAAAATGGTTTTGCATTACTGAGCATGTCTGGTACATTATTGAAAAGAAACCTTGCATATGAGTGAAAACATTACTGAAAGCATACTGAAACTGTACTGTAAACTCAGTATACATCAGCCACCCATTTTCCTCAATATGTAGCACACTTGGTGTACTTTAATTTACACTATCAATATTTTTTGAAGTCATTTTATATTTTGGATAATCTTTTTTAAAAATTAAAAGGTTTTCAAAGTATTAAAATATAAAAAATATATAATACATGAAATATATAAGAAAATATCAAAATATATCCTAAAATATAAAATAATTTCAATAGATTAAAATTCTTTTAATCAATTACTGTTACATTATACAAAAAAAGAAATATATTCCTTAATGCTGCAAAAAGTGACAGATTTCTCAGATATCTGCATCACTCTGAATAACCAAATCATTATAAATAATAACAATATCTTCTGTATATTTGCTGAAAATGCCGCCAGACCTTTCTAAAGTTTAACCCCTTAAGGACACATGACATGTGTGACATGTCATGATTCCCTTTTATTCCAGAAGTTTGGTCCTTAAGGGGTTAAGCAGCCTGAATGTTGCTGGGTGCAGTGTTCTGGACTTCCATATAGGATTGCAAGGTCCACCATGTTTTTATGGACCCACAAAATGTATTCCCTCACTCCATTAAATCGTGTTAAAGTTTTTCTTTGTTAAGGCAACATTGACACTCCATGATGTCTCAGGCTTCTACAAAGAACTGCGTACGTATATACCACTGCGTGAGTTTAATGTTATTTATGTAAATCAAAAATAGAAAAATGAATGATTTTGCTTTTTAAATGAACAGCACAAGAATTTGTAATTAGGTGTTCGGTTGTGCAGAATGGTCACAAGAGACAGTTCTTCTTTAAGAGGAAACAAACTAACTTTAACTCTTTCACAGAAATACAATTCAGTGCAGTATACAGTGCATAATAATATATAATAATGTACAATTAATTAGCAGTAGTGAGTATTAGCTATATAATGCAAATTAATTTGCATTGTCATATTTGGGGAAAATGAAATCATCCAAATATACCACAGAATTTTCCAAGAGATCACAGGTTTAAAATAAATTAATACAGAAAATTCTGTAAGAAAAATAAAGTAAACACTGTAGCCTATCTAGAGTAACCATATAATCCTTTAACATATTACAATTCTGCTTTGCATTATTCAGACTCATTCAAATTTCACTGTGTCTAAAGTTACACAGAAAAGGAAGAAACTTTGTCTAAACAATGAGCTTAATATCTCTTATCGAAAATGCCAACAACAAAAAGATATTAAACAAATTTCATATAATCGTATCATACTTTTTTTTTTTTAACTCCCCCTCCTGACTCTAATACATCTAATAGCCCCCCTGGTTGCCCCCAAATGCCCCTAAGCCCCATATTACCTATATTTAATGTTTATTTTCTGCCCGGACCTAGGTCCTGGGCGCCGCCATCTTTGTGTTGGTAGATTAAGTCCTTGTGGGACACGTCACCTACCCGCACTAGATAGCGCTGTGAGATTCCTGCGCATTCCCGTTATTCCGATGGGAATTTCGACCATTCATTCATCAGAAAGATGAATGAATAGAAATTTAAACTAACAAACAAAACGAATGCTGGGGATTAGTGAAATGAAGCATTGCGAGATCAGGTGAGAATTGTGGGAAAATTCCTTTGACCGCGAGAAGTGGGTCAAACCTGGTCAAGCGTAGGAAACCTCCATAAGACAAAGTAGTCCCTACTTTGTCCTATGTTTTAAAGAAAACTAGAGCAGACATGAAGAAAAGAAGAACAGATCCTGAGAGAGGGAGAGAAGAGGAAGCGATTGGGGAAAGGTAAGTTCGACATGACAGTGCCGCTTTAAAGACATTTTCCAGTTAATTATTATTAATTAGTATACATCATTCTTCATGCAGACACATGATATTTTAAAAATACATGCATACATACAGTTGCAAGAAAAAGTATGTGAACCCTTTGGAATGATATGGATTTCTGCACAAATTGGTCATAAAATGTGATCTGATCATCATCTAAGTCACAACAATAGACAATCACAGTCTGCTTAAACTAATAACACACAAAGAATGAAATGTTGCCATGTTTTTATTGAACACACCATGTAAACATTCACAGTGCAGGTGGAAAAAGTATGTGAACCCCTAGACTAATGACATCTCCAAGAGCTAATTGGAGTGAGATGTCAGCCAACTGGAGTCCAATCAATGAGATGAGATTGGAGGTGTTGGTTACAGCTGCCCTGCCCTATAAAAGACACACACCAGTTCTGGGTTTGCTTTTCACAAGAAGCATTGCCTGATGTGAATGATGCCTCGCACAAAAGAGCTCTCAGAAGACCTACGATTAAGAATTGTTGACTTGCATAAAGCTGGAAAGGGTTATAAAAGTATCTCCAAAAGCCTTGCTGTTCATCAGTCCACGGTAAGACAAATTGTCTATAAATGGAGAAAGTTCAGCACTGCTGCTACTCTCCCTAGGAGTGGCCGTCCTATAAAGATGACTGCAAGAGCACAGCGCAGACTGCTCAATGAGGGAAAGAAGAATCCTAGAGTGTCAGCTAAAGAATTACAAAAGTCACTGGCAAATGCTAACATCCCTGTTAGCGAATCTACAATACGTAAAACACTAAACAAGAATGGATTTCAAGGGAGGATACCACAGAGGAAGCCACTGCTGTCCAAACAAAACATTGCTACACGTTTACAGTTTGCACAAGAGCACTTGGATGTTCAACAGCAGTACTGGCAAAATCTTCTGTGGACAGATGAAACCAAAGTTGAGTTGTTTGGAAGAAACACACAACACTATGTGTGGCAAAAAAAAGGCACAGCACACCAACATCAAAACCTCATCCCAACTGTGAAGTATGGTGGTGGGGGCATCATGGTTTGGGGCTGCTTTGCTGCGTCAGGGCCTGGACGGATTGCTATCATCGAAGGAAAAATGAATTCCCAAATTTATCAAGACATTTTGCAGGAGAAATTAATGCCATCTGTCTACCAGCTGAAGCTCAACAGAAGATGGGTGTTGCAACAGGACAATGACCCAAAGCATAGAAGTAAATCAACAGAATGGCTTAAACAGAAGAAAATACGCATTCTGAAGTGGCCCAGTCAGAGTCCTGACCTCAACCCGATTGAGATGCTGTGGCATAACCTCAAGAAAGCGATTCACACCAGATATCCCAAGAATATTGCTGAACTGAAACAGTTCTGTAAAGAGGAATGGTCAAGAATTACTCCTGACTGTTGTGCACGTCTGATCTGCAACTACAGGAAACGTTTGGTTGAAGTTATTGCTGCCAAAGGAGGTTCAACCAGTTATTAAATCCAAGGATTCACATACTTTTTCCACCTGCACTGTGAATGTTTACATGGTGTGTTCAATATAAACATGGCAACATTTCATTCTTTGTGTGTTATTAGTTTAAGCAGACTGTGATTGTCTATTGTTGTGACTTAGATGATGATCAGATCACATTTTATGACCAATTTGTGAAGAAATCCATATCATTCCAAAGGGTTCACATACTTTTTCTTGCAACTGTATATATCTATGTATCTACAAGTGTATATATATTTATACACACACTAAGGTAGTACAAAAATGGGTCAAGTCAAATCCCTCTGAGGCCTCTGAGCTATAAACAGATTCCTGTTGCTTCAGTAATGTTTTGTTCGTAATTTTTTCTGGAAAAAAGGAATTGGCAAGTACCCACCTATGGTATAACCAGAAATCTCTGCATTGTTGGCTTAATAGTAAAGACAAATAAAGAAATATCGTTTTGGGATTTTTAGAATGATGTAAGGGCTCAAGAAGGGAAGAGAAGGGCAGTGTTTTGGGTGGATTGCAGTGGTGGCTGGTGAAGATAGTGGAGCACCAGACTCCTTCCCCAGAATTGTACTCCTCCCTTTACAGTACAGAGAGCTGAGCATAATACAGAGATGCTCATAAAATAAAACAAGCTGCACACAACATAAAGATATCTATGAAATACATAGACCTAAGCACAATACAGGGATAACCATACTGCACCGAGAGCTGAGAAAATAATAGAGATATAGCACACAGAGTTGGGCGCAATACAGAGATACCTATACAATACACAGAACTGGGTAGAGTACAGAGATACCCATACAACAGGTAGAGCTGAGTAAAATACAGAGAAATAACAGAGACCTGGGCATAATAAGGAGATACTCATAACTATCCCACAAAGCCAGAGCTCCAGCTCTCTCTATATATCTTCCTAACCCTCTCTTTGCCCCCTCCTCATGATCTCCCCCTCGGTAGTGCTCCTGCTAGGAAAACTTTAGCCTTCTATTAAATATTGCTGCTGTTAAGAAACATGTCAGCTACTCCATTAGTTCTCAACAAACAGTGTGCACAATGTTAAAGCATCAAAATACCGATAGACTCGAATGATGTCAGCTATTCCTTACTCATTATTTGCTCTCAGCACACAGTGTACACAGGATTAAATCAGCAGGATACTAATAGACTCATTACATTTGCAGCTGGCAATATAATTAATCTGCAGTGGTAATATGGATCCAGAAGTAGCTGACATGGTAAATAGAATCATGGCATATTAAAACAGAATAAAATAAGAATCAGATCAGTCCTCAGAGTCAAAGCCCCAGTCCTGCAGTTTGAAGCCCCACAATTTTCAACTAGCCAGAACATGAGTGACTGAGCACTTTAAAGAAGATGGGAGTTATTAAAGTAGGAATTATTAAACCTATTTGTGACAGCCAGAACAATGCTTTGTGCCAGAATGCCCCCGCTCCCTCTGTCACCTGTGGGCTTCCCTGGCTTTATATATATTATATATGTAAGTAAATTCCTTTGCTTATTCAGCCCTCAGGCAGTCACTGGGGCTATTGGGGGGAGAGAAAAAAGATATATGACACTCACATTTGTGAGGGGCCTAGGACCTACTGTTGCTATGCTTTCCTGGTACTGTTGGAGAGATGGCTCCTTGCTTCTCTCTCCTGTGGGCACTGTAACACCGCCCTACTGCCCCTTGAGAGCCCAATAGCAGGCAACCACTCATGGGTAGCTTGTACTGACCCAGAATAGAAACTCGATTAAAATTCTTGCAATTCCTTCTCAAAGGACACAAGACATGTGCAAAGCCTGCTGAACCAGGGCAGATTTTAAACCTGGACCATTTTTTGACATGTCTAGATGCTCTCAAGTGAGCTTCTCCAAACAGCTACTAACGAGGGAGCAAGGACCCTGCAGAGCTGAAACCTATTACAGAATTAAAGAGACACTAATTATTAACAAGGGGTCTGTGCAGAAGCCAATATTGTTGGAGTGGATGAATAGTCCACAACTGTGTCCTCAAAGGAGGCTGAGATGTTTCCTTAAACTGTGGTGATCGGATTGCATTGTCTGTTTCATTGAAAGCTGCAATAAAATAGAAATAATCAAGTTTGGTACAGAAATATTGTGTAGAAAGTGAAAATGAGCTAGGGTTTAAACAAAACGGGAATTGCAGGGAAATGGGATTGCTGAAGAGCTTCTATATACCAGCATGACTAAATTCCTTGAATCTAGCTCCTGTCATTACGAAGCAGTGGCCCAACACGCAGAATTAATCAAAACATGTATCAAATACAAACAGTAACAACACATTACCGGGCCTTTGAATGGCCGGAATTAACGTAATAGAATAAACAGTAACGAGCCGGAGTCAGGAATACAGAAAGGAACAAATACGGAAAGAACAAAGCCAAAGGGTCAGGGATATCAGAAATACGGGAAGTCAAGCCAGAATCAGGAACACGCTCTCGCATAACCAACAGGATGGAAACCACGACAGGGCACTGAACAACTGCATGTTTGAGTTTAAATAACCCAGTTAATCCTGCTATTGGCTGATTTGGGTCCCATGACCCCAGAACGTGCGTGCACAGCAAAAATGTGACACCGCATGCATGTTCACGTCACTAGTAACGTCATTGGGGTGGCGTTTTTATATAGCGCCGCCTTTCAGTGGCCGGCATCCTTCCTAACACTGGACCTGGACACTGAATTACAAACTGCACGGAGGGAGAGGCTCTGGAGGTAAGGTTAAAACCCCTTCAGTGACTTACCCTTGGCACTGGTCAGGCTCTGCCTACTCTCCGCCTACTCTCCACGCACGCGCATTAGACCTCCCCATGGGAAAGCATTATTCAATGCTTTCCTATGGGCATTTTGGCGATTCTGGAAGTCCTCACATAGCGTGAGGACTTCCAGCATTGCTTTAAACACTTTTCATGTTCTAAGAACACAGAAGTCCCTCGGTGATCACTAGGAGCATCGAATGACAGAGGTACCCGGTCAGGGTGCCAGGCGGTCCATCACAGTGTGTGATCATGAAGTTGAAAGAAAAAGGAAAAGAAAAAACACAAGTATAACATAACAGAAGTCACTGCAATAGTAAGTGGTGAAGAATAGAAGCTCGCTGCCACATCCGATACCACAGATTGGCCTCCATAGGTAATACATCCCAACGCCGAAGATTGCTTCACCTCTTGTCCCATCCTGGCAATTGTAGCAAACAACAAGTGCATGCCACGAGATCTGCTTGGTTTGCCAGGCTGTTTTATCACCTCAAGCTCGCGCCATAGAGGGAGCCATTGCATTTTGTCTAGGGGCCTTCTCCAGCTGTATGGTAGGACCTCTGGTCCGCAGAGGCTCCAAGATTTGTGGCCTCCCTTGAGAGTGTGGGTGGCTTGGTGAATGTGGCTACACATGGGCACTGGTTGCAGTGAGGTAAGTGTGCCCAGTGGTTGACCGGAATATCCCCCCCGGTCCAGAGTGGGGGTTGCTTGGTGCCAAGCGGGAGATTGGCCGCTTCCCCCAGCCAGTGGGTTGACTCCCCTCAGGTAGGCCTCAAGACCGGATAGCAAAGTGTTGTGCTGCGATTTTTGGGGCGCAAAGAGCCGACTTCAATGTAGCAACAGGCTTCATTTGATTTTCTGTCATCAGCAGCTTTTATGCATTTAAGGTCAAATTAGGGCTTATAATGACCGAAGCTCCTAGAGAATGCATCCGGCCATCGGAAACCCAGGCCCTGCCCCTCAATTTTTCTGTGTGTTCATACGAGATGGGCTAGCCTTTGCTCCCCATCTGCATCAATGAGCCTTGGGCACCCATGACCATGATTCAGGTTTATCGGTTTTCCTTCCTTGTACCACTTTTAATAGGTACTAACCACTGCATACCATGAATACCCTACAAGACTTGCAGTTTTGGAAATGCTCTGGCCCAGTCATCTAGCCATCACTATTTGGCTTTTGTCAAAGTCACTCTGATATTTTCACTTGCCCATTTTTCTTGATTCCAACACATGAAATTCAGGATCTCACTGTTCACTTGCTGCCTTGCTGCTCCTTGACAGGTTTCATTTTAACAATATAATCAATGCTATTCTCTTCACCTGTTAGTGGTTTTAATGTTGTGGCTGATCAGTGTAGATGAACAAACACATTTACGTGATTTTGAGTAAGGGGAGTTTATTATGGCGAGATGAGTATATTTGTAGTTTAAAATGTATTAATGCTAATATTGTAATGTTATTTATGAAAAAAAAAAAGAGAAGATCTATCAAAGCGATAGTAAAATATGCCTGACAGTCTTATAACTCCTTAATTCTTTATGTATAAATATAGAAAATATGCGTGTGTATGTAAAAAGATACTTCAAATTTACTGTTGTTTTCATCATATACATATCATACCTTAGGAAAAGTCAATCTTGGCCACAGCAAATCATCTCTCCCAGAATGCTCTATTTGATATGCAAATGAGCACATGGATGAAGTATAAAACATGATGCCTGTGGTGCATATTTAGCAGAGCATTATGCAAGAATTTGGATTTATTTAAGGATCACTATAGTGTCAGGAAAACAAAGCAGGTTTCCTGACATTATAGTGCCCTGAGGGTGCCCCCACCCTCAGGGTCCCCCTCCCGTGGCGCTGAAGGGGTTAAACCCCCTTCAGCCACTTACCTTATTCCAGCGCCGGGCTCCCCCGGCGCTGGTGACCTCTCCTCCCCCGCCGACGTCAGCTCCCCCGTCCGACATCAGCGGAGCCGAATGCGCATGCTCGGCAAGTGCTGCGCGCGCATTCAAAGTGTCCATAGGAAAGCATTTCTTAATGCTTTCCTATGGACGCTCTGCGCGATGGAGGCTAAATGTGCCTCCAGCGTCGCAGATGCGCCTCTAGTGGCTGTCCGGAACACAGCCACTAGAGGCTGGATTAACCCCAAATGTAAACATAGCAGTTTCTTTGAAACTGCTATGTTTGCATCTGAAGGGTTAAAACCTGAGGGACCTGGCACCCAGGCCACTTCATTGAGCTGAAGTGGTCTGGGTGACTATAGTGTCCCTTTAATATTAGCATTGATATAGCTCCAACATGTTCTGCAACGCTTTACAATGATAGAAAGTCCCTGCTCAAACGAGCTTACCATGAGCATATGCGGTAGGAATATATACATCATTATGTACACTTACTGGTGAGGTGGTCTGACTGAGATTTACATCTGCTCTAACCAGGCAATATACTGTGATATAATGAGATTTTTTTTTCCAGATTTGCTGTGCCCAAGACAGACTTTTCCCAAAGTCTGACATGTGATGTGTTGGTTATGCACAACAATACATTTTGGATTTGGATCAATCCGTGAGGACCTTTATTTTGTTTTCATCTCACAACAACTTTCTTTAGTGCTTAAATAGTTAAATTATTAGATAATCAAGTTCTAGCTATAGAGTACAGAGGGGTATGTGCTGCTGATTACAGAAATAGATATTTCTCTACTCAATGTTAAACAGTGATGGAGTATAAATCATTTAATTCAACCATCAATGTGCTGTATGTTCCACTTAAATGTGTACACAAAATTGATACCTCTCAATTTTTTCCAGGTGATGTTTTCATACTTGTGTTCAGCCTAGACAGCAGAGATTCGTTTGATGAAGTGAAGAGGCTGAGGAAGCAAATTCTGGAAGTCAAGTCTTGTGTGAAGAACAAGACAAAAGAGACAGGAGACTTTCCAATGATGATCTGTGGTAACAAGAGTGATTGTGGTGAGCATCATCGCAAGGTGCATACAGAAGAGGCGGAACATCTGGTCTCTGGAGATGAAAACTGTGCCTACTTTGAAATATCAGCAAAGAAAAACTCAAATGTGGACAAGATGTTTCAAGTCCTATTCAGCATGGCTAAACTTCCCAATGAGATGAGCCCAGCCCTTCATCGTAAGATATCCATGCAATATGGAGATCCATTCCAACAGAAGTCATTTCGATTAAGAAGGCTGAGAGAGATGGGTGCTTATGGCATGGTGTCTCCTTCTGCTAGACGTCCCAGTGTCAACAGCGACCTCAAGTACATCAAAGCTAAAGTGCTGGGAGAGGGTCAGGGACGAGAAAGAGAAAAATGTACCATCCAATAAGAGTCCTCTATATCATTGGCTCATAAGCCAGTCCTCAAGGCACACTAACAGTATAGGTTTTTCCAATGTCTCCATTGCAGCAGAATTGGGAATTGTGGAAATTCTGGACTGTTGGTGTGCTTTTAGACTGGCTTGGGAGTCACTGTTCTAGAGCAAAGAGATGTGCCTTTAGGGTCCTTGGAGGTAGAGCACCCACACAGGATTTGAAAACATTCTATATTTTTATGGGAGTTATTGTGAAAGGAAAGCCTCTAGATTTGTACATCAGCTTTATGTAATGAACTGAAGTTAGTGAGATTTAAAAGCTTTATGCATGTTTCATTTGCATTTGCTCAGTTTTTTGCTGACAGAACCTGTCACTGTTAAAGGATTTTCAAACAAATGTAAAGTAACTGTCAATACATTGGCATGTACAATAATCTGAAAACCAAGATTCCAAGAAAAATGTCTGAAAAGGTTTCCTATACCTACCTTCACTTATTGTTTTGAATATAACAATGACCTTTCTGCAGGACGTAGATACTTGAATGAGGAATATACAAAACATTATCTATTAAATGAAAACTACATTACTTTATTACATTTATGTGGACAAAACTATCCTAGTGAGAACCCACACTCACTATTTGAAATAACTTTATAGCCTCACACAAAGAAGTCATAACAACAGCAAAATGACAAGAAATAAGTTTAGCTACAAACCCTGTATAGTATATAATGTTGTTCTCATTGGTTTAACTGCTTGGTTAAAAATGGCTAGTGTGGTGTTTTAATAATTCTTTAGCACTTTGATGTCAGCTTTTACTTTTCATGTTTGATTCCTTTTTGTCACTTTAGTTCTGGTTGACTATAATGACTACACAATTAAATATTTAAATTAGTGCTGTCTAACTTCTTGGTGTGGCTGGACCCATCTTTGAGCATTTCAGCCCGATTGAAGAATTTCATAAGATCAACCTTCTAGAGCAGGCTTCCTCAAACTCCGGCCCTCCAGATGTTGCTGAACTACAACTCCCATGATTCTATGAATGAAATAGATAGGCTGAGAATCATGGGAGTTTGTAGTTCAGCAACATCTGGAGGGCCGGAGTTTGGGGAAGCCTGTTCTAGAGGATAAATCAGTGGGTCTTAAAATCTGGGGAACCAATATTAGCCTATTCAGTTGTGCTGAAAAGTTTGCATACCCTGACAGAAACTGGGAAATTTTGGCATTGATTTTGATATATGACTGATCATGCAAAAACATGTATTTTATTAAAGGATAGGGATCATATAAAGCCATTTATTATCACATAGTTGTTTGGCTCTTTTTTAAAATCATAATGATAACAGAAATCACTCAAATGGCCCTGATCAAAAATGTACATACCCTTGAATGTTTGGCCTTGTTACAGACACACAGGTTAAAATGGCAATTAAAGGTTAATTTCCCACACCTGTGGCTTTTTAAATTGCAATTGGTGTCTGTGTATAAATAATCAATGAGTCTGTTAGCTCTCACGTGGATGCACTGAGCAGGCTAGATAATGAGGATCAGAAAAGAATTGTCAAAAGATCTGTGTAGCAAGGAAATGGAACTTTATAAACATGGAAAAGGATATAAAAAGGTATCCAAAGCCTTGAAAATGTCAGTCATTACTGTTTAATCACTTATTCAGAAGTGGAAAATGTGGAGATCTCTTGATACCAAGCCAATGTCAGGTAGACCAAGAAAAATTTCATCCACAACTACCAGAAGAATTGTTCGGGATACAAAGAAATACCCACAGGTAACCTCAGGAGAGATAATAAACTGCTCTGGAAAAAGACGGTGTGGTTGTTTCAAGGAGCACAATATGACGATACTTGAACAAAAATTAGCTGCATGGTCGAGTTGCCAGAAAGAAGCCTTTACTGCGCCAATGTTACAAAAAAAGTCCAGTACAATATGCCTGACAACAACTTGGCATGCCTCACAGCTTCTTGCACACTGTAATTTGGAGTGATGAGACCAAAATAGAGCTTAATGGTCACAACCATAAGTGCTATGTTAGGAGAGGGGTCGACGAGGCCTATACTGAAAAGAATACCATTCCTACTGTGAAGCATGATGGTGTCTCACTGATGTTTTGGGGGAGGGGGGGTGAGGGGTTGGGCTAAAGGCATGGGAAATCTTGTGAAAATTGATGGCAAGATCAATGCAGCAAGTTATCATTCTTCTGCACGAAGGCTGCACCTGGGATGCTCTTGGACTTTCCAGCATGGCAATGACCCTAAGCATGAGGCGAAGTTGACCCTCCAGTGGTTACATCGGAAAAAGCTGAAGGTTCTGGAGTGGCCATCACAGGCTCCTGACCTTAATAATCGAGCCACTCTAGGGAGACCTCAAACGTGTGGTTCATGCAAGATAACCAAAGACTTTAAAACCTGGAGGCATTTTGCCAAGATGAATGGGCAGCTATACCACCTGCAAGAATGAGGGGCCTCATAGACAACTATTACAAAAGACTGTACGCTGTAATTCATGCTAAAGGGGGCAGTACACAGTATTAAAATATAAGGGTATGCAGACTTTTGAACAGGGGTCCTTTAATTGTTTTCTTTGTTGCCTTTGTTTTATGATTGTGCCATTTTGTTGAATATGAATCCCATAAGTAATAAAATAAATCTGTTTTGCCTGCTCATGCATGTTTTCTTTTAAAATGGTACCTTTATTACCAATTCTCCAAGGGTATGCAAACTTTTGAGCACAACTGTACGATGAATAAAAAAAAAAATGTTAAAGGCTGAATATTGTAATGTCACAGAAGGAGCTATTCAAATGGCCAAGACTTTTGGATTTGAATTAAAGAATTTGAGTATGTCATATCATGGATGTTTAAAACACCCAAAGGGCTAATGAACAATTGGAAAGCATACAGACTTTCGCCAACTGGCCGAGTGTATGGAATTAATATGTGATCTTGCCAGCAATCACTTTTCTTTTCTAGACACTACCAAACCTATTTAAATCTAAGGACATTATTCAAATACAGAAAGAAACCACAAGGTATATTTGTGAGTATAAAAAAAAAGTAAGAATCGGGCATTATCAGGGTTATTCACTAAAGTGAGAATATAAAGGGAATTCATATTTAAGGTCAAAATAGCAGCACTGGGAAAGTTCCAAAATTTTTCCATTTTGGCTACTTAAATTTGAGATTCACTTTGAATTTCCACTTTAGTAAATAATCCTGAATATCACATACAAACAAAGAATGAGAGGCATTTTGGCATCACCAACTTACAATTATTCCGCAAAGTGGGACATTTTATCAGATGCTTAGGTATGCTGGGTGGACATTGAGGAGACAATGTGCAGCAATATGCCGCTGTCTAGACTCCTATAGATCCCGTGTATTCATCAGAAAGTTGAGTTAGTTAATCAAAATTAAAATACACAGATAAAGGCACAGGTGAGCAAGGTGCCTAAAAAGCTCTCTTCTCATCCTCCATGTAAATGTCCATCTTGGGCAACCCATTCTTTACAGATAGTGTGATAGAACAATGGACAACTTTCAATGGTGGAGTAAACATTACCTGAAAACTTAATTAATTTGTAAGTTCACTCACTATAGTCAGGTCATTAAATTATGGAAAATCACAATCTACAATCATCAGAGTTTGCAAATCTAACCCTGTGGAAAAAATTCATCATTAGACTCCTAGAGCAACACCCAAACCTTAGCCTCCTTGCATTTCAATGCCCTTAGAAATTCAGGTATAAATGTAAATAAACCATCTTGTGTATTCAAGCTATGATACTAAATATATTACAACATACTTGGAAAACACCATAGGAAATACCATGGGAAATGTGACATTTCAAATGGAAACTGGAGAGATACTTTCAAGCTGTCCTCTAAGGTAGCCACTTGCATGACAATGTAAAAAAAATCTTGTAAAATGAAGTCACAATTACTCATACCTAATGACGAACTGTACAAGAGGCTAAAGCGAAAAATGCTATTACTTCTATGTTTGGCGACAGTGCAGCAAAATACAGCCTTTTGGTGAGACATATTTTATTTATTTAAAGCTCTCCTGAAAGTGGACTTTCAGTCCAATTCATTTGTTGCAGTGTTGAATGGAAAAACATATTGGGCTAAAGTCAGTTGAATTTTGCTAAAAAGTACCCATCAAATGTGTAAATCTGCGATAATCTGTATCAATACGATATGAAAAGTCTCCCAATTACACACAAAAATATGGATTATATAAGGGATCTTAAACCCGGGTGCTCAGATGTTGATGGTCTTCAAATCCCAGAAATCTTTGAATGCAATAGATGGCTACGGAATTTATTGGAGTTACAGTTCAGAAAAAAAATGAGGGTGCCTGGTTTATATTGGCAATAACAGAACACAGAATCCATGATTAACTCAGAATAGCCAAATTTAAGCATATAGCCTGTACCACATTTCAGTCCAAACACAATCTAAAGTTATAAAAAAATTTAAGACTACAATCCTGGCGTGACTCAACAGACAGGAAAAGGCCGGGGAAAAATAACAACTACAGATCTAAACACAGCTCAATTTTGTGCTCACTATAACTCTCAATTAAATAACATTCCTATAATTATTAATACAAGCCTTCTTTTATTATTGAAATAACTGAAAAAATACGATTATCTAAACAACTCTTCTTTCCTACTTTCTTTGTTTATAACACAAGGTAAATAAAAAAAAACTACATGCATATGCAACATTGAAAAGGGTTGATGAGTTTTATAAAGAATAGTTTGCCACTGTTTCATAAAAATACTTTAAAATCTGAACACTTCATATTTTATATATCAAAGGTTTTGAACAGGTCAAGATGTAAATGCACTATAGTTAAACATAATGATTTTGTGAATTTCTCTTCTCTATGTTTTAGAAAACAGGTGGACACAATATAATTTTTTGTTCGGATTTCTTTGTATGTACAGGTATGTTCTAACTTTTGCCTGAATTTAATAAACTTTCCAAAGGATATAATACTGTTAGAAAAAACTCTCCAAATGTTTTATCTATAGAAGTCCCCATTAAAGTCTATGGAATTTTTTGTAGATAAAGCATTTGGAGCGTTTTATAACAGGATTGTATCATTTGGAAAGCTGACCAAATGTAGGCCTTAGTGAGATAACATCCAAATAATGCAATGTAACAAAGTTGACTAATGTAACCCTGTAATGTATTGTAATCACATTTTATTAAAAACAAAACAGTGTGTAATATGAATGGGTGTACTGTACTTAATGATAGAGCGTGAAAATACAATAGAAAAAGCGAAGCAATAGCAAAAATCTTGCAACAGCATCACAAACATATGGAATCTAGATATAAACCTCAACCATTAAAGGGCTAAAGTGGGTTTGACATCTTGCAGGTTTTAATTTTAAATGTATCTTTATTGTCCCTCTACTTCACCTTGTCTTATTTATATTTAAATTCATGTTAGCTTGTTTGGGGTGTGGTATTGGGGGAGGTTGTTCTACCGCATAAGAACTAGTATGGGATACTTTTTCTTCCTGGGAGAGTAATCTATGCCAGCTTGGCAACGGGCGGACTGTCACCTCAAAACAATTTTAATAGCATAATGCTTTCATCAACTTTTGAAAATCAATAGATTTTTTTTTAATTAAGTATATATCATACATTTTTTTTATTTTTTTTAAAAAGATACAAACTAGTCCCTATCTTTGTATGTTACAGGATCCTACAGCTATGTACATACAGTTTGGGTCAGAAAAAACAGACAGTTAATCTCAATGATCTTCCCGTCTTCTCTGCATGGAGTGAAGCAGGGAAGACCATGGAGACTATCGAGTTTCAAATACTGTCTGACCCAATATGCATGTACATGTTTGAAGAATCTTGTCACATACTAAGGGTAGGAATCAGTATTTCTATATTTATTTTTATTTTTTTACATTTACTTTATTTTAAAATGAAAAATGTATTTACTTTCAAGGCTTGATGAAAAGATTATTATATTAAAAACAGTTTTGAAGTGACAGTTGTCCTTTTAAAAAAAGTTCAATTTCAGCTGGTGGGCTAATATACCCATAATCCAATCGTCAAGAAGAACCTCACAGAAGGACAAATGTCAGAAATCATGGACAGAGATGAACAAAATGATACCAGAGGCATCGACAAGGGAGCACTAAGCCCTAAAAGTGAGACCCTATAATCAGGCCTGCCATCAGAAATTTTGGGGCCCCCAGCAAAGCTCAAGGTCTGGGCCCCTGGAGCCCACTCCAGAGTCAGCCCAAGGAGCCCGCCTCTGAGTCCGCCCATAAGGATGCAGTATTGTGTAGTTGATGCAGTGTGTGTAACATGGCCAAAATGTAGATTCCCCACCTGTCGTACAAGTCTCTTAATGGTTTGCCAGCTGACATATTCACAAACACACACACAGACAAAGATATATTGCCACTCGCACCGATACACACACACAGATACACCAACACTGACATACATGCAAATAAACAGACACAGAGTTACACACACTGACAGATACACAGACAAACACACAGATACACATATACACACACTCTAGCCGGGCGAAGTGCCAACCGTTCAGTCCACACCCTGAATGGCACCCCCTTAAGGACCACCCCCTTCTTAGTATGCCACTGCCTATGTGTGTGTGTCTGTCTCTGTCTGTGTGTACCTGTGCATGCTTGTGTGTAACTGTCTGTGCATGCCTGCCTGTGCTTGTGTGTACCTGTTTGTGGATGTATTTAGCTGTCTGTGTCTGTCTATACCTGTGTGTACCTTTGTGTAGCAGTCTGTGCTGGTCTGTGATGGTGGTACCTTAGGAGTCTGTTTGTCTATGCCTGTGTGTATCTTTGCATGCTTGTGTATAGCGGTTTGTGCCTGTAAGTGCCTTTGTATGTGTGCCTGTATCTGTTGGTTCTGGTTGGTGTCCCTATCTGTGTATTCATATCTGTTTGTGTATGTTTCTGTGCGTGCTTGTGAAAGTCTGTGTGTGTCTGCTCACTCGTGTCGATGTGTGTAAATCTGTGTCTGTAAGTAAATGTCAATTGTCCAAGAGACGTGATAATCAATGTAATGTGTGCAGGGATTAGGTGAAGTTTGGAGAGGGGCCAGGGGTGTGGCTTTAGTATGGAGTCACCAAATTATTTTTGGGCTAAAGCCCTGGGTGCTTTTTGACCCAGATAACACCCCTGGGAGGTGGCAAGAAAATTAAATCATGCACAAAGAATAAAACAGAAAATATTAATAATTTCTTGATTATTATGGAACTTTGAAATAACATTGGGAAGAAATTCTGGGAATGTGCAGGGAACAAAAGCTCTGATGACAAAGCCTGGATCTCTAATGCCCTCGTACAGAAGTAAATATGGATTTCAAGTTTAAATCGCACATAGAGGAAGATTCCATGGGCTCAAAAGGTGGAATAGAGAAACTGTGAAGAATTGTAGGAAGGTATTGAGCTGGCACAAACTTTTTAATGGGAGGTATAATTTTTAGAGTGCCTTTCATGAAATATTTAATGGCAGGGTTCACGACGCATTGAACATTAATACTTGTTGAAAAGGCTGACAATAGAACCTTTAATGAGGTGTCTAAACCCTTCTGGAGCATCTCCAGCAGTTTCGGGTCTGGGAGTTTTATGGAGTCTGTATCCTTACCTAGTGATGTTCCCAACTATTTCCCCTTGGGCACCTACCTTTACCCTAACCATTGTTATTTACATATACCTGCACACCATGCCACTTCCTCTCCCCATATTCCTCCCCTGCCCTAGCAACAATGTCTTCTCCTCTTCCCAAGTACCTATATTCATGTAGGAGGAAAGTTACAACTCAGAGTAATTTAACTTCCATGCTCTTTTCGGCTTCCTGGGTCATCCAGACTCCCTGTCTCAATGTGCACAGAATGGGTGCTGTGTAAGTGACACTGAGCTCCCTGAAGAATTGAGGAGCATCAGTTTAGTCAGGGGAGATCATTTCCATTTCCCAGCTGGCCCTTTGGGCACTGCAGAAACCTTCGGCCACTGTGCAGATGGATGGTTAGGGTGTGCCTACTTCCACTGAGCGGTTTAGACAAGAGACTGAGTCTCAAAAAGATGTCTTACAGAAAAACTCAAAAATCACTCTGGCAGCTATTAAGGATTTAAACACTGCTTTAATACACTTATAGGCCCAATACAGCACTTTATACTAAATATGGAAAGTCATAGTTCAACTCTGCAAATTTTAAGGATGTTTAAAACAAAAAAAATAAAAAATAAATTACATGGAAGCAAATGTACACCAAAGCAATATTTGTGGGTCCTTTCTACACATGTCTTACTTGGGAGGGACCCATTAAAAAGTGACTTATTTAAAAAATAATCTTAAAGTCAACTATTAACAAACATAAATTACTACATTGATCGACACGGATAATAACCAGTTCAAGTTAATTTAAGTGGAAAAATAGCCTACTTGCTGAAACAAGTGTAGAAAGTCAGTCATGCAAAAAACAACAACTTGAGATCAATTTCTACAATTAATCACTCAAGCTGGCATTGGAAGTTCTAGAGACTTGAAAAATGGTCTACACATTAAATCAGCATTTCTCAACATTCCCAGTACACGTATCGCTGTATCTGAAAAAAGTACGTTTTTGTCCTCCACAAAACAAACACACACATCATTTGATGCAGGTACACTTTTCCCATAGTAATAATACAAAAGGAAAAATGGGAGAAGTGCAAAACATAAAAATATCTAGATAACAAAAAGAGAAAATACTTATTTCACTATTAATACTTAGGATCTCATTTTATTTGGCATTCCCAATAGATAGTTTTGGTTTTATCTCATGTTTCAGTCTGGCCGACATTTTTATGTACTTTTTCCCCTATTTTTAAGTTTTTATTGACTCAATAAGTTATATATTAGACCCTCTTTTCTTGGACTGGAAATTTGGTTTATGTGTTTTCATTACATGTTAATTTAATATTAGGGTTCACCCCCCACTCATTAATCCCTGGTCGACACACCTTATACTTTATTTAAAAACAAATCTATTGCACATTGTGTAAAAAAAATAATAATATATATATATATAATGACATGCTCTGATGGAATTTCTATGCCATTGATTTTTATTGCCAAATAATATTCTCAATATGAATTCATGCATTGAAGAAGAAAAAAATGAATAAAATAAAATATTTCTAAAAACAAACAAAAGTAACAATAAAATTCTTAGAATACCTTGCACAATTTATGTAAAAATAAGCAAAGAAATATGTAGCATGTGTGCTCAGCTACGTCTTCAAATTACCTCACCCTTACAGGTTTCAATATTCCTGACTTTATTTGGTAAATGTCAGGAATATTGAAGTCCAGTACAATATTGATGTTTGAAATTTTCACTTACTTTTCTGAGGCCAAATTACAAAACAGCATATAGTGCAATATATTAAACTATATATATTTATCTAGAAAATTTTCAGATTGCAAAAGCATGACCGGTGCATAGTCGCCATATTGGCAGGTGGAATCAGATCAAAACCCCCACATACCTAACCCAATAAAACACGGACACTAGGGTATATAGGTCAAAATTGTCCACAGCTTTTATTAAATAGTGATAATAAATTAACATAGAAAGAACAGGTCATTGCACCACACCCTGCCATCACATCCGTATCTTTCAGTTAGGTATAAAAGGCAATGACCCCTAAATAAATAACATATAACAGTATTCCAACATGAACATAACTTAAAGTGTCAACATTGCTATTAACCATGGTAGGGGTATACCCGGATACTACCCCACCAGGTTCTGAGCCACCGACAGGGCTCGAAACCTACCAAACTTACCACAAACCATATTCAACCATTTCCATAAACATCCTAATGGGGAGCCTATTTCCTATCCTTCAGCTGCCTATTCCGCCACAAGCTCAAACCCTAAACCCTTAAGCTGTCTGAGCTCTGCCACCCCAAAGCAACAGTGCTTTCTGCAGCCCTCCCTGCCAAACCAGGTTCAGTAGGTCCCAACCCACTGCGGAGAGGTGAACTCCATCTGAATGATAGTAACCGGGCAACCCAACCTCCAACTCTCCATGCTGCACCACCACTCCCCCCAATTTCCTGACAAAACTAACCATCAGGCTATTCACTTTTCCACGGCAGCGATCAATAGCTACCGGATCCCGCGTGTGCCGCCACTGCCGCCGAGGGACAATCTCCAACCACACCAACATGACCCCGGGAAGCAGGTCCCTCAACCTATTAAGGTCCTGCTTCATCCACTTCACTAGCTACCGCAGTGGTTTTAGGCCCATATCTTTCCCCCCAGCGTGGAGAACAAGCAAGTCAGGCCTACCCCGCCGGCCACCACCCTGAGCACAGCATTACAGATATTCCCCCAACAAAATCACTTGTAACCAAACCAACGAAGCGCCAACTGGTCCTTTGGAAAGCCCAGCTGCTGACCCTGAACTCGAGCTGCAGCCCTCCTTAAGGCCCAGAAAACAAAGGAATGCCTACGATCCAGGCGACTTGACCTATGGAAACAAACAAAACATCAACACCGACACCCAAACAGTACCCCCATGCCCCTGTCTTAATGAAAAAAACCCAAGCGCATATATGAGTCTAACCTGACTGACTCCCACCTCTCAATCCTCTTGACCAATGCTTCCCCCAAACCCAAGAGTGTGGCCTCTGTAGCAGCCCCGATGCGGAAGGAATGAGTCCCAAACTTACCAGCATGTAATCCCAGTCTCGCCAAGCCCAACCGAAAAAACCTTGGTAAATTGAAAGTGAGAAAAGGAAGAGCCATCCGCATGCACCAACAGCGATCTCCCAACCGCCGTCCTCCTTGCCAGGTACCGTGTCACCGCGGTCACCAGGCACAACGTGGAACCCGGCAGAGCCCCCAATGTCACGTCTCGATCCACCCCCCCCCCGACATCCGTCTTGGACTGGGCCAGGTAAAGCACAAGTCGCCCCTTCTGCATGCGCACCCTAGACATCTGAAGACCACCATTGGCCACCTGGTTAGCACTCACCAGTTCCACGATCCGAAACGCACCAATAAAGGCCAAAAGGAACGCCTCACTAAACAGAAACCTTTCAAACTTGTTGAAACAAACCTCGGGCAACACTCAAATTAGAGTGACATGCAGAGTAAAACAAAATGCCGAAACAGCTGTACCACCGGTTTCGACGAGGCTGACAGATTATTGACCGGGTGCACCCCGGACATGTTATCTGAGAAGAAGACCACCTTTCGGTCCCAAAGCCTATCGCCTCAAAGAGCCAGTGCCACCACCAAGCAGAACAGCTACAAGAATGCCAGGTCTCCTCCCATGCCGCTGGTCACTGCTCCATGCACAAGAGCCCACCCAAGTAAGCCCCGAAGCCTACGCTACCCGAAGTGTCAGTGAAGAGTTCAAGCTCTGCAACTGAAACACCTGCTGAAAGAACACCGTACCATTGATCCCGCAAGAACACATCCCACACCCCCAGATCAGCCTGAATTTGCGACGACACCCGAATTAAATGGTGCGGGGACAGCCCACCCACCGTAGCTGCAGACAGGCTCCGGCTGAAAACCCGACCCATCGGAATCACCCTGCAAGCAAAAATGAGTGATTGCAGCTGGAAAAGGGTCACCTTCCATGCCAGCAAGACCTCAGACACGGCGCCCTGCACCCCCACCAGCTTATCCTGAGGAAACCGACACTCACCCAGCTCCGAATCTATCTCCAGGCCCAGGAAACTAAGGCACTCCCTTGGGCCCTCTGTCTTACCCACCGCAAGCGGCACTCCGAACTGTCCCACTACCCATTCGATGGTCAGAAGCAGGTGAAGACAAGCCGAGGGGTTCACCGGCCCCACGCAGAAAAAATCATCCAGGTAGTGCACCACTGATTTACTCCCTGCCTCCATCTGAACCACCCACTCCAGGAAGGAACTGAATTTTAAGAGGTAAGAGCAAGAAATTGAACAGCCCATCGGGAGGCATAAGTCGACAAAATACCCTACATCAAAGAAGCAAGCCAGTAAGTGATGACAATCCGGGAGAACTGGAAGCAAGCGGAACACAGCCTCCACATCAACCTTAGCCATTAAAGCCTGGCCCTCTTAACCAACTCGACCGCATGGTCAAATTATGCATAAGAGACCGAGCAAAGGTCCTTATCGATGTCATCATTCACTGACGCCCCCTTCGGGCTGGAGAGGTGGTGAATGAGTCGAAACTCAGGGTCCTTCAAGAGGAGACACCCGCAAATCAGCCAGAGGAGGCATCATGAAAGGGCCCACCATCCCACCCAACTGCACTTCTTTCTCCAGCTTCTCCTGCACCACCCCCGGAAACTCCACCACCGACCACAGGTTGCTCAACCCCCCGACCCAGCCCTGTGGCAAAAAGAAATAAAGAAACATGAACCAAAACCTGCCCGCAGCAACTCGGCATCCGCCCTATTACCGTAGCGGCTTAGGCACGGCACCATTGCGTCTAACTTCACCGGGGTTAGGCTCCACAGAAGCAGGTGCCCCTCCAGCCGAGGCAGACCCCCTGGCTCCCCCAGACTTAGCCTTCTTAAACCACCGATTGAGTCTGTGGGAGCCCCCACAAGCCGAGCACTCATGCTTAAAACAACAGGCAGCTCCCCACTTGCACTGGCCTTCATTGAAGAGCCAGCATAAGCCCTTTTGGAAGGTGGCCGACAAAGCGGACTTCCCCCTTGCGTCGGCCGTTTGCTGAAAGGGCTGTGCCTTGTGCGCCATCATTAGCTTCATCCAGAGAGGCAGGTCCATATGGTCCCACCTCATATCCGGATTGTCCGCTAGCCGTTTTCGGAACTGTTCGTCATACCTCCAACACGTCAGCCCGCCGTACATGCGGTATGCCTCCCAGATCCCATCCAAGTAGCAGAACAGCGACTAACACAGCCCCAAAAACTTCTCGCCTAGGACGCTGGCCAGTACGAAGAACGTACTCAACCAATTTCCAAAAGACTTCGTTATCTTACGATACCGCTTCCGTTTCTCCTCCTTCTCGTCCTTCTTGTCCTTCTCCTTGAGGTCAATAAAGTCCTCCAAGGGAAGAAGCAAATTTTTTTTGCAGAACTCCCCTTTCCATAACTTCTCCTTTATGTCCTGTTTCCCCCAACGGTCCAGCGAACGACACATACGCGTGCTGCCGTACCTAGTCCAGACCCCCATCTGACAATTCTGCCCTCTTGCTCCTGACCTCCGCTGGCCCTTCCATCGCCCCTGTGTCTCCACCTAAACAGCACCCCGCTGCGCCACCCACACCTGACCCCGTGTTTGCCTTGACCGCGGCCCCAGGTGCCCACACCAGGCCTATGCTAGACCCCTGACTACCCCCAGCCCCCAACGAGTTAAGCAGGGACTGCAACGTGTTCAGTAACGTGTCAGAGTGTAGTGTCACATCAGACTCACCGGTCAAGCCCCTCTGCACTGTTGACTGCCACAGGTCCAGGATGTGCACTATCCGCCAACTGCCCGCCAACCGGGGAGCCTTCCGGTGCCAAGAACACCCAGATGAGGAACGACTCTGAGACCTGAAATGAGAAGTCCTGGGCAGGGTGTACTGGTCCTGATCCACCCTCCTGCCCCACCCCGGGGTGCGCCTGTCTGACTACAAAGCCTCCCGCTGAGAGTCTCCGTACTTCTTCCGCCCCTGGGACTACAACTCCTTCCATCCCCTCCAGATGACCTGCTCCGCTGCCCCCGCCCGGGGCTCCGAGACCGATCCCCTGCCGAGCTACCGGAGGCCGAATGATACTGCCGTACCCTACCAGAAGTGGCCCGGTCCCCCCTCCCCCAGCCATATAAGAACTGCCGCTCCCCGACCCCAAAGAGGACCTACCCCGTGACGACGCCTCCCCTGTCGCCGTGTCCTAGGGGGTGAGACAGACCCCACCAAGCTACCTTCTTCCCATCCAGGCCGCCAACCCCCACCCTGAAGCGAGGTTCACCTGACCCGCCTGCCATGCAGACCCATCCCCCCCGCACCTGTTTCTCATTCCTTATGGACCCCCACCCTGCCTGATGTCGGCCCTTCCACTGAGCCCCACTACCCGCAACCTCCCGGTTCCAGAAAGGGCGGAAAACCCACCCTGCACCACCCCTGACTCGCCAAGGGGGGCGCCAGTCCCTTGCCCCAAGCCCGACATAAGGAGCCCCTCCAAGCAGCCACCACGCCTGCCTCCTGGATCACGGCCCGCTCCGGCCACCTCGTATTCGCCTGGTCCTCCAACACAGGGCCATGCGCTCGGGCTCAGTCACCGTGGGAGCCTCCTTACCCTAGCAGGCCGCCCGACGCCGCCATCACGCTCTGCTGCCGCCACTGCAGATGCCAGCTGGGCTCGAATCCACTCAGCTCCATGGCTCCTAGCCGCTGTCCGGATCCCCTCCAGCATCCTCTCCACCTCGTTCATCCTGCAGAAAGAAAAAGAAGAAACCTACCAAGCCAAATCAATGAACACACAAGGTGCACACAAACTCAGCCAGGTAGGCAAGTTAAAAGTGACTCTTCTAAGATGGCTGCCTATTTATATAGCCAAACCCCCAACCCTCAAACCACCAACCCCTACATGCTTCCTCCTAATGCCCGCCTTCTAGCCCTGTTAAGGCCCCTTTCCACTAAGCTGCGCTTTTGTTACATGGGGCTACAGTACTTTTCAATTCCTTTATTATATCCCACCTGACAGAAACATGGAGGTTATTTTATAAAACACAGGTAGCTTCTATTTTCTTCTCCATCCAATGTAAAACCACTGAGAAAAGACAAGACTCTAAAACATCAAATTTACAATGCTTCTCTCACTTCACTTGGTAGTCTATGTAAACGTTATCTTTAGCAAGAATTGCCTATGAACATTGTGGCACAATAAATGGACTGTGCTTCAAAGTTGAAGAAAAATAGGTACAATAAAGCACATATAAATGAGTCATTGTACTATTGTGCAAATTAAGCAATATTGCCAACAAGGGGGGCTTAGTGGGGAGGTCTGCCTTGGGTGACAGGAGGCAGACAAAAGCAGTTAAAAGGGGAATGGAGGGCAAGAGACACAATGAGGTAAAGAAAGTTAAGATACAAAAGGTGGTAAAGGAAGTGTTAAAGGACCACTGCAGTATTAGGAACACATATGTGTGACAATACCGTTTAGGTCCCCCACCTTCCTCTAAGGACTGCTCTCTCTCTGTGACTGGCCCCACCTCTTTGGCAGAATTCATCAACGTTGATTATCACATTTTCAAGGGTGATTAAGAGACAAGAGATAAGAGAGGATTAGGAAAGACACACAAGGGGGCAAAGAGGAGTACTAAGCAACACACACAAAATATACAGTTTTGGACTGGGGGTCACCAACAAAGAGATCCCAAGTGGCAAGTAATCTAGGTACACCTCTGCTCCATAAATACGTTATTGTGTGGCAACATAGACCCCAGGTCTCTCCCCCACTCATTGTATGTTTCCCACCTTACTCTTATATAGCTTTTCTCTTTCCTTTGCACACCCCTTTCCTTAGTCTCCCATATATTCTGGTTTTATTCACCATCTCTCTTTCACTTTTTCACAATAGGGTTATTTATAAGAGTGCGATTTGAAAGTGAACTATTAAAATTCAGACCACAGAAAGAAAACGTAGAACATGCATAGTATAAATATGAACGGAAGGATAACACCAGGGTACTCCAGATAGCAAAACCACTACAATGAGATGAAGCAATTTGCTGTGCCTTCAGTGTCCCTTTGATACAGATAAAGTGACACATATAAATCACTAATTATTTTAAAGTCTATTATCCCTTTTGTATAAGTAAATCACATAAATGATATCTGTTTATTAATTTGTATGCAAGGTAATCGCATTGTGTGACCCTCTGCATATTCATTTTTTTTGACTATCCCCATGCCCCCTCTGGTATTTTTCACTGTCTCCCCACCTCTAGTAGCATGACCCAGTTGTATGCTGGCCATCCCTTCCTTGCCAGCTCAGAACATAGGTTGTACTAAGAGCTGAGAAGGATGAAGCATGCCATACACACTGAAAGGATGGAACATGCTATACACTGAAAGGATGGAACATGCCTTACACTGGAAGCATGGAACATGCTATACACTGAAAGGATGGGTCATGCTATACACTGTGCTCTCAGCCTGTTTTACACTGTGTCAGGTCATTCCTATCCATGCTGGTTGGGGAAGCCTCTATGACAGTAACACCTCTAACCACAGCACTAGATTTAATCTGGCATGGCTGTATGGTGACACCTCCTTTTGTGTGTTCAAACTGTGCGATCGCCCAGGTCACAAACCCTCTAAGGCCATTACTTGTCACCCTACAGATTTATGTTTCTGATTTTACTCCTTTACAGCTCAGACCTGTTGTTTTTATTTGTTGTACTATAAAACACATTGTTTAATCCCTCTCATTACCTAACCTCACAAATACGGGATTAGAGTAGTGAATTACAAAGATACATCATCTGAGTGCATCACTATGTAACAGCTTCGTGCTGGGCGCAGTGGCTCTTTATACTACTGTTTCCATAGTGACAGGCTGCAATGTATAATGGATCTTTTTTTTTTTTTTTTTTCAGAATAAAAACAATTTAGAGGATGATGCATAGAGACAGATCTATAACTCCTCAGTCTCCATGGGAATGAATTTGCACAAAAGGATGCTTCATTAGCCACAGAAGAAATATTATTGGATTGCTGAACTTTGATCTGAATGATTGATTAGTTTCCCTCTCAATTGTGCAGACAAAGTTTTCCCCTGGCATAGCTGGACGATGTGCAATACATCACAGGTTACAATATTTCTGCATATAGCTTAACCCATTACATAGAAGGTTATATGAAAACACAGCACTGATAAAATGGCATGGCATGATTGAGTAAAACGATATCAGAAACCTTGTGCTGGATTAAGAGCCTATTAAACCTGGTGCTGACAATTATAATGGGCCGTCGGGCCTAGTTACAGAATATTATTGACAGAAAACACTAAAGCATCCAAAACCTCCCAAGCGTCATGTATGTGGTGGAGGTGGACCCTATGTGAATATCTCACTTTCTTTTCTCAACCCATTTCATCTGTCCATTTTCAAGACCTGCAGCTTTCAACTCCTTTCTCTTACTAATCACAAATCCTCTCTCCTCAGGACTCACTTTATTCTTACCGTGACAAGACCAATCTCGCCACATTGCATTGGAGAAGCCTGGTTGCTCGCCTGTTGCCTTTAGACTATGGCCCCATGTTAAAAGACATCTTTTTTACGTGCAGAAAAGATTTATTCGTTCTTTTCTGCATGGTGAACCGCACGAATGACTGGACCACCTGGGAGCTGGAATGTGCCGGCAATTAGGCTCCCTGAAGCTGCGGTTGACCGCAGCTTAATTGACGAATGTTGGGTGGCCGCCATTCGTATCACGGACACGAGGTCGCGGCCATTTTAAACATGCAAATGCACAGCGGTGTTCGACGCTAAATTCATGGAACTGAAATCAGACACAGTTTTGCGCGAACACTGCTGAAGCCGCCGACCTCCCTTCTTGTTCGGTGAAAGTGCACGAACGGCCCTGTGTTCGGTAGTTTTGCTTGAATGTGTTATACCTAGTGATGTACCGAACGGTTCGCTGGCGAATAGTTCCCGGCGAACATAGCGTGTTCGCGTTCGCCACGGCGGGCGAACATATGCGCGGTTCGATCTGCCCCCTATTCGTCATCATTGAGTAAACTTTGACCCTGTACCTCACAGTCAGCAGACACATTCCAGTCAATTAGCAGCACACCCTCCCTTGCAGACCCTCCCACCTACTGGACAGCATCCATTTTAGATTCATTCTCAAGCTGCATGCTTAGTGAGAGGAGGGAAAGTGTAGCTGCTGTAGATTTGATAGGGAAATGTATAGCTAGGTTAGTGTATACAGTGTCCACTACAGTCCTGAAGGACTCATCTGATCTCTGCTGTAAGGACAGCACCCCAAAAAGCCCTTTTTAGGGCTAGAACATCAGTCTGCTTTTTTCTGTAATGTAATTGCAGTTGCCTGCCTGCCTGCCAGCCTGTGTGTCAGGCTCACAGTGGATACTGTGCCCACTTGCCCAGTGCCACCACTCACTCACTGGTGTCACAATAGCTGGCATTTAAAAAAATTTTTTTTTCACTATAATAGATTGAATAGCAGTTAGTTGTCTGCCAGCTTCTGTGTCAGGCTCACAGTGGATACTGTGCCCACTTGCCCAGTGCCACCACTCACTCACTGGTGTCACAATAGCTTGCATTTAAATTTGTTTTTTTTTTCACTATAATAGATTGAATAGCAGTTAGTTGTCTGCCAGCTTCTGTGTCAGGCTCACAGTGGATACTGTGCCCACTTGCCCAGTGCCACCACTCACTCACTGGTGTCACAATAGCTTGCATTTAAAAAAAAATATTTTTTTTCACTATAATAGATTGAATAGCAGTTAGTTGTCTGCCAGCTTCTGTGTCAAGCTCACATTGGATACTGTGACCACTTGCCCAGTGCCACCACTCACTCACTGGTGTCACAATAGCTTGCATTTAAAAAAAAATAATTTCACTGTAATTGATTGAATAGCAGTTAGTTGTCTGCAAGCATCTGTGTGTCAGGCTCGCAGCGTATACTGTGCCCACTTGCCCAGTGCCACCACTCACTCACTAGTGTCAAAATAGCGTGCATTTAAAAACCCCAAAACTTTTTTACTGTTATAGATTGAATAGCAGTTAGTTGTCTCCAAGCGTCTGTGTGTCAGGCCTACAACGTGTACTCTGCCAACCTTTGCCAGTTCAAAGTGTCACTCTTATCTGGTGTCACAATAGCGTGCATTTAAAAACCCAAAAACCTTTTTCACTGTTATAGATTTAATAGCAGTTAGTTGTCTTCAAGTGGGTGTGTCAGGCCTACAACGTGTACTCTGCCAACCTTTGCCAGTTCAAAGTGCCACTCTTATCTGGTGTCACAATAGCGTGCATTTAAAAACCCAAAAACTTTTTTCACTGTTATAGATTGAATAGCAGTTAGTTGTCTTCAAGTGGGTGTGTCAGGCCTACAACGTGTACTCTGCCAACCTTTGCCAGTTCAAAGTGCCACTCTTATCTGGTGTCACAATAGCGTGCATTTAAAAACCCCAAAACTTTTTTCACTGTTATAGATTTAATAGCAGTTAGTTGTCTTCAAGTGGGTGTGTCAGGCCTACAACGTGTACTCTGCCAACCTTTGCCAGTTCAAAGTGCCACTCTTATCTGGTGTCACAATAGCGTGCATTTAAAAACCCAAAAACCTTTTTCACTGTTATAGATTTAATAGCAGTTAGTTGTCTTCAAGTGGGTGTGTCAGGCCTACAACGTGTACTCTGCCAACCTTTGCCAGTTCAAAGTGCCACTCTTATCTGGTGTCACAATAGCGTGCATTTAAAAACACAAAAACTTTTTTCACTGTTATAGATTGAATAGCAGTTAGTTGTCTCCAAGCGTCTGTGTGTCAGGCCTACAACATGTACTCTGCCAACCTTTGCCAGTTCAAAGTGCCACTCTTATCTGGTGTCACAATAGCGTGCATTTAAAAACCCAAAAACTTTTTTCATTGTTATAGATTGAATAGCAGTTAGTTGTCTCCAAGCGTCTGTGTGTCAGGCCTACAACGTGTACTCTGCCAATTCACAGTGCCACTCATATCTGGTGTCACAATAGCTTGCATTTAAAAACAAAAAACTTTTTTCACTGTTATAGATTGAATAGCAGTTAGTTGTCTCAAAGCGGGTGTGTCAGCCCTACAGCGTGTACTCTGCCAACCTTTGCCAGTTCACAGTGCCACTCATATCTGGTGTCACAGTAGCTTGCATTTAAAAACAAAAAACTTTTTTCACTGTTATAGATTGAAAGGCAGTTAGTTGTCTCAAAGCGGGTGTGTCAGCCCTACAGCGTGTACTCTGCCAACCTCTGCCAGTCCACAGTGCCACTCATATCTGGTGTCACAGTAGCTTGCATTTAAAAACAAAAAACTTTTTTCACTGTTATAGACTGAATAGCAGTTAGTTGTCTTCAAGCGGGTGTGTCAGGCCTACAACGTGTACTCTACCAACCTTTGCCAGTGCACATTGCCACTCATATCTGGTGTCACAATAGCGTGCATTTAAAAACCCAAAAACGTTTTTCACTGTTATAGATTGAATAGCAGTTGTCTTCAAGCGGGTGTGTCAGGCCTACAACGTGTACTCTGCCAACCTTTGCCAGTTCAAAGTGCCACTCATATCTGGTGTCACAATAGCGTGCATTTAAAAACCAAAAAACTTTTTTCACTGTTATAGATTGAATAGCAGTTAGTTGTCTCAAAGCGGGTGTGTCAGCCCTACAGCGTGTACTCTGCCAGTTCACGGTGCCACTCATATCTGGTGTCATAATAGCTTGCATTTAAAAACAAAAAACTTTTTTCACTGTTATAGATTGAATAGCAGTTAGTTGTCTCAAAGCGGGTGTGTCAGGCTCACAGTGGATACTGTGCCCAGTGCCACCACTCACTCACTGGTGTCACAATAGCGTGCATTTAAAACCCCAAAACTTTTTTCACTGTTATAGATTGAATAGCAGTTAGTTGTCTCAAAGCGGGTGTGTCAGGCTCACAGTGGATACTGTGCCCAGTGCCACCACTCACTCACTGGTGTCACAATAGCTTGCATTTAAAAACAAAAAACTTTTTTCACTGTTATAGATTGAATAACAGTTAGTTGTCTTCAAGCGGGTGTGTCAGGCCTACAGCGTGTACTCTGCCAGTTCACAGTGTCACTCATATCTGGTGTCACAATAGCGTGCATTTAAAAACAAAAAAAAATTGTTTTCACTGTAATAGATTGAATAGCAGTTAGTTGTCTGCAAGCGTCTGTGTGTCAGGCTCGCAGCGTATACTGTGCCCACTTGCCCAGTGCCACCACTCACTCACTGGTGTCACAATAGCGTGCATTTAAAAACCAAAAAACTGTTACTGTGCCAGGTATGCCTATTATCTTCAGATGGTTTCGTCTAGATCGGTCATCTAGTGCGGTGTAATGAAGTGAGAGAGACTGTTGCATGGTTTGTAAGGATTGTAAGGTGTCCTGCATAGTGATCATACCCTGTTTGAGATCCACAATGTCCTCCTCTACAGCTCTTACTCGGTCAGTGACCTTCTGCATTTCTGCCTTTATTATAGCTACATCAGTTGCCAACAGGTTTTTAATTTCCACCACCAGCTTTTGAAAATCTTGTTTTGGCAACGAGAGCCGACCCGTCTGGACAGCCAGTGTGGTTTGCTCCATGTTCGCAGTTTTGCCCGTGTGGGTGTTTCAGCCTGTGAAGGGCCCAGTCTCTCACCAGATACTCCGGGCGGCGCGAAACCGCTGAGCATTGCAGCCAAGTCAAGGTCTGGGGTGGCGTGGTTGGCCCCAGACCCGCTTTTTTTTCTGTGGTGCTTTGGGAGCGTGGAAAAATGGCATATGTCGTTACCGGGGCTGATCTGTGTGCGTTCCGGCAGTTCCCTGTACAGATTAGTGGGTGAGTTTCCAAAATCAGGTCTTTTGGGGCGAGTTTCAGGAGAGCCGTGGTAGATGGCATCTGCTCTGGTTCAAGTGCAAGCTCCACCACAAAAAATGGGGGTGACCACACATTACACTGTTTCCTTACCACATAATACACTTTATATGCACCCACCTCTTGTGGCATTTGGTTTATTGTCATTTGGCTAAGCTAGAGGTATTAACCTAGTGTTTTTTAGTTTTGTACCTGTGTGTGTGTGTGTGCGCGCACCTGTCTGTGCCATTTTGCACCTGTTTCTGCTTAAGTACGTCTGTGTGTGCCCACATGTGTGTATCTATGTCTGACTGTAAATAACTGTAAGTGTGTAAAGTGGCATATTAAGGGGCAGATGAGGGGTTTGGACTGGGGCCAGGCATGGGGCTTTAGGAGAGGGTTACCAAATTTTTGTTGGCTCAAGCCCTGGGTTCTTTTACCCTAGCTATGCCCCTGGTAAAACATAACATCCATGTTTGTAACTGACAGAAGCTCCTCCAGTACAGCCTTTTCAAAAGGCTTGAAGGCCAGCCTCTTGCCTGCAGACTATGAGCCTGGTCCCAACAGCCCTGGAAATTGGCATATGACGGTAGTAATTGATTAACAACTATGCATTAGACATGTGCAATTCGGTTCAGTCTGAATTGAAATTCGGATGAATTTCGGACATTCGGATGCTTCCGAATGGCCGAATGGCCGAAGTGCCGAATTGCTGAATTTCCGAAGTGCCGAATTTCTGAAGTCAGAACCTAGCTGAAGTGCCAATTTTCCAAAGTGCCGAAATTCGGAAGTCCGAAACGAACCGAATTGCCGAAGTGCCGAATTGCCGAATTTCCAAAGTGCTGAATTTCGGAAGTGCCGAACCGAATTACCGAAGTGCCGAATTTCGGAAGTGCCAAAGTGCTTGGGGACTTCTGAAAAGTGGCAAAATGGTTAGGGGTAGGATTGCGGTTGGAGTAGGGTTTGGCATAGGGGTTGGGGTTGGTTTAGGAGTAGGGTTAGTGTAGGGTTATGGGCAGGGTTAGGGGCAGGGTTGGGTTAGGAGTAGGGTTAGGGTAGGGTTAGGGTAAGGTTAGCGTACCTCTCCCCCTAACCCTAACTTACCCCTACTTCTAACCCTACTCCTAACCCTACTCCTGAACCAACTATAACCCTAACCCTAGCCCTAATACTACTCCTAATCCTAACCCAACCCTACTCCTAATCCTAACCCAACCCTAACCCTACTTCTTACCCTAACCCAACCCTAACCATAACCCTACTCCTAACCCAACCCTACTCCTAACCCAATTCTAACCATAGCCCTAACACTACTCCTAACCCTAACCCTACCCTAACCCTAACCCTAACCCTATTCCTAACCCTATCCTAACCATTCCCTAACCCTACACCTAATCCTAACCCAACCCTAACCCTACTCCTAACCCTAACTCTAACCCAACTCCTAACCCAAACCTAACCCTACTACTAATCCAACTCTAACCCTACTCCTAACCATAACCCTACTCCTAAACCTAACCCTACTCTAACCATAACCCTAACCCTACTCCTAACCCTATCCTAACCCTTCCCTAACCCTACTCCTAACCCTATAGCTACTCCTAACCCAACTCTAACCCTAACCCTAACCCTAATCCTAACCCAACCCTAACCCTACTCCTAACCGTACTCCTAACCCAACACTAACCCTACTCCTAACCCAACTCTAAGCCTAACTCAACCCTAACCTTACCCCTAGCCCAACTCTAACCCTACTCCTAACCCTACCCCATAACCCAACCCTAACCCTACCCCTAACCCAATCCTACCCTTAACCCTACACTTATCCTAAGTGCTGAACTGCTGAAGTCCTGAAGTGCCAAATTCCCAAAGTCCAGAATTTCAGAAGTGGCGAACCAAACCGAATTGCCGAATTGCTGAAGCCCTGAATTGCCAAAGTGCCGAATTTCTGAATGAAGATTTTGGAAGATGAGAAAAGGCTGTTGATGATCAACAGTGTGAAAAGCAGCAGAAGTGTCAAAGAGAATTAGGATAGAATAGAATAGTGACCACGAGATTTTGCAGTGAGTAGATTGTTGGATACTTTGGTCAGCGCCATTTCCACAGAGTGCTGAGCGCAGAAACTAGACTGAAGAGAGTCGAGCAGAGAGTCGGACTTGAGGAAGTCTGTTAATCTCGCATACACAATTCTTTCAAGGATCTTGGAAGCAAAAGGCAGTAGCTAGATAGTAGTTGGAGTTAAGGTCAAGGTTTTTTGTTTTTTTAAACGGGGCTACAGTTGCATGTTTGAAGGGTGATAGAAATATGCCAGAGGAGAGGGAGAGAATGAGCATTTTAGTGAGAGGCAGAGCAAGATAACGAGACAAAGTAGGGACGAGATGTGAGGGAATGGAATCAAGGGAGCAGGTAGTGGGGTGGGAGGAGCGGAGCAGAGCAGAGCGGAATCTCTTCCCCTGTAGCGAGTGCTAATGAACATAGAACAACAGAGATAGTGAGGTTGGGAAAAGTATTGTAAGGGGAAGGAGAGAGATGAGAGATGTCTTCCCTGATTGTAGAGTTCTTGTTAGTGAGGTGAGTTGCAAAGTTTGCAACGGTCAAGTTGGTAGAAGGCGGAGGAGCAACAGGGCAAAGAAGAGAGTTAGAAGTGTGATATAGTCGTTTGGGAGAGTGTGATTATGAGGGTATATTGAAGTAATTTACTTTTTCAGAGGAAAGAGCCATGCTGTAGGAGCACAGCATTAATTTATAGTGGAGATAGTCAAACGCGAAGTGAGACTTTCTCCAGCAGTGTTCAGCAGTTCTGGAGCATTTTTGGAGGTATCAAGTCAGCTTTGTGTGCCAAAGTCAACTTAGTGTGCCAGCTTGGTGTGCCAGACTTGTAGTTTGGGGGCGCTGCGTATAAGTGTAGGAGGTGCCATGATATCCAGTTGATAGGAGAGGGTAAAATTGTAGAAAGAGCTAGGGCAGGTGAGGTTTGAGATAGGTAAAAGGAGATTTTGGAGGTCAGTGGAGAATTTCTCTTGGTCAAGACATTAGAGATTTTTGTGAGATTGATGTGCTGAGGGTGGTGTCAGTTGGAACCTGGGTATGCTGATGTCAAAAGTCAGAGGAAAAGGAATATTGGAGAGATTAGAGGTGGTACAGAGATTGATGAAGGCCAAGATCAAGAGTGTTTCCCGCTGTATGGGTTGCTGAATTAAACCATTGCGTGAGGCCAAGAGAGGGGGGTTACAGAGAGCAGATGAGAAGCATACGTGCAGGTGGGGTTGTTGATTGGGATATTAAAATCCCCAAGTATAAGGTAATAAGTGCTAGTGGAGAAGAAGTTAGAAGAAAAGTACTCAATAAATAGCTTATGGTAACCAGGGGACGGTAGATGATAGTAATTAGCACTATCAGAGGGGGACAGCCAGGTCTCAGTGAGTGCTAGTAGTGTGAGTGAGTTTGAGATGAAAAGGTTGTGTATGGCTGTTGATTTCAGATTGCTGCAGACCGAGCGGGGGTTCCAGAGTGCACACTGTTGGTAAATGAGGGAAAGGGCAGGGTATTGTGATGAGGTTTGTGTGGTTTCTGGTTGTCTTAGTGTGTAGAAGAGGTGAATGGCCCTGGGTTGGGAGAGACATTGCCAGCTGCTAGAAGCAGGGTGAGAGAAAGTGACAAGAGGTGTGAGTGGATTTTGTATGAATTGGATCTAGGATAAGATTGATTTTGGGTAGGAGAGCGAAGGTAGAAAAATGAGTGCAGGGCAGGAGATGAGAGAAGAGGGGGACTGTAGAAGAGAAGTGGAAAGGTAAAGGTTGTTGGGGGATGAAGGAAGTGGGTGTAAGGATTTTGTAACGATTTTGATACTGAGGGAGAAGGTGGAAATGAAGAGGAGGAGAAGACAGAGCATTGCTATACTCGCAAATTGGAAAGAATTGGAATATAAAAACGGGAGTAGGTAGAGTAAAGATTAAGAAAGTGCAGGTGTGTACTGATAAGAGGCAGTGTGTACACCTGCTATTTCTGCTAATCTAAAATTTGAGTGTGACAGACCTTCTATAAATGCAATAATGAGCTTGGGGTGGGGTGGGGTGGGTATATGACTATCATGCAGCAGTACTGGGTCTGGTAAGTTTGGAAATCAGGCTGTGGAATAAAGATATGTGAGGGTCAGATAGGCCTGCAATAAAGCTGATGGAGGGGGGTATGCATCTAAGCACAGAGATGAGGGATGGTTATTCAAACAAAAACCAACATTTGAGTTGATATCAATAAAAGAAGGTAGGGGTCAGAGGGCAGAAATCAGAGGGGAAATAGAGGTATGCATATATGTGAATAAAACAATTACATACAAGGCTAGTAAAACTACACTTTAGCATAACATACAAGACAAGACATAAAAGGCAATAAAATATGCAATGCACCCAGGATATATAAAATAAAGTAAATGTACAGTGTGGTTAAATTATAATGTGCAGGATAGAGTCTTAGTGTGGTCCTCCAGAAGGCTACATTTATTCCTTCCCATTGCTGGGCATAACCCACAAAGACAATAATTATCAGCCAAAAATTAAACAGAAAGGAAAATCTGGAAAAAGGCAATGTGATCACCACTTGCCTTTTTCCACATTGTATTTTCTGTTTAATATACCCCTATTACTTATGTAGGGAGTGCTTAGTTTATTAATTAATTGACAACTCTTTGAATGTAGTGAAATAGACTGTTACTGCCATAGGCATCAATCCCAATAAAATTGTATTAGTTATTTGCTTCATTCTTACCCTTATACAGATCGAACTATATCAGTATAAGATAATAGCTATGAAAACGTTGTTGGGATTGATCCCTATGGCACTGTCATAATTAATAGACTAAGCACTCAATATATAAGGGGTATATTATCTAAGTATTGATCCAGTTCCCTTCTTCCTCATTTTCCTTTTTGTTTAGTTTTTGGTTGATTAGAAGCAGTATCAGTATGTACAGTTGTGTGTGTGGACAGTGTGGGCCGCAGTATTGTTATGAAAAAATGCAACTATTACAAGTTTTCGAATCAAAGTTGTATTCTTAAACTGTGTACTTTGTCTTTACGAGATATTGCAAACTGACAAGGTGTTAGAAATGGAACATATTGTTTTTCATACATGCTTCTTTAAACAATAACCTCGTACCTACTTTCAGTGCATAATATGTTTACATCAATTTGTCTTAGCTTAATACAAAAACTAGTAATGCATAACATCTTCAAGGCTATGCTACGTCATCCTGACTTACGCTATTTATTCCTAGATTAAAGGACCACTATAGTGCCAGGAAAACATACTTGTTTTCCTGGCACTATAGTGCCCTGAGGTTGCCCCCACCCTCAGGGTCCCACTCCTGCCCGGCTCTGGAAGGGGGAAAGGGGTAAAAACTTACCTTTTTCCAGCGCTGGGCCGGGAGCTCTCTGCCTCCTCTCCTCCTCCGATCCGCCCCGTTGGCTGAATGCGCACGCGCGGCAAGAGCTGTGCGCGCATTCAGCCGGTCGCATAGGAAAGCATTCAGAATGCTTTCCTATAGACGCTTGCATGCTCTCACTGTGATTTTCACAGTGAGAATCACGCAAGCGCCTCTAGTGGCTGTCAATGAGACAGCCACTAGAGGAATTGGGGGAAGGCTTAACCCACTGATAAACACAGCAGTTTCTCTGAAACTGCTATGTTTATAAAACAATGGGTTAACCCTAGAAGGACCTGGCACCCAGACCACTTCATTAAGCTGAAGTGGTCTGGGTGCCTAGAGTGGTCCTTTAATGGAAAAACCCCAAGTCAAGGAATTTCCCATTAAGTGTGCACCCTTACGTTTTAGTTATGGCTTTGTATCTTTGCCAAGTTAAGGGAGGTCCTAAAATGAATAAAAGTAAAATATATTTTACTTTTTCATATATGAACTGTGGTAACCCTAAAATGAATAAAGTAAAAGAGGTTTTACTTTTTCATATATGAACTGCGATAACCCTAAAATAAAAAACATCTAAGGCACAAATATGTACCTTTTTTATGTTAGGACACAGAGGAGAGATTTGGAGAGGCTGACATGTTGACATATTCAGGAGGGTTTGTTATTCTATTTTAATGATATTGCAAGCATATTCTTTAATCGTATAAACTCTGCTATAAATTATTGTAATGGATTTTATATGTCTATATTTATATTTTTATTTATTAAACTATCTAAAAAGATAAACTTTATTGCTTCCAAGACAATCCTTATTTTATCTTTTCATCTTGTTATCATTTGTTATATTAGACTGTACATATTACACTATTTGAATATATTAACAATAGGTGTGGAATATGTGGCGCTGAGTAATTAATGTGAATAGTGTATTTTAGCTGCTGTTTACACTCTGTGGGTACTCCTAAAAGCCCACCATACAAAGATAAACACCAAAAAAACAAAAAAGATTTCAGACCTAATAGGTGTTACCACCCTTTAGGTCTTCTATCTTTAAGAGTGCAGCGCTGTATAGTGTGTAAAAACATAGTGAATTACCTGTGGTTCAAAGGCAATTATCCTTTATATTCTCCAATGTAATATACATACAAAAGAAAACAGAAATATATACAGATAATTGTGCAGTATATCTATTACTTTAGTGAAGTGTTTAGTGGGTAACATATATATCTCCACTCACATTTTTTAGAGCCTTTTCAAGTGAATAAGGCTCTAAACTTTCGTGCGTCTGTGTCTTTAAGGGTAGATCACACGACCCCTCTCTCCAGGTTCTGTGTGTATTTTCCTCTCCCCAGCGTATATAAAAGACACAGGATTATCCAACTAAGTGTAGCATCCTTTTGTAATATTTTCATATAAATAAAAATTAAAGTGCTCACCTTATTTAGAGCCTTTTGGTAACTGGCTCTAAGTGTATAGGCCTAGTGTCAATTTGTGGGGTGACACTGCCCCTTCCCTGGAATCACTGGTACTGGATACAGTGGATAGTATAAAATAAGGGAATTTATTACAATGTATATAAAAACAGTATAAAAATATTTCTAGAAAATAAAAAATTGGATAAGAACAAAATATTTCAAGTATTGGTGGTTCAGAAAAAATAATGAGTCCACTTTAAAAGCCAAAACGCGTTTCGCCGGTAAAAACGGCTTCCTCAGTCAGCTTGTGAGTGTCCTCTTGATGTTCTGTAATTTAAGCGTCCAAAATCCCGCCTAAAATGTCTTCTTCCAATCAAAAGAGTCATGTGACGCGGCTAAAATGCCGTCGCGTCACTTCCGGTTTTTCGGCACTACAGGTTCCAGAGTGCTTTGCGCCTAGCGCGTCACTTCCGGTTTTCGTCCGATTCTTTATGGGAAATATAGTCCGTTCTGGGAGTTTTATTCAGTTCATATTAGAGCCCTCTTGGGCTCATATACAGTTTACAATGTAAATAAGGGGGGAAAAAAAGGGGAAGAGACATTGTAGTAAAATGTTATTGTATATGCCATATCTGTAAAAAATGTGTCTTTATAACATCCTACTTATATACTTCCATTTCTCCATATGTGTTCTAATTTTTAAAGAGCAATGACTTTAATTATATACAATTTGATCTCTTATCATATGTAATAGTGTCTCTTACATAAAAAACATGCAAATATAAACACAGTGGAAAAAGTGGCTTTTGTTTCAAAGTGTGCATTCTTTGTGCGAACATATTCCACCTTTTGTTCATTTTTAAAATACCAACTATTTTTTGTTCTAATCATTCTAAATGTATAAAATTAGTATAAAAGTAATTATTCTTTATTTGAAGCAGTGGGGATTCTTAAATGAAATGATGCTGAACAAAATGGGCCCAATGAGAAACGATGATGTTAATTGGTATATTTTATATATATATATATGTAATCTAGTTCATAAAAAATGGCATAATTCAAAGTCTGCATTTAGACCTGTAGGGGCCAAAGTGTTAAGATCAAAAATCCATTTTGTTTCAATTTTTCCTAATTTTCTAATTTCATCTTCCCCTCGCCAGTTAAGTGTGACTTTCTGGATAGCCATAAATTCTAGAAATTGAGAATCTTTATTATGTATTAGGCTAAAGTGTTCTGAGACACTATGTTTATCATATCCTTTTTTAATGTTTCTAATGTGTTCATTTATTCGTGTTTGTAGGGGACGTTTTGTTCTACCAACATAGAATAAATTGCATGAACACTTTAAAATATATATAACCCTCTTAGAAAAACATGTGATCATTTGGCGTATCTTGTATTTTTTCTCTCCTTTAGGGTCATAAAATTCTGTGATGTGTCTTTTTGTGCTTTTTGTGCTTCTACAGGCTAGACACTGTCCACAGCCAAAAAAACCTTCTTTTTGAAAAAAGGGGGTAGATGTGTTTTCTTTGATATGATTATGTGTCAATTTTTGTTTTAAGTTAGGAGCTCCTCTATATACTAATTTTGGTCTCTCTGGTAGTATAGAGTATAACATAGGATCGTTCCTTAGCATGGGCCAGTGTTTGTTTATTATTTGTTTGATTTTGTGACTTTCTTGGTTGAAGTTACAAATAAATGGCAAATTTATATTTATATTTTTGCTTTTTGGTTTGTATTTTAGCAATGAGGTTCTTTCCATGGTTTTAACTTCTTCTATAGTGTTTGTGAGGGAGATTTCTTCGTATCCCTTTTCCATGAAATCTTGTTTAATTTTAATAGCCTGTATCTCAAAAGTGCTTTGATCAGTGCAGTTTCTACAAACTCTCATTAGTTGTGCTTTAGGTATATTTTTTTTCTTTTCGATAAAATAAAAAATTATTGTACAAACATAGACACAATGTTTGATACTCCCACCTTAATTCAAAATACTCAAAATCAAACAAATAGTTATAACATTAAAGATTATCAATACAAACTAACAAAAGCTATGAACCAGGAAGTTCGTATTATCTGGGAAGTAGCCACTTTAGAAAAATATTTAAAAGAAAAAATCACTCCTAGGGGATTGAGATATAATAAATATCCCACTTTTGATAAAGGAGAGGAGGAGTTCATAGAAGAATGGCAAGAGATGCTAGAAAATTTCTCTTTTACTACCATGAGAATGATAATAAAAAGAAGAAAAATTACACTATCAAAACTAGATAAAGATATAAATGAGACACAAAATTTACTAATAAATCACACATCTCCCGAGGAATATGAAACAATTACAAAAAACATCCAAAAACAAATAGAAAAAACAGAAACAGAAACCATCCAAATTAAAAAAAAGAAATACAAAAGGGACAAATACAATTATGATAACAATCAAGTCACCACATATGCCACAAAAAAGCGACACATAGATACACCAATATATGCAAATTCTAGGCAACAATACAACAGCGGGCATTCACAGTATCAACCAACTAAAAACTATTCAGATGTCGCCAGACAGGGAAACCAACACAACAGAAACAGGATAAACTCATGGCAAAGACAAGAAACATCACCATATGAGAGACACCACTTTAGAGCAAGATCACCTCACGTACGGTTCCCCACACAACAAACACAACCTATAAGGATTACACAAACACAAGATCAGGAGAGAAATGATATAATAAGAAAAGGTAGGGAGAGATCACCAATCCTCACTAGAAATAGAAAAGAAATTTATAGGAACCACATCACCACTTCAAATAGGTTTGACACTTTAAAAGATAGACAAGACAAGGATGATTTTTTTCAGGAGGGACGCCAAAAAGGCAAATACAAAGGAGCACAATCCCCTCAGGACATCTCCTCACCTCCGCATACCCCCCCCAAAAGACAAAGGAATTTAAGAGGAGAGGAACTCGGGGAGGCAAGACACTTAGGAAGGTAAATAAAGTAATCACCCAGACCAAATCTATTATTTTTAACTTAACAGGAGACCCTATACCAAAAGCACAACAAAAAATCCTCAACAAAGGACTAAAATTTGTACCCACACAACCACTAAATAAGTTTGACATATTCATAGACCTTAATAGATATAAAAGACAATTATGCCTAAAAAAGTGTTTTATGAGAACAGAGAAATTAATTAATCCAACTAACAACTCTAAATATATACACACGGACTTGAAAGCAAAATCCACTTTTTTCCCGAATAATTTCATATGTAAAGAAATGACCACCTTTGAAAAATTAGTAATGCAGGACATTAATAAAATAAAACCTAGGAATAAAAAACATATGAACTTAAGTAAAGAAGAATGGCTAGCCCTGAAAACACTACAGAAAGATAAAAAGAAGGTTATAAAACCAGCGGATAAAGGTGGAGGGATTGTTATTATGAAGACGGAAGATTACCTTAAAGAGGGACTCAGATTAGTAGAAGACACAGTAACATATCAAAAATTAAATGGAGACCCAACAATCAGTATTAAAAATAAATTCGATAACTTATTAAGCAAAGGAAAGGAAATAGAAATATTAAATGAAAAGGAATATAAATATATCAACATTGTTAAACCAAAAATCCCAGTCTTCTACCACCTTCCCAAAATCCATAAACATTTAACCAACCCTCCAGGTAGACCGATAGTCTCAGGGATAGATTCTGTATCCAGCAGGCTATCGGAATACCTAGACAAATGTCTACAACCTCTGGTTCAAAAAACTCCAAATTATCTTAAGGACACACTAAACATCATACAAACATTACAGCATATTCAATGGGAACCCAACTACATCCTGGTAACGGCAGATGTCAGTTCCCTTTACACCATCATTTCACACACGAAAGGGCTAGAAGCAGTGGAATTTTTTCTCAAAAAGGATAACGTCTATCCAGAAGAACAAATAAATTTTATTATGGAAGGAATAGACCTTATCCTTCATAATAATTATTTCTGGTTCAATAATGAATTTTTTCTACAGAAAGTTGGCACTGCAATGGGGACAAGGTTCGCTCCAAGCTACGCGAATCTATTTATGGCTTACTGGGAATCACAATTTATAGACAATAATCTGGAATGGGGAGCGAGCCTTGTCTCCTATAAACGGTACATAGATGATATCTTTTTAATCTGGAATGGTTCAGTGGATCTTTTAAAAACATTTTTAACTTTTTTAAATACAAACGACTGGGGAGTGACATTAACCACAGAATACAGCAAAGAAAGTGTTAATTTTTTAGATTTAACTATTTTTATAGAAGATAACAGTATTAAAACTAAAACTTTTTTTAAACCGGTAGATGTAAACAATTATATCTACCTAAACAGCTGCCATTTTTCCCCCTGGTTAAAAAATATACCTAAAGCACAACTAATGAGAGTTCGTAGAAACTGCACTGATCAAAGCACTTTTGTGATACAGGCTATTAAAATTAAGCAAGATTTCATGTAAAAGGGATACGAAGAAATCTCCCTCACAAACACTATAGAAGAAGTTAAAACCATGGAAAGAACCTCATTGCTAAAATACAAACCAAAAAGCAAAAATATAAATATAAATTTGCCATTTATTTGTAACTTCAACCAAGAAAGTCACAAAATCAAACAAATAATAAACAAACACTGGCCCATGCTAAGGAACGATCCTATGTTATACTCTATACTACCAGAGAGACCAAAATTAGTATATAGAGGAGCTCCTAACTTAAAACAAAAATTGACACATAATCATATCAAAGAAAACACATCTACCCCCTTTTTTCAAAAAGAAGGTTTTTTTGGCTGTGGACAGTGTCTAGCCTGTAGAAGCACAAAAAGCACAAAAAGACACATCACAGAATTTTATGACCCTAAAGGAGAGAAAAAATACAAGATACGCCAAATGATCACATGTTTTTCTAAGAGGGTTATATATATTTTAAAGTGTTCATGCAATTTATTCTATGTTGGTAGAACAAAACGTCCCCTACAAACACGAATAAATGAACACATTAGAAACATTAAAAAAGGATATGATAAACATAGTGTCTCAGAACACTTTAGCCTAATACATAATAAAGATCCTCAATTTCTAGAATTTATGGCTATCCAGAAAGTCACACTTAACTGGCGAGGGGAAGATGAAATTAGAAAATTAGGAAAAATTGAAACAAAATGGATTTTTGATCTTAACACTTTGGCCCCTACAGGTCTAAATGCAGACTTTGAATTATGCCATTTTTTATGAACTAGATTACATATATATATATATAAAATATACCAATTAACATCATCGTTTCTCATTGGGCCCATTTTGTTCAGCATCATTTCATTTAAGAATCCCCACTGCTTCAAATAAAGAATAATTACTTTTATACTAATTTTATACATTTAGAATGATTAGAACAAAAAATAGTTGGTATTTTAAAAATGAACAAAAGGTGGAATATGTTCGCACAAAGAATGCACACTTTGAAACAAAAGCCACTTTTTCCACTGTGTTTATATTTGCATGTTTTTTATGTAAGAGACACTATTACATATGATAAGAGATCAAATTGTATATAATTAAAGTCATTGCTCTTTAAAAATTAGAACACATATGGAGAAATGGAAGTATATAAGTAGGATGTTATAAAGACACATTTTTTACAGATATGGCATATACAATAACATTTTACTACAATGTCTCTTCCCCTTTTTTTCCCCTTATTTACATTGTAAACTGTATATGAGCCCAAGAGGGCTCTAATATGAACTGAATAAAACTCCCAGAACGGACTATATTTCCCATAAAGAATCGGACGAAAACCGGAAGTGACGCGCTAGGCGCAAAGCACTCTGGAACCTGTAGTGCCGAAAAACCGGAAGTGACGCGACGGCTTTTTAGCCGCGTCACATGACTCTTTTGATTGGAAGAAGACATTTTAGGCGGGATTTTGGACGCTTAAATTACAGAACATCAAGAGGACACTCACAAGCTGACTGAGGAAGCCGTTTTTACTGGCGAAACGCGTTTTGGCTTTTAAAGTGGACTCATTATTTTTTCTGAACCACCAATACTTGAAATATTTTGTTCTTATCCAATTTTTTATTTTCTAGAAATATTTTTATACTGTTTTTATATACATTGTAATAAATTCCCTTATTTTATACTATCCACTGTATCCAGTACCAGTGATTCCAGGGAAGGGGCAGTGTCACCCCACAAATTGACACTAGGCCTATACACTTAGAGCCAGTTACCAAAAGGCTCTAAATAAGGTGAGCACTTTAATTTTTATTTATATGAAAATATTACAAAAGGATGCTACACTTAGTTGGATAATCCTGTGTCTTTTATATACGCTGGGGAGAGGAAAATACACACAGAACCTGGAGAGAGGGGTCGTGTGATCTACCCTTAAAGACACAGACGCACGAAAGTTTAGAGCCTTATTCACTTGAAAAGGCTCTAAAAAATGTGAGTGGAGATATATATGTTACCCACTAAACACTTCACTAAAGTAATAGATATACTGCACAATTATCTGTATATATTTCTGTTTTCTTTTGTATGTATATTACATTGGAGAATATAAAGGATAATTGCCTTTGAACCACAGGTAATTCACTGTGTTTTTACACACTATACAGCGCTGCACTCTTAAAGATAGAAGACCTAAAGGGTGGTAACACCTATTAGGTCTGAAATCTTTTTTGTTTTTTTGATATTACACTATTTGGTTCTTTATTTGCTTTATCTTTTCATATGAGTGAATCTGCCGGGCAAGGACAGTGAGGACATTGTTCCTGACCAAGCACTTTATAGACTATCTGATCTGAGTAAGATCATTCCAGTTAAGACTATTTTTTTTGGATTACCCTCATATCTTGATTATTGAATGTTATTATTTCTTTTTGGCGCACCCTTTATCTCTCTTTTTTTTTATTCTTGTTGTACTGTAAGGGTTTCTGAGGGATTCTCTTATAGGGTTGCTGCCCCACTTGTTACTGAGCGCTTACTCTTTCCTCTTGTTTTAATCCTTATGTTATATTGTAAATTGTATTCTCAATTATTTATATATTTAAAATAGAGGATAACTATATAATATTATAGCTAAGAGGGGGGAGGGGTGTGTGTTTGTGTGTGTGTGTGTGTGTTAAAGTGCTGTCAGCAATATCAGAAAGTGTGTGCATTCATGTAATTTCTGAGTTGGCCAATCTGACTTCTGTTAAGGTTTGGAAAAAATGTATTTCTTGGAAAAAATACTTATTAATTCTATAAGACATCACAGTATGCAAATCACGAGGATTGACATTGAGTAAAAAAAATACATTTGAAAAGAGGAAAATGCTGTAAATCACAAAAACAAACAAATAAAAAAACACTTACAATTTTATTCTGCTGTATAGAGGGATTTGACTGCTGTTCTGTGTGCTCACTCAATGGACCCAGCAGTAAGCTGTCTGTGCCACATGCCTGTCTGCATCATAGACAATGTATACAAATGAACATAGTTTATTCATTAAACACCAGATTGTAATGGAAAAAGCTATTCGGATTGAGAAAAATGTAAATATGGAGTGGAACACATAGTGTAGTGGAGCCATGTATGCAGTCGCAAAAGATTTCGGCTTTTCAATGCTTCTCATTGAGCTGCAGTACCACTCATTGAGAATGTTGGAGGTGTGCTCTGTCGAGTTAACGGAAGCAGAAGAAAACTTCCTGGCTATGTATTGGCCAGACAGCCTCAAATACCAGCTTTTCCAGTAAAATATTGGCCAGGTGGCAACTCTAGCCTCAATCTTTGCCAGTCCTCTCCCTCCAGGAGATTGCTGTATTTAGACCGAGGGGACGTGGCCATGAACAGATCAGGCTCCCTAAGACTGAATATAGCAAACCCTGAATTCCATTCAGCAAACACTGGCCGGAGGCTGGTTTTATCACATACTTTCCAACATTTCAAATGGACAAAGAGGGGCACTTTAATTTTAGTTGTGTGACCAGGGGCGGGGCAGTTCTGAGAAATTTTGGGTGATTTACTTAACAATTTCTGCAACTAAAATGTAATATAGAACAAGAATATTATATATATTATTTATTCAAATTGGTTTCTAAACAGAACTATCAACAATGGTAATGCTAGAAGCTCTAAGTGTTATGAGTAGGGGAATCAAACTGTGAAAATTCCTCCTCACCACTCAAATCTCTAATAAACTATAAAAAACCTTGTGGTTTAAAAAAGATGTATTTATGCAGCTTCACACCTTTGTGCTGGACTCTCTCACCAGCAACATCAAAATCACCAGTGAAAAATATATACACATACAACAGTGGAGCGCCAACTCGGAATTCTCCTCGGATATCAGGTTCACATAAAAAAGAATAACAAATACACACAATAGTGAAGCAGCGTAGGGATGGCTAAATGACCTATATCTATTTGCATAGGGATTAATAACCCTTTTCATAAAGCAAATAAAAATTAATTTCTTGTTTATATTAAAGATGGCAGGGTATGAAATACCTGATGTAGCAAAGGTTTTATTAAATATATTGCATTATAAAGTTGTCAAATGTATACACGATACAAATACAATCAGTGTATATCACATATAGAGTAATGTCATTGCAGTAAAAATCAGCCCCTTACTAGATGCCAGAAAATGAGTATATGCAGCTAAATGCTGCTACTCACACACGTTTTGTGTTCACTCTGGAACCGGTTTAAGTCCCTGAGTGATGTGCAGATGCAGGCTCCGGCAAAGTGGCCGTCTGGCCGATCAGATGAGTGTAAATTACCACAGCTACTCCAATGATAAAATTTGCGAGTCTCGGACCTGCACTCGTCCACCTTATGAAGTCACCAAGTGGTTTCTAAACACAATATTGTAGTTTAAAGGCACATAACCGTGAATAGTATTGCTGTGAAGCTCTGTTATACACTCAGACACACCAACTATATTGAGCTCCTAGTAAAGAGATAGAAAAGAGGGTCAGAAAGATTTGGGCCTAAAATAGGGACTGCATATGGGACTGCATTATGGTAACTATGCTACCATAATGCAGCCACCTTAAGGTGCACTGGCCAGGAGGGCACATTTTCAATCTAAGGGCAGGATGGGGTTGCACAGAACTCCCCCCACCTACCAGTTATTGTCTGTAGGATGGTCTCATGGACTTTCTGTGAGTGGAGGTGGTGGGGAATGAGCAGTGGGCAACTTTATCATAGCCCGTCAGAACACAATCACTTCATTATAGCACTCTCTCCCCCAGTACTCGATCCCTTCATCATAGTTTACTGATACAAACTAAAGAATAAAGGCAAAGATTGTGATCTCTACGGGAAGTTAAACTCCCATGTTGCTCACATTAAAGGACCACTCTAGGCACCCAGACCACTTCAGCTTAATGAAGTGGTCTGGGTGCCAGGTCCTTCTAGGGCTAACCCATTTTTTTATAAACATAGCAGTTTCAGAGAAACTGCTATGTTTATCAATGGGTTAAGCCTTCCCCTAATCCTCTAGTGGCTGTCTCATTGACAGCCACTAGAGGCACTTGCGTGCTTCTCACTGTGATTTTCACAGTGAGAGCACGCAAGTGTCCATAGGAAAGCATTGTAAATGCTTTCCTATGTGACCGGCTGAATGCGCGCGCAGCTCTTGCCGCGCGTGCGCATTCAGCACAGGTGGAGGAACGGAGGAGGATCAGAGGCAGAGAGCTCCCCGCCCAGTGCTGGAAAAAGGTAAGTTTTAACCCCTTTCCCCTTTCCAGAGCTGGGCGGGAGGGGGTCCCTGAGGGTGGGGGCACCCTCAGGGCACTATAGTGCCAGGAAAACGAGTATGTTTTCCTGGCACTATAGTGGTCCTTTAAACAAATATAAATGGCTGTGATGGTTTGCCTTTATTTCCCTACCCCAGGTGCTGTCTGGGTTCATTGGATATAGTGGGACCCATGGCTCTGCTCAGAATAAAGAAAAAGAGAGAGTGAGAGAGAGAGAAAACGACTTTGAAGGAAGAGAATGAAGTTCGTGAACAACTTTACTCTGTATGTAGCTTTTTTTTTACTTTTGCTATCTGCTTAACTCTCTGCACACAATCTGAAAGGGTATTACAAAGTATACTTTTAGATCCATCTAAATAATTTATATAGATTGTAAAGACTCCTTTTAAATGCTTATCAGAGTCCTCTTTTATATTAATAAAACATAATCTCCACTTCAGGAACTGTGTTCATTAGAAGTTAAATCATAATATGTGATGCCATGCTGTGATGTCATAAACATAACTGCTCCTGTAACTACTTAAATATTTTATTCCTTCCCAGTTATAACTGAGGCTCTGACAGAGCTTCACCTTTATTTATGGTTCTCGTACCACTTCAATGGCATAGACACCTATGCCTCACTTGGATGTGTGTGAAGACTTGGAGCTTGACTACCCACTGTCAGAATATTTATATCGGCAGGCATTTTGTGCTAAGATAGAAATTAAAAGGGTCTACTGCTAGCCACACTTAAAACAGCGCGGACTCCATTTTGGATCTTCAGGTAAAAAGGACACATAATTTCTTACTATCTGTAACTAGCCAAACAAGGCTGAGCTTAGGAATGCGTTATATAAACAAAGGAATGAAGTCTCAGAAAGGATGGGGGTGGAATACAACCCATAGAGACAAATGTATACATAATTATTATATATACATCTAAACACTATACACTTACTTACTATTATATTAATTACATATAACCAGTATTATGTTAATAATATAGACCATTCATAGAGAAATATTCATGAAGAAATATCATATTATTTAATAAATATTAGTGGAATAGAAAACTAATGTCTTACAGCTTCACTAGAAAGCCAGACACTAGTGATAAATAACACATAGCAATCATCTGATGAGAAAATCTACATAACTGGTAATTATTCTGGTTTTATTTAATTAATTTAAATTAATTAAAGTTTTACTAATAGCAGGAATATATGCCTGGATAAATTGGCTAGATTTTATAATTAGAAATCTTAGCTAAATAAAGAATTTATGGTTATAAAATTCCATTACTGCAGGTGGAATAAACAATAATTATATATTAATGGTAATATTTACCAACAGGTTAGCATTCCACATTTATCCATTTGTATTGATTTGCTCTGAAATAAGATAGAAAATCTTATGTAGGGAAATTAAAATTCGGCTAACGTAAAATCTAGCAGATTAATTTTTTATTGGATGGTTCCATGGAATGGTTAATGGTTGATGATCAGCTATGAACATTGCTTTAATTAAAATTTGCAATAGAATAGGATATGATATGCCTAGGAGGATCTAGCCAGCATTGAAAGGGTTACTCAGTTGATCTAACTGTTAGCCGAGATTTTATGGCTTTTCACTGTGCTGTGCATTCTAATGAATTCTGTGTCCTGTGAAGTTAGTTTTTTTTTTCTAAGTGAAGTACCCTCATAAATCTTGCTAAATTCTTGACAGTTGGTGCTGTAGCCGTAGTACTGTGTTTAGCCATTGCCATTGTATACGATGTTGTACCTAAATATTCACTGATTATTATCACGTATGTTACAGATTATTATTTTATTATTATTGTCACAATAAATTACATTTTTATTAAAAATTTGTGATTTATTGTACGGAGTAAAATCCTCATAATGATCGTTCTCTAGGATCTAATAGAATTAAAAAATAGTGGGTAATTCTCGAGATATCAATTTTGATATAATAACATTATTAAATTAAATTTTGATAATTTTTATGAAAATATTATTTTTAATATTTTCGCCCCATAAATATCCCCACACCTCAATCTAACCTCAATGGAGGTTCTGTTACATTTTGTGCAGCTACTCGTATACCCATTCAAAAACTGGTATTGCCTAGTATACAGCTTTTTTTTTTAAAAATTGGGGTATCAATATCATGTATTAATCTCTCTTTAATATGTTTTCATAATCTGTCTATCTATATATCTTCCTGTCTATGTCTGTTTGTGTCTATGTCTCTCTGTCTATCTCTCTGTCAAGTTAACATTAGAAAAAGTCCAGCACACTCTCAATCTCAGTAAAAATATACTTTATTGATGGTATCCCACATCTTGGCTTTTTTTCTGGACAAATTTGTATTAATATACACAATTCCAAGATAGAGTTTGTTCTCAATTTCCCTATGAGAGACTGTAACATTATATTAATAATGTTAAATATTCTTAATAAATGTTACATTCATCCATATGTATTTCTCATGTTGATTCTTTTTAAAATTAGTAAATCGGTTGGTTTAATGAAAAGGGGGGAAATTACTTCTCATAGAAATAGAGAGCAGCCATCTTGAATATTTGGTATGGTGCTTAATTAAAATGGGAGAGTGTATGTGGTTATATATTGATGAGGTACAAATACAAGGAAGTTTACACTTTAATAGTCTCAGTGAATTAATTATCATTGCTCTATCATGATTTATTTAATATTAGAAAATTACTGATAAACAAGTTGGGTATATGAAGTCCCCAGCAGATTTAATTTAGTTAGATTGTAATTAACAGTTAATACATTTTATAGAAAACAGACAATATTGGTTAAAGGGTATACAGCTAAGGGGAAGTGTATAACAGATGTGATGATGGGGGAACAGGTGAAGAGCAAGGGGAAAACAAACCAAAACTATAAAAAGGTTAAAATAGGTACTCCTGGAATAATATAATCTCCACCAATGTTTGGATAAATAAAAGTGCCCAGTGCTCTCAAGCTACACAACAAAAAGTGACCTAATTCCCTTTTCACACACTCAAAATGAGACGGAGAGGGGAAAATGAAAAGCAATTAATGAATTGTGCTGCCCATAAAGGCAAACACCCGTCTGTTTTTTTTTTTTTATTCCAGGGTTAGGTTCTACCAGGGGTGGGCTGGAATGGGGGGCAGGGAGGCAATTGCCCCTCAGGCTGCCCTAAATTATTTTTAAAACGGCCGCAGGCGGCTCTCTAATTAAGCGGTTTATGCGGTCGCCTAAGAACTCGCGGCCGCCTAAATCACCTTAGGGCAGACTGTGTTGGGTCCTCGGTCAGTGTTTAGTATGCCGCCAGGTGCGAGGCCCTTCCAGGCTGCCCGAGAGCGCCCAAAGTACATGTTCTAGTGCTCCAATATGTTGGGTTGCCCACCACATCATTACATTTGGGTTTGATTAGTTCTATGCAGATGCAATAGACTTGTCATTATATTGCTATTGTACTATACATTATACATGTATGTGCTTCCCTGACAACACATTATAAGTGTGGCACACAGCACTTCATCTTTTAAAAAAGAAATCAAAAAAAAAAGTGAGACCAGTTACTATTGTCTCTCTATTGTCATCTTATTCCCTTGCTCTATTGCAGTCCACTTTAGAATTTACTGAAACTGTATGGCACAGGCAACCATCCTCATGTCATCTTATTCCACATCCTCTCCCTTTCCCCATGTTCTGGGACCACTTCGATTTAATCAATTCATAAATGATTTTGAAATAGACATTGAATGTCATGTGTCAGTGTTTGTAGATTACACAAAATTAGGTAAGGTAATACAATGTGAGCAGGATGTTACTTCTCTAGTTTCCAGGTGCCTCATTATGACATCATATATGACATGGAACCCTTCTATTAGTCAGTCTATGTGGCACTTTTTGATGATGTATGCACACTTCTGACATTATAGTTTTCTGTAACCACTCACAACTCAGAATAGGGTATATAAACTTCCTGGCTGTCCTTGTTTCCTTGCCCTGTCATGGTTCTTCCTACTTGAGAGTGTGTTTATACTGTGTATTAGATTTACTCTTTTCTGACCTCAGATTGACTATAATCTTGCTCTCTGTTATCCCCACCTTGGCCTGACTAGCGATTCTGTGTATATCTGTTATCCTAGGCTTCAGCCTGTCTCTCGTTTATTCTCTGCCTGCGTGCAGACATTTCATTTATCTATCTTGGTCACTAAGGGCCGGTACATGTTTCTTTACTGTTGCCTTTAGGTTTGTGTGTTAATGTTTACCCATTCCTGAGAGTCATTTAACAACTTCTTAATCCAAGGAGAGAACGGTCTGCCATTCTGGGGATAGAGAAGGATTTTTTTGTTGTTGCAAAATTGGAAAGAATTTCATACTAGGTTTTTTGCCTTCTTTTGGATCAACAGCAGAAACAGATGTGAGAAGGAATAAACTTGATGGCTGTGTGTCTTTTTTTAGCCTATGTAACTATGTCATAGGATACAATACCACAGTAAATGAGGCCACGCTACAAACAGGAAGAGAAAGAGAGGGGAAATAACTGACAGAGGTGGTTGAGAGACAACAAAGGGGTTAAAGACACATGGGGTAAAGGTATACAAAGGGAGAGAGTAAGAGAAACAAAACTGTTAAGAGACACAAGGGGGTAAGTGGCGCAAATAGGGTAAGTGAAACAAAGGTATAGTTAAGAGACAACAAGTAGAAGAGTAAGAGACACTGAGCAGTTAAGAGACACAAGGTAGGTAATTGACATGGGGGTAATAGATGCAAGGAGGTAAGTGACACAAAAGGGATTCTGCAGAGTTGTAAGAGCTAGAAGTAACAGCTGTTGCCATTCATTGATATTTTGTGTGATGAAAATTGCCCTGAAATGTCATTAACCAGCCTAGAACGCTACTGACACCTCAGTAATGATCCCAGAAGTGGAGTTACCTCCAGCAGCAGAGGGGTTAAACGCTGTATGTGTACCATTTTGTAGCTAAACACTGCACATTCGGACTCCAGGGACCATGACGACTTTAAATCCCTGAAGTGTTCATGATGCTTTAATGAACTCCTAGAAAAGAAGTGCAATTTTCACGATGGTAGAGAAATTTTAATTCCAAATAAGGACATTTTACAGGTCTACCTTCCAAGTGACTGTGATCATTTATAAGTGAAGTTGCAAGTGGAGATGTAAGTTTCCCAGCCTATATCTCATATTTAGTTCAAGTGAATTGAATACAACACAGTGGAAGATACAGAACATCCTGGTTCATTATGAATTTCTTATCTACCCCAAGGGACATGCACCCTTCTGGCACAACTTTCATCTGCAGCTGGATAGAAGAAACTACTACATTATTATGGCCCCACCACAGGAAACTATTTCAGTCACTGAAAAGCTTTGACTTTGTACCCTTCTGCTCTGCAATGACAAGTGTCTAAAAGCTGTTCCCATTAAAATGTAAAATTTTCCTGGAATGTATAAAAGCATTTCCATCTGCTAATGCTATCCTTTTTAGGTGCACATCTGCCTAAAGCCACTTCAAGACGTACAGCAGAATGTTCAATTTCTGTGCATTACTGCAGAATGGGTTTGTGTGTTGCAAAAGAAAATAACACACCCAGTTAATAATGTTATTATAACTTATATTACTAACTTCATCTCGGTCAACCTTTTTACATTACTGTTTACTAAAAGCAGCTAAAAAGCTCAAAACATGATCTTTGATTTCCATTTTTTTTCCCGCAACACCAAAATGGCAACTGGATTTTCTGCCAAGAACAACATGAACATCTGCGTGACAAAAGTAATGTAGACATGATATGTATTATTATCTTTTTCCTTTAACGACTCAAATCATTGGATATAGTTTATCAAAGTTCTCAATAAGACCTTTTGATTTAATAGCCTACATCATCGGGTGATACTGTGGAGATGAACAATTCTTGCTAGCTATGGCAGCATATACAATTGTAAAGCTCCATAGCCCCCGTCAGAGGGATACAGGCATTACACCAGTAAAAGACCTGTTTAAGACAGGGGGCACACAAGGGTAGTTGGGGAAATAAAATTATCCCCCCAACTGGACTGCAAAGGAGATTTCCAATAGAGCAGGCCGTGTACTTGGGAGCACTGCAGGCATTCTCTTTCACTCTGCAGCAATACTGGGAGGATGTACAATCAGAGCCCTTCATCCCGGCTAACAGCAAACAACAGAGAGAAAACAAGAGTACATGGGTACATATTCCAGCTCCCTGCTGCCACAGGACCCTTGGAAGCCACCCCCTGTAGCATATTAATGTAAACATTTAAAATTGTGTGTATCTTTTTGACAGTTTGTGCACAAGGCAGTGTATGTGCAAGGCATTGTGTCTATATATTTTGGGCAGTGTGTATGTGTTTGGGAATGAGTGTGTTTGTGTACCTGATAATCGGTATGTGTCTGGTAGGGATAGTTTGTCTGAGAGTAGGTGTATGCATACGACAGCGAGTGTGTGTATCTATGTGTGTGGCCGTGCATATATCTGTGTGTGTGTGTGTACATGGCCATGCATATTGGTGTGTCTAGATCAGTCAGCATACCCCGTACCCAAATTTCACCACCCTCAACTCTCCAATCTTGCAAACACCTCAACTGCCTTGATCTCCAGCATTTCTCCAGCAAACTCCAAACTCTCCTTTTAGCCATCTCAAATCTAACTTGCCCTAACTCTGCTACCTCACTCTACAACTCAACTCTCTCCTGTCAACTCGACATCATGGCACCTCCTACAATTAAACGCAGCAAGCGCCCCCCACTTACAACCCTGGCACACCACGCTGACCCGTTACCTCCAAAAGAACTGCTGAACGCTGCTGAAGAAAGTCTCACTTTGCATCTGACTTCCTCCACTATAAATTAATGCTGCGCTCCTACAGCCTGGCTCTTTCCGCTGCAAAAGTAAATTACTTTAACACCCTCATAAGTACACTGTCCCATCAACCCAAACACCTGTTTCACACTTTTGATGCTCTTCCTCGCCCTTTTAATCCCCCTCCTTCTACCACCTTGTCCGCCACAAACTTTGCATCTCACTTCACTGAGAAGATCTCTACAATCAGAGAAGAGATCACTAATTTCTCTCCTTCCTGCCAATAATTCACCCAACCCCACTCACTCCACCATTCTACACTCATTCGCACCTGCTGCAGCAGAAGAGGTTTCAGCACTGCTCCGGTCCTCCCGCCCCACCACCTGTTCCCTCGATCCTATTCCTTCATATCTCATCCGCATTTTGTCTCCCTCTCTTGCTCTTTCTCTCACTAAAATTTTTAATCTTTCCCTTTCCTCTGACACATTTCCCTCACCCTTTAAACATGCGACTGTAACCCCAATTCTGAAAAAGCCCAGCCTTGACCCCAACTCCCCATCCAACTACCTCCCTATCTCGCTACTGCCATTTGCCTCCAAGATCCTCAAGAGAGTTTTGTACACCACTGACTGACTGACTTTCTCGAAACCAACTCTCTGCTTGACCCCCTTCAGTCTGGATTCCGCACTGGTCATTCTGTCAAAATGGCTGTGACCAAAGTATCCAACGATTTAATTGCAACAATTTAATTGCTGCTAAATCTGAGAGCTGACATTTGTAGATAGGTGGAGAGATTTTCAGGAAGGCTGTCCTCATTTGGGGAAGCTGTAGTGTAGGCCTCCTGTGGCGCCATTTTGGCCTTCTCGGACCTGGCATGCTGGCAGAGCAATGTCCCAATATCCCCAAGTCCAGTATTTTTTGGACTTCTTCCCCATCGGTATCGGGGGGAGGAGGTTAGTACTCCAAGTTCGGGGTGTAGCTGGGGTATATCACGCCATAAATCGCTGTTTGCAGTTAATGGAGCCGGAGCTCTCACAGCGTGCATTCAACTCGATCAGGTGCTGGCTGCACCCCCTCGTAAGTCCCCCTTTTTTAAACCTAAGTTATTCAACACAGTTTAATGTATATACCTTGTTTTTTTTCTACTGAGGGACCTACTTTGGTCTGTTGTGCCTAGTTATTACTTTGTATTCCTGACTTTTTTTTATCTTTAGTCATGTTAAGTCAGACCACTCTTAGAACTGGTAATACGTCTACATTAGAACCTTAGTTTGTGGGATTTGCCATTTCCTCTAAGTTGAGGTATGACCCGGGGATAGTTGCATCTGTTAATTGCATCTGTTTGTGTACTGGTATTCGTGTGTGTGGGAATATGTGTGTCTCTGTTCTCTAGCATTTCTGGCAGGAGATGGTTGAAAGGGTTTTTGCTCTGGTTGGGTTTAACACACTTACTTTTTAATTTTTTTGCAATTTATATTTTATTGATAGCATGTTACAGGTTGTAAATATTTCCAGTGTACAGCTGCATAACAGTAAGAATTAAACTTGTTAACTGACAGAGGCTGTGCTGGCTCATCGAAAAACATCTATTTTTTTTTTCTCAAATAAAGAAACAACAACTGAAGAAGAATAAAAACGTATTACTGTGTAGTAAATAATAGAGATGTAGCGGCTTAAATGCACAAGTAGGTAGCCACTGGAGTAATTAGCCACATATGGATTGGGCAATGTTCATGAGTAAATAAAGTTTAGAGTGAGATAGGCACAACTAAAGAAAAAAACATTAGGCAAACTAATAAGTAAATGCTCCGAACGCCCTTAAAATCATGCTTGATGCACAAATCTGTATTCCTGGATGTGAGCGATGTCTAAGAGGATGTCCTCTCTGACACCGCACACTCCTGGTAAGCATGCCTAGGCAAGCAGTTGCTGGATATTGCCATTCTCTGGACCTGGTATTTGCCGCATATTAAGAGAGATGGCGGGTCCAGTGGTGTGTCAGAGGAGCATTGAACTACATGTGCCCATAATTGGCTACATAGATCATTAAAAGCCTGATTGAAGGCCTTCATCCACAACATCTGCAGTGGAAATGATTGCTGGGTAGGAGGTATGGCAACCATTGTGAGTGTGCATTGTAGAATAATATGCACTGCCTTCCTTTGCTTCTTTGTGGTTAACAAGCTAGTCTCCAGTTGGTACTGGGATAACTCCCACTCGTCACAAGGAGGAGGATAAGGTCTTCGGTCAGTACAAAGCTTTTCAGAAGTGGGAAATAGGTTTCATCCCTCACGTTGACAGGCTACTAGGTCTCAGCTGAAAAGAACCTGGAAGACCTGTAGATACCTTAAGATGATTCTATCTAATCAGAGGCTAGAGTGTCCTCAGGCCATAGGAGCCAGTGTAGAGTGATAAATAACACTAAAAACTCTAAATAATAGCTACATTTTGCTTTTCTCTTGAGGAGCTCATCCAGCCTGCAAACTGCTCAGTTGGCTGCCAAGCCCGCCCCTACCCCCTTACTTTTTATACAAACCTGTCATAGAGAATCCATCCTCTTTATCTAATAATGATCCATAATGCAGACTCCTTATAGAAATTCTCCCTGGGCATTCCCTTTTTTTTTTTTTTTTTTTATTCTTTATTTTAAAGGTGCATGTCAACATTGCAATGACAAAGACAGAAATGAGGTATAGTATACAGTATACAGTATAGGACTGGTTATTTAACTTGTCACTTGGTTTGCACACATTGTTTTGTAATTTTTTTAAACAAGTTGCGTTACAGTCTTGGTACGGATTTCAGCGTGCGCTACCCTTCTGTTTTTCCGAGTTGTTGCTTGCGCTGTTATGTCATCCCTTGGCTGTTTTGTGCCTCCTGGTGTGTTGCGTGGTTACGCTTGGCTGTTGTGGTGTGTGTTGCGAGGGGGACGGCTTTTGCCTATATGTGCCTTTAGAGAGCTAAGGGTCGCTGCGCTGTGTTTAAAAAAAAAAAAAAATGTTGTCGTGGTATGCTGGGGTTCTGTTGCGTGATGGTGAGTCCCCTTAACCCAGGGGGCAGCGGGATTGTCATGGAGTGGGCCATGTGTTGGCTGGTGAACCCGACTGTGCCTTAAAAGTATGATAGCATGCATCAACAGAAACAAATAAAGGCATGTAAACAACCATTAAAGAAACATATGTATCATCTAACATAGAGAACATCTCGGCGTCCTCCTTCTATTTCCAAATCGAATGGAGCTGTGTCTGCTGTAGCCAGCAGAGTAGTACAATTCCCGTCAAGAAGTTGTATTTGTGCTTCCCTGGGATCGAGGTGTGAATGAGTTCGTTGTGGCAGGATCTCCCATTGGGGACGAGGTATTCGTGGCTCTGTTCTTGTGTAAGTCCCTGAGTCTCAGTGAGGTTAAAATTGCAGGGATTTCAGTCTCCGACGTGGCTCTATATGTGTTGCCTTTGTGGGTGAACTTTATGACCCTGGGTGCACCCCAGCGGTATTGTATTCCCGCATATCTCAGGCGGCTGGTGAGGTTGTACATCGTTTTTCGCCATTGCAGTGTTGCTCTTGTCAGGTCTTGGAAGAAGAGCAGTTGTGCATTCTCGAATGCCAGGGGTGTCTTGCCTTTCACCGCATTCATTATAGTGATTCTGTGTCGTGGCGCAGCATAGGATGATGTCTCGTGCTTCTGTGGGTGGTGAGTTGGGCCCCGCTGGCAGTCGGTATGAGTACTCCAGTGTGATTTTCCGGGCAGCTGCTGGTGGCAGGATTGTGGCCAGGAGCCTCCTTAGGAAATAAGGCTGTTCGGCCTGTGTGATCGCCGCGGGCACCCCTCGGAACTTGATGTGATTGTGGCGCAGGCGGTCCCCTTGGGTGGAGACCTGTACCGCTAGCGCCTGGTGAGCTGTTTGCATTGTGTACAACGTTTCTTTAAGGTGAGTTATCTCGTTGCCTATTGTCGATACACTCTCCTCCACTGCGTGTACTCTGTCCGTATTTTGGCGCACCTCCGCTTTTATAGTGCCTATATCTTTGGCTATTAGGTCTTGGAGCTCGTGCATCCAGCGTTGGAGGTCTTGTTTGGTGGCTAAGTTGTGTTCCCCCATTTCTGTGAGGGCTGGGAATGTATTAGTTAGTGACCCCTCTGTTTGCATTGCCGGAGCTTGGGCTGGCTGTGCAGGCCACATGGGTGCGGAGGGGGCCTCTTCCGCGGCCATCCTGGGTTGTGTCTGGCGTCGCAGCATCTCCCCGATATCGCGCTGCTCTGCCGGTGAGTTCTGCCGACCTTTCTGCGTGTGGCGTTTCATGGTCATGGTCATAGGAGGGTCGGCTGATAGTAGGCCTTGATTTTGCGCTTGGCCTTCCCGGTCTTTGGGGGCTGGAAGAAGGGCATCCGCCTGTTTCCCTCGGTGTCTCGAATCGGTGAGTGGTTGTGGCGTGGACGTGTATCGATTTGTTTTCGAGTTTTTTGCGGTTAACACTTATTACAGGCAGGAGCCAACAGAGATGGCGTCTGGTCGGGTTCAGTCCCAGCCTCCGCCCCCCGGCATTCCCTTTCTTTGTCCATGAAGTGTATACAGTTATACTTATAGCTTAAAGGAACACTGTACTCACCAAAACAACTTTAGCTTAATGAAACAGTTTTGGTGTATGGATCACACCCCTGCAGTCTCACTGCTCATTTCTCTGCCATTTAGAAGTTATATTACTATTAGGCATACCCCCCTGCATGTGATTTGCAGCCTTCCTAAACACTTCTTGTAAAGAGTCATCTAATGTTTATCCTTCATTTATTGCAAAGCAGCAGGTGGTGGCATTTAAATATACATGGAGGGGGACATGCCTTTCTTCCCACCCATAGGTATCAGGTGGTATAAATCTATTGAGGACATATCCAGTTAAATAATCCCTCAACTTAATAAACATGAGGGGGTCCAATAAATTCATATTTATCTTCAAAATTCTTCTTTAATCTCATTTTCTTTTGTCTCAAGAAAGGCCTAAAAAAGAAAAAAATCATTTGCAACACGTCGCAACTATTAAAAACAAAAGACCCACAAATAAAAAATAAAATAAAAAAACTTGATGAAAAAATAAAACCCACAACTCCAAAAAATTAGATCCATGGAGGTCTCTGCACCGACTAACAATTTATAAAGGCATTCCCACGCTTTGAATTGTAACAAGCAAATCTCTCCAGAGACTTGTCTGGTAATGTAGTGCACGCTGCACAAGTTTTCAGTTAAAAACCTCTCACCATTGACATATCAAGTAAGGAGTATGGGATAATTAGGTCTTGGGTCTAAGGGGGTAATCTTGATTCCTACATTAATATACTAGAAAACCACCATTTCACTATCTATGAGATGAGGGAAGAAGAGGGTAGTTAGTGACCACTGCCTGTCTACTACATTGTAACCCTCACAATGGTAAGTAAGTTTGGAGACTCCACATAATTAATTAACATTAATGAGTCTTTCTACATCATGAAGTCGGACTCACAAGGAATAGAAGAGTCAAATGGAATCAAGCAGAATAGCAAGGGAAAGAGGGGTAGACATGCAGACAGAGAGGAACACAGAGTGTGACATGACATGAGAGTGAGTACTCATAGACACCAGGAGATGGTGGATCTGCAAGTGAAAGAGTGAGACTGTCACTATGAAAGAAAGAGAGTTACAGCATAATAGTTAAAGGCATCAACATCTGAGCTACATTTATATGGGACACACTGCTCTATATTAAAGTATTAGCAAAGAATGGAGCTGATAAAAAGAGTCACTGGGCATCGTGAACTCGTGATGCCAACTACTATACATCTTGCGGAACATTATACAATGGTCAGTCGTATCAGGTGGATACATGGAAAATGTTATTTTTTTTTTCTCATGGTGTCTTATGCCAAAACAAGCAGATTTTCACATTGCAGAGCAGCAGCTGGAGAGACCCTGCTGACGTTCTAGTGTCAAAGACCTCTGAGTCCCTTGGCTAAATTCCAGCTGGATTAAAGAATACAAGAAAAAGGAGATTGAAAATTAATCTGAGGGCAGATGGGTTTCCAAGACAGTAACATACTGAAAGGAAAGAGCTAAATCAAAAAGATCAGTGCGGTTAAATGAAATGGGAAGACATGTAAAATGCAAACACAGTGAATGGTTTCCTTTTTTCGTACTTGACTTAAATCTTTTTTTCTGATGACAGATTTGTTAGAAATGCACTTTCGGTTTTTTTTCTATACAAAGTTTTAGACACACAAATCACAAAGAATTTCTGTGACAGAATAAAAAGGCACAAAAATAAAATGAATGAATAGTGATGGATTTAATGTTACTCTTACTTACAATAAATCACATCTTTTACTTTATAAAAGAAGGGCCCCGAGATCCTTAAAATATCCACGCACTTTGGTCAGAAAGGAACAGCTAACAGTTCAACACCGACCATAGAGATAAGATCAAGGTTCATCCTAAGTCCCTATTTCTTATTTTTATTTTTCAAAACAGCTACATGGTTCTAACAATAATTTGCAGTGGGGTAGAATCGTCTGATGGCCTTTCAACAGGCATGTGATTAAAAATAAATAAGAGAAATAAAACTGCAGGTGTGTATGGCATACACAAGTGTGCAGTTCAAAGCTGGTGAAATGATACAGGCAACATATCCTGATGGAAGATTGATTGCTAGATGTAATTTTAATTTACAGTATATTAATATGGTTTAATAGCAAAACGCTACATATACACATTACTCTGAAGTGTCCATGGTATGTGGAGTAACCATTTAATACATCACTCTCAATGAGCTTTCTCGCCTTTCAGACATCTTAATAATGAACCCTTTCCGAAAAAAATAAGGAACTGCACTTGATCCCATAAATCTGAGCCACGGTGCAACCAAACCAGGACCAATCACCAGGTTTCAATGGCAATAGCATACAATACAAAAATGGTTCAGGCACTCCAAGATCCAGAAATGGCAAATTTATTTAAGCCCAAAGTAACACAATGTTTCGACCTTGCCGTCTTTGTCAAAGATCGCAAGGTCGAAACGTTGTGTTACTTTGGGCTTCAATAAATTTGCCATTTCTGGATCTTGGAGTGCCTGAACCATTTTTGTATCTTAATAATTAAAAACCAAAGAAAAAAAAGTTACCTGCACTCTCTCCTAAATCCCAATGTATATTTTAAACAAATGGTATTTAGTCACTCCAATGGCCATTGGAGGGAATGCCCGCCTGCCACGTCGAGGCAAACCTCTCAGGTGGGTCCTACACTGACCTTTCACCTCAATTCATTATTCTTCTGGCAAAGATATCTCTAATGAGACAGAGAGGGGTATTTTTTTTTTTTTTTTTTTATTCTTTATTTTTGTTGTGCACAAATTAACAAACAGCCTCAGTATGCCACAACAGCAGTATTGAGGTATATAGAAATTAACTGTGCAATACAAGATGTGACATTTGATGTTTAGGCACAATTTTTAAAGAGTAAACTTTAGATAAGTCAGACTAGTGAGTTCAAGAATAGTAGGCTAAGTTGAGCTGATAGTTTAGGGTATTTAGTTAGCACTTAAGTAGTCAAACATGGTCTAAAACTTGCACATTAACTATAGGAACAGCTAGCAGAGTTTAACACGTGCTAGGCAAGTATAGGTTCATATACCACATGCTCATAGTGTCACGACAGCAGATACAAACTCAACCACAGCATATATGTGGAATTACAAGCCTGGCAGTAGAAAAGTCATGTATAATGATATATTGCATCAGCGGGCAGTAGGTGTCCGCAGATCTTGATACTTTATATAAGGAATAAAAGGTTATATGCATATATATATGTAGAAACAAAAAAGAAAAAAGAAAAATTTATAGAACATGGCAGCATTGAAGGGAACAGCACTCCGACAGTTCCTTAGTAACAGTTATGGCGATTCAGAACTGTCTCTGGTGTTAGGCAGGTGTCTCTTGGTCGGACTGCTCTGTTGTTTCGCTCTTCCCGTGGCCTTTTTCTCATGTGTTTTTCCCCCTCGGTTTGTCTCTTCTGGCATGTTGGCGGTTGGTCGGCCCAGTTTGTTAAAGAGAGTCTCTGGGTTATCTGATGAAGTTAGGGTGAATGTTTCTGTGCCTTGTGTGACGGCCAAAGATCCATCCGCATTCCATCGGTATCTGATGGAGCAGTCCCGCAGCCTCCTAGCCACTGGGGCCAGCTGTCTTCTTTCCACCAGGATGGTAAATGGGAGGTCGCTGTAGATGGAGAGGTTATGGCCCTCGAAACTCACTTGGCCCATAGATCTGGATTTAGCCATAATAGCGGTCCTCACCGCAATGTCTTTGGTTGTCACAATGACATCTCTCGGTGCGCCTGCTGGTGCCGCTGCGGATTTGCGTATTCGGAAGGCAGCCAGGATGCAAGGTGTGCCTGTGGGGCTGTGAATGCCCATTGAGGTAAACAGCTTTTGAACATATTGCAGCGTGTCCCCCCCCTCAACCTGTTCAGGTAGACCTCTCAGACGCACACTCCGACGCCTGTGTCTGGACTCCAATGTGAGCACCATTTTGCTTATTTGTTTAACTTGTGAGGTGAGATCCTCCACATGTTGTGTAGTGGTCTGGAGCTGAGCGTCCCTGGCTTGTTCTCTGCTCTCCATTGCAGACATCTCATGCTGCAGGGCCTTGACCTCAGTTTGTGTTTCCTGGAGGTCAGCCTTCCACATTGTTCTCAGATCTAGGAGCAATTTTTTAATATCTCCCTTTGTGGCGGGGGATGAGTCCTCATCTGAGTTAGTTCTCTGGTACACTCCATCTGGGTGAGGAGAGATGGTATAATCCTCTTCTTCAGGGGAGTCATCAGAGGCATCTTGCTCACTGTATTGCTCAGTTGCCGCCCTTGTGGGTGTTTGCTGGGGTGCCCTCCCAAAGGATAGTCTAATGTCCTGCACTGCAGGCCTGTCTGTCTGGAGCTGTCTTTTATGCTTGCGCCCCATATCGTCTGTGGGTATGTGTATGATACCAGGATCTCCCTCTCCGGTGGGGGGGGGGGGTTGGTGAGGCAAGTCTCTGGTGGGGTCTACTGTGGGAGCTGAGTCACCCTGTACCTTAGCAGGGGGAATGGCCACTTCCCGCCTGCCCGCATGTGGTAGGCCCCAACTCGTGCTGCAGACCTGAGTGATGGGGCTAGCGCTGCAGTTGTTGCTCCAGGCAGTCTCCGGGTGACTCCCCAGCTGCTCGTGGTTGGACCCGGTACGAAACAGCTTGATCAAAGCTGTGTTTTCTCCCAAATCGTCGCGGTGTAGCCGGAGCTCCAGTAAGTTGCGACCGCTCAGCTCCGCTGTTAGGCTCCGCCAGAGAGGGGTATTTTTAAATGTTCATAGCAGGTTTTACGGTGCGGGAGGTCAGTAAGTGCTGTGGGCAGTAGACCCTGGGGCGTAATGTTGTCCCTTCACCTTGACTCTTGACCCTCAGATAAAGAAAAAAGGTCCCTGGAGGGGAGGGAGAAATTATCTTGTAGGGCCGGGAATCTTTTCAAAGTGTCCATACTATAGAGGTCACCTACACTCAAGATGACCATCCTTGAATCGCTAGATTTTGGAAGTGGGCTTGTAAAGCTACAATGGGGGCCAGTTCAAGTAATGCCCTGGGGTCTAATACCTCCGGGGCCCAGGACCTCCAGGCCTGCAGAAGTGTCTGTGTACTCATTAAGGTCAGTCTGTCTGGGGGAGTCGGGGCGCCCACCCACAGAGCATGTAGTATGTGTATCGGGTTTAGGCAAGAGTTCTCAAAGGTGAGCCAGATAGGGATCGGTTCACCAGTGGATGCTCTTAGCAGTCTCATTCCCTGTGCCAACAAGGATGCCCTGTATTAGAACCGAACGTCCAGCAGACCTAGGCCGCCCAGTCTGTGATGGAGGCCCATAATTTTATGTGATAGTCCGGGGGGGTTTTACGTTTCCATACACGGGCATTTATAACTGATTGGAATCTCTTAATGAGGCGGGTTGGCAGCTCTATAGGAATGGTTCTAAACAGGTATAATATATACGGTAGTATCATCATTTCTATAGAGTTTATGCATCCTAGCCATGATATCTCTAGTTTTTTCCATGTTGTTATTTGGGTTTTGGGTTTTTGGATCAAAGGGCTGTGATTCTCTTGTGGTAGAGTGTGTATTGATTTAGTGCATCTATCCCGAAGTAGGAGAGCGACTTCTTTCTCAAGTTGAATGCATTTGTGCTTTCCAGTTGTGATGTCATGTGCGGTAATAGGATAGGGAGAGCTTGTGTTTACGCTGTGTTGTTTTTGTAATAGGATACTTCACTATATTTAGTTAGTAGGTCAAGTAACTGTGGAATGGACTGTGTCGGATTGGTTATATACAGGAGAATATCATCTGCAAACAATGCCAGCTTTTGTTCACCATTTGGTGTGGATATACCCTGGATAAGTGTATTTTGTTTTATATGTCATATCAGGGGCTCTAGGCAGAGAATGAATATGAGTGGGAAAGGTGGCTGCCCTGTTGCGAATGGCGAGCGGGAAGAGAGGAAGCCTGTGCTAAATATTTTTGCAGATGGGTTCTGATAGAGGGCCAGAATGCTGGTTATGAACCATAGGGGAATGCCCATTTTGGTGAGTGTCAATTGCATGTACCGCCAATTTAATCGATCAAACACTTTTTCAGCGTTCAGCGCTTGCATAATTCCCCCTTGGCGTATGGAGTGTGCCCATTCTATAAGGTTGATGAAGTGCCTAGTGTTGTCGCCTACCTGTTTTCCTGGGACAAAGCCTGCTTTTTTGTCAGATATTAGAGTGGGAAAGAGCAGTTTGATCCTATTAGCTAGTAGCTTGGCATAAAACTTGCCAGCGTTGAGTAAGGAAATAGGTTTGTATTGATGGTCGGGAGTTTGTTCGGTTTGGGAAACGTGAATATAAATGCTTCCAGCATTTCTTTAGGAATGATTCCTGTTTGTTTCATGTGGTTGAATAGTTTGGTTATGTGTACTAATACTAGTTTGACAACCCATCTGGGCCAGGTGATTTGTGCTTAGGTAGGGTAGCGATCATTTTAGCTACTTCTTCGTTCGTAAAGGGAGCCTTTAGGATCGCTTGTTGTTCTGCTGTAAAGATTGGGATGCGGGTTTGGTCTAAAAAAAGGGTAATCTCCTCGTCAGAGGGTTGGTGCATGTGTGGATCCTTGTCAAGCTGATATAAGGAAGCATAGTAGGAGGCTAGTTCCTCGACTATGTGTTAGAGGTTATACAGTTTGTCTCCTGTCTTGGAGATAATGTAGGTGTAACAGATGCCCCGTTCACTGGACTTATATTTTGTTACCATTCTAAACTTTATTTGTAATGCCATTCGCCTAAACTGTATACGAACTAAGACGAACAGACTTTACCCAGCTGGTTCGTATACCGAATGTTTTACCGAACATTTTGACCACCCAAGACAGTCGTGTGCTGTCAATTGACCTATTTGACACTGTTCTAAACCGCAACTCTGAACATTCGAAGTGTTTCACTGGGTGTCCGTCAATTCGTATGCACGAACATGTGGCAACGGCCATCTTATTTTGTCGAACGCGTCCAGCGGGGTTTGGTCGTCGAGGGTCTGGAACTATTTTCGGACACTCAATGACCCAAACACCGCTGAGACTTCCAGGACCACTTAGATTCGTCCTGATTCATCCGAAGGAGGCGGCATTCTGTAAAAACAACACATGAACAAAGAGGCACACAAATACCTTACGCACGAACAATTATTCAAGATATTGTTCAATATTTTGAACTGCACGAAAGAGACTGGCCGCACCAACTGAATTCATGCAACTATTCTGGGCAGGAGCCTCACGTGCGGCCGGGCAGAAATGGGACTTCCATGTAACTTTTGAATCATTGAACCGATCTGGGTGATTTTTGAATATGTTGTTCCTCCAGATAAGGAGATGTATGGGGTTTTATGTGATTTTGGGGTGTTTCCAGAAATGTGTAAAACAAATTCCTTTTTTTCGTTTGGAGATAATTGAGTTGATACAGTAATTAACTCAATTATTTCCCAAGCAGAGGTGAGGGATTGTATGCCATCTGTGGGAGTGTCTCAGATTACAATGCTATTGTGATTGATGTGTACATTTGTGTCCCTGTCCCCAACAAGGTCCATATGGGAGTCACCCTTGCTTGGGGACTTGCTTAAAAGGCCATTGTGGCTGCCATTAAAATTCAGTTCTGCTTAACCCTCAACACATAGCCTTGTCTCGTACTTGTAGGGAACCTGCTTCACAACTAATCACTAGCTCTTGTAAGAGCTCTACTGTCTATTCGGATACTTGGTTGGCTTAGATGACATCTGGAGAAAACTGCAGCACTGCTCCTTCCAAGGGAAAAGGACGTCCCTAATGGCGTACACCCCTTGATACTCGGGGTAGCCGTTACAGTAGGGAATTTTCGAATGCAAATATTTATTTTTCAATCTCTTGGCAAGTAGCTTTCCTGCTTTATTACCCGCTATGTGGTGGGTTTGTTTTAAGTATCTCATATATTTTCTGTCGTAGTTAGTTCAAGGTTATGTAGGTCAAATTAAACTTGTTCCAATTGCTTGTGAGTTTGTTTTGTAGGGTTGGCTTTATGTTTGGACTCTAGTGAAGAGAGCTTTAGGAGGAGCTTGGATTTAGTTTCAGTGTGCTGTCTTAGTTGAGGGTCCTAACTGAATCAGCAAACCTTACATTACCACTTTGCGTGCTAGCCACTCAGTGGCAATGGGGGTGGTGCATATTTCATGTTGTGTGAAGTAGTCTGTAAAGTGAGTGTTGATGGTAGTGTAGTTGAATAGCCTCGTTTAGGCACCAGGACCCTGTGCCATGAGCCGGGTACGGGACCTGAAGGGTTACCGTAAGCGGCGCGTGTTCAGACCACATGATTGGGCCAATTGAGACATACGTCAGGGTTGTTTTGTCTCTAAGACAAAGGTCGATTCTTGAGTGGATCATGTGCACGGGGGAGTAATATGTGTAATCTCTAGTTCCAGGGTAGAGGCAGCACCATGTGTCATAGAGGTCTTGCTCAAATAACAGTCGAGGCAAGTGTTGTCTTAACGACAACGACACCTGTCTGGGCTCTTTGTTTCGTGTGCGTTAGATGTCTAAGTGGGGATCTGTTGTGCAGTTGAAGTCACCACAGAGAATCACATGTCCCTGTTTATATTTTCCATAGTGCTGAGATTAGGAAGGATTTCTGGTCATCATTAGGGGTGTATAGGGATGCAATCGTTAGCATGAGGTCATTCAATATGCCTGCCAGAATAAGCAAGTAGCCATCCCGACTAGCATGCTGACTGTTTGGGGTGAACACCCAATCGTTATGAAAGTAGATGGAGACCCCTTTTGATTTGGTTGTGGAAATATGCATGAAATGCTTGGGAGTAATGTTGTACTGTGAATCACGGGGGAATACATTTACAAAGGTGCATCTCTTGCAGACATGCTATGGCCGCCCCAGTGCTGCGAATTTCCTGGGCTGCCAGCCTCCTTTTACATTAAGGGAAAATATAACCACAGAATAAACGATCTTGTTAAAAAGTGCATTGCATCGCCTGCGTTGTGGAGTACAATTTAGTGAGATCTTCTAGAGCATATGTAAGGACAATGAACTCCAAAACCGTGGAAAACATAAACATAAGGAAAAAACAAGTATGTACAACATACTCTGTTAGTAAAGGGAATTTGGTACTGTTGAGTCAACCGCTGCGCCTAGTACCCGAGAGGCAGACTCAACTGGGGGAACTGAGTTACATACGTGGTGCAGCCCCCTGACCCTTTAAACATACTAGTTGAATTGTAACTGTCATGCCCCCCCACCCCGCCTCCTTGTATTCTCAGTTGTATGAGGGATATGTGCCTCAAGAGAGACAGTTTTGTGAACCATATACATTACACATATTATGGAATTACCCTCCATGGCAACATCCTTCTGTGGTCGGATACCCCAACAAGTTATGTTGTTCAGTCGTGCAGTGGGGGAGATGAAGCCAATTCAATTATTTCTCCTTGGCGAGCCCACCATTTGCCATTCACCAGAGAGTCTCCTTTGCGGTTTCGGAGCTTGCACCGGCTGATCAGGCAAGCAGAATTGATAAAGCCGCCGAATGCGGAGAAACGCGTCTGGAGGGGTCTGAATCTTATCACTATCAGCCATCATCTATCATCTTTGTTCCAGTAAAGACCATTGTTTGAGACCTCTGCAGCATCAATATTCAGCTGTTCCGGGACGCCGAACATTTTCAAATAAGGTCTGGACTTTCTCACGGCTTAATCTGCGATTTTTAAAAGACCAATTACACATATATGTGGAAAGTTTTTTTTCTATGTTTTTTTTCTATATTTTCTATATTATTAAATATCGTTAGAATAAAATTGATTTCTAACTATTAATCTTATTAAGGTTTTCTGTATATTCTGGGATATATGCTACTTGCTATATATAATTATTTAGAAGAGAAGGGTTTTTAATAGTTATTTTGAGCGAAATAGTTCCCATTCTCTGAGAAGGCATAGGCCATCTTCTGATTCCTCTATAAAGTAATTTTTGTTGTTCTTCCAAATGAGGATCTTTGTGGAGTATCCCCAGCAATACTGTACACCATGGTTGCGAAGAGTCTTCGTGACCGAGACAAATTCTCTCCTTCGGCCCATCGTGAGAGCTGACAAATCCACAAATAGTTGCACCTCTTGGTAATGTTCTGGTAGTTTCGGGAGTTTACGTGCTGCAGACAGTAAAGTGTCCTTTGATTTATAATAATGAAATCTGAAAGGTTGCAGCCTAGGAAGATGGTGTGTCCTATCCATGAGCCAGTCCTCAGCTCCCAGTTCCGGCAGCACAGCCTGACACAGGCCCTTGATAAAGGCAGGTAATGCAACATTGGGTTATGTTGTCAGGGATGCCCATGAACCTGATATTATTGCGCCGGAATCGATCTTCCATTTCCGCTAATTTCCACTTTAATTGTGTTTGTTCGTGAGAGCTTGAAGTTTAGCTTCTATATCATTATGCACAGAGCAAAGCTCTTCGGTGTGTGCTTCCAAGTGGTCCGTTCGGTCACCAATCTCGGACAATTCCCACTTAAATTCTACTGTTATTTGTTTGATGTAAGTGTGTAAGGTTGCCCTTAATTCTTGCAGCATTGTCTAAAGCCATTTTTCGCTTACCGGGGTGTCGGAATAGCGGCATGAGGTAGCCCCTGCGTCGAGCTGATCCTCTGACAGAGGAGTAGGGGCCATGTTGTCATCGTCATCTTGGCTGGGCCGGAGTCTGTCTTTTTTTGGTGGAGCGGATTGGATCTGTGAGTTTTAGTTGCTTGAATGGTACCATGAGAGTGGCTGCAACTCGCTGATGTGATTTTGGACTGTTTGCAGTAGCTTTGTCAGGCTTTCTGTAGCGTTTGGGTCAGTCAGGACCGGGAGCACTCACTTTATGCGCGCTCTCCGTTAGGCTGCTAGCCACACCCCCGGCACCAGGTTAATTTTAATGGCTGCATGTATATTTCAGTATTTGTGCCGCAGTTGTAAAACGTAAAGGACAACTGTCATCAAATTCTTTTACTCCTTAACTATGACCACTTCTGTTTTTTGAAGTTGTTCTGGTGGTAGGAGTCTGGATGTGCACTATTTCAGTTTGAAACACTGCACGTCGAAATTTTTTGGCAGTGTATTGGCAATTGTGTGCCAGGAGCCTGTTGCACCCCTGGCACATGTAAGTTAGCTGCCTAATGTCAATTCTGTGCATACCCGATAGGAGTGATACCTTGATCGAGTGAAACTAACCTGTTAAGATAAACGTAGAGGCAATGAAGGACCACTTACCTGTAACACAAATAGTATTGAACTGAGACTTGGTGACAAATGATGGGATACCACAAAGAGTCCAATTTGAAATACCTTATAAAATGCCGAAGGAATACATTGTACATTAAAAAGCTGGACTCTGTCAAATACGTGAGCCATACAAGGCCTAAGGGAAAATTGTTGTAAACATATGAGTGACAACCAACATATACCTTGCAAACCATTTAGGGGTTGATACAGTAGTCGACTGGGGTAACACTGTTGAAAAAGGAAGATTACGGAGATACTTGCACTAGATCCCCCCACACCTCCAACCCCTCACTCCAGAGATACTGCCCACCACTGCCTTACTTTTGAAAATATGGGATGCTGCCAGCAAAAGCCTATGCTCCACAGCACCCTGGTCACTGGCCACTCCGATCTACAGCGTTCATATGTCCAACCCTTCCTTTGACCATAGAGCATGGCAGCTCCAGGGCTGCACAAACTTACACCACCTTTGCTCCAAGGGGAAAATGTTGGCATTCCCGGAGCTACAGGACATATATGATCTGCCACCAAGAGCGCCATTTCTTCTAATTAACTCGGGTAGAAGAAATTTGCCTGGCCACCAAAATACCCCGAAAAACCATTTCCCTAACCTACCACCTACTAAACATAGAGATAGGGGATACAACAGACAAACACGTCCTAGCGTGACACGCTGACCTACACACCACATACACCACTGATAACTGGCGCAAGGCCTACATAGCACACAGAGGCAAAACTGCATGCGTAACACACCTGGAACAAATGAGAAAACTACAATACAGATGGTATATGGTACCAGACAGGTTGGCAAAAATCTACCCCAAATCCTCTGCTGGATGCTGGAGGTGCTGCACAGAACGGGGAACCCTGTTCCACATATGGTGGACGTGTCCACGTATCCAACACACAGTTTGCGCTCCTACCAGACCTGGGTCTCTTATTCTTAACACTAGACCAATTTTATAGGAAAAGCAGGGTCCTGATCTTCCACATACTGATCTTGGCACTGACAATAATAGCAAGGGAATGGAAGTCTACTAGGGCTCCTACCACACAAGCCTTGATACGGCAGGTCACGACAAACTTTGACTATGATGCAATGTCCAAAACACGTCTTAGAGGCATGAAAACAGTGCAAGGAATACCTTACGACCCTTATACAAGATTGTTAGGGCCTGGCCCTCAACCCTGACTCACCACGCCTGCATCGAAACACTAACAAGCAATCGCACCGATACACTAGCTTTCAACAACCCACGAACACCTAGAGGCCGCGTCATAGAGTTAGTGGGTCTATGACTCCCAGACAGAACCCAGAGTTCGATCGGAGCAACCTGTCAGAAAGCCCCCTAGCAGCAGCAAACTAAGAACAGAGACCAACCCAGAAGTACTAACCTGAATCACCACCCCCTTAGCTGGTAGAGGGAGAGAAAATAGACATGATACGCACACTGCTTCCAAAAGTGGAAACATAATCAGAACCTAAATGAACGGAACCACAGAAAAGGAAGATTAGTATAAGCGACTAGAACTTAGCTTATCAGCATATAACGTGAAATTAAAACATTACAGAATTATGTGATATATAAAATTCTAATAATAATGAAACTCTATGATGTATGTGAATTGTGAACCTGTGACGTGACCATGCTTGTTATAAGGTAATTGCCCAATACATAGGCCCATGTTGGCATAATATAAATTTTGGATAGCCAGGAGACAGATAAATGATGTATGTAGCATGTGATGAACCTAGCGAGGGCAAAGTTGATAATCAACTTATATATGGATAAATAACAAAGAGTAGAATAGGTTGATAATCGGGAGAGTAGTAATACTGAAGAAAAGAGAAATTGTGTAGGTAATTAAAAATGGTATCAACAAGAACATATCATGAAAGTATTTACGTGGAACGTAAACTGTGGACAGATAAGTTCAGCAGTATTGTAATCATACTAAAGATGTAATGGAAGTAAACCAACACCAACAACCCGTAAGTAAAATAACTAAAACCAAAGTAAAAACCTGATTTACCAGATGAACCCTATGAGGGGCTTACTTTAAATGTGTATAGTGAATGTTTATACCAGTTGATATTAATGTTGTTTAACTGCATGTATAGGCCCAAGTTTGAGCCTGACATAAATTTATACAGACAGTTGCGACACCTAGCCATGAAGGGGACTAAATAGAATTGCGTATATGATAAAAGTCAATATGGTCTAGAGAGGACCTAATACCGAAAGTGGAAAGAGGCATCGCTGTGATGCTATGTATGACTCAAATAGGCTGAATTTGTAGTCAAAGTGAAATTCGTCCTGAATTAATCAACTTCTTTCATAACCAACAGTTAAATAAGCTGCAGCTGGTCGGGCACCGCAGTTTCCATGAAGGCACGATGGGGGGAGGATGTTGATTACTATAGTGAGTTAACAAGATTACTTGTGTGCAGGGCCGGACTGGCCCAGCGGGATACCAGAAAATTTCCCGGTGGGCCATGGCACCTGGAGACTGTGCATGTAGGTGCCACCGGGTGGCCGGTTCAGTGGTACACTCTGAGGGGGCCGGCTGCGTTTCACGCTGGTGCCGCCGATCCAGCGGCACACTCACTAATGCTGACCTGCAGTGAGCTGTCAGCATAAGAGGACTGAAGGAGGGAACATGCTCCTTCATGGCAGTGGCGGATCCGGGAGGGGGCAACAGGGCAAGTGCCCCCCGAGATAACAAGGCAGGCCGATAGTTTCCCCTGTCGGCTAATGCAGGGCTGGCACTTGCAATGCGCCTTCAAGGAGATCTCCATCCCCGGTCCGCAGGCACATTGCTGGCAGCTGCCAGGGGAGCGAGAGAGGACCCGGGAGCTCAGCCTGCACTTCCTCCGGGTCCTTCTCTCGCAAGCACAAAGCGTTGCTGCGGTTACCATGGCATCGCTCTGAAACTCGCGAGAGTAAACTCTAACCTCAGGAGCTGTAGGTTAGAGTTCACTGGGACCACCAGGGATTCCCCAGGGATTCCACCAGGGATCGAAAAATGTCCCCCTTTCTCCCTGAGTAAAGGTAAGAAGGGAGGGGGGACATAATGTATATTTATTTTATTAAATAAAAAAAATTAAAAAGCATATTATTAAAAAGCCTTCCTACCTTCCTGCCCCCCTATACACACACTGCCCCACACATATACACTAACCCCATACACACATTGCCCCACACACATACACTGTCCCCTCATACCCCTACTCCCCCACACACATACAGTGCCCCACACACACTGCCCCACACACATACACTGCCCCCCATAAACACACTGCCCCACACACATACACTGACCCTACAGACACATACAGTGCCCCACAAACACTGCCCCATATACACACATTGCCCCCCCATACACACATTGCCCTACACACACACATATCCCACACACATACACTGCCCCCATACACACATTGCCCCACAGACACACATTGCCCCCCCATACCCACACTGCCCCACACATATACGCTGCACACCCATACACACTGCCCCACACACATACCCTGCCCCAATACACACACAGCCCCACACACACATACAGTGCCCCCATACACACAATGCCCCACACACACATACAGTGCCCCCACACACACAATGCCCCACACACCTACAATGCCCCCCATTCCCACAGTGCCCCTCACACACACACACTGCCCCCATACACACATTGCCCCACACACTGCCCCCCACACACATACAGTGCCCCATACACAGATTGCCACACACACACATACACTGCCCCCCATACACACATTGTGCCCCCCACACACATGCACACTGCCCCACATACACATACAGTGCCCCACACACACATACAGTGCCCCCATACACATACTGTCCCACACACACACATACAGTGCCCCCATACAGACACTGTCCCATACACATACTGCCCACACACACACTGCCCACACATACACTGCCCCCATACACACACTCACTGCCCCCCACACACATACACTGTAAGCCTCTCACACACACTGCAACACTCACACACACTGCAAGTCTCACACACACTGCCCCACACATACACTGCCCCCAACACACACACTGCACCTCTGACATAGACTTAGGGCCGGACTGGGGATACAAAGCAGCCCTGGAAAAAAATCTATGCCAGCCCCGCAGCATGGCATGGGGTAAAATAAGTGAGTAAAAACACTATTTTTAAACACACACATACACACACATACACCATGACAGATGACAGACACACACACCCCATGACAGACACACACACCTTGACAGACACACACATACCTTGACAGACACACACACACCTTGACAGACACACACACACACCTTGACAGACACACACCATGACAGACACACACATACCATGACAGACACACATACCATGACAGACACACATACCAGGATAGGCACACACACCTTGACAGACACACACACACACACACCTTGACAGATACACACCATGACAGACACACACATACCATGACAGACACACACACACACCTTGACAGACACACACCATGACACAGACACACACACCATGACACACACACACACACATCATGACAGACAGACACACGCGTCATATTCCAGCCCCGGTCTCATTAAGTAGTGCGCGAGGGCGGGGGAGCAGAGCCAGCACAGCCAGCTCCCCCTGCGGCCGCAAGAACAGCCAGGAGCGAGCTCTCCACTGTGGCCGCCAGCACAGCCAGCCCCCTGCGGCCGCCAGCACAGACAGCTGTCTGTCCAGCCCCAGGTGCTGACGGCCCACCGGGAAATTTCCTGGTATCCCAGTGGGCCAGTCCAGCCCTGCATACACTGCCGCCCTCACACACACATACACACTGCAACCTTCACACACACTGCTCACACACTGTCCTCCTCACACACACCGCACTGCTCACACACTACACCCCCCCCACACACACACACTGCACCTTTCATACACACTGCACCCCTCACACACACACCACTGCTCCTATGCCCTACTAAAGCCCCATATCCCAGCAGACCCCAGGTAAGTTGTCAAACTGTTTTTAAACTGTTTAATTACTTACTCTGGGAGAGGATCCTGGCACAACTGGCACCATAACCACTACACTGAGCTGTAGTGGTTATTGTACCTGGATTATTTCTTTAAGTAATCTACAAGTGCCCCTCCTGAGATCAGGTTCTGGATCTGCCCCTGCCTCACGGTTCTCACAATTCCCAGCACAGCCACATCATACTGTGCTGGGAATTGTGGGAACTGTGAGGGAGCATGATAGAGAGACATGCTACCTCCTTCAGTCTTCCTATGCTGACAGCTCACAGCTGTCAGCATTAGTAAGTGTGCCTCCGTACCGGCTAGGCGGCAACCCACACTGGCGGCACTAGCGTGGAACGCCGCCTGCCCCCTCTGACTTATTTAGGTATATGGGAGGGGGAAGAAAAAGACAGAAAGAGAATAGAGAGACACAAAGGGAGGGGGGAGAAAGACACAGAGAGGGGGAATAGAGAGACACAGGGGAAGAGGGAGAAAGAGACAGTGGGAGAATAGAAAAAGACACAGGGGGAGGGAAAGAAAAGAGACAGAAGGGGGAGAGAGAGTGACACAGGGAAAGGAGGGAGAAAGAGACAGAGAGGGGGAAGAGTGAGACACAGTGGGAGAAATAGGGGGAACAGAGAGATGGTAGAGGGGGGAGAAAGAGAAAGAGACAGAGGGGAAGAGAGATGTGGGGGGAAGAGAGAGAGGGCAAGAAAGACGCAGAGGGAGAGACAAACAGGGGGAGGGGGAGAAAGGAGAGAGACACACGGGGAGGAAGGGAAAGAGGCAGAGGGGGGAGAGACACATAGGAGCACTGAGGGGGATAAAAAACAGAGAGGGAGTGGTGGAGACAAAGAGGCACACAGAGGGGCTGGAGGTAGAAGGAGACACATAGGGGTTATATAGGGGTGCAAAACAAAGGAGTTGGCCTAGACTCCAAAATATATATATGAAACCATGGGGCTTCACTCAACTTAACATACATGAATGGGGTGCTGCTGGGGACAATTTGTACACTACAACTAACATCCAGTGCACTCACTCATCTACTAAACAGCAACTTTAAAGCTCACAGATAAGCTCACAGATTTTATTAGTTTTTTTTTTAAAACACCTATTCTAGTTAAGGATAAGGTGAGATTTGAAGTTGCTGTTTAGTAGATGAGTGAGTGCACGGAATCTTATTAAGTTCTGTTAAATGTAATAAACTTTAAACAAATTAAACAAAATTAGATGACAGTTGTACTTTAACTTGGACATGACTGGTGTGGGGGATCTAGCTCTCCTTACCCAACATAAAGCTATCTGCCCACCTGTTGCTCTGCTTCTTATGTCCATGATAAAGGGTTAGTGTTTTCTCCTGTAAAAGCAAGTGTTATAAAACATGTTGTTTTTTTTTTGTACTTTAATATACTGCTTTACACTATGATTTTTAAATGCTTTCAAACTGCTACATTGCCTACAGAAGGTCAAACTGTAACAACTGAGCTGTATAAATCTATAGCCTTGTATGAAGGAGAGTAGCAACATTCATCAGCTGAAGGTTAAAAGTAGAGGAAATTGGCAAGCATGTCATATCTATTGAAATTGGCATTGTCTAGCAGAGCTGTAATAGAGGGGCCCTGTGCCAGCTCTAACTGGCAGCTAGCCACAATAGAGAGGCGACCAGTGAGCACATTATGTGGATTGTTAAATAATAAATCGCATAGTGCTGTGATTGAAGGCCAATATTTGTAATCCGGTTGACCGTTTTGTGTGTATTAGCAATTGGTGGAATGCTGCATGAAATTATTATACACATACCATTCATTTCACATATGAATAATGTATTATGCCTTTGACCACAAGTAGACCACAATTTAGGGGAAATTGATTATTTAGCGTGTAATTGATGGAAAAGTTGCTTTTGGAAACACCTCGTACCTCCAGTGCAGGCTACGTTATCCAAGTTTTTCTTGCAATACAAGCTCGTTTGCCCCATTGAGGCCCTCCTATCTATCTTAACCCCAACTCCAGGGTCCAGAAAATTGGGACGCCAATAAAGAGCCAGTGACTAACTCCACCCAAAGGAGAGGGGCCCACCAGAATTACTGTCATGTCAGCCTGCACTTCAGGCTCACATGCCTACCAATTCCTGCCAATCAGGCAGGTCAGCCCACTGAGGGAAAGCCCTACAGTAAGAACTATTTCAGTGTTCTCTGCAGGGTACTATGATTGTAGTGGAAAGTTGGTTGTGGAGAGCCTTGACTAACAACCAAATATATGTGCATTATGTAAATGTAAAATATAATGTTCATATAATACTGTGTATTCATTTTGATATGTGCCGTGTGAAGACCTGTGTATGTACATGTTTGTATTTCAGTGTGTAAAATCTGTGTACTTACACATTCTTTTTCCATGTTGTCTTAGTATGAATGTATATTTGTGCAGATTGTGTGTGACTGCAAGTGTGCATATAAGTGTAGTAAAAATGTGTATGAGTGGAGGAATGTATTGTTGTCTGCTACAAATATGTTAAAGCAATGATTCATTTATATGTAATTTCATATTAACAATTGTGACCTGGGACCATACAACCACACAGTCTTGATTTTAGGAACACCACACAAATCGTATTTCTTGTAAATGCAGTCTTTTTCTTTATTAAGAGGTCTGGCAAGTTAAACAAAAAAGAAAACAAACAAAAAGAAAAGCCTTTCTCTTCTAAACACTAACTGACAGTTTTTATCTCTAACTGCTGTTGGGTGGCTTTCAACCATACAAAATACAAATTTGAGCACAAACCTTTTTTCAAATAAATGTTTCCTTTCTCCTTCAGAACACAAAGACTCTTGTAGAGAGAAATGCAGTCTCACACACTGATTCATGGACATAGGAACGCCTACAAATCTGAGGGATAGCATTTTTACTCGCCGGATAGATTCTTATTCATTAAACTGGGAGTTGTTTATAACGTAAACATTTTAAGTGTGTTTGAGTGTGACATTTCTTAGGTCCTTTCCTCATCATATATCCACTCCTCTCCATAAGTCCACATGTCCCCTCCTCTTTCCAAGTCCCAACGTTCTCACTTCTCCCTGAGTCCACATTCCTCCTATAAGTTCTTTTGTTCCCTCTTCTTTCCAAGTCCTTATGCCAACCTTCTGTCTCCAAATCCCAATGTCCCCTCCCTTTCTTAAGTCCCTCATCTCCACATGTCCATTCCTCTCCCTAAATTTGTTTCCCTAAGTCCACATGTCCCCTCCTCTGGAGGTACTACCCACCTGTAATACGGATGCTGAAGAGAGGGTCCACTTCAAGCCTGACTGCCAGAAGTTCTCTCAGTCGAGTGCGGCAAGCCTCTCTTATGCTGATGTATACTTGAGCTGTTTCTTTAAGCTGTTTTTTTCTTTAAGTTGAATGATTACTTATCAATTAAGTCTTTGTTAGTCAATAAAGTTTGTATTGATTATTGACAAGTACTTAATGTCAGTGTCTTTCCCTTTCTCAAATACTCAATTCACTCATCCTAAATAGGGTTTTGGTGCCCACCAATATCTTTAAAAACCTTAGGGTAATTGATTATTGCTTTTTTTTTAAATCTTGTTTTTATTTAAATTTTTATGTTGATTACATCGGCCATTAAAGATATGACCCAAAAAAACAATCAAATACATAGGATACAGAAAAGAAAAACAGGGGGGGGAGGGGGGGGGGGGAACAGACCATAACATTTTTGCCAATTGCATATAAATTTATAAAAAATAACATCACATTGCTTTTTGATATTGGAGCTTCATGAATTTAATGATTAGGCACAACACACACACACAGCCAGAGAAAGACACACACACACACAGATTATTTTATTTTAATTTAAATCCACCCAGCCTCCCTACCTTTGTGAGAGCTAGGTAGATTTTTTTTCCTGGGGTCCAGTGGGGCTGCTGGGTAGAGAGAAAGGCAGGCGTGCAGGCAGTTGAGCGGCTAGCTGAGTTCCAAGGTGGGCGGCAAGGGAGCGCTGATATGTGACATCATATTCCGGCTCCCGGCATCACTCTGGGGTGCGCGAGGTAGCTGAGCAGAGAGAGCTCACAAATCAGCGCTCCCTCGCCGCCCGCCTTGGAGCACAGCTAACTGCCCGCACCGAGGCTAACAAGGCAAATGCCTTGTTTGCCTCGTGGGCAATGGAGTCCTGCTAGGGGGGAGGAGGGGGAATTTCACTATTACCTGTCCCCCCCGCATGATTTCCTGGGGGCTGATGTGTCACTTGCACTGCTTGTCCTTTTCCCTGTGAATCCCTGACAGGGAAATTTTATAGTAGCCCTGTGCTAATCATTGCCAACATGTGAGCAACTATCTGGGTGATCCAGACATGGGCGTCCGCAGGGGGGCAAGGGGGAGCACTGTGTATGGAGAGAGACAGGGATAGGAAGCTGCATCTTATCCCTGCTTCTCTCTGCTGATTGAAACCGCAGGGGAGCAACACATGCAGCCAGAGACAGCCTACAGATCAGGTAAGTGAGGGATGGGGGGAGGGTTTGAGATAGCCTATAGATTTTTTTGGGGGGGCAGCAGCCTATAGATTAGGGAGTGAGGCTGGGGAGGGGGCAGAAGCCTATAGATTGTGGGAGGGGGCAGCAGCCTATAGATTAGGGGAGGTGGGGGCAGCAACCTATAGATTAGGGAGTGAGGCTGGGAGGGGGCAGCAGCCTATAGATTAGGGGAGTGAGGCATGGGGGGGCAGCCTATAGATTAGGGAAGTGAGCATAGGTGTGCGCAGCCTATTGCATTAGGGTGTGCACCCTAAAGCACAAACACACGCCATGTGTATATGTATGTATGTGTATATATATATATATATATACACACACACACACACACACTGCTGTGTGAGGGTGCTGGTAGTGTGCTATGTGGGTGAGGGTGTTTTTGTGTGTGTTTGTGAGAGTGCTGTTAGTGTGCTGTGTGTGAGGGTGCTGTTTGTGTGGGAACTGGTAGTGTGCTGTGTGTGTGAGAGGGTGTTTGTGTGCGTGTTTGTTCGGGTCCTGTTAGTGTGTTGTGTGTTTGTCAGGGTGCTGTTTGTGTGTGAGTGTGCTGTTTGTGTGTGGGTTTTGTGTGTTTGTGAGGATGCTGTTAGTGTGCTGGGTGTGTGTGGGTGCTGTGTGTGCGAGGGTGATGTATGTGTGTATGCTGTTGTGTGTGCTGTGTGTAGGTGCTATGTGTGTGTGTGTGTGTGCTGTATGTTTGGGTGGAGGTGGGGGCAGATTAGTTAATATCCCAGTCCTGCTGCCTTCCCTGGTGGTTCAGTGGAGAGTGAACTCTAGCCCGGGTTCTCTGCTGCCTCCCTCCATGCTGCTGTGGACTGGTGAAGTAGAACTTTGATCTCCCCACCGGCCCATGGAGGCTTAGACCAGAGCCGCCGCTCGGATAGCGTCGGCTCTGCATGAGCCGACTGGGGAGATCCAGAGATCTCCCCTGCCGGTCTCAATCCATTGACGTGCCGCGGGGATTAGGGTGTGCCCATGCACACCCGACACACCCCGTGCGCACGCCTATGGAAGTGAGGGATGGGGGAGACAGCCTACATGAAGAGTCAGCAAGGAGCAGGAAGGTAAAGTAAGAAAAGGAGAAGGAACAGAAATGAGCAGGAAGGGACATCAAGGAGCAGAAAGGGGCACCAAGGAGCTGGAAGGGACAGCAAGGAGCACAAAAGGTAAAGTAGGAGAAGGAGCACAAAGGAACAGAAATGAACAGGAAGGGTCAGCAAGGAGCTGGAAGGTAAAGCAGCACAAAGGTAAAGTAGAAGGAGCAGAAAGGGTCAGAAATGAGCTGGAAGGGGCAGAAGGAGCACAAAGGTAAAATAGGAGAAGGAGCAGGAAGGGCCTGCAAGGAGCAGGAAGGAGCACAAAGGTAAAGGAGCAGAAAGAATCAGAAGGAGCACAAAGGTAAAGTAGGAGAAGGAGCAGAAAGGGACAGCAAGGAGCACAAAGATAAAGTAGAAAAGGGAGCAGAAAGGGTCTGCAAGGAGCAGAAAGGGATCAGAATGAGAAAGGAGCAGAAGGGCGCAAAATAAGCAGAAAGTAGCAGAAAGGTCAAGGATAGAAAACAGTGTCAGAAGTAAAAAAAAGACTGTCAAATGAAGGAGAGGAAAAGGAGATTGGAGCAGGAAGGACAAATGAAGTGAACCCTCCACTTTATCCTGGACACCACATCATAAGGCTTTGGTACCTGGGCCAGGCAGGGAAACGCTGGACCTTCTCATCTCCAAAGGTAAAAAAATATCAGTATTAATGTTTTCACTTTTATTTACTCAGTGTCAGGAAGCACAGAGTGCCGTTGGGTAGGGGTGTTGCTGATTGGCTAGAGCGGTCAGCTGGCACTCTAAGCCAATCAGTAGCTCCCCATTCATAAAAAAAGTACAAATATTTTATGAACCGGGAACTAGCGATTGGCTTCTAGCGTCAACTGTCCACTCTAGCCAATCAGCGGCACCCATGCCTGACGTCAATCTGCCTGACACTCTGTTTCAGAAGCCAAATACCACTGAGCGACCTGGAGCTGGAGGAAGCCTTTGTTGTTAAACCATTTGACAGTGATTTAACCCCTTAAAGGAAAGCGAGCACCCAGGGGCTTCCTGGCATCATAGCATTTTCATTTAGGTGATGTTGTCATGGTGACCAGAATGGTCCTTTAATTTGCTTAAAGGAACACTATAGTGTCAGGAATACAAACATATATTCCTGACACCTTAGTTGTGAAAATGCTATTCACCCTGGCTTTATGTGATAATGGCTATGCCCCTTCCCTTTCATGAAACTGTCAAAAAGGTACCAAGCCTGGATGTCATTACAATTATGCCCCCCCCCGGAAAAATTCCTGCGGACGCCCATGGATCCAGAACTCCTGGACTGGATTGCTCACCTGCTTTATGTAAACTGAGATATGGAGCACTGGTCCTCCCTTCACTCCAAATGCTCCACCCCAGGAACCCATATTAAATTGCAAAATTGTTGTGAATAAAACAGACAGATCTTCTTCCTGGGGCTATTAATTTACATATCCCAATACTTTTGGAGAAATATGCACTCCATCCATAACAATGCATTGCACACTGTCACACATCCTTCCCCCCAGCTCAAACCTAGTTGGGTGAGCGACCATTGTCATAAGGGTATGCTGTTCGTGAAAGGCCATCAGCATTTCCTTGTTTAGAGCCAGCCCTGTGCTCTATTGAGAAATGATAGGGTTGTAAACTAAGGAACTAAGGAATAGCGAGTAACTCTGCAATTATTTTCTTTATTTTGACTCATCCAAGTGAGTGGTGCATAATCTGTCACCAACTTAAATTTCCTGCCCAACAAGTAGTACTTGAGAGTTTCCATAGTCCATTTTATGGCTAGACACTCCTTCTCGACTGTTGAATAATTATTTTCTCTGGGTTGAAGTTTCCTGCTCAGGTACAGAATTGGGTGCTCCTCATCTTGACTTTCCTATGAAAATACTGCTCAAAGTCCTACATCAGATGCATCTGTCTGTAGGATGAATTCCTTGGAAAAATTGGGTGTAACCAACACAGGTTGAATGCATATGGCTTCCTTGAGACATTGAAGTGCCTGCTCAACTTCTGGTGACCATTTCACCATGACTTAATGACAGCTTGCAGTTTTGGTAAGTGAGACTCCCAATCTTCACTGTGTAGAACCACATCATCCAGGTAAGCCGCTGCAAGAGGTATGTGGTTTTAGGATTCTGTACATCATTCTTTGACTGGAGCCCCATTTAAGCCAAAAGATAATACTCTGTATTGAAAAAGTCCATCTGGAGTAGAGAAGGCAGTTATTTCCTTTGCCTGGGCTGTGAGTGGTACTTGCCAATAACCCTTTGCTAAATCCAGTATGGTGAGGTACCTGGCTTTCCTAAGTCTTTTTACAAGTTCATCAACCTTTGGCATAGGATATGCATCAAACTTGGATATTGCATTAAGCTTCCTGTAATCATTGCAGAATCTGTTTGTAACATCTGGTTTTGGTACACTTTGTGACTCTTCAATTAACCCGAGGTCCAACATTTTCTTTACTTTGGTGTTGATCGCTTCTCTTCGAGCTTCTGGTATTCTATATGGCTTAAGATGGATTATTTTTCTTGGCTCAGTGATGATATCATGCTTTATAACAGCAGTTCTCCCTGGAACTGCAGGGAAAACATCTTTATTTAGTCTAATGAAGTCTTTCAGCTCCCTCTTTTGGTGGATAGTTAAGGTTTCTGATATATTTACAGTTGGGTCATGATCCAACAGATCCTACAGTCACAATTATTTATCTTTCTTTCCATGGCTTTCCATGGCTTAAGTAGTTTCACATGGTAGATTTGTACCTCATTTCGTCGTCTGGAATGTCTTACTTTATAATTTACTTTCCCCACACTCTCTATGACTTCATATGGTCCATGCCATGTTGCTAGGAATTTGTTCTCAACCATGGGAACCAAAACTAGCACTCTATCTCCTGGTTTAAACGTGCAGACCTTGGCATTTTTATTGTAGCTATTCTGCTGATGTTGTTGGGCATTTTCCATGTGTTCTCTAACAATGGGTATAATGGCTTCCATCCGTTCCTGCATCTGACTTACATGCTCTGACACTTCTATGTGGTGTAGACTCACGTTCCCAAGTCTCTTTTGCTATAACTAACAACCCTCTAGGGTGTCTACCATACAAGAGTTCAAAAGGTGAAAACCCAGTAGAGGCTTGAGGGACTTCCCTAGTAGTAAACATTAAATAAGGTAAAAGGCAATCCCAGTTTTTCCCATCTTTAGCAATGGCCTTTATAAGCATAGCTTTTAGGGTTTTATTGAATCTCTCCACCAAATCATCTGTTTCTGGGTAATATACTGAGGTTTTCAGCTGCTTTATATGAAGGAGATTGCATAATTCTTTTGTAACTCAGGACGTAAACGGAGCTCCCTGATCTAACAGTATTTCCTTGAGAATCCCAACCCTACTGAACATCAATATTAGTTCCTATGCAATAGCTTTTGCTGAAGTTGAACGCATAGGTATTGCCTCAGGGTAACGAGTAACATAGTTTACTATTACGAATATGTACTGGTGTCCTCTAGCAGATTTTATAAGAGGGCCCACAAAGTCCATATCAATGCGTTCAAATGGAACCTCTATAATGGGCAAGGGTACTAAGGGACTACAATAGGTTGTAAGAGGGGCAGTAAATTGGCAATCAGGACAATAATGTGTAATTTACATCATTACACCTGGCCAATAAAACCTCCTGAGAATTCTCTCTTGTCTTATCAACCCCTAGGTGTCCCCCAAGAATATGGCTATGTGCGAGATGCAATACTGTGTCTCAATATGCCTGAGGTACCAATAGTTGTTTAACAGCATCTACTTTTCAAACTCTGTACAGTAAATCATTTTCCACTTCAAAATATGGATAATTATATGGTTTTAAAATATGGGTTTTGTTGCGATCAACAAGGGTCCCATTCCTCATAAAGATATGGTTTCTAGCCTCAGATATAGTGGGGTCCTCCCACTGTTCAGTTCTGAAGTTACCCGGTTTATCCTCTAGGTCAGTCAGTTCTGGCACATGTTCAGGACTGGACCTGCATCATTCTGTCCAGTGTTATTTCTAGGGTTTCCATAGGGGTTGAATGCCTGTTTTTAGCAGCAATTTCTCTGTCCAAGTCATCCCCCAACAAATCGGCAAATGGAAAGTCACTAACCCTCTGTTGGTACTGATTTATCCTGCTCAGTGCCCGTCCATAAATGCAAAAAATTGGGAAAATCCCTGCCAATTATCATTTCATGGACTAATTGCTTTACCAGACCAACTGTATGATTTACTGTACAGCTTTGTCTTGGCTATAATCCCAGGAGTGAAATCCCAGGGCACAAACTGCTGTTGTGACTCCCAAGCGGGCCAAAATTTCTGCTTTCAGCTTCTTGTAGTCATAAGCTTGTGCAGGCTCCAAATCATAATATGCCTTTTGAGGCACTCAGAAATGGAGCGAAGAGGCTTGACCATTCCGACTCAGGCCAGCCTTCTCTTTCAGATGTCCTTTCAAAAGCCATCAGGTAAGCTTACACATCATCTGTGTCCACCATCTTTTGCAAATAATTAATGATCAGAGCCTTAAAACTATTCTGGCACTTCCACTATATCCCTGCCAGCCTCTTAGATAGGTTTGGATCTCCTCTCCGAGTGGCATTTTGCTGCTCCTCTTTTTGTGCAAACACCAGTTGCTGCAGGACTGTAATATTTTCTTGATGGGTGGATGTAGCTTGTTGCTGGGTTGCAATAGCTTGTTGCTGGGTGGCTGCAGCCTGCAGTAAAGCCTTAACAACATCCTCCATTTGTTGGTATTGGTTCATTTTACAGACGGTCAGTGTGGTGCCCCCATTCTCCAGCATATGTGACCTGGGACCATACAACCACACAGTCTTAATAATAGGAACACCACACAAATCTATTTCTTGTATATGCAGTTTTTTCTTTATTAAGAGGTCTGGCAATTTAAACAAAAATAAAACAAAAAAAGAAAAGCCTTGCTCTTCTGAGCACTGACAGTTTTTTCTCTAACTGCTGTTGGGCGGCTTACCCGCTTCCAGCCATACAAAATACAAATTTGAGCACAGACCTTTTTTCAAATAAATGTTTCCTTTCTCCTTCAGAACACAAAGGCTATTGTAGGGAGAAATACAGTCTCACACACTGCTTGTCCTTCTTCATGTGAATCCCTGACAGGGAAATTGTACAGCAGTCCTGTGCTAATCATTGCCAACAGGTGAGCAACTATCTCGGTGATCCAGAACTCCTGGACCAAGGGGACTGATTGTGTGCTGTGTGTGGAAGTGACGTGCCTTGTAACCTTATTGTTATTGGTCTGTGATGTTGTAAATCAGTCCACCATCAGGTCCATGTGTGCGTACCCCTTTAATGGGGATTGTCATATAAGGCTAAGTGTGGCACCATTAAAATCTATTCCAGCTTACACTCCAAAACTGTGTGTCATCCTGTTATTGGAGGGAAAGAAGATTTACTCCTGTGTCTGCTGTTCCAGCTTGCAGGGGATTCAATGGGGAAAGTCCTTGTAAGGACTAGAGCTCCCAGGACTGAGTATCGTCCAGTGCCTGGGGGGTGTCTAGAGTTAATTCCCCATTCGGTTCCAGGACCCCAGTCAAGCCACGATGACCGAGTGCAAGAGTGCTGAGGTTTGTCCCCTGTTCCAGCTAGGAAGTGGTCCTTGGCGGAGGTACCCAGCCGGGGTACAGGGAGCTCCGTCACATACACCCTCTTTGAATTATATGGTTTTACCTATCAGGACATAATAACAATCAGGTCTTAAACTTAGGTAAATCTCAGAACAACATGTGACATATTACACTGTATCATGATTTATTTAACAAAAATAAAGCCAAAATGGAGAAGTCATGTGTGAAAAACTAAGTAGACCTTTACTGCTTCCATAGAAATTAAGAGGCTAAACAGCATAAAGGTGCTGCTAAACAAGTACCCTTGATTAATTAATCATCAGCAAGTGTGACCACCTCTATAAAAGATGAATTTTTAGTAGTTTGCTGGTCTGGAGCATTCAAGTGTGTGTTAACACAACGCCAATAAGGAAGGACATCAGCAATGATTTTAGAAAAGCTACTGTTGCTGCCCGTCGAACTGGGAAGTGTTATAAGGCCATTTCCAAACCATAATAATTGTACAGTGAGAAGATAATTTAAAAGTGGAAAACATTCAAGACAGCGAATGTCAGACCTTGCAATGTTCAGAGAAATTACAAAAAAAAGTTACATCTCAGACTCTACAGGCTTCAGTTAGCATGGTAAATGTTCAAGTTCGTGACAGTATAATTCTAAAAAAAAAAAAACAAGCACATACGGTTTGTTTGTTGGGAAATTGTAGATTATACTAGCTTTAGTTTAACTATTATCTTAATTTTATTAATGACAGGAGGTGAATATTTGCTTAAGTCTTTACTAGAACTCCACAGCAGCACATTAACACACAGAGAAAAAACAATCACAAAAACAGAAGACCTTTAACCAACGGTCCCAATTCCTTCGACCCCAAATCCGACAACTTGTTGTCCATCCTTAGAAGGACTGCCTACGTTCTGTGGAGAGCGCCACATTTGTATTGCCCAGCAGGCAAATAGAGTGCAAAGCCCAGTCCCACATGGTGGCTGGGTGCAGGGTATCCCCTTCCGAGTAGGCCTCATCCGCCAACATTATCATCCTGCATAGGGGACCCAGCATGTCCAATAGCTTGTCCTGCGCCAAATGTAGGCTGCGCTCAACCCCTTTCTTTGGATCTCGCCCAGTACGGGTCATGTATGTAAAAACCAGGGAATCAAATTACGGGGTCTTGGCGACCTTATCTGGCAGAAAAGGTCTGGGGCATTCTGCACGTAGTTTCGTGCGAACCTCCCAATCCAGAGGTCTGCGGACCCAGTAATGCACGAATTGTGCTAAGTGGTCAGGGAGGGACCATTCGGAGGACCTGGGGTGTCGAATGGCCCGAGGGTCAAACAGGGGTTCGCCCGTGGCGTCCAGGAAAGTGTCTTCGTCCATGGCCATAGCCGTCGCCCCAGGCGTGGAGGCGTCCTCAACCTCATGGCGTTATTTTGGATAGTTCCTCATCCCACTCAACCTCCTCCTCAGAGGGGGACTGGTTCACCCTCCATTCATCCAGGACGGCCATAGGTGGGGGGTATAGAGGCACCTGACAAGCGGCGGCGCCTAACCGGAGAGGCCGACATAGTCGGGCCTTAACGCTTCACCGGAGTCTTGCCTTTCTGGCAGCGTGGTTCAGGGCCTTCACCCTTCCAGTAGCACCCCTGCGCACTTGCCTGTTCTCTCCTAGGAGAGTCTGACTCAGCTGAGTCGTCTGCCATCTGGGGGGATCCCCTAGCATCCCACTCCGGTTGTGTTTGAGGGAGGGCCCTAGCCAGGGCCTTTTCCACGGAGGCGGCCACTGCCAAATTAATCATGGCTTGCAGGTTCTCCTCCTGGGTAGATGGTTCCATGGTCAGGAGTCGTGGGCAGTGTGACACCTAGGGGCATAGAGGACACCAGCAGGTTAATCGGGGGTGCACCCCTAATAGTGGCAGAGGCAAGTTAGTTAGCGCATGCAGGGTCCAATTGAGAGTACGGAGCTGCCAGGCCAGGTGTACATAAAGAATGGCACAGACAGCGCAGGCCAAATCAGGGGACACAGACAAAGCAGGCCAATCAATGGGTCACAGACAAAGCAGGCCAATCAAGGGGGCACAGTCAAAGCAGACCAATACAGGGCACAGACAAAGCAGGCCAGTCATATGAGCACAGACAGAGCAGGCCAAATAATGTGGCACAGTCAAGGCAGGCCAATCAGAGCGTGCAGGCAACATGCTGAGGGCAGGTATTCAGGCATGCAGAAATGAGTGAATAAGAATCCACAGAAATTGCAGTAAACAGGGAAGGCCGAATGGCAGAGGGATTTGCAATCCAAATGTAACCCCCCACCAACAGCCTATGGCAGCTAACATATGTGAACAAGACATTGTAGAGTGAAATGGGCATTAACACAACACCCTATATGATCTTTATCACATTAGAACATATACAAATTTGTTTTTACATGTATTTAAAACTTTAAAAACTTAATATACTCTATCTCGTAAGATAGACCGGCACTGAGCCGACACCCCCAAGTACGCACCACAAGGTCGCAGAAGGGTTGAGTGCTAGGAGGCCCTTTCACTACCACCCATGCCGCGGTTAATCCAACACCGCGAGCGGGAGCGTGGGCAGGGTGAGAGAGGCAGGAGACAGCTCCCGCTCAGCAGACAGAGCCAGCGGGCGGGGGCCAACACATGGGGCAGTCGGAGTCGGAGTCTGCGGTCCTGGCGGTCGGCAACAGGAGGCGTTCAGAGGGCCGCTCCCCAGCAACCGCAAGTATAACGAGCGAGGGGGGGTGAAGGGGAAGGGAGGGCGGAAAAGGACTAGAGAAGGGGTAGGCAGACAAAGCTACCTCAGTCCCCCAACCTGCAGAACAGCCCACAGAGTAAGCCCCAAGCAGGGAGAAACCATGCAAAACACTCCCACACAGCAATAATAATAACAAATACAGAAATAGACAGTAATCAATACAGAAGACAGTAATATGCAATAAAATATCCACAGCCACTCAATGGTAACAGGAGGCAGTGGTACTCTGACCTGTGCTTGATGTGGAGCAGCAAAGAAAGAGGAAGTAGTTGGTTGGGAGGGGCCTTTTATGGTTAACTTACTTTTTTGTGATTGTTTTTTTCTCTCCATGTTAATGTGCTGCTGTAGAGTTCTAGAAAAGAGAGACTTAAGCAAATATGAAGCCTCCTGTCATGCTATAAAATTGGGAAAGAGCCCTGGGAAAAAAAATGTTTGGCTACCCAATGGTAGAAGGTATGTGATTTAATACATCATTGCTCGCTCTCCAGTGTGGTCCGCTCTCCAGTAGGGTCTAGGAAATGGCATACACAGTGCTTACCTTTGGGTATAGAACACTGCAGGTGATGAAGGCCATTGACCCATTTCAAGCTGGTCTCTGATGGAGATGGGGGCAATCTGAGGGTTTGTTCTTACACATTTGGTGGGAATGCTCCATTATACGACCTTTCTGGACGCAGATCCACACTATTATATCTCACGTTTATGATAAGCCTCCATCTCTCCAGCCAGCCCCACTCCTCCTACATCATACCAGGAGCCCTAGGTCAATGTATTAGACCTCCATGACCATATGCATTTTAAATGTAGCCAAAAGCCTAATTCTATTTTAGAGGCAACCCACCCAGCCCCCCTGGAACTATGGAACTTTTGTAGTTGTGTTAAATGGAGGAGTTGATGATCAGTACAACTGGTAGGTAACAGGTCTATATGATAATATGGATGCAGTGGTTTCTAACACATAGTTTAGAGGTAGTACACTCCTGTAAACAGCAAGGGAACTGTGACCTTGGACCTCACCATGTGCACATGACTCACCACATCTCATTATTCATTATTTTATAAAGTTTGTTTGTGTTTGTTTAATTATTGTTATAACATTGTTGCACAGAAGAGTGTATGATGTAACAGAACACAGTATCCTCATATGGCCAACTCATACTTGAAAGGTGGATGAATAATGTTGTGATTGTCATAAACTGTTGTACACTAGAGTGTATGATATAACAAAATGCACTATGTTCATGTAAACAACTCATACTTGAAAATTGGCTGAATAAATATATTGTATTGCTATTGACTGCAGCAATAAAAAACTGAATCACAAAAAAGAGAGGAATTGACATATGTTATCAGAAAACAAAGCAAAAAAATCATAATGGTAATCTTAGTAGTTTAAATAATTGGGTATTCAAAAAATGAGTAACTCATGGAGGGAGGGATTAGCTTAAAAAAATAATTCAAAGGGAGATGTTCTGGATCTTTCATTTAAATCTCTAAAAATGTTTTTAAGTTTAAAACTCGGGTTACTTACTGTATATTTGTAATTAGGTTTTTATACTTGCTATAATTGTTCTAATCCAATTTTATATTTTTTTATGTAGTAAATATATAGCAGAAGGATTATTATAATTCCTTATAGATTTTTTATTCATTGAGTTTTTATTGATTGGATGTTTCTAAAGGCACTGTTTCATATGTACCTGTTGTTAATATTACTTTTGTGTTAAATGGTTTTTTATTTTGATGGTATAGTTAAGGCATACATATTGCAAATTTACAGAAAAACTTATGGTTGCCTGCGCAGAGGCGTACATAACAAGGTGAGCTAGCAATGATATAAAATGGATTTTCATAGATTGCGAGAATATGTATATCAAAGGCAATGGAAAGCATAACATACATGCTTATGCTTGATTGTCGTTGAGCGTAGTGGAGTGGAATACGATTCTTAATTTAACAACTGCGAACAATCTATTACCATGCAAAACGAGTGTAAGATTGCAATGTTCCGGCAGGGAGATAATCGTGTTGTGACGTGAAGTGTGTACATTGGTGTTGGGTCAGGTTTTTGAGTTGCAGAGCTTTCTCAGTGTGAATTTCTGGCGTGCGGGAGTTAAGCGAGTAGTCGGGTGTGGTTATGTTGCCTTCCCTCTTGTTTCTTGAGTGTGGCTCAGTCAGTTGGTCAGTTGTGTTTCTACTTGTGAGTGAACTGCCGGGGGTGCGGGGTTCATGTCGTGTGTTTGTGTGGTGTCGCTGCCTGTCTGGGCCCATCGGTGGTGAGTGTGGTTGGTAGTGTGTGGTGTGGGTGGTTTCTGTGTCGTGTGGTATCAGGATTGTCTCATGATTTTCGAGTGGGGTGTGTGTGTGTGTGGGGGGGGGTTCTGTTCAGTGGGTGGGGGGTTGAGGAAGAGAGAAAGAGGGGGAGGAGAGAGGAAAGAGAAAAGAAACAAAAAGGAGGGGGAGCGGTGGGGGGGGGAAGAGGGCTTGGGTGTTGCCCCCGGTCGTTAATATTACTTTTGGAGTAATTAATCATGTTTTAGATGTTTGTTTATTGGTATCTGCATTGACTTTCTCTTTAAAACTTAATTGTAAATTTATTCTGCAAGTAAAATATTTTGTTATTATGATTATAAGTTCCTTTTAGGTTATAACTAACTGTGATTTGAGAACATTGGTCTCATCTTTTACAAGTTACGTAATTCACATTTGAAGTAATGATATTGTATTTAATTGTGTTTTTAATATTGGATATATATGTAATGGATCCTGGCCCTGCACTTACCCACATACCAGAGTATGTGAACTTTGAACAGAGGAGAGTATCTTTATAAAACCTCAGTTCACCAGAACCTATAAATACACTTAGAGTGTACAGTGTGCCTGTCTTAGAAAAGCCTGGGTTTGTAAGGGCGAAACATGTTGATGAGGTGCCATTTTGATGGTTTACCACCAAGCACTATCCCTAATTGAGTGGTAATTCCAATCATGTCCAGAGGTCTTCCGTGCTCCCACTTCGGCTCCACGAGCTTACATCTTTGGGTCCCCATAGGAATCGAGGAGAGCAGTAACTGATGCTGCATGCTTAATTTCATATGCTCATTCTGTGAATTATAGAATAACGCAGTCGCCATTCATTGGCTGATAGCTTCAGCTGACAGCTCTCAGCCAAGTAATGAAATTCTGCACAAGAAGAATTTGCACATAATTGATATTAACCAGCCCGATACCCTAGTTCCAAGTTGGATGATGACACTCCAGGGACCCTACTGGAGGTGGAGTTACACTTTTGGCAGCAGAGGGGGTAATTTCTGATTGTGCAGTGTTTCAAAGCGAAAAACTGTACATACAGACTCTAGGCACCATGACCACTTCAAATCACTGAAGCCGTCATGGTGTGTGGAGTAACCCTGTACAAATACAAACTTGCGACACAAAACACCAATTTCTTATTAGAAACTTGAACTGCAAATTTTTTTTTTAAATCAAATGAAATTCTAGATCAAGTCACAAAAGCATCAAAACACTTAAAACACATTGTTTTTAACAAATGAAAAAAAAATTATGCAAAAATTATGATTCTAGATCAAATCAATAAAAATGTAAAATCCTTAAAACACATAGTTTTTTTAAATTTTATTTCGTTATAACATAATAACATACATATTCATGTTGTACATGAAGTTGAAAATATTGTAAATTATTGGTATTCACAGAGAATTAATGTATTCTGCAGTAGAGCTATCTTTATGCAGTAAACATGGCAGTACAATGTATAAGCAATACTCTATCTATGTAATTCAAAGAATCATGGGAGTTGTAGTTCAGCAACATCTGGGGGGCTGGAGTTTGAGGACCCCTGCTCTATGCCATTAAGGTGGGTCCCTCAATACAATATATGATCAAAACATTATGCAGGAACACATTACATTGTACTTTCCAGCATATGATGATACCATGTGCACTTGGTATGGATGAAAACTGTTGGGGTCCCAGTATATTCTTTGGGTGGGTTTCACTCAGATCGCGGCCATTTCCCGCATTCAGTCCCATCCAGTCCCAAGGTGTGAAGTGCCTGTGTTAGGCTTGCAATATGGTGACAAGCATTCCACTGGCACATCACCATCATCACCAAAGTGTAAATATATATTTATGATTTAAAGCTGATAATAGATTCATTAGAGCAGAGGTTCCCAAACCAGTCCTCATGGCCCACCAATAGTTCAGGATTTATGTATTTCCCTGTTTTATTCAAGTCCTGGGGAAAAAGGTGTGGGAACTGCACCCAAGATTCCCGCCTCCCCCCCCACCCCCTAGCTTCCCTTAGTACATGGTAGGAAAAGTATGTGACCTAAATTTATTTTATTTTTTTCATGATGGGGGGGGGGAGCCGATATTGTTCCTCGCCAAGGGCGCTGGAGACCCTAGGTACGACTCTGGCCCAATGTCCCCCTTCCTCGCCCAGCAGTCCCTGCCCCTCCCTCTTTTACATCCTGCAGCCCCTGCTCCCCTCTCACACCCTGCAGCACCTGTCTTCCCCTCTCACCCTGCAACCGCTGTCTTCCCCTCTCACCCTGCAACCGCTGTCCCTCTATCACCCTGTAGCCCCTGTCTCCCCCTCTCACCCAGCACTACCTGTCATCGTCTCTCACCCAGCATCCTTTGGTGTATTAAACAAATGTGCCCACTTTGGAGAGGCATGAATGTCATTGGTGATGACACAACATGCACCCTCTTGGGCCGATCCCCTCCAAGAGCTGCTCTGCCTTTAAATGCCTGGGCTGAAATTTTGTCCCAGTCCCGGGGTGTGTTGAGTGTGGTGGTGGGTGCTGTGTGTGTAGATATATATATATATATATACATATGTGTGATCAGACATTAGACTGTTAGAGTAGGGCCATACCAAAGATGGAGTACATTGACGTTATGCAATGTATGATCATATAATGTAACTAAACCCCCATTATTTTTGCCTAGATTAGGTGTTTAAAAAAAAAAAAAAAAAAACTAATAAAATCTGTCAACATTGAAGTAGCTGTTTAGTGGATAAGTGAGTGCACTGGATTGTGTGTACAGGCATTTCTCACTTTATGAGAAACTTTTATAACTCCCGCTTTATGAACTCCCGCCTTTATGAACTTTTTTTCTGGATGCGCCGCCATTTTGCTTCACCGCCATTTTGTCAGTGGTCAACGGATAAGGACCGAGAAGAGTGCTTTGGAGCACAAACAAGAAGAGAAGAAGAAGAATTTGTGGTCGGGAGTAGACAAGAAGAGAGATGAGGATCAGGAACACAGTTCCTGAAGATAAAGGGAAGTCTAAAAAACAGGTTTAGATTGTACTATTCCCTTTGTGCTTTCATGGGCATACATTACAGCCGTGGTGGCTCTAGACTTGGCGAGGCCTTAGGCGAAACTCATACATGAGGCCCCCACTAACACCATTATTGGAAAAAAACTGCAGTTGACTTGTGTGTGTGTATAAGAAGCTGTAGATATATTGAAGGGTGGGCTTGCAGTACTGGATATAGAGAACTAGTCTTTGTATACGTCGTTGCATTGTCTACCTGTGTGTGCCTGAGAGTGTGTGTCTGGCAGTGAGTATCTTTGTATATGTATGCATGTTTCTCTGAGCATGTGTATGTTTGTGTTACTGCCTGTGGCCTTTGGCATTAAGTTCATGGCGAAGCTATGTTTTTTGACAGTGTGTAGAATGATTGCCTTCAGGGGGTGACAGGGTGAGTAAAGGAGTAACTGTGGCAGGGTGATTGTAAAAAGAGCAGGAGGGTGCCAGAGTGCAGAGAGTGGTGCCCGTGTGTTTAGAGAGAGAGAGATAGTGTGTATGGAGGGGGGTGACAGTGTGTGCGGAGAGAGGTGACATAGTGTGGGGGGTGACAGAGTAAGAAGGGGGTGACAGTGTGAGAGGGTTACATTAGTGTAAGGGGTGTGACAGAGTAAGAGGGGGTGACATTCGTGTAAGGGGTGTGACAGAGTAAGAGGGAAGAGACAGAGGTGGGAGACCTAGTGTGAGGGAGGGTGACATAGTGTGGGGGGGGTGAGAGGGTAAGAGGGAAGAGACAGAGGGGGGAGACCTAGTGTGAGGGAGGGTGACATAGTGTAGGGGGGGTGACAGAGTGAGAGGAGGTGACAGTATTAGGGGGTGACAGTGTGAGGTGGGGTGATGGTGTGTGGGGATTGACAGGGTGGGGGGTCAAAGGGTGGGTGATAGAGTGAGGGGGTGACAGGTGAGGTAGCAGGGTGAGAGGGGGTGACAGGTGGGGTGGCAGGGTGAGTGACAGGGTCAAATGTGGGGTGAGAGGGGAGGCAGGGTGAGGGGGTGACAGGTGGGGTGACAGTGTGACGTGGGGTGACAGTGTGTGGGGAGTGACAGGGTGAGGTGAGAGTAAGGGGGATGACAGTGTGGGAGTCACAGGGTGGGTGACAGTAAGAGGTGGGGTGACAGGGTGAGGGGGTGACAGGGTGAGAGGTGGGGTGAGGGGGGTGACAGGTGGAGTGGCAGAGTGAGATGTGGGGTGAGGGTGGTGACTGGGTGAGAAGGGGTGGCAGGGTGAGGGGGTGACAGGCTGAGAGGGAGTGACAGGGTGAGGGGGTGGCAGAGTGAGAGGGAGTGAGGGATGACAGGTGGGGTGGAAGGGGGATGACAGAATGAGAGGTGGGGTGACAGGGTGAGGGGGTGACAAGGTGAGAGGGAGGTGACAGGGTGAGGTGACAGAGTGAGAGGGGAATGACAGGGCAAGGTGACAGGGTGGGAGGTGGGGTGACAGGGTGAGATGTGGAGTGAGGGGGGTGACTGGGTGAGAAGAGAAGGAAGGGTGAGGGGGTGACAGGTGGGGTGGCAGGGTGAGAGGGGGTGACAGGGTGAGGGCGTGGCAGAGTGAGGGGGAGTGAGGGATGACAGGTGGGGTGGAAGGGGGATGACAGAATGAGAGGTGGGGTGACAGGGTGAGAGGGAGGTGACAGGGTGTGACAGGTTGGGTTGCAGGGGGGGTGACAGGGTGAGGTGACAGAGTGAGAGGGGAATGACAGGGCAAGATGGCAGGGTGCTAGGTGGGCTGGAAGGGGGATGACAGGATGAGAGGTGGGGTGGCAGGGTGACAGGGGTGACAGGTGGGGTGGCAGGGTGAGAGAGGGGTGACAGGATGAGATGGGGTGACAGGGTGAGGTGGCAGGGTGAGATGGGGTGGCAGGGT
>OW240919.1:87877710-87915278 GCA_933207985.1 Pelobates cultripes
GGGGGGGGGGGGGTGACAGGGTGAGGTGGCAGGGTGAGGGGGGTGACAGGGTGAGGTGGCAGGGTGAGGGGGGTGACAGGGTGAGGGGGGGTGACAGGGTGAAGTGGCAGTGAGGGGGGGTGACAGGTGGGGTGCAGGGTGAGGGGGGATCAAAATGTACCTTTTTCCCTGGTGGTCCAGTGGGGTCAGTCTGGATGGCTCCCTGGTGGTCCAGTGGTGTCAGACTCCCTGGTGGTCCAGTGGGGTCAGTCTGGATGGCTCCCTGGTGGTCCAGTGGTGTCAGACTCCCTGGTGGTCCAGTGGGCTTTCCGGTCTGCAGCTCCGCCGGATGCAGAGCTGCAGACCACATGGGGATTGTCTCGCGATCTCCATTCAGAGCGTTGCCGTGGTAACCCGCGGCAATGCTCTGATTGGCTGGAGAGCGCGAGACACCTCAGTCTGCAGCTCACACCCGACGGAGCTGCAGACTGAGGCCGGCTCTCTCCCCGGGCGGACTGACAGGAGGGGCTTCGCACCCTCCTGTGTCGGGTCACCCGACATGTCAGTCTTCCCTCAGGCGATTTACGTGGCCGCGAGGCCCCTGACTGCGCAAGGCCTTAGGCGGCCGCCTAAATCACCTAATTAGAGAGCCGCCTCTGCATTACAGATCCTGTAATATGATTGCACTGTGTGCTATTGAGCATAGATGTGACTTGATTTATCTGTGTGTGTCTGATATAGCTGTCTGTGTGTATGTGTGTTTGCCATAGTGCCATGTTTTTTTGGAACGTGGATGTAGTCGAACGATCTTACGAGATTGCCTTAAGAAAGCTAAAAATATTGCAGAAGGTAAACAAGAAAGGAAAAACAACAATTCTAAGATCACTATCCCTTTACAATATCACTCAGAGAGGAACAGATTGTATCAAGTTCTCAAGAAAAGGTGGGATTTACTATCCTCTGATAAAACTCTCAATCCAACGTTTTCATAACACCCACGTATTGCATTTCAGCACAATAAGAACCTTAGAGACATGTTAGTTAAAACAGACATGCCTAGTCGCTATAATGTCAGGAAACAAGTTGGTAAGAAAGGATGTTTTAAATATCCAGGCTGTGTCACATGCTTACAGGGTCATCATTCGCACATCCTCACACAGAACAACGCTTTAACATTAAATATCATGTTTAAGTGATCATGTGATATATCTTATCTAATGTCCATATAGACCTGGAAAAAAACCTGATCTTACACTACATGACCGGATTCGGGGACACAGATCCAGCATCATGACGGCATTTCAAGATGGTAAGACGGAAAAGCCCGTTGCTAAGCTTTTTCTGAAATTTCAGCACAGATTACCGACTCTTAAGTTTATTGCTAGTGACCATATCCTACCTCTTAATAGAGGTGGAGATCGATCCTGATGTTTGCTACAGAGAGAAATGTTTGGATCAGGACTTTGGATACGGTGAAACCCAAAGGACTTAAAGGGACACTCCAGGCACCCAGACCACTTCTGCCCATTGGAGTGGTCTGGGTGCCAACTCCCACTACCCTTAACCCTGCAGGTGTAATTATTGCAGTTTTTTATAAACTGCAATAATTACCTTGCAGGGTGAAGTCCTCCTCTAGTGGCGAAAAGTGTTTTAAGCAGCGCTGGACATCATCACGCTATGTGAGGAATTCCAGCGTCACTGAATTCCCCATAGGAAAGCATTGAATAATGCTTTCCTATGGGGAGGTGTAATGCGCGTGCGCGGCCATTGCCGCACATGCGCGATTAGGTCTCTCCCATCGGCTGACTTTGGCAGGGGAGGAGAGTAGGCGGATCCTCACCCAGCGCCGAGGGACATCAGCACTGGACTTCAGTAACCTTCAGCAACTTGAGATGGGGGGTGGGAGGGAGAGGGGCACTGTAGGGTCCTGCAGCAGTGCCAGGAGAACTAATATATGTTTTCCTGGCACTGGAGAGTCCCTTTAAGAATGAATTAAAGGAAATATATTTGTTAAGTAATCGTTAAAAATATTTTGTTTTCTGGTTTACGATTTGAGCCTACTGTCCTCTTCTACAAATTGACTAGGCAATTTTGTAATACATAGTTTGTTTTTTTGGGGGGTGTTTAGAATATTGATGTTAGTATTACACTAGATTATAATAGTCTTATATCTAATATATCATTACATTTATGTATGCTTGCTATAAATTGTGCCTATTCCTTTCTATAGTGTCTTTCTATTTGTCAGTTTGTTCACTGGTTACACACAGCCACATTTGTCATATGATTTATTTTGTTCACTTCACTCACATCATACTCTAGTCACTATTTACTATTCACTACTGCCCCCCCCCCCCACACACACACACATAAACACAAACACATATACACACACACTAGCACGTCTTCTCACTCACATGGTTTTCAGTATCACCTTATTTCAGACATTTTTCATACCATCTTATCTTTTGTCTAACTTTTTCTCATATACTTGGGCATTATATTGGTGGACATTAGAGATGTCCCGAACAGTTCGCTGGCGAATAGTTCCCGGCGGACATCACTTGTTCTCGTTCGCCACGGCGGGCGAACATATGCCTAAGGTCCTCCCCCCTGGCCCCCACCCCTGAGCGGCAGGTGGGGGCCATAAATACTAAAAAGGGGGGGACACCTAAGGTCCTCCCCCCTGGCCCCCACCCCTGAGCGGCGGGTGGGGGCCCTAAAAAAAATGTGTCCCCCCAACAGGTGACTAGGGGTCCCCAAACCCCTAGTCACCCCCTCCCCCCCCAAAAAAAAATTAACCCCCTACCTACCCCCCTCACCCTAAAAATAATGAGGGGGGGGACCTTTAACTAAGTAGCTGTAAAAAAAAAAAAAAAATTACTATTCGATGTTTTCTTTCTTCTAAATCTTCTTTTTTCAGCACCAAAAAAGGCCAAATAAAAAAACCATAATAACCGACGCAATAAAAAAAAAAAAAAAAAAAAAAAAAAAGAGTGCAAAAAAAATAATCCATGCTCGTACCAGGCTTAGGCTCGGCCAAGAGACAGCCTGCAGGCTGGGAAAAGGCTTATAAAGCCTTGCCCCGGTACTCAGGGCTCAGAGCACTCTGATTGGTGGGTTTAAGCACATCCAATCAGAGTGCTCTGGACAGGTAAATGGAAGAGACCGGGACAGGTAAGTCTCTACATTTACCTGTCACAGCACTCTGATTGGTTGTTTAGTTCACCAATCAGAAAGTGCTCTTGTAAGCTGAGTGATACGCCGGGAAAGTGAATTTTCCTCTCACGCTGTGTGATTTTTGGTCACTCATAACACTCTGATTGGTGGATTAAGTAAATCGGGCCAGGGTGGCCGGGGAGGACCTTAGTCCCCCCCTTTGCATTTAGGGCCCTCAGCCAGGGTGGGAATGGGGAGGACCTTAGGTCACCCCCCTTTTTAGTATTTAGGGCCCCCACCCGCCGCTCTGGGGGGGGGGGCCAGGGGGGAGGACCTTAGGTCCCCCCCATTGTGATTTATTTGCTCCCACCCACCGCGCAGGGGTGGGTGGCGGGGGGGGGAGGACAGTAGGTCCCCCCCCTCATTATTTTCATGGCCCTCACCCACCGCGCAGGGGTGGGGGCGGGGGGGGGAGGACAGTAGGCCCCCCCCCATTATCTTTATGGCCCCCATCCGCCACCCAGGGATGGGGGCCGAGGGGAGAACAGTAGGTCCCCCCCCTCATTATCTTTATGGCCCCTACCCGCGCCCAGGGTGGGGGCCGGGGAGAGGACAGTAGGCCCCCCCCCTCGTTATCTTTATGGCCCCCACCCGCCCAGGTAATGGGAGGATAGTCCTCACCAAGCATTGCAAGTGGGAGCCACAGGTTTTTACAGTGAGCAGCCACTGGCTGCTGCTGCTTACTAGACATGCCCCTACTCGCTGCATAGCGAGTAGGGGCAGAATTTACTAATACTAAGTAATCTTTACTTAGTATTAGTAAATGTGGCTGAAAGACCAATTTAGGTCTTTCAGCCTTTTAGTAGATAACTCCCTAATACCGTGGGAATTAGGGAGTTATCTACTAAGCGGCTGCAAGATGCAGCCGCGGATCGGAGTTTGCATGCCACAGTCCAGGTGTTAGTCCCCTTGAAACAACTTGTGGGTTTTAAAATTCGCCTGCCTATTGAAGTCTATGGCGGTTCGCCCCGTTCGCGGACATTTGCCGAAATTCACATTCGCCATTCGCGAACCGAAAATTTAATGTTCGCGACATCACTAGTGGACATATGTTAATAAACAACAAATAATTAGAATGGTGCAAATATATAAATATCAACTGCTTTCACCTTAAGGGAGCTTTAGAGAAAACATATAAATGCAGCAACCCACAAGGAAACCTGATAAGATCTTCAACACATGTAAAAAAGCCAAAGATGTGGGTACGCAGAGAATATTTAAAGTGTCAGTGCAATCAGAGTAATAATATAAAACTCTCCCAGAGATATTGTGCAGAGTGTGTAAATAATCTATAAAAACACACTGTGAACCAAAACAGAAATTCACATAAAGTGCACAAATAGAAGGTATACTTGCACTCCTTAGTAGATAAGACCAAATGATCTAAAATACAGAATAAACACAAACTAGTGCAATATAGCCAGTTAAAGATAAATCAAAGTAAATGTTCTTAAGAATTCCACTCACAATGCTGGAGTGGTTATAGTACGACTCTGGACTTTCAGGCACAGGGAGGATCAGACCCTTGAGATTGTTGGATCCAAGAAGTAGAGATTTAGGGATACACTCACCGCGAGCCAAAACCATGAAGTTTGATGCTTTATTGTAAATAAAAAAAACAATATACATAGTAAAATCTCACTGCACATAGGGGAGATGTAAAGTCCTGGCAATCGGTGGAAATACAGTCCAAGCATCCTCTCGCTGTAAAACCCAGCCGGTCTCTCTCTATTCACACGGTTCGGCGTTCGCAGCTACGTGTTTCGCCCCCGCCTCTCGGGGCTTTCTCAAGCTGATAGTGAGTGCTTCCCTGGTGTGCTTATATATGTTATCGAGCCGGTCTCCTCCTCTTAAAGTGCCAAGTGTCCACAATGTATATTGGTATATAATCACAGCAGCAATAGCGAAATAAATACAAAATTAATACATAAAACACACCATCAGAATAAAAAGGGGTATACTCCCCAGTAAAAACATATAACAAAATTATATAAACAACAAAATTATGACATCATTAAAAAGAACACATACCTATAAAGTGCCATATATCAATACAGAATATCTATCTAAACAATATCTCTGTCATGTCTTAAATATAGGGGGACAGAGAGTAACCAGAGAGAATGCCCTATTAAATAAGTACTTACAAAAGACCCCTAAAACTGAAAAGCAAAACTATGAAAGAATGAAAAGAGGGGGAAAAGGAATGTAAAAAATATTAATGGTGCCTAAAATGCAACTATAAATAAGAAAACTTGAAAAAAAACGAATATAAAAAAAATAACAAATATGTACATTTAGAGAAAATTAGAAAATTCGAAATCTATATTTAGGCCAGCAGGGGTCAGGGTCTCCATATTAAAGATCCATCTCATTTCCTCCTGGCCTAGTCTCTTAATAAAAATCACCCCCTCTCCATTGTTTAAAAACCTTTTTAATACCTATAAACACTAAACCTCTGGGATCTGTGGGAATTCTTAAAAACATTTACCGTATATACTCGAGTATAAGTCAAACCAAGTCGAGACCCCTAATTTTACCCCCAAAAACTGGGAAAACTTATTGACTCGCGTATAAGACTAGGGTGGGAAATGCAGCAGCTACTGGTAAATTTCTAAATAAAATTAGATCCCCAAAAATTGTATTAATTGAATATTTATTTACAGTGTGTGTATTTAATGAATGCAGTGTGTGTGTGTATATAATGCAGTGTGTTTATGTATGAGTGCAGTGTGTGTGTGTGTGTGTGTGTGTATGTTGTAGAATTATTAGGCCTATATAAATCTGTAAGGCCCCTTTAAATCCTCTTGCTATACCTCTAAGAGGCCCCCATAGTTTTACAAGAAAGCTTTGTCTATAGAACATAGAATTTGCATGCCAGCAAGAAATAGCTTTGATAAAATGTGTATTTACTAAAAGCCTTGAAACCTAACCTTGAGAAACTAACAAGTGCCAGCTACGCTCTAAATGGATAGCTGCCAAAAGGCCCCTCCCGTTGAGTGAGCTCCTCATGTTAGCAAAATGGCGCTAAAACCTGGAGGAGAAAAGCATGACGTGGATAGTGACCTAAGAATGGGGAGGGCATTTTACTAACATCTTAGCACCTAATCCAATTAACAATGTCTATTTGTCTATATCTTGATTTTCTTCAATGATGTAATAATGCCTTTAAAAGGGTCTGTGCACCCATTTTCTGTCAGAAGCCATTAAACTTCTCCGAAGTTCTTTCATTAACCTGAACTTTGTGTCTCAGTGTGAATTTACTTCTGCGTGCACGCAACTTTATTATCTTTAATTTGGACAGGAACAGATAGTCATTCAAACTAATTGGTTTGCAGTAAATTATCTACAACAACTGGCGCCCAACGTGGGGCTCTGGGCTATGTCCTGCCTGGGCAGCTGTCCAAGAAGATGCTGGGGGGGTGAATCCTGGGGGAAGGAAAAGAGCCTGATCACCTCTGAGTACACGGTAGAGATTGCTGCAGCACCTAGCCGGTATGCTCCTGCCCCTGTGATTGACCTATCCCAGTGTCTGTGACTGCTGCCGAGAGGACATCAAAGTCAGGTAATAACTTGCCCAGAGTCTTTCTATTGTTAATGATACCTAGTTTACCTGCATGTTGACTATCTGTTGCCTGGGTGTGGTTTTTGTATTGGTTTGTGTTTAACTTAGTCTACCCGGGGAGTGTAAGTGCCTGTTTAACTCCTTTTAGGTACCACGTGGCTGTGGTAGTAAGGAAAAAGGGGGGTGGACCTGTGGAAGTTTTCCTGGGGGTCCTCTATTGCCTGTTTAACTCTTTTAGGAGCCACATAGCTGTGGCTGTAAGGAAAAAGAGTAGGGGGAATCTGTGGAGGATGATGTAGACTCATTGCTTCCTGGGGGTTCCCCATAGTGCCACTTTGACCGCTTAGCTAGCCTCATCGGACACTTCTTCTTGGTAAAATTCCAGCCTCGAGCGCTGAGGCAGGTAAGATTCCAATTCTTTAGGCTATACAGGATTCGGGTTGGAAGCTGTTGCTGTTTCCTGTGGCTGCTGGTAGTGAGACTTGCGGGTGGGTCCGCAACAGGGACACTACGAGGTTGAGGGAGGTGGCTTTGGGCCACGCGAGTAAAGGCAAGGGATAAAACTGTTGAACTTATTTGAACTGTGATGCATGCACTGTATTTTATTTGAAATGTTGTCTTAATTGTCTGTCACACAGATTCCTGTGTTTACTTCTATCTTACTCACTGTACTATTTACACTTTCCCCTCCTATTTCTCTTTCTCTTTGTTGAGAGAAGTGATTGGTCACACACTTCTCGCCACGCTCCAATCCGCGGCTACCACGGGTAGGCGGAATCAGTGACTAGTCTACGTTTTGGGAAGACGTACTTAAAGAGCTTGCTCTTAAAGTAGCAGTCGAGCACGGTAGACGTTCTGTTCCTTTCTCTCTCTATATCTGGGACGCCTTGTATAGGGAGGATGGGACAGAAGTTAGATAAACCCAGTAAGGGTTGGTTAGCATGTGATCTAGTGGAAGACAGAGAAGGAGAAGAGATGGTTAAGAAAGTGAGGAAGATTGCTAAAGTATGTGGAATTACCGTACCTCCGTGCGGCAGATTGCAGCCAGAGAGCTGGCGTAAGTTACTGATAGAGAAGAAAGGGGAAGCTGTCGGACCACGATTTGGTTTGTACAGCAGAAGCCTGGTACCGAGTAGCAAGAGCTATTCAGCAAAAGGGATAGGTTGAGGAAGAAATTGATCACAAAGGTTTAAGATTGTTTGTGTATTATAATAATTGTGTTACTGGATGCTGATGGATCCCTATTCTTCCCCCCCCATCAGTCCTACAGATCTCGTCACCCTCATCCTCTCTCTGCAGCTCCCTGCACCTCCAGTCCGTTTCTCCCGTCAAAGATTTCTGGTTTCCAAACGTATAAGTCTCTGTCCTTCTGTCTTGTTACTTTCCAGCACTCACATGGTTAATCTTCATGCCTGCAGCTTCACTCCCTTTTTTGCACTGTCTAACTTTCTCCCCCCCCTCCTCCCCGCTTGCATTTCTACTGATAAGAGTTAGAGACAGGATTTTTGCTGGACAATATTCTAATTCAAAGGTTATGGTGTTATAATTGTGTAATAATATTATTATTGTTGCCGTTTGCCGTTTATATATATATATATATATATAAATTGTGTTTTGTGATAAGGCAGTGAAGATTGTGGGGGGGCTCGCTCACAAGAATGCATTCCACCTTTCTGAGTATTCTCTCCAAGACTGGTGTATAAGACAGGGAGTCAGGGATGTAACTCAGTGTTGATTTACGGAGGTTAAGTAAGTGAATCTGGGGGGGCGTGGCCTGGACACGGAGGAGAATGGCAGCATAGTCTGAGAACTCCGACCCACACAGCTACAAAAGCACGCTAATTTCGCAGCAAGGCACGAACATGGGGCGCACAAAACGCCCAGACGGCTCCCAGACCCCTCGGGGACACCCAAACTTCTCCCAAACCGGACCCATGGACAGGTACCTGGCCTCCTCAGCGGGCGCAAGCCACGAGGCAGCAGAATCCAACATGGCCGACTCCCCGGCCCTCCCGCCCGCCTCAGACACCGGCGGTCCCTCTCTGGCTGATATTAGCGCGGACATACTAGCGCTAGCCGCCTCCATGGTGACAAAAGAAGACCTAAAGGCCCTCTCAGCGGTGATCCGCACGGAGGTAACCGAGATCAAGGCTGATATAGCCACTCAGGCCGGCAGACTACAAGCACTAGAAACAACTGTGCTGAGCACAACAGCACAAGCAGAAACTACAAACCTTGCCATCACCAGGCAAGGGAACATGCTATTGGCATTGAGGCGCCAGGCGGAAGATTTAGACAACAGAGGCCGTAGGTCTAACAGAGTCCACGGCCTACCGGAATCCGCGGGGGAGGAAGACGTAGAGGCTACACTGCAGACCCTGTTCAGGGAAATCTTGGGTACTGAGGCACCGGAATCCATAGAATTCGACAGAGCGCACAGGGCTAACAGAGCGCGAGCGGCAGACAACACACCAAGAGATATAGTTTGCTGCCTGCACACTTACAAGCTAAAGGAAAAGATCATGACTAAAGCTCGCCTGAGACCGACCTGGCGGTACCGTGACGCAGAAATAGCCCTATACCAGGACTTATCCCCCCTCACACTGGAAGCCCGCAGGGCCTTGCGTCCCATCACCGCACTACTTAGAGAAAGAGGAATCCCCTACAAGTGGGGCTTCCCCTTTATGCTCCAGGCACGACACCACAATGAGTGGACCCAACTGCGCTGGCCAGAAGAGGTTCCCGGGTTCCTACAACGCCTAAACTTGCCGCTAACGGAAGTAACTAACTGGGTCCTGGGCCCAGTCGACTCCCGACAGGGGCCGCAAACGCCGCGACAACAGCGACTACGCAGAGACGCCACACCATGAAGGCCACCAGCCAGACGACAACTGGCACCGACAGAACCAGAGGAGTAACAGCTGGAGAGCTTGTCCCCCCCTCTCCCCCGCCACTGGACTAACTCAGACCGACCCGTGACCTAGGGGATGAAAAGGAGGCCACCAGCCCACCGGAATGAACAGATAAGTCCCACACTACACCCATACATATAAGGGAAAAGGCCTAGGATACAACACATTAGCCCTAGATACCCTCTCCCCCAGGTTTGGGAATAACACAGGGGTAAGAAGCGAACTATAGCATCAACTTGGGTGGGGGACCGAGGGGAGGCGACAGTTAAGGAGACATCCCACTGCGTAAACCTGGCCTATCGCTGTTAGAGACACGAACACTGGGTTGATTGAAAGACACCCGGAAGGACTGGGACCTGAGGAACTGCTGATCCCCAAGAAGGGAGAACCAAACATCCCCATACTGGCAGATAAAATGCATATTGGGTCGGGGGGTTTGGGGGTTGGGGAGGGGGATATGAGCAGCAGCGGGGAAAAAAAATAAATAAATAAATAAATAAAATTCTGCAACTATAACTAACAAGTCCGGGGGGCCAAAATTCACAGAGAGTTGGGTAAAGTGGAAAGAAGGGGCGATGTGGGACGGAATTAACAGATATGGGTAAAGTTAAATGTGTTTAAAGATATATATCATAGGATGTGGAGAGTCCCAGATGACACACGATGGGAGCTAGACCAAAACAAAGTCTGTAATGTAACGTATGATATATGTTGATAAATGTTGATACTGCTTTCCATCACTTTCATACCCTTAAATGAGATACAACCAACTTGTCACCCACACGTGCAACAAGAAAACTGACTCAGAACAGGGATCACTCACAGTACCTAGCGCCATGTCCACAAGAGAAAAGCGCAACCCGCACACGTAGCTAACATACGCCTGCAGACACAGTTGCAGCTCACTGGGAGTATCATGCGACCCCCTCCCCTTTCCTCCCCCCCCCTTTCCCCTTTCTTCCCCCCCTTTCCTCCCCCCTTTCCCCCCCCCACCGGACGCAAAGTGGCCCCTGCGGAGCACACTACCACGAAAATTCCCACTTGGGCCTCGCCCAGGGTCAGAGACCACGCACAGAGGGTTGTAACCCCAGACATAGACACAACACATGACGTACTTTAACTACAGCCTACGCCAGGCCATAACGTGACCTTACGGACCGCAATCTAGTTAAGATTAGCACCACAAATACAAATAGCATAGACATAAGTGGGGAATGGAAACCTCGTGAAGACTGCCACATACAACCTCGAATACCCCAAGAACCCACACACCTGTGTACCTGCAGGTAAATACGACGGCCAACACCAGGCCCACACCCCCGAACTAGGCCTGTGTATACTTAGACTACTGGGGGCGTCGACTCCGTGGCTGTCCTAGTACTTCCTAGGGAACGGTGCGGATTTGATACTCCACCCAGTTACACAGGACCCCCTCACATTGAGGGATTAATCCTCAAAGGGACCACATTTGTGGGACCAGACCCCTACAGTCCCCCAGAGCTGAACAAACACCAGATAAGGGTTAAGCTGACCACGTAGAAGTCCACTGAAGGGGCACTACACCAACTGAGTGAACCCCGAACACCTCTCTTCCGTTCACACCACACCCTCCCCCCGCCCCCTTATCCTCTACCCCCCACCCCCCCCTACTTCAGGATTCGGGGTGCGCGGGGGAAACTGGGAGCTGGACCCAAGACACCATACAACACCACCTCCAACGTAACCTCGCTCACAACATGACATACATCCCTGCACCATTTCGCATCACGAACTGCAGAGGCCTAAACACGGCTGAAAGACGCTCCCATCTCCTGCGAGAACTCACGCGGGAGCAGGTCTCTATCGCCATGCTGCAGGAAACACACCTTAAATCTACAGACACACATAGACTGAAAAGCAGACACTACCCAGTCAACTACCACAGTACACACCCAACAACGCGTAAAGTAGGGGTAGCAATCCTCCTGAACGCCAACCTACAATTCAAACTGACCGACCAGCTATCCGATCCGAGCGGCAGATTTCTCTTCATTAAGGGCACAATTCTACAGAAAACATACACACTTGCCTCAGTTTATGCGCCAAACGTAAAGCAAGCGACGTTCCTCCGCAAGACGATCTCACAGCTAGCCACCTTCACAGAAGGGACGCTTCTCATAGGAGGGGACTTCAATGCCCCCCTGGACCCACTGTCAGACTCCTCGACAGGACACAGTAGCATACCACAAACGGCGATCCGAACTATACGGAAATCTCTCAGAGACCTGAGATTGGTGGACGCATGGAGAGCCCTGCATCCAACGGACCGAGACTACACACACTATTCCTCTATCCACAGGAGATACTCCCGCATCGACTACCTCCTCATTCAACAAGAGGGTTTGCAAAGACTCCAGAAAGCAGAGATACACACCACTACGTGGTCAGACCATAGTGCTGTGACCATGCTCCTAGACTCCCCCATGTTCAAGCCCGCACGGACAGCATGGAGAATGAATGAGTCACTCCTATCCGACTTGGAGGTACAGACGCAATTAGCGGAACATCTCACCAACTACTTTAACGAGAACAACACAGGGGATATATCGCAGGTGACGCTATGGGAAGCACACAAGACTGTGCTCAGGGGGCACTTCATAAGAATAGCATCTCGAAAAAAGAAAGAAGCACAACAACGCCTAAATGAACTCACCAACCGCATAGCACAACTAGAAACGCTCCATAAACGAACGCAACTGGAGACACAATACCGTTCCCTCCTAGAAGCCAGAAACCAGCTAACGGAGCTGGTGGCCCGCAGACATCACAGAGCGACCCAGAGAAACAGAGCCTTCTATTACATCCATGCAAACAAGAGCGGAAGACTACTGGCTCACATGATCAAGAACCGCCAAGCCAGAGCTCAAGTACACGAACTGAGGACAACCAAAGGCACCCTCACGCAATTCCCAGAGGAAATAGCAGAAGAATTCCGAAAATATTATCAAACTCTGTACAACATAGACCCCTCGACATCAGGTGACCGCCAAGACGACAGAATAGTAGCCACAACACAGTACCTCCAAAACTTTAGACCCGAAGCGCTTTCCTTAGAAGAGGCAAACGCGATAGAAACACCGATAACAACGGAAGAAATACAAGAAGAGATCAAACAAGCAAAAACCGGGAAGGCCCCGGGCCCAGACGGCCTACCGGCGGGCTATTACAAAAAATTCGGCGAATTACTAGCCCCATACCTGACAAGAGCGCTGAACCGACTGCAGCAGGGAGACAAGTTCCGACAGGAAACTCTAGCAGCAACGATAACAGTAATACCAAAACCGGGAAAAAACCCTGAAATCTGCGGAAACTATCGACCGATATCACTCATCAACACAGATGTGAAGCTATTCTCAAAAATTCTAGCGACCAGACTACAAAAATACATGCCACGCTTGGTACACCCGGACCAAACAGGATTCATCCCGGGACGAGAGGCTAGGGACTGCACCCTCCGGGCGTTTACCATCCAAAACCTAGCGCTCAAAGCAAAAACGAACCTCTTAATGCTCTCCACAGATGCTGAAAAAGCGTTTGATCGGGTGACATGGAGTTTCATGATGGCGACCTTGGTCAAATTGGGATTAGGAAAAGACATGCTCGCCTGGATAGAGGCACTTTACTCCGCCCCAAGCGCCAGAATACGGATAAATGGAGCAATCACAGACAACCTCCAAATACACAACGGCACCAGACAAGGCTGCCCCCTGTCGCCACTCCTATTCGCCCTAACCCTGGAACCGTTCCTGGCTAAAGTACGACAAACACCAGAAATCCAAGGATTCAATCATAAAACCCAAGATTACAAGGTTGCTGCATACGCAGACGATATGCTCTTTTTTATAGCCAACCCACTTCACACGCTCCCAGCCTTGATGGAAGAATTTGAGGCATACGGACGGATATCGGGCCTAAAATTAAACATGTCGAAATGCGAAATTTTAAACATTGCTTCGCCAACGGCCGTACGAGAAGAAATCCGACGCAGATACCCTTTCCACTGGTGCACAGAGCAAATGCGCTACCTAGGAATCTGGATAACTAGTAACCCAAAGGAACTATATCGTAGGAACTATACCCCCCTTCTCCACACAATCCTAACTGACCTCAAGAACTGGAATTATGACTACATCTCCTGGCAGGGCCGCATAGCGGTAATTAAAATGAACATCCTGCCGCGGCTATTATACCACTTCAGCACCATTCCATGGCACATACCACCGGATTTCTTCACAACACTTAAAACAGCTGTAATAAAATACGTATGGAAAGGAGAGAGAGCACGTCTGCGCCATGACAAGCTATGCCTCCCAAAAATGTGGGGCGGGCTGGCTCTGCCGGACATACGAAAATACTATCACGCAACCATACTCCAACGAATCTGGGAATGGCACGCGGCGACAGCAACCAAACTATGGGTGGCCCTAGACAGGGAGAGCACGAACAAGGCCCTATACACGTACATATGGCAAGGACTGACAGACGCTAAACACCACCTGAGTAATGAATCCCCCATTATACAGACGTTGAAAACTTGGACAAATCTAAGGAAGAAACAACACTTATCACCCCAACCAAGCCCTCTAATTCCACTGACGCACAACAAAGCGATAGGAGGCGGACTGCAGACAAATGCGTGGCCCATAACATCCGAGGGAAACTTCATCCCCCTGAAAGGAGCACTGAATAACGCAGGACTGAGATCTTTACGAGAATGGTCAACCACAGAACAACACACGATGATGCATAGATACCACTATGCACAACTAAGACACTTCTACCACAACCTACCCAATAGGGAGGCAGTACACAGGGACACGACGTGGTTCAAACATCTATGCACCACTGAGGCAGATGTACAAGGAAAAGTATCCAGCATATACCAGCAACTGATCACAGAGGACCATGTAAGGAGGAATGCCTTCCAAAGACAATGGGAAGACCTCACCGACAGAACCTACTCAGAAGCTCAATGGGGACAGATACTCATCCTCCAACACAAAAGCTCAATTAGCACCAGGTATCAAGAAGTAAACTACAAACTGATATCCCACTGGTACAGGACGCCTGCACTACTGCATAGAATATTCCCGGGAGTCCCAGAGACGTGCTGGAGATGCGAAAACGGAACAGGCACCCTCCGCCATCTTTGGTGGGATTGCGCCAAAATCAAACCATTCTGGACTGAAATAAAAAAGGAAATAACGACGATACTGGGGGACATACCCGACCTCACCATAAAAAAGGCGCTTCTACATTACACCGAAAGCTCAATAAGCCAATACAAAAAATCGATTCTACGACACCTACTCAATGCGGCCAAGGCACTGATCCCAATGAGATGGAAACAAACTCAACCTCCCACCGTGACGGAATGGCTACAGAGAATAGAAGAAATCCACACCTCGGAGGCGAGATACGCAGACCTACTAGGGAGAAGCACTAAGCATGTCGAGCTCTGGAGACCGTGGTACACATACCTAGCACAATCCAGAACCTAGCAAACCCACAATGAGACTCGCGGCACTCGGGGACCCCCGCGCAGCCCGGCATCCACCCTAACCATACTTTTTCCCTCCCTCCCCACCCCCCTCAGCTCCCCTTCCCCTCCCCGCCCCTCCCCACACTCTCGCTCACTCACCCTGAGAGGACCTCACACACCATGAAAAAGTTATATGAGACAATAGAAGCCGACAGACACAGAAACGGAATAGCGACAAAAAGGTCACAAGACAAAAAAGCGACACGGACCACCCCAAAAACACTAGCATTAAGTGTGACCAAGCGAAAAACAGGGAAGCTAGAAGGAGCTACGCGCCCATGAGGGACTAGCCCCCCACAATAGACCAGTATTGATAACCGATAGAAAGCAAGAAGTCACGCAATCAAACGCGGACACAGTAAGGCTAAAAGACATGACCGAACCTAATGCGGAACAAAGAGAGTAACATGACACATACTATATAGGACAAAGGACAGGACCACGGACTAAACGGGACTCAACACAGACACAGATTACAGAAAAAGGGAAGGAAGGGCAGAAGCAAGGTACACACACCATTTCCCCTCTGTGTACTCCACAGATAATCTCCATAACCCCTCTCCGACCTACCAAGCAAACTACAATTACATGAGTACCCAATGTACAAACTAATACGACACGGGACCTACAAGTCCATTCACATTCTGGGTTTGATACGACTCGCTTATCAAAAACGCATTTAGCGCATTTCCTATGATTGATAATTGTACATGTTACGCAATTGTTACTGTATTTTGTATTATATACGCCAATAGATACCTGCGTGTATCACTGCTCCCTATTTCCTTTATGTGCAAAACAAATAAAAATCTTATTTACAAAAAAAAAGTAAGTGAATCTGATACAAGAATAGAGGAATATTTGGACGTGTTAAGTGTAAAGGCAAGCGTGATTTGTTGCAAAACTATGCAATGAGGATGATAAGGGAAATTGGTTGAATTCCGTGAGTTTATTTTGCATCATTTTATTATTTTAAAGTTATTTTAAAGTACATGTTTCTAGAAACAGCTGTATGGGCTGTTAAATGCATAATGTTCTCAACTGTCTTATTTAACCTGCCAGGTCTGTTCATAGTTTAGTATTTCATTTTGCAGAACAGAATGTTGCTTCTCTGACTTATTTTAATAGTTATAATATAGTGTATTGTTGAAAGTGCATCAGCCACCACCCTAAAGATGGCGCCTAGTACAGAAGGAGGTTGACCCTGCCAGTCCCGTGACCTATCTACAGTCACGGTTGCTTCTAAAGTGACGTCACTTCCGCCCTTACCATGCCCACACCTCCTGTCTTCCTTTCCCACACCTATCATGGACGTCACCTCACTTCCTCCCTTGCTGTCATTTCCTTCCCCGCCCCTGTCATGGCTGCCTCCATCATGAGGCCTATCCCTATCATGCTCGTCCTATTTAGAGTCATGTTATTTTCCTTACACTCTACATATTATGAACAGAAACATTATAATTACTAAAACAATCATGCCATTTGTTTCCCTGTATCAGAAATTTGTCCGTGATAAAAAAAAAAAAAAAGAAGGTTGCTAAAATGTAATTTGCAAATGTGGTGTGACCTACAAATGAGATCTGTTGGACACGAATATAAGAGCATAACAGCTGATTATCCAGATTAATCTTGCAACAAGGGAAATAGCCAAATAATGCAAGTTATTTTAAACATTGTATCTTTGCTTAATCGAATCTTGCTAGTTACAGATCGTATGTTTACAGTAACATCCTTTACTTTAAATGGTGGTTTAGCATTAGAAGGATTAGTGACATGTTTTATTAACCCAGCCACTACTGGTTGTTTATTTTAGTTACAGGGTGGTATAATTGTTATAGTCTAATTAATATAAATGATAGTACCGCAATAGTTAATGTTTTATCCAAAGACATTTAGGAACTTTACTTCACTTACTATTAACCATTATTTATAATGATAGACATGTTCAGACTGCAAAAAGCTATGGCTAATGACATAGAAAGGGGTTTGAGTCAGTAACACAGCCCATACGGAGGAGAGCAAACCCGCTGATGCTTAATGCCCCTGCCATGGCAGTGTCTACAGGGAACAAGGGGGGCCACTAGCCACTGTAACTTTACCTATTGAAGGTCACCCTACTACTTTCCTGGTTAACACAGGTGCAGCACGCAGTGTTCTTAGAGAACAAGTCCTGCCTGACTCATCGTTCCTGCCTGACACCGATGTCTCTTGTGTTGGTGCAGATGTCCTATCCCGCCTCCAAGCATCCATCACCCTCACTGCAGACGGCCAGGTTCAATTAAATACACCTTTGTCACGAAAAGACACTACAGTTCTTTGTTCCCTTCCCATTTTACTGTGGAGATGATCTACCCACAACAGAACAATGCTCAATTAATCTTCTTTACTATCTAGCAGAACAAGGATGTGAAGCTTCACGTCTCAAGCTGCAATTCTGCCAACCTACTGTTATCTTCCTTGGCCATTGTCTGTCTCAGGGAACCAGACATCTCACTCATGACCGAGTTAGAGCAGTACTGGACATTCCACCTCCAAGGACCTCAAAGTCACTACACGCCTTCCTAGGCCTCATTTCCTATTGCCGAGCATGGATCCCAGAAGCCTCACTCCTTATGCAACCTCTCGATGATGCTTTCAAGTCAGACCCATTTTGCTTGTCCACAGAAGCCCTTGACAACTTCTGTACTCTTAAACGTGCTATTGCTTCTGCTCCTGCTCTTGGCCTACCAGACTATACCAAACCCTTCAAATTGTTTGTTTCTGAAAGACAAGGCCATGCAACAGGAGTACTCACTCAGGCCCATGGTCCTGGAGGCAGCCAAAGGCCTATTGGATTTTTCTCCTGCCAACTGGATATTGTCCATCATGAAAGGATAGAAGAAGTGGCTATTTTGAAGATAAAAGCACATGGGAAGTTGGACTCAGATGAAGCAAAGGGCAACCATCTAGCTGATCAGGCTGCAAAACAAGCTGCAAGAGAACCACAGGAAGTGGAAAGAAGAGTGTCCGGAAATGAAGAAACTCCCATATTTACTCTGCAGACTCTTCCAACTGACCTAAAAATCCTGCGGGAACAACAGGCTACAGTTGCCCCTGAAGAAATACAGAAGTGGAAACAGAAAGGGCAGTTCTGAAGGATGGAGTGTACTCCAACAACCTCAAGTTCTGCCTCCCTAAGAATTTGTACCCAGCAGTCGTACAATGGGCACACGGACCTGCACATTTATCAAAGGATCTAATGAATGCTCTTGTACAAAAATACTACCTCACTGTCCCCATATGAGATTCTATTTGGGACTGCACCTAGGCTAGGTTGCTATTTTCCCCAACAACTACAACTTCAAACTGATGTCTTAGTAGATTATGTAACTGAACTCGCAAATGCTTTGAACAAAATCCATGCCCAAGTTTTCTCTTCAATTCCAGATCCTGATTCTGACACAGGCAACCACAGTCTGCTCCCTGGTGACTGGGTTCTGGTCAAGAAATTTGTGCGAAAACACACCCTGGAACCAAGATTTGACGGACCGTTCCAAGTTCTCCTGATCTCCCCTACCTCTGTCAAATTGGCCGGAAGGCCTAACTGGATCCACGCTTCCCATTGCAAGAAGACACCTGCCCCAGAGGAAGCTAACTCTATGCAACCATGTGCCTCTGGTACATTATCTCCTTAGTTGGCCTCCTTAAAGCCCAGCAGGTGGCCATCACCAAAGATGCTAGTGGGTACACTTTCTGGTATAATTCATCATGTACCCACGTGGCTACATTCACCTTTGATTACTGTGATATTGTAGAATGCCCATTCCCTAAGTCACAGATTCAAGCCATTTATAAAGATATACCACAAGCAAAAGACCCTTACGTTTGTGTAGTAGATGAACAATGGGGTTATGACTGTAACTACTGGGGGGCTGCGGGATGGAATACTGGGCCTGCCTGGGGTTATAAACCCAAAAGTGCTTTATCTAAGATAGACAATCAGGGTAGATCCCTCCTTCAAAGAATGACTTTAAGAAAGCCTGGAGGAAGTACCCCTATGAAATTAATGTTAAATATTGAACATCCTGGCCCCGAGGATGCAGACCGATATGTAATGGGAATGTATTGGACGAAAGGTTCCTACAACAAATTAGGTCATTTCTACCTCAGAGATATGTACCACTCTCCAGAGTGGCAAGGGGCTGATCATATGGCCCCAAATCCGCTAAAACCACATATCCAGTCCTTTACAGATATAATGGCCATCGCTAACCCCACTTTTGAAGATACCATGGCCGCTGAAACTGGATTCAATGACATTAATTTGTGGTTAGAATGGATGAGGTATAATGCCAACAAACATAATAAAACAGCATGTTATGTATGTGGCGGTGCCCGACCCCACCTTGGCACCGTCCCCCTAATTCTCCCTTTAGAGATAGAAGATTGCTTCTTAAGCCTTTTTGCCTACCAATATGACTTTAATAGGTCCCTCTGCATGGCATGGACGGCAGAATACCCTCTCTTAGTTGAAAATGTTAAGCCACCAGATGGAATCACAGTCTATAGAGGTAATTACACTTGTTATGCCATGTATGACGGGATTGGTAAATTCATGGGTAATTTTTCTAAAGGTTATTGCGCCACTTACAGAACTGTTCCTATACGCCTGTTGCAACACCATACCAGGTCATTGGGGGATATTTACTGGTTATGTGGGGATCTACAGTTAAGATCTAGGCTGGAAACTGAGTGGTGGGGTGAGTGTACCCTAGCCAAAGTTATCATGCCCATTCATATTATTTCTGATAATCATCATGACACATACGACCCTCCACATACACCAGCCAAAGTGAGGCGCGAAACCCCAGTAAAAGGCAGTTTTGACCCCCACATTTACATAGATGCCATTGGGGTACCTAGGGGGGTACCTAATGAATTTAAAGCTAGAGATGAAGTAGCTGCAGGTTTACTAAAAGCCTTGAAACCTAACCTTGAGAAACTAACAAGTGCCAGCTACGCTCTAAATGGATAGCTGCCAAAAGGCCCCTCCCGTCGAGTGAGCTCCTCATGTTAGCAAAATAGCGCTAAAACCTGGAGGAGAAAAGCATGACGTGGATAGTGACCTAAGAATGGGGAGGGCATTTTACTAACATCTTAGCACCTAATCCAATTAACAATGTCTATTTGTCTATATCTTGATTTTCTTCAATGATGTAATAATGCCTTTAAAAGGGTCTGCGCACCCATTTTCTGTCAGAAGCCATTAAACTTCTCCGAAGTTCTTTCATTAACCTGAACTTTGTGTCTCAGTGTGAATTTACTTCTGCGTGCACGCAACTTTATTATCTTTAATTTGGACAGGAACAGATAGTCATTCAAACTAATTGGTTTGCAGTAAATTATCTACAACATGTATGTGTGTATGAGTGTATGAGTGTATGAGTGCAGTGTGTGTATGTGATGCAGAGCCTTGGTGGGGAGGTGGGCATTTTTAAAAAAATTTTTTTAATTATTATTAATTATTTTTTTTTTTAATATTATTACATTTTTTATTAATATTGTTTTTTTTGTCCCCCCCTCCCTGCTTGTTAGCTGGCCAGGGAGGGGGGCTCTCACTCCCTGGTGGTCCATTGGTGTGCACTGTGTAGGAGGGGGGCTGTCAGCTCCCTTCTCCTCCACTCTAAGTCTCGCGGCCGCGCAGAGCATTCCCCGCGGCTCTCGCGAGATTTACAGTGGAGCTGACCGGAGCTGCAGGAAAGGTAAGTTACAGCTCTCTGCCAGCCCCCAACAGGACCGCAGGGCTTGTAATGAGCCCGGCGGTCCTGGTCTGTATTATGGCAATGTAAGTTGCCATAATACAGACAGTGACTTGAGTATAAGTCGAGTGGGGGTTTTTCAGTACAAAAAATGTGCTGAAAAACTCTACTTATACTCGAGTATATACGGTACTTTGATTTATCTTTAACTGGCTATATTGCACTAGTTTGTGTTTATTTTGTATTTTAGATCATTTGGTCTTATCTACTAAGGAGTGTAAGCATACCTTCTATTTGTGCACTTTATGTGAATTTCTGTTTTGGTTCACAGTGTGTTTTTATAGAGTTATTTACACACTCTGTACAATATCTCTGGGAGAGTTTGATATTATTACTCTGATTGCACTGACATTTTAAATATTCTCTGCGCACCCACATCTTTGGCTTTTGGACATATGTTACAGATTCTTATATTATTTAGTTTATCCTGATATGGCCACATCCTAATTTCTGATTATATTTAATCGTTTGTTAATCCTCTTTGCATGATTTTAATTCACTATCCTCACGATCCATCACTTTAATTAATGTTTAGAATCACTAGGGTAACAGCAGGTTAGTAACGTAACACGCCATCACACCAGCGTTACGTCATCACGCACGCACGTAAATTTGACACATTTCATGACATGACCACTAGACGTTCGAAACGTTGATGGAATTTATGCTATTGTAATACAAATCACTTGAACTTATTCACCAAATCCAGTGAGTGCTTTCATTTTTTGTTTGAGATTTTTAGTATGTATACGTATTACATAGATAATATAAATTTAAATTTTTTTAAAATCGAGATATTTATATGTATATATAAATAAATTCTACATAAAGATTTAACTATTAATTTTATATAATTTGATTGTATTAATTATACTTTTAGGGACGTGCCTGACATCCCAGGCAGACAGTCCAGAGAATTTAATTGGCAAGCCCTATATTTAACCCTGTAACTTTCCAAAACTCCATAAAACCTTTACATGGGGGTACTGTTTTACTCAGAGACTTTGGTGAATACAAATATGAGTATTTAAAACCATAAAATGTATCACGACGATGATATCACCAGTAAAAAAATGCAAAAAACAAAAACACTAACTTTGGCCAGTGTTCGTGACTAAGTGGCTACTACAAAAGACTGGACATACCCCATTTTGAATACCCTGGGTTGTCTACATTTGCAAATGGTATACCACGACAGGGTTAATTCACATTCCTGGGCTACCATATGGTCTCAAAAGGCAACATAGACCCAGCAAACTGAAATAGGCAAGCCCTGTATTAATCCTGTAACTTTCCAAAACACCATAAAACCTGTACATGGGGGTATTGTTATACACAGGACACTTCACTGAAAACAAATATGAGTTTTTTTTAAAACAGTAAACGTTATCACGATGATATCACCAGTAAACGTGCTGTTTTTGTGTTAAAAAAAAGCAAAAAACTAATATGAACGCTAACTTTAGCAAACGTTTGTGGCCAAGTGGCTACTACAAAAGACTGGTCACACCCAGGGCCGTCTTTAACGCGGGGCAAAAGGGGCAGCTGCCCCGGGCCCAGTTGCTCCTGGGGGGCCCAAGGCAGCTGCCTCTTGAGCCCCGCTGGCCACTGCCCACAAATTTGTGTCCCGAAGTTATCCTTCACCTTCACTATGCGAGCGGCATTGCCGCATAGTGAAGGACTTACTTGGTGCTCCGCCTCCCAACCTCCCCTGCCATTTGTATGCCGCGCACGATGACGTCACGCGGAGGTGAAGTCACGGCAACGCTAGGGTGAGCGTTGCCGTGACTCCGCCTCGTTCCCGAACTGCAGCGCGGCACCTTCCTGAACTGCAGAGCGGCGCCATCCGGAACGGAAGGTCGGCACCCACTCCAGCCTTGAGCCCAGCTGCCCAACTGATCCTGAGCCTGCTGGAGTCTTCAGAACTGTAAGTATTTACATTAGTTACAGTAATATATATTGTTTTATGGGAGTAAGGGTGGTTAGAGGGGAGGGGGAAGGGTGGATGGAGGGGTTAGTAGTACAGTACTATCACATTGTTAAAAATAAAGTAATCTGTTAAATACTATATATTTGTGTCATAAGTTGTGCTTTTTTAATTTTTATAATAATGATACAGCCATTTTATTTAATACTTTTGTGCTGATCCTTTTTTTCCCCTCTATATTCAAGGGACACTATAGTCACCAGAACCACAACAGCTAAACGTAGTAGTTCTGGTGTCTATAACATGTCTCTGCAGGCTTTTTAACCCCTTAAGACCGGAGGGCGTACTATTACGCCCTATTCTAAGCAGCTCTAAACGCCGCCGGGCGTAATAGTACGCCCTCCGGTCTTTCGGTACTTACCCGGTCGCCGGCGGTCGCGGTAGGGGGGACTCCCAGGGAGCCCCCCGCGGCACGTCCGTCCTCCTCGAAGCCCCCCCGGCCATGTGAGAGTGGGGTCCTTGCGAGGACCCCACAATCACATGGCCGGGGGTAGCTGCCTCCTGCATTGCCATGATCTAAGTATATATACACATATACATACACACACGTACACCGTCTCGGTGTATTTTACTATTATATATATATATATATATATATATATATTTATATCAAATTACACGTAGACTGATACTGATTAAATATATATATAATTATTGTTATATATATATTTATATATAATATAAAAAAAATAAAAATGTAAATACGTTAAAAAATAAAATTAAAAAAATAATTAAAAAATATATAGATGTGTGTTATTTCGTTCTAACTGTATTGTGAAATATATATATATATATATATCAAAATACACGTAGAACGAAATAATATATATATCTATATACATAAATATATATGTATATATCACTATATATATACCTATATATAAATAAAAATATTTTTAAAAAATTATATAGATATATACACACATACATATATTTATTCTACATATATATTAGGTATCTTAATTAATTACAATTCTACGAGTTGTGTTTTTTTTTGGTATGTGTGTGTGTGTGTTGTGGTGGAGGGCGTGATTGCATGCTAGGGTGTGGGAAGGCGGGATCCAGGGGGCCCAAGTAAATTCTTGCCCAGGGTCCAATCAATATTAAAGACGGCCCTGGTCATACCCCATATTGAATACCCTGGGTTGTCTACTTGTTCAAATGGTATGTCATGGTGGGGTTAATTTTTATTTCTGGGCTGCCATACCATCTCCAAAGCAACATAGCCAATCTGGCAAATAGCAATTAACAAAGATAGAAATTTGGCAAATCTTATGTTTGACCCGGTAACTTTCTAAATCACCATAAAACCTATACTTGAGGGGTACTGTTGTGCTAATGAGATGTTACTCTACACAAATGTGAGTGTTTTAGAGAAGTAAAATGTATTATACTGATATTATCGGTGAAACAGCAGTATATGTGTAAAAAATTAAAAAAAACTAATATAAATACTCATTTTGGCAAGAGTTTGTAACTAAGTGGCTACTAAAAAAAAAGAGTGGACATACCCCATTTTAAATACTGTGGGTTTTCTACTTTAAAAAAAATATGGTTTGATGGAGGTAAATTACATTGGACGACTTAAAAATGTCCCAAAGAGGACATGGGTGCATGATGACCAGCTGTGAAAATTCCAAGTTGGAAAACTGGAATGCACACCCTCTAAATAATGTCTTTTAGCCCCCAGAGAACCAGACACACCTAATATATGGGTGGTATCACTGTACTCAGGAGATGTTGCTGGACATATATTGGGGTGTTCTTTGGCAGTCACCTTTAAAGGGACACTCCAGGCAAGTTCTATGCTTTAAGACATTATAGTGGTAAATAAGGGAACCACCTGCGGTTACAACGTTGCACAAGCTATACCAGTTATACGATGGGTGATGGCCGCAAAACAAGAAACCCCAATGTGACGTTGATATTCTGTGCCAGAACTGACAAGGCCCCAATGCTTAATTGAGGCACGGCACCATCTGACAGTGAATCAGATTGCCGGAGGGTGGCCTGGATGCTCGACTTATCAGGAGATATATGCAAGGCTTCCTGCGAGAGTTCAAAACTCATGATGCCGATGAACTCCAGAAACACCTTTAGCCACTTAATGAAGGCCTAACTGACCTCGCCATGCGGACGCATGAGATTGAATTCAAAATGGAGGATACAATCACCATGGTGAATTCCCACGACTCTGTCATACAAGAGCTTATAGAACAGATTAAGGGCCTGGAGGAAGCCCAAGGAGGACCTTAGCAACCGATCCCACAGAAATAATATTCAAATCAGAGGCCTCCCAGAAACCTTCTCGGTGGATCTCTTGCAGACCACCCTTAAAGAGGCCTTCTAAAACCTATTACCAGAATCACCGCCAGCTGACCTGCGACCAACTCCACACTACTGTGGAATGTGGCAGTACGCATGCATTACTTCCATGTGAAGGAAAGGTTAATGTCAGCGGCCAGAGACACCCAGCTGCAAATTGATGGCACCCGGTGAAACTATATCAGGACCTGGCGGCCAGCATGCTACACAAAAGACGGGAGCTGCATCAGTTCACACAACTCTTGACAGCATAACCTGAGATACGCCTGGGGACACCTGTTCAAACTGACGATCCGCAAAGACAATAAGTTTCACATACTCACCCAATTGACAGAAGTTCCAGCCTTCCCGGCGAAGTTTAACCTGCAGCAGATCACCATTGCTCTACCCCAGAAATCCCCGCGACAAGCCCTGCTAATGCCACTGTGGAAATCTACGACTGCTCGCACGAGTGAACACAACAAGCCCTCTCTGCAACACACTGAGACACCCTCCACATTGCAAACTACATAATACCTAAACGCCAGCACCCTGTTCTAGCCGATGGACTGCCAAAACATTAACTACTCATAAGGTTCAGTCTTAAGCACTAATGCAACTTCTGTTTATTGTTTTTTCTCTTAATTTCCTTTTACCAATACTGTTCTAGATAATTTACTGCAAACCAATTAGTTTGAATGACTATCTGTTCCTGTCCAAATTAAAGATAATAAAGTTGCGTGCACGCAGAAGTAAATTCACACTGAGACACAAGGTTCAGGGTAATGAAAGAACTTCAGAGAAGTTTAATGGCTTCTGACAGAAAATGGGTGCGCAGACCCTTATAAAGGCATTATTACATCATTGAAGAAAATCAAGATATAGACAAATAGACATTGTTAATTGGCTTAGGTGCTAAGATGTTAGTAAAATGCCCTCCCCATTCTTAGGTCACTATCTACGTAATTTCTTAACTCCTACAGGTTTTAGCGCCATTTTGTTAAAATGAGGAGCTCACTCGACGGGAGGGGCCTTTTGGCAGCTATCCATTTGGAGCGTAGCTGGCACTTGTTAGTTTCTCAAGGTTAAGTTTCAAGGATTTTAGTAAATACACATTTTATCAAAGCTATTTCTTGCTGACATGCAAATTCTATGTTCTATAGACAAAGCTTCCTTGTAAAACTATGGGGGCCTCTTAGAGGTATAGCAAGAGGATTTAAAGGGGCCTTACAAATTTATAGAGGCCTAATAATTCTACAACAGTCCCCCCTAAAATGTTATTTGCTAAAAGACAAAACTTTATTTGTTAGTATCAGAAGAAGTATTAGCCCAAAGACACAGAAACCCCATGACCGCTGACTTAGTGTTAATGCAAAGTGCAAGTCTATCCCTCTCTTGACCCTAACAGGCTGCAGCACATCCGTCAGTACGGTTCAGGAACACTCTTCACTCCGCTGGTAACCCATAGTGGCTTATCCACTACTTCTCCGTACGGCAGTCTACCCATAAAGACGGACGCTGTCCCTGTACTGTCCCTTCCTAGACTTTCTGCACTTCATCAGTATAAGGGAGAGTTTGTAGCGGAATACAGGGTGAGATGAGGTCTTGATCATCGATTGTCAGATGAGTGAAGGTTGGTGTTGCTTGGTCTACAGTTTTCTGCAGGAATTTCCTTAGGCATGGGAGGCCACAACAAATGAGAAGAGCGAGAATAAAAAGAAAAATTAGTAAGGCAATACCAATCTGGACTAAAGCTCTCTGCCAACCAGTCATCCAACCAAACCATTTTTCCCAGGGATCAGTAACTCCAGAGTTTCTCTTTAACTCTTCAGAGAGTCTATTTAATTTAGCTATGGCCAGAGTGACTTTACCATTAGGACCTGTGTTTTCTGGAATGTAAGTGCAACAAGTCATAGTGTCGGGAAGTATTTTACAGACCCCCCTTTTTCGGCTAAGATCATGTCTAAGGCCAGTCTGTTCTGGAAGGTCATTTGGGATGTGGCCTGTAATTGCTCGGCCAAGCCCTGGAGGGCATCCCTGGTGTAGTTCACGAAGCGCTGTTGGTTGTAATAGATATAATTAATCCAATTAAGGTTTTTGTTGGCAGTGACTATGGTAAAAAGTGATTCAAAACCTGCAGCTACTTCATCTATAGCTTTAAATTCATTAGGTACCCCCCTAGGCACCCCAATGGCATCTATGTAAATGTGTGGGTCAAAACTGCCTTTTACTGGGGTTTCGCGCCTTACTCTGGCTGATGTATGTGGAGGGTCGTATGTGTCATGATGATTATCAGAAATAATATGAATGGGCATGATAACTTTGGCCAGGGTACACTCACCCCACCACTCAGTTTCCAGCCTAGATCTTAACTGTAGATCCCCACATAACCAGTAAATATCTCCCAATGACCTGGTATGGTGTTGCAACAGGCGTATAGGAACAGTTCTGTAAGTGGCGCAATAACCTTTAGAAAAGTTACCCATGAATTTACCAATCCCGTCATACACGGCATAACAAGTGTAATTACCTCCATAGATTGTGATTCCATCTGGTGGCTTAACATTTTCAACTAAGAGAGGGTACTCTGCCATCCATGCCATGCAGAGGGACCTATTAAAGTCATATTGGTAGGCAAAAAGGCTTAAGAAGCAATCTTCTATCTCTAAAGGGAGAGTTAGGGGGATGGTGCCAAGGTGGGGTCGGGCACCGCCACATACATAACATGCTGTTTTATTATGTTTGTTAGCATTATACCTCATCCATTCTAACCACAGATTAATGTCATTGAATCCAGTTTCAGCGGCCATGGTATCTTCAAAAGTGGGGTTAGCGATGGCCATCATATCTTTAAAGGACTGGATATGTGGTTTTAGCGGATTTGGGACCATATGATCAGCCCCTTGCCACTCTGGAGAGTGGGACATATCTCTGAGGTAGAAATGACCTAATTTGTTGTAGGAACCTTTCTTCCAATACATTCCCATTACATATCGGTCTGCATCCTCGGGGCCAGGATGTTCAATATTTAACATTAATTTCATAGGGGTACTTCCTCCAGGCTTTCTTAAAGTCATTCTTTGAAGGAGGGATCTACTCTGATTGTCTATCTTAGATAAAGAACTTTTGGGTTTATAACCCCAGGCAGGCCCAGTATTCCATCCCGCAGCCCCCCAGTAGTTACAGTCATAACCCCATTGTTCATCTACTACACAAACGTAAGGGTCTTTTGCTTGTGGTATATCTTTATAAATGGCTTGAATCTGTGACTTAGGGAATGGGCACTCTACAATATCACAGTAATCAAAAGTGAATGTAGCCACATGGGTACATGATGAATTATACCAGAAAGTGTACCCACTAGCATCTTTGGTGATGGCCACCTGCTGGGCTTTAAGGAGGCCAACTAAGGAGATAATGTACCAGAGGCACATGGTTGCATAGAGTTAGCTTCCTCTGGGGCAGGTGTCTTCTTGCAATGGGAAGCGTGGATCCAGTTAGGCCTTCCGGCCAATTTGACAGAGGTAGGGGAGATCAGGAGAACTTGGAACGGTCCGTCAAATCTTGGTTCCAGGGTGTGTTTTCGCACAAATTTCTTGACCAGAACCCAGTCACCGGGGAGCAGACTGTGGTTGCCTGTGTCAGAATCAGGATCTGGAATTGAAGAGAAAACTTGGGCATGGATTTTGTTCAAAGCATTGGCAAGTTCAGTTACATAGTTTACCAAAACATCAGTATGAAGTTGTAATTGCTGGGGGAAATAGCAACCTAGCCTGGGTGCTGACCCGAATAGAATCTCGTAAGGGGACAATGAGGGCTTCCCTCTAGGTGTATGTCTGACACTAAACAGGGCTATTGGCAAGCTTTCGGGCCAGGGCATTTTTGTTTCTTGCGACATTTTTAGCATTCTAGTTTTCAGGGTGCCATTCATACGCTCCACCTTACCACTGCTTTGTGGGTGATAAGGTGTGTGGAAGGCAAGGGTCACTCCTAGGGCCGCCCAAATCTCTTTGGTTACTGATGCTGTGAAAGCTGGGCCTTGGTCACTTTCAATGACTTCTGGTAATCCAAACCTACATACAATTTCTGTAAGTAGCCGTCTTGCTGTTGTTTTTGCGGTGATGTTAACCACTGGGTAGGCTTCTGGCCAGCCTGAGAACATGTCTACTATTACTAGTGCATATTCGAAGTTGCCACTCTTTGGCATCTGGATGTGGTCTATCTGAATTCTTTGAAACGGGTACATGGGCTTGGCCAAGTGTTTTGGAGGGACTTTAGTCATTTTCCCCGGATTGCACTTGGCGCAGATGACACACGTTTTGCAGTAATTGCTGGCTAGCGTGGCAATTCCAGGAGCCTCATAGTACTTCTGTACAAGGGCAATCATCAAATCTTTTGATAGGTGTGCAGGGCCATGTGCCCACTGAACAACTGCTGGGTATAGATTCTTAGGAAGGCAGAATCTGAGATTGTTGTAATACACTCCATCTCTTAGAACTGCCCCTTTCTGTTTCCACTTCTGTATTTCTTCAGGGGCAACTGTAGCCTGTTGTTCCCGCAGAATTTTCAGGTCAGTTGGAAGAGTCTGCAGAGTAAATATGGGAGTCTCTTCATTTCCGGACACTCTTCTTTCCACTTCCTGTGGTTCTCTTGCAGCTTGTTTTGCAGCTTGATCAGCTAGATGGTTGCCCTTTGCTTCATCTGTGTCCAACTTCCCATGTGCTTTTATCTTTAAAATAGCCACTTCTTCTGGGAGTAGGAGGGCGTCCATCAGCTCCTTGATTGCGGAACCGTGCTTGATTGGTGTACCGGCGGTGGTAAGGAATCCTCTTGTTTTCCAAATTAATCCGAAGTCGTGAGCCACGCCCAGTGCATATCTTGAATCCGTGTAGATATTGGCGCGCTTTCCTTCAGAGATCTTGCATGCTGAAGTCAGGGCTTGCAATTCAGCTTCTTGTGCAGACATAGTTGATGGTAAAGATGATGATTTGATAATTTCATCTGTTGTGGTTACGGCATATCCTGTATGGTATCTTCCTTCTTCATCAGCATATCTTGAGCCGCCCACAAACAGGGTGAGATCGGGATCTACCAATGGGTCTTCATGCACAGTTGGTAGATGTGTTGTTTCCATTTTCATCTGTTCAAAACAGTCATGAGGTGTATCTGGGTCGTATTCATTCACTATGGTTAAATCTTGGAACTCATTCTCCAGGAAATGACGCGGCCATGCTTTTAGGGTCAGTTGTTGGATATTTGACAACACCATTTTCCTGTAGCTGTGATTCGTCCATAGTGGCCCATGCTTTTGCCATAGGCCCAAGATCATTCCATGATATTGTTTTCAACTTGGTCACAGGGACATGTGGAATGGCAGTGTCCCAATGGCGGTACAAATGCTTGAGTTCCGGAGGTAGATGAATCAAGACCATACTGTTGCCTTCAGAATCACAGTAGAAGTCTTGTGCAGTGAGTTTTACTTCGACCAGATGATAGAGTTCATCTTCATAGCAGGATTCAGGAGTGATGTTTGATTTGTACCACATGGTACAGAAGGCATATCCTGCTCCGTCATGAAGGAGTGCTTGTCCATCATGAAAGGATAGGTTGGGATGCATTTCCTTCTTGATGGTGCCAGTGAGAAGAAAAAACATAAGTTTCGTCCATGATGAATCCGTAGTATACACCCCCCTCAGGGAGTGGCAGAAGAGTGGACGGATTGAGAACTTGACATCTTTGGAGGGTAATGTTGTCAGGCAACAAAAGATGACATTGAAGGCGAAGATGCCTAGCAGGTGTAACATGCTTAAGTTGGACCTGGTTGACTATGGCAGAAATGTCATGGGGGGCCAAGACAACCAGGGGGTGGCCAAGGACAAGATCTCCAGTTCTTTCAATGAGCTCTCTGGCAGCAAAGACGGCCCGAAGGCAAGAGGGACTTCCTCTGGCCACAATATCCAGTTGGCAGGAGAAAAATCCAATAGGCCTTTGGCGGCCTCCAGGACCATGGGCCTGAGTGAGCACTCCTGTTGCATGGCCTTGTCTTTCAGAAACAAACAGTTTGAAGGGTTTGGCATAGTCTGGTAGGCCAAGAGCAGGAGCAGAAGCAATAGCACTTTTGAGAGAACAGAAGTTGTCAAGGGCTTCTGTGGACAAGCAAAATGGGTCTGACTTGAGAGCATCATAAAGAGGTTGCATAAGGAGCGAGGCTTCTGGGATCCATGCTCGGCAATAGGAAATGAGGCCTAGGAAGGCGTGTAGTGACTTTGAGGTCCTTGGAGGTGGAATGTCCAGTACTGCTCTAACTCGGTCACGGGTGAGATGTCTGGTTCCCTGAGACAGACAATGGCCAAGGAAAATAACAGTAGGTTGGCAGAATTGCAGCTTGAGACGTGAAGCTTTACATCCTTGTTCTGCTAGGTAGCAAAGAATATTAAGTGAGCATTGTTCTGTTGTGGGTATATCATCTCCACAAAGCAGCAAATCATCCACATATTGAAGCAGGACAACCTCAGGGTGGTCAGATTGCCATGGATCAAGGATAGAGCACATGGCCTTCGCAAATTGACTTGGTGAATTTTGTGCCCCTTGGGGCATGACAGTCCATGTGTACTGTTGTTTTTCATGTGTGAAAGCAAACAGATATTGGCAAGTTGGATCCGGGGGAACACTGAAGAAGGCATTGGCCAGATCAATGACAGTGAAGTACTTGGCAGAGGGTGGAACGCCGGAAAGGAGAGTGTGTGGGTTGGGCACTATTGGAGTGTCCAAAACTGTGGCTTCATTTACCGCTCTGAGGTCTTGGACCAATCTGTACTTTTCTGGTTCACCTTTTGGAGTCTTTTTCTTTACTGGAAATAATGGAGTATTGCATGGTGATTCACATTTGACAAGAGCACCCTTCTCCAGGAGTGCTTGAATTTGAATTGTAATGGCTGCAGCTTGAGCTGGTTTCAAAGGATACTGTGATTTTCGTTGCAATTTTACGCCTGGGATGAGCTTTACCACCACAGGCGGGACCTTTAGATGGCCTATGTCCTCTGGGCCTGTGGACCACAGCTTCTTGGGAACATCAGTCTTTAGTGAATCAGGGAAATTAGTCCTTAGGTCTTTTGCATCCCCATGAGGCTCTTCTAGATGTAGCATCAGGGGTAAGGAGCACAAAGCTGAGGTGTCTGAGACAGATAGAGGGGTGGATAGTTCCACTTGTCCATCTGGAGTAAAGGTGATGGATGCCTGCAGGCGTGAAAGAACATCAGCTCCTAACAGGTTAATGGGGCATGTGGAAGATACCACAAAGCGAGCAAGCAAGTTGTGGCAGTTACCAACCCGCAGTGGGGTGGACAGGGGACTTTGCCTTGGAAGGCCGTCCACCCCAACACAGGAGACATCAATATTGGAAAGAAATGAGGTATCGGGCAGGTCTTGTTCTCTCAGAACACTTCAGGCTGCACCTGTGTCAACTAGGAAAGTGGTGGGCTGGCCCTCAATGGGTAAAATTACAGTAGCTAGAGCCCCCCCCTGTTCCCCTGAAGACACTGCCATGGCAGGGGCATTAAGCATCAGCAGGTTTGCTCTCCTCAGTATGGGCTGTGTTACTGACTCAAACCCCTTTCTATGTCATTAGCCATAGCTTTTTGCAGTCTGAACATGTCTATCATTATAAATAATGGTTAATAGTAAGTGAAGTAAAGTTCCTAAATGTCTTTGGATAAAACATTAACTATTGCGGTACTATCATTTATATTAATTAGACTATAACAATTATACCACCCTGTAACTAAAATAAACAACCAGTAGTAGCTGGGTTAATAAAACATGTCACTAATCCTTCTAATGCTAAACCATCATTTAAAGTAAAGGATGTTACTGTAAACATACGATCTGTAACTAGCAAGATTCGATTAAGTAAAGATACAATGTTTAAAATAACTTGCATTATTTGGCTATTTCCCTTGTTGCAAGATTAATCTGGATAATCAGCTGTTATGCTCTTATATTCGTGTCCAACAGATTTCATTTGTAGGTCACACCACATTTGCAAATTACATTTTAGCAACCTTCTTTTTTTTTTTTTTTATCACGGACAAATTTCTGATACAGGGAAACAAATGGCATGATTGTTTTAGTAATTATAATGTTTCAGTTCATAATATGTAGAGTGTAAGGGAAACCACGTCTCTAAATGGGACGAGCATAATAGGGGTAGGCCTCATGATGGAGGCAGCCATGACAGGGGCGGGGAAGGAAATGACAGCAAGGGAGGAAGTGAGAGGGGTGACGTCCATGATATGTGTGGGAAAGGAAGACAGGAGGTGTGGGCATGGTAAGGGCGGAAGTGACGTTACTTTAGAAGCAACCGTGACTGTGGATAGGTCACGGGACTGGCAGGCGCCATCTTTAGGGTGGTGGTTGACGTACTTTCAACCATACACTATATTATAACTATTAAAATAAGTCAGAGAAGCAACATTCTGTTCTGCAAAATACTAAACTATGAACAGACCTGGCAGGTTGAATAAGACAGTTGAGAACATTATGCATTTAACAGCCCATACAGCTGTTTCTAGAAACATGTACTTTAAAATAATAAAATGATGCAAAATAAACTCACGGAATTCAACCAATTTCCCTTATCATCCTCTAGCCATTAATCACTTTCCTCTTCACATACTAGCTTAACTCCGCATATTCCCTCTATCCACATTGCATAGTTTTGCAAAAAATCACGCTTGCCTTTACACTTAACACGTCCAAATATTCCACTATTCTTGTATCAGATTCACTTACCTCCGTAAATCAACACTGAGCTACATTCTTGTGTCTCCCCCACAATCCTCACCACTTTATCACAAAACTCAATCTATACATACACACACATATATATATATATATATATACATATATATATATATATATATACACACACACACATATATATACATATACAAACGGCAAACGGCAACAATAATAATATTATTACACAACTATAACACCATAACCTCTGAATTAGAATATTTTCTAGCAAAAATCCCATTCCTAACTCTTATCAGTAGCTCCGAAATGCAGAAGGCATGTACCTCCCCCATTCGGAGGCAAGTGGGGAGGAAAGGGGGGGGGGATGTGAGACAGTGCAAAAAAGGGAGAGAAGCTGCAGGCATGAAGATTAACCATGTGAGTGCTGGAAAGTAACAAGACAGAAGGACAGAGACTTATACGTTTGGAAACCAGAAATCTTTGACGGGAGAAACGGACTGGAGGTGCAGGGAGCTGCAGAGAGAGGATGAGGGTGACGAGATCTGTAGGACTGATGGAGGGGGGGGAATAGGGATCCATCAGCATCCAGTAACACAATTATTATAATACACAAACAAACTTAAACCTTTGTGATCAATATCTTCCTCAACCTATCCCTTTTGCTGAATAGCTCTTGCTACTCGGTATCAGGCTTCTGCTGTACAAACCAAATCTTAGTCCGACAGCTTCTCTTTCTTCTCTGTCAGTAACTTACGCCAGCTCTCTGGCTACAATCTGCCGCACAGAGGTACGGTAATTCCACATACTTTAGCAATCTTCCTCACTTTCTTAACCATCTCTTCTCCTTCTCTGTCTTCCACTAGATCACATGCTAACCAACCCTAACTGGGTTTATCTAACTTCTGTCCCATCCTCCCTATACAAGGCGTCCCAGATATAGAGAGAGAAAGGAACAGAACGTCTACCGTGCTCGATTGCTACTTTAAGAGCAAGCTCTTTAAGTACGTCTTCCCAAAACGTAGACTAGTCACTGATTCCGCCTACCCGTGGTAGCCGCGGATTGGAGCGTGGCGAGAAGTGTGTGACCAATCACTTCTCTCAACAAAGAGAAAGAGAAATAGGAGGGGAAAGTGTAAATAGTACAGTGAGTAAGATAGAAGTAAACACAGTGTGATGGGATTCCAGCATGGTCAAAATTTAGTAGGCCAAAATCTCCATGTGGCATATGTGTATGTTGTGTCAGTTGGTTAGCTACATGTAGCTAGGATACTGTCATCAGTGTACTGAGCATGTGCAGGAATACAGGAACTGAAATTGCACTTATTTCCTTTGTCTTGGATGAGCCATGTGGTTTGACTAGATGTACAAGTCTATATTCTGCTCACTGATTGGTCTGAGGAATATAGGAGGGGTTATACTGTATGGGAGGAGATATGCAGTTAACAAAAGTCCCAAGCCACAAGTATATGTCTCTCAGATCCTTTGGAACAGGAGTTCATCTGAGACCCGATCGGTAATGTGAATAAAGGCCTGTTACTTCCTGAAGACCTGTGTCCAATATTTCTGTGTTTGGCTTCTGCATGCTTACACTGCAACATTTCTGGTGCAATTGGCCCGGGAACCTCATCGCACGGAAGCTGGCACAGAGATTTGAGACGGTAAACTTTTACCAAACCTTCTACGCTACAGTCCTGGACTTCTACTGCGTGGACCTCCTTTCGTCTCGGCGCCACTGGCCTTTTGTCCAGGAGATCATCGGCTTCTGCGCAGTGAGTCCCGGATTGTTCCGTCTATGAGTGAACCCAGGTCCAGTAATTAACAGGTGAGATTGATACCGTTAGAGCGGTAGACCCACAAGGAGTTTTATATTTGGAACCGGTTATTGGAATCTGCCCTGTCCTTATGGATGGAAGAAGTGAAAGCGCAACACTTATCTGGAAATTAGACGCTCTGTAGTCAGCCCGTCTAATATAGGTGGTTTGGGTCAGACTGAGTTCTGGTGTAAATAGCTCATGTCGGACACCGGTGCCCTGTCTTGACTAGCGTATCTAGGGTGTAAATTTTGTTCGCTAGGTCGGGGGGACCGGGAGACTAGCATACTCTGTTGTATATTATAGTTTGCTAGATTTCACCATATCTTAACTAAGTGTGCTCTGTTGTAAATCCAGCCACTAGCTTATTGATAGTTTAATAGACTAGCTGGGTACTGTGTAAATTCTGCCCTCTAGTTCGCTATACGTGGTGTCTGGGCAGCGAAGAACTTATCGAATCTCTGGTGTATAAATAGATCTAAAGCTCTCGAGGTGCTGGCCAGTTAGAATAGTTGGGATTATTGTAAATGTTGTTAAATATATTGTAGTTGGTGAATTGGTTAACTTGTATGTCCTACTAGAAAGTTAGAGCTCTGCTGTCTAGTGGGAGTGTAAATTGTGTGTATAACTGTAAAATAGCGCACGGTACCATAACTACTGACATATACCATAACCACTGACATTGTGTAAAAATTACTAACAATTGCTGTTTTATGTTATATGTATAATACCATAACTGTTACTAACTGATCTGTGACTTTAAAACTGTATTATAACCACTTACTAACTGTACCATAACCACTGACTGTAAAGATGAGGTTACTAGAATGTGATATAGTTGGTTAGTCAAGAGTTGATTTATAGTACAGATAATTGTAGAGATGAAATTTGTTGAAATGTTATGTGATCGGTTAGTTTATATGGATTAATAGCGTGGATAGTTGCATGGTTTGAATAATAGTTACATTGATAAGTGTATAGTCTTTGGTGGGTTTTTGATTTAATTTCGTGTGTGCGACGTCGTGATATTGTTGAGCATGTGAGGATCCTGTGTGTGTGTTTGGGCCTAGTGACTGCGCAATGTGTTGCTGGTGATAAGGAGATTGGTGTGACTGTTGAAACTGTGTATATTTGTACAGCTTTTTGAATCAGATGCTCTGTTGAAATAATCTTCTGATTCACAAGGCTTTGTCTTGTATGTTTAAAAAAAAAAAAATAAATAAAAAAAGTAGGGAGTAGCTTGTCCTGGTGGCCGCATGGCCTCCATGTAGCAGTCTTCACTTAAATTTAGTGCAGGGTGTACATGTGGCTGTAACTAGTAGGCTGGAATTCTATGATCAGTTTCTATAAATTGACTGTTGGAAACTGATTTGTTGAAAAATTGCCTTGGTGAATTAAATTGTGTCATATGGGAAACAATGTAGCCATATGGTGGTCAGAACTAAGGACTTAATTACAACTGCTTTGGACATCCCCTCCCCCCCTGGCATCTGATTACCAACCCCCCAAACATCCTCCAGAGCCAGATTAGCCACGCCCCTATTCTTCTTCCCAAGCTAAGAACTGGTATATAGTCAGTATTTGCACTCCCCCTGCTCTACTGTCCCCGCCTACCCACATACCTGTCTGTTCCTGTGTTTCAAACTCTTGTATTT